>JARQOC010000004.1:258596363-259796363 GCA_033576535.1 Allobates femoralis
AATGTGGAAAAAGGTTGAAAAGTTTAAGGGGGCCAAATATTTTCACAACACACTGTAGGTAGATTATTTTCTATGCTAATACGATCATACTTTGAATATTGAAGTATCATTTTAAACCTTATCCAATCCAATTTACTTATTTAATTTCCCTGTACTTCATTTGGTAGTGAGGGAAAAAAAAATGTAATATTGTCGACAGATGTGTTTGCCCTTTAATGTCAAAACAGTAGATATAAAGACGAGATCTAAGAGCAGGTACTATATTTCAGTAAATGCGCAATAAAGAGTAAGCATGAATGTTTAGGCTTTTCTTCTATAAAAAAAAATTACAAGATATTTTCCCCTATATAGATGAGAAGATTGCTTAATGCAAAACTAGCCCACAGTCCAGATCAGTGTACTCTGGTTGTGGAGAGGACGTTTATGAATCTCCTGAGCTTTCGGGTACCGCGCTATGGCATGTAATTTACTGGCCTGCCGTGACATCATCTGTTTGTATAGCACTGCATACTTGACATCTTGCCAAGCTGGTTAATCTGTTCAGGTTGTGCTGCCAGCCATTTTTAAGAAAAAGACATACATTTAACGTGATATTTTCATTTATTCATGTATATCGGCAATATAGTGTACAGTGTTGTACTTTGCTGCCATCTCTTTCCTGGCCATTGTTATAATCTGTGTTTCCATGTATTATTATGTAATTTTACAAAAATGCCATTCTCTCTTTCTCCAAAAAAAACTCTTTGGTGCGAGATGCCCAGGATAAGGCATAACTCAGCATTGTAAACCTGCAAGAGGTTAGGTAAAATCTCTCAAATGAAAATGAAGGAAGCAGAAGTGGAAGCAGAGATTTAAGCCTAAAAAAAATAAGCGAGAGAGTAGTCACCATTACATTTTGCTGTCAAAAATTAATTGGTGACTTTGATGAGGGCAGTTTTGGTACAATGTAGGGGCAAAATCCAGACTGTAATGGATCTAGAAGAGAGTGAGTAAAGAGGTAACAGGAAAGACGGAAGGAAACCAGGTGCCCCAAGAGTTTAGAGATGATTTGGAGATTGAACACTGATCTGTAGTCATTTGTGCAGGATGGGTTTAGAGAAGGTTAATTTTTAATAATGGAGTAATGATAGATTGTTTGGAGGATACCAGAAGAAAGGGGAAGATACCACAAAAGAAGGAGAGATTGAAGATTTTAGCTAGGTGAGTAGTAATGACGGAAGAGAGAGATTGGAGTAGGTGTGAGGGAATAGGGTCAGTAGTGCATGTAGTAGGATTAGAAAAAGATTGAAGCCTAGATACTTCTTCTTCTGTGACTCGGTCAAATGTGGAAAGTGAGCCAGAGGAGATGTGGAGAGGGATGTGAATAAAGGCACTTGGTAGCTGGGAGATGATATTCTCATGGATTTTTTTCTATTTTCTCTGTAAAGTAGGAGGTGAGATTATCATTGCTGTGATAGGGGCCTGCACTTTAGTTCTAATGAGAGAGTGAAAGGTCTCAAAGTTTTTTGATTTTTGAATAGTGGGGAGATTGGGGTGGGGAAGCAATACTGTTTGGCAAGGTAAAGGGCATAATTATAGGTTCTTTACAAATTTATAGTGGATAAAGTCTTCTGGTGTGCAAGTTTTTATCTATAGAAGTTTGGCACTCTGAGAGCATCACTGGAGAAAATGAGTTTGCGATGTGAACCAGGGTTGTTTTACTGTCTGTTTGGAGGTTCTGAGGGTGAGGGGCACTTTTTGGTCCAGATTGCTTCTCAGTAGTTAATTGTAGTGATTTAGACCAAGATCAGGACAGGAAAGGAGGTGATTGGGGATGGTGACGAGTGTGCAGAGTCTGTAAGCGTATGAGAATTAATAGCCTGTAGATTCCTGAGTGTAGCCTGTAGATTCCAGGGTATGTCTGTTAGGTGGAAAAGGGGTTGAAGTTCACAGAGGCTGGACTGGGGTTAGGAGGGATATCACCTACTATAAGTAAGTAGTAGCAGTAAAAAGAGAAAAAAAACAAATAGTTTTTGGATTTATGACATGGCTTACTATGTAATACCCTTGGACTTTATAGACTGAAATTAAGAAGGTGAAAAAAGCTCTCCATATGGGAGCTGTACAAAGGAGAGGGAAGTAGAAGGGGGCTGATGTGGATGAGTGGTGATGGAGGGGGGACAGGGCAATGAATGTAGCTGACAAACCTCATAAAAAGATGGACTTAGAAAAAAATCTCATAGTTATAAAAGAGAGTACAACATTGTACAATACCTGACTACTGCCCTGACTAACTGCCATTGAATTAACTGCCAGACATTTAGCAATGATAATATTTTGTGTAAGAAGACTTTGTGCACGTTTTAAAGAGCAATTTAAGTATCATCTTGTGGGGCTTGTCCTACATTTATTATATGTTATCATATATTAGCGAGGTCTTTATTTTTTTATTTGTTTTGTCAATATTTAAGCTAGCTATAGGTTAATGGTTCCCAATCAACATCAAAATCATGACTTGGCTCACAGTTGTCTTAGCTTTAAAAATGTGCTCTGCTCTTCCCCCCTGCCCCTCCCGCTGCTTAATTCATACCTCTTGAAGAGCAAAATATATGAAAAATTTCTTCTTTGTCATTTTTATAAAAGTCTTGTGCCATTTTTAATGTTTTTTTGTGCCAAGTCTCAATTTTATTTTGATCTTCACAGAGAGGAGTGTCTCATGCATTCTCTTTGTTTAAGACATGTTCATGACTTGCCACTTTTTTTTTTAAATGCCAATCAGAAATTCCTTTATTTCCTCCAGAAGGGTTTGGCATAAAAAGTAAACTAACATTTTTCGATTATTGCATTTTATTTAATCATAAAATAATTTCCAAAACATTCTCTTGAACTTTTATTGTTGCCATGGTAACAGAGTTTTTGGGGGTAGTTTAATAGATCAAGACTCAATGTTCTGTCTTAAGGTGTTGCCATAGCAATTAATAAGTTCTGGTAAAGATAAGAAAAGAAGTTTGAATAAAAGTAATTAGTTTCCATGGTAATATTATATCTAATATATCTTATTTGAAAAATATAATTTTTTAGCTCGAATTTCTATTAATAGACTAGATTGTTTTCCAATACATTTACTTTTTAAGAGGAATATTCATTCAAGCTGTGCATACTTCTCACATTTCCAAGATTACAACCTCGGTTTCTTTTATGCTTTGCATTAATATGTCATCTAGATTGGCAAGAAAATACTGTATATAATATATACTCTGTATAGTGTCAATGTTATTATGGTAATAGTGTATATATTGAGTGCTGCCTGATTTTTCCTTTACACACTCTCTCTCTCTCTGTATATATATATATATATATTTATATATATATATATATATATATGTATATTTATATATATATACTAGCTGTAGTACCCGGCTACGCCCGGGTTAATAAATAACTGCAGTTAGCTATAACAACATTGAATTTGAATATGTCATATTAATGACCTGTAGGAACATAGAAGCTGAGCTGTGATTGGTTGCTATAAGCAGCCTAATAAATCTCCAGCCAACAGTAAACCCTCCCCCTGGCCGGGCAGTATATGTTACCTCACACATACACATAATAGAGAGCTCATGTGACTGATATCTGCCTTAATTCCCTATATGGCACATGTGTTGCACATTGGCTGTTTTTAATCAGATGTTTATGTTTGGAAAATAAAGATAGCACACGTATGAGGCGAGTTGTGTGAGGTGATTTGTGCACATCTGTGTCTGTCTGTGTGGTGTGTGTGTCCCTGGGGTGTGTATGTGTGTGTCCCTGTGGGGGGGTTTGTGTGGTGTGTGTCTCTGTTGTATGTGTCTCTTCGTGGTGTGTGTGTGTGTCCCTGTGGGGTGAGTGCATGTGCCCCTATAGGGTGTGTATGTGTGTGTCCCTGTGTGGGGGGGTCTGTGTGGTGTGTGTCTCTGTTGTGTGTGTCTCTTCGTGGTGTGTGTGTGTCCCTGTGGGATGAGTGCATGTGTCCCTATAGGGAGTGTATGTGTGTGTGTCCCTGTGGGGGGGTCTGTGTGGTGTGTGTGTATCTGTGTTGTGTGTGTCTCTTTGTGGTGTGTGTGTGTCCCTGTGGGGTGAGTGCATGTGTCCCTATAGGGTGGCTATGTGTGTGTGTCCCTGTGGGGGGGTCTGTGTGGTGTGTGTGTCTGTGTTATGTGTGTCTCTTTGTGCTGTGTGTGTGTCCCTTTGGGGTGAGTGCATGTGTCGCTATAGAGTGTGTGTGTGTCCCCTTGGGGGAGGTGTGTGTCTCTGTGTTGTGTGTGTCTCTTTGTGGTGTGTGTGCGTTTGTTCGGGTGCGTGGTGAGTATCCAATGTTGGTGCTGCACTTTAGCGACTATACACTTGCTGTTACTCTTTGTGTGCATGTGGTGTGTATACATGTCCCCTTGTGTGGTGAATATCTCATGTTGGGGCCCCATCTTAGTGACTATATGCTGGTATGTGCTGTTAGTCTTTAGCATCATTAAGCCCCTCTTATTCACAACTGTCATCTGGTAACTGTCACTTTTTCCCCATTATATAGATAGGGGCAAAATTGTTTGGTGAATTGGAATGTGCGGGGTTAAAATTTCGCCTCACAATATAGCCTATGATGCTCCTGGGGTCCAGACGTGTGACTGTGCAAAATTTTGTCTCTATAGCTGACAGCTGTCGATTTTCCTCCAACACTTTTCCATTCACTTTTTCCCCATTATATAGATAGGGGCAAAATTGTTTGGTGTACTGGAACGCGCAGGGTTAAAATTTCGCCTCACAACATAGCCTATGATGCTCCCGGGGTCCAGACATGTGACTGTGCAAAATTTTTTCTCTATAGCTGACAGCTGTAGATTTTCCTTCAACACTTTTCCATTCACTTTTCCCCTTTATGTAGATAGGGGCAAAATAGTTTGGTGAACTGGAACGCGCAGAGTTAAAATTTCGCCTCACAACATAGCCTATGACGCTCCCGGGGTCCAAACGTGTGACTGTGCAAATTTTTGTAGCTGTAGTTGCGACGGTGTACATGCCAATCCCGGATATACACACACACATACACACACGCATACACACATTCAGCTTTATATATTAGACTAGCTGTAGTACCCGGCTACGCCTGGGTTAATAAATAACTGCTGTTAGCTATAACAAAATAGAATTTGAATATATCATATTAATGACCTGTAGGAAAATAGAAGCTGAGCTGTGATTGATTGCTATAGGCAGCCTAATAATTCTCCAGCCAACAGTAAACCCTCCCCCTGGCCGTGCAGTATATGTTACCTCACACATACACATAATAGACAGCTCATGTGACTGACATCTGCCTTAATTCCCTATATGGCACATGTGTTGCACATTGGCTGTTTTTAATCAGATATTTATGTTTGGAAAATAAAGATAGCACACGTGAGGCGAGTTGTGTGAGGTGAATTGTACACATCTGTGTTTGTCTGTGTGGTGTGTGTGTCCCTGGGGTGTGTATGTGTGTGTCCCTGTGGGGGGGTCTGTGTGGTGTGTGTGTGTATCTGTGTTGTGTGTGTCTCTTTGTGGTGTGTGTCCCTGTGGGGTGAGTGCATGTGTCCCTATAGGGTGTGTATGTGTGTGTGTCCCTGTGGTGGGGGTGTCTGTGTTGGGGTGTGTGTGTCTCTGTGTTGTGTGTGTCTCTTTGTGGTGTGTGTCCCTGAGGGGTGAGTGCATGTGTCCCTATAGGGTGTGTATGTGTGTGTGTCCCTGTGGGGGGGTCTGTGTGGTGTGTGTGTGTCTCTTTGTAGTGTGTGTGTCCCTGTGGGGTGAGTGCATGTGTCTCTATAGGGTGGTTATGTGTGTGTGTCCCTGTGGGGGGGTCTGTGTGGTGTGTGTGTCTGTGTCATGTGTGTCTCATTGTGGTGTGTGTGTGTGTCCCTGTGGGGTGAGTGCATGTGTCGCTATAGAGTGTGTGTGTGTCCCCTTGGGGGTGTGTGTGTGCCTCTGTGTTGTGTGTGTCTCTTTGTGGTGCGTGTGTGTTTGTTCGGGTGATGGTGAGTATCCAATGTTGGGGCTGCACCTTAGCGACTATACACTTGCTGTTACTCTTTGTGTGCGCGTGGTGTGTATACATGTCCCTGTGCGTGGTGAATATCTCATGTTGGGGCCCCACCTTAGTGACTATATGCTGGTATATGCTGTTAGTCATTGGCGCTGTCATTAAGCCCCTCTCATTCACAACTGTCAACTGGTAACTGTCACTTTTTCCCCATTATGTAGATAGGGGCAAAATTGTTTGGTGAATTGGAATGCGCGGAGTTAAAATTTCGCCTCACAACATAGCCTATGACGCTCCTGGGGTCCAGACGTGGGACTGTGCAAAATTTTGTCTCTATAGCTGACAGCTGTCGATTTTGCTCCAACTCTTTTCCATTCACTTTTCCCCATTATGTAGATAGGGGCAAAATTTTTTGGTGAACTGGAACGCGCAGGGTTAAAATTTCGGCTCACAACATAGCCTATGACGCTCCCGGGGTCGAGACGTGTGACTGTGCAAAATTTTGTGGCTGTAGTTGCGACAGTGTAGATGCCAATCCCGGATATACACACACACATACACACACACATACACACACATACACACATTCAGCTTTATATATTAGACTAGCTGTGAGCCCGATGCAAATGCATCGGGTGTCTAGAATATTTTTAAATTTTTTTTTAGAATGGGTTGCTACCCAGCAACAGCACAGTCAGCCACTTGTTTTTCGCGGGCAAACTCGCCCTATACTTTCTATGGGGATTACCGCAACCGCGCCGCAAGTGTAGCGACTCGCAATGGCCTCGCGGCCATTGCTCGCGCTACACAGCGAGTCGCAATAGATCCCCATTGAAAGTATAGGGGGAGTTGCGGCAGGTGCGGCGGCTGAGGTAGCGACTCGCAATGGCCTCGCGGCCATTGCTCGCGCTACCTCAGCGGTAAATCGCTAAGTTTGTGGCCGAGCCTCTGGTTCTATTTTCGGCCAGCGACTCGCAATGGCCGCTTCGCGGCCATTGCTCACACAAACCTAGCGACTCGCATTGGCCGCTACGCGGCCAATGCTTCGCCGTGGTGACGTCAGAGTGTGACATATCCACGGCGATTTCGGGGTCCGACACGAAAATGCCTACGGCAATTATATAGCAGATACCGTATTTTTCCTTTTATAAGACGCACTTTTTTTCCTCCAAATTTTGGAGGAAAGTGGGGGTGCGTCTTATAATCGGAATATAACATTCTGGCATCCTGGGTTACTTGGGGGGGGGGGGAAAGCGGTGAAGTGGGGTCAGAAGTGGCAGGGAATGGTTCCTGCTCAAGAATCAAGCGGCAGGAGAACCACGTGTCCCCGCTCATTACCGACATGAATATTCACTTCACTTCTCCATGCGCACTGAAGACAGCGCACAGAGCTGGGCATGGGAGCAGGGAGCGCTCCTTTACTCTAATAGCCGGCACATTTGGCTGCTCCCCAGCTTCCTTCAGCTGCTAGGGAGATCGTGCCGGGCTATTAAAGTAATGAAGGAGCGGGTTGTAGCAGCAGAGGCAAGTGAATCAGCACTAAGCTTGTGCTGAATCACTGCCATGATGACAGGGGCAGAGCAGGGCAGATCCGTACCTTGTGTCAGCATTCCAAGGTCCTTCTGCTCTGTTTGCTAAGCCCCTGTGTCGCAGAGCTGAGAACCAGGAAGTGGCCGATCTTCATTCACACTGCACTAGATCTGAAGCTGGCAGGGCTGGAGGCCGAGCATCATCACTACAGCACAGCTCCTCCGGTTCAGCTCTGCCTCTATATTACAGGACATTGCACTACAGCACAGTGCAGACTGCACAGCTCCCCCAGCTCTGCCTCTATATTACAGGACATCACAGTGCAGAGTGCACAGCTCTGCCTCTATATTACAGGACATCACAGTGCAGAGTGCACAGCTCCCCCAGCTCTGCCTCTATATTACAGGACATCACAGTGCAGAGTGCACAGCTCCCCCAGCTCTGCCTCTATATTACAGGACATTGCACTACAGCACAGTGCAGACTGCACAGCTCCCCCAGCTCTGCCTCTGTATTACAGGACATCACAGTGCTGAGTGCACAGCTCCCCCAGCTCTGCCTCTATATTACAGGACATCACAGTGCAGAGTGCACAGCTCCCCCAGCTCTGCCTCTATATTACAGGACATTGCACTACAGCACAGTGCAGACTGCACAGCTCCCCCAGCTCTGCCTCTGTATTACAGGACATCACAGTGCTGAGTGCACAGCTCCCCCAGCTCTGCCTCTATATTACAGGACATCACAGTGCAGAGTGCACAGCTCCCCCAGCTCTGCCTCTATATTACAGGACATCACAGTGCAGAGTGCACAGCTCCCCCAGCTCTGCCTCTGTATTACAGGACATCACAGTGCTGAGTGCACAGCTCCCCAGCTCTGCCTCTGTATTACAGGACATCACAGTGCAGAGTGCACAGCTCCCCCAGCTCTGCCTCTATATTACAGGACATCACAGTGCAGAGTGCACAGCTCCCCCAGCTCTGCCTCTATTACAGGACATCACAGTGCAGAGTGCACAGCTCCCCCAGCTCTGCCTCTGTATTACAGGACATCACAGTGCAGAGTGCACAGCTCCCCCAGCTCTGCCTCTGTATTACAGGACATCACAGTGCAGAGTGCACAGCTCCCCCAGCTCTGCCTCTGTATTACAGGACATCACAGTGCAAAGTGCACAGCTCCCCCAGCTCTGCCTCTGTATTACAGGACATCACAGTGCAGAGTGCACAGCTCCCCCAGCTCTGCCTCTGTATTACAGGACATCACAGTGCAGAGTGCACAGCTCCCCCAGCTCTGCCTCTGTATTACAGGACATCACAGTGCAGAGTGCACAGCTCCCCCAGCTCTGCCTCTATATTACAGGACATCACAGTGCAGAGTGCACAGCTCCCCCAGCTCTGCCTCTATATTACAGGACATCACAGTGCAGAGTGCACAGCTCCCCCAGCTCTGCCTCTATATTACAGGACATCACAGTGCAGAGTGCACTGCTCCCCCAGCTCTGCCTCTATATTACAGGACATTGCACTACAGCACAGTGCAAAGTGCACTGCTCCCCCAGCTCTGCCTCTATATTACAAGACATCACACTACAGCACAGTGCAAAGTGCACTGCTCCCCCAGCTCTGCCTCTATATTACAAGACATCACACTACAGCACAGTGCAAAGTGCACTGCTCCCCCAGCTCTGCCTCTATATTACAGGGCACACTACAGCACAGTGCAGAGTGCACTGCTCCCCCAGCTCTGCCTCTATATTACAAGACATCACACTACAGCACAGTGCAAAGTACACTGCTCCCCCAGCTCTGCCTCTATATTACAGGGCATCACACTACAGCACAGTGCAGAGTGCACTGCTCTCCCAGCTCTGCCTATTCACTAGTCAGTGTGAAATACGACCAAGTTGGACGTGTCATAGATGATTAAACTGGAATGGCCTCCCCTTCTCTGGACGTCTGGATGCGAGCGTCAGCTGCTTGTGTTTTTAAGTAGCTCCACACTCCTGTCCTGACAGGGGGGGAGGCCATTCAAAGTTAATCATGTGTGACACGTCCAACCTAGTTGTATATCACACGGACAGTGTGATACCAGCCTTAGACGGACACTGGCATTATAAGACGGACCCCATTTAACATTAAAAAATATTTTTTTTCTCTTTTCCTTCACCAAACTTGGGGGTGCGTCTTATAATCAGGTGCGTCTTATAAAGCGAAAAATACGGTATATATATATATACAGTATATACATTAATAAACGTAGAAAAAGTAGCACCCCCCTCCCTTGCTATGATGTCCATGGTTGGATGTTTGAATATGAAATAAAAAGCTTGAAGTCCACGAAGTAGAATTCATATTTATTGTTGAACAAAAAAATAAACATTTATTATCCTCTTGCAGCCCCCAATAAGGTACCCCCATCATGCCCTTGCAGCCCCCAATATGATTTCCCCAACAATCCCGTGCAGCCCCCACTAAGGTATCCCCATTATCTCCTTGCAGCCCCCAATAAAGTACTCCTATCATCCCCTTGTAGCCCCTAGTACGGTATCACCATCAATTCATAATCCCCAATATGGCTTCAGCATCAAAACACACACACTCAGGGACACACATACAGGGACACACACACACTCAGGGACACACACTTGGACACATACACACACAGGGATTCATACACACAGGGACACTTCTCACCAGTCCGCCACTGAATTCCGGGGCCACTCTCAGCTCCCTGCACCCTGCAGTTGTCCCGGTGCTGCCAATGCATGTAGTCTGGCACTGCTCTCATCTGCCTGCCTCAGATGCTGTAGGTGTACGGTGCCGCTGGGTGGCCAAACACAGTCCAGGAGCTGCCAATCACAGGCCAAAAGCTGACATCATATGCTGACTGGCCTGTGATAGCCACACGGGCGGCTCCTGGCCTGTGATTGGCTGTGACATCGGCGGGGGAAGGGAGGATAAAGAGGTTCCTGACTACATGAATCGGTGGCACCCAGGACAGCGGCGGTCACCGGAACAATAGCGGGCGAGGGGGAAGAGTCAGAGCTGCATGCCTTGGTCTTCTGATCAGTGGCATGCTGTTCTTAAAAAAAAAAGGTGTGCCTTGCTTTTGGGGGATGCCTTATATTTAAAGGCACACTTAACCCCCCCAGTCCAGTATGTCTTATT
The DNA here is from genome assembly GCA_033576535.1 of Allobates femoralis. Classification (NCBI taxonomy): domain Eukaryota; kingdom Metazoa; phylum Chordata; class Amphibia; order Anura; family Aromobatidae; genus Allobates; species Allobates femoralis. The sequence continues at coordinate 258,607,086 of JARQOC010000004.1, forward strand.
TTTGGGGGGGCGCCTTATTTTCAGGGAAACACGGAATTTCTATAGATTCTATTTAGTTCACCATAGGGGATTGAATTTACAGAATGTGCGGGGTGGCAGCTGTCTGCTCTAAGTGTAGTGTTCCCACTAATAGGTTTTCTATAGTTGTGATATCTGACTTTTTGTTGTTATGCATCCCCCATGAAAAACAAGTCCAAAAAGCTGATTTTGATTTTGTCCTGCGGTTAAGTGTGAGTAAATTTTACATTTACATCATTGGCATTGATGTAGGATAAAAAGTATGGAATTCTCTCTACTTCCCATACCCATATTAGTAAAACATCATCCAAATATCTTACATATAATTCAAAGTCATATTTTAAAGGATTTTTGCCTGTGAAAATAATGTTTTCTTCCCACCATTATAAAAAATGTACAGCTAAAGATGGAGAAAAACATGAGCCCATTGAGTAACCTTCGATTTGGAAATTATATTCCTCATTGAACATAAAAAAATTATGCTCAAGAAGATATTCAATACTGTGGATAGTAATTTTCTTTATTTCATCTGTATAGCCGCTATATTTTTGTAGATGAAGGAACACCGCAGTTAATGCAACATTATGTAGAATAAATTAAAACAAATTTACCACATCTATCCTTTCTCCCCTGAAGAAGTTACTTTTGTAACGGAACGCGTAGGACATTATCCGCGCAGGGCCCCCCAGCCGCAGAAACCGGGCTCGCACCCCCTTGATAATATCTATTTATAGATTCCCCCTTCAGGGCTGTTCATTGTTTTGGACACTTTTTTACTGTCATGAGCAATCTGCTTCCCATTGTTTTTCTGCTTTGTCATCTTGTTCATTATATTCAAGTTTATTGATCTTCTGGTGCTCCTGCACTCTTCTGATCGGGTTGTATACTTGAGGTCCTTCACTATTAAACTACTTATTTCAGGTAGGCATATTATGTGTTGTAGGTATAACCCTTTGTTTGGTGGACCTGCTCTTGATTTTTGTGTCGGGGCTTATAATTGTGCAACCCCTTGTCCGGGGTTCCCCGTTATACAACTGCATGGTCATCCGTATATTCATTTTAGAAAAACACACTAACTGGACAAAAAATTCTGAAAAACTCATAAAAAATAGCCAAGGTCCATTATCCATTGCATTTAGCAGGATGCTTCGAGCCCCACTAAGAGGCAACACAGGTGTCTGATACCGATGCGCAATCTCCTGCCACAAGCCAAAGGAATTGGGGTGGTGACATCACCTGCGACCAGCCAAGCCATGGGGGAGGTGATTGTTAGGCTCAAGGTTACCATAGGTCACGCCTATACTATTAGATCCAGTGGGCTGCCCAGCACTATGTATATGCATCACACAAGGGACAGATGCCCCCCAGAAGGCTCAGCAGCATCCTTCAACAGATAAAAAAGTGCAAAAAAAATGATGGATGATGTTGTGAGTTGTTAGTGGATATTTTGGCCAAAATACGTAAGCTCATAACTCAACACCAAGGGCCCTCACGCTTTCAAGTCCTATCTATAATTTTGGATTTTTTTTCACTTTTTTTGCATATACATAGTGCCTGATCTAATAGTATGGGAGTGACCAAAAGGTTGTATGCAGACACTTTGCATTACACATACCTGTGATTATAAATACCACCAATCACCTGCCCCATGGCTTGGCTGGTCGCAGGTGATGTCACTGCCCCCATGCCTTTGGCTGGTTCCAGGAGATTGTGCATCGGTATCAGACACCTATCTTGCCTCTCACTGGGGCTTGCAGCATCCTGCTAAGTGCAATGGATATTGGACCTTGGCTATTTTTGGTGAGTTTTTCTGAATTTTTTGTCCAGTTAGTGTGTTTTTCTCAAACAAAATTATAGATAGGACTCATAAGCGTGAGGGCCCTTGGCGTTGGGTTACTAGCTTAAGTATTTTGACCAAAATATCCACTAACACCTCACACCATCATCCATCCTGTTTTTTGGCACTTTTTTTCTGTTGAAGGATGCTGCTGAGCTCTCTGGGGGGCGTCTGCCCCTTGTGTGATGCATACTCATAATGCTGGGCAGCCCGCTGCATCTAATGGTATGGGCGTGACCAATAAGTTCTATACAGACACTTTGCATCACACATACCTGTGTGACTGATGCCCTATGGTAACCTTGTACCTATAAATACCACCAATCACCTCCGCTATTGCTTGGCTGGTTACAGGTGATTGCACCTTGGTATCAGACACCTATGTTGCCTCTCAGTGGGGCTTGCAGCATGCTGCTAAGTGCAATGGAAATTTGACCTTGGCTACTTTTGGTGAGTCATCCGTATATTCAGCAGTCGTTTATGTCCTTTTTTTGCTCGTCTAGCACAAATCAGACTTTGATTATAAGAGCAGTTGTGACAAAATATTTGTATGTAGGCATCCTTTTGTGACATTAAATACTCTGATTATTGTCTTTTTACACTATACCAGCTATATACAGCCTGGCATTGCCCAGGCATAGTAACTAACTGTACTTAGGCTGGTTTCACACTACAGTTTTTTCCCTGATCAGGTTCCATCCAATTTGTGTGTCAAAGCCTGAAGAGAAACTTGCAGAGAAAAAGTGTAAGGCTGGAGGCACACTGTTATGCATCAAACATGGAGCGTGTTTGAAGCATGACAGTGATGCGAGTGTAGTGCGTGTTTTGTGTGAGTGTGATGCCAGTGTGGTGCGTGTGGGTGAGTGTGCATAGCTGTATGCAGGTGAGTGTGCTGCATGAGTGTGTGTGTGTTGCGTGTCAGTGTGATGCTGTCCGCAGTCCTGAAGCAAACTTCAGGTTCGCGTGCAGCATTTACCGGTGAATTTAAACTCTGTGGCTGTCAAAGCTGCAGAGTTTGAATTTGCCAGTTTACCAGTACAGTAACCAATCATCTTTCACCGCTGTGACAGCCGTGGTGAAAGATGATTATTAAAAACCCAGCTGTTTTGGTCAAATTATAATTCCCAGACTTTAGCTGCATATAAACTACATCTGCAGCTTCTGTGTGGCATGTCAGCACAGAGGCTGCAGATGTGGCTAATAAGCTGGTTTCTGCAGGGTTAACCCGAAGTTTGTGTGGTGCCAGCTTGTGTCCAGGAAGTGAACTCAGGAGCCGTCCCTGGTACAGTACGCTAATAGCATACAGTACCAGCCGTTTGGCTCCGGAACTCAGGAGCTGTCCCTGGTAGTGTACGCTAATAGCGTACAGTACCAGTCGCCCAGCTCCTGAACTCCAAGGACAGCTCTAGAGTTCTGGAGCCGGGCAGCTGGTACTATACGCTATTAGCGTACAGTACCAGGGACAGCTCCTGAGTTCAGGAGCTGGGCAGCTTTTACAGTAAATTACTGATTACCGACAATTGTCAGCTTTTAGTTCAAGCAACTATTAACCCCTGCACACCCAGTGTGTGATGTCAGCATGTATCCAGGGAGTGTGGACACTCCCTGGACACAAGCTGACACCACACAAACATCGGATTAACCCTGCAGAAACTGGCTTATTAGCCGCATCTGCAGCCTCTGTGCTGAAATGCCACATAGAGGCTGCAGATGAGGTTACTATACAGCTAAACCCCAGGAATTACAATTTGACCACAGCAGCTGGGTATTTAATAATCACCTTTCACCGCTGCTGTCACAGAGGTGAAAGATGATTGGTTACTGTAGCGGGAAACCAGCAAATTCAAACTCCGCAGCTTTGACAGCCACAGAGTTTAAAGACATTTTTAAAGCACACGTGTGTGACTATCACACATTGTACTGTATGGGTGCAAGTTAGACTCACACCCACATACTTTGAATGGCCACTCATGTGAGGAAATTGCGTTCAATCGCAGCATTTCGCGATTGAACTTGCATTTCCCTCGCAATGCGAGTGTAATTTGAGGAACTCTCTGAAATCTAACCAGTATCATTTAATGAATCAAATGCATATGCATTGCTTTTATTATTGCACAGGTCTCAGCACTTTCATATTGTAAGCAGTGTGACCTCAGTGCTTAGTATATGACAGCGCTGAGACCTGTACTTTATAGTTTACTATAGCGCAGGTCTGAGCGCTGTCATGTACTAAGCGCTGAGGTCACCGTTGCTATAGTAGCCGCTGCTGCTTTGGCAACTGTGACCTCAGGGATTACAATATGACAGCGCTGAGACCTGTGCTACAGTAAAGCGATAAAGTGCAGGTCTCAGTGCTGTCATATACTAAGCACTGAGGTCAATGTTGCCATTGCAAGGTTTATGGCCTCTGTGCCTTGGCCTGTGTGATTTTGCAAAGTTGGATTTTAAAAGTGGACTGCAGAGTTATTCCAGAGATGTATTACCTACTCTTCCCAATGCTGTGATGCCCTGATCTGACAGTATATCATCTTCTTCTTTATTCGTAGGTATGGACACATTGACTTACTAGTGGCGTATCTAACTTCTGCTGTATCCAATCTCACTGTGTGCCTCTCATGTAATTGATAGTATGGACACATTGACTTACTAGTGGCGTATCTAACTTCTGCTGTATCCAATCTCACTGTGTGCCTCTCATGTAATTGATGGTATGAAATATTCTCCCATCTGCTTTGTACCTTAGAAACATGCATATTCTCTCTTCCTGCCCGCATCTCTCCCTCCTGCTGATCCGGCCCAAAACATTTCTCTTAGCAGTAATTTATTAATTGTCCCCTGGTGTGTTGTATCCTATTTTCTTCTTTGACCCCTCCCTTCTATATACCTGGCATATTGTCTGCTGACCACAAGAGTTATAAATTGCAAGGTCTATAGCCTCTGTGCCTTGGCCTGTATGATTTTCCAAAGTGGGATTTTAAAAGTGGTCTGCAGAGATATTCCAGAGATAAGCCAGAGGTAACCACTCTACCCGTCTACTAACGCTCATAATTTTTCTTTGGCCAATATATCAAAATGTCCTTCAGTTCAATGCCTTTATATCTATGTGCGTTAGTCATCCACTTTTACTGCCCAATTCCCCTTCCATCACCCTTTATCAACATCATCCCCTCTCTACTTCCCTTTACTTTGTCCTGCTCCCATACTCTCTTCACCCTACTCAATAAGCTAAGCCCAACATATTCCTGGGTCTTGCATCAACAAAAACAATGTCATATAGCCAAAAATTACTTGCTCCTTCTCTTTCTATTACTGCTCATTTTAGGCGATATTTCTCACAATCCTGGACCACCCTCTTCCAACTTGAACCCCTCCCCCACCTCACAGAAATCCCACTAACCTCATTAGCATTACCTGCACACCTTCATCTCCCTCTTTTAAATGTGTCCTCTGGAATCGATGGTCTGCATGCAACAAACTTCCCTTTATCCACAACTACTTTCTCACTAACTCTCTCAACCTTTTGGCCCTCACTGAAACATGGATCCAAGACTCAGACACTGCTTCCCCTGCTGCTATCTCCTATGGCAGTCTTGAGAAAGACGCCTTCAGTGTCGAAACATGTTGTGGCAAGGAGACCCATAACTTCTACTGTTCACAATAAATTTGAAAGGTAATAATCGATAAGAGCCCAGTGCCTGTTTCTGTCCCTAGCGCTCATTTTATCATACCTTTTTACCTCATATCGTCATTAAAATTGTTGTCATCACCTCCAACTCTGGGGGTTAATGTCTGGTGACAAGGGTCTGGATTCTGCTGGTACCATATTTCCTGCATCCTGTATACAACTGCAAAAGATTTTGGGCATTGGTGCAAATGCTTTCTTCCTGTGGAGTATGTTTGGAACAGACTTCTGATGCTCCTGGAATAGAATGTGTGAACATCTCTGCAGAAACAGTCTGTGTTTTCCCACAATCAGATGTGTGGTTGGCACGAGTGACACAAGGTGACACGGGTAATTGGGGCACCACCTCTGAGGACTGTACTGTTTGTGTTGTTGAGCTGGCGGAAGAGGAGGGCAGGCCACTCGATGCAGCGGTTTCCATGAACTGTAGCAAAAGCTGGACCTCATCCACAACTCATCACTTTGTTATTGGCAAACAAAGAGACTGAAGTAGGCTGTCCAGTAAGAGAAGTTGTCACCTCCCTTTGGATACGTCAATAAGGCCAGGGCCACATTTGCGTCATGCATCCAGTAACTGGATCTAGTTTTTGATATGGTAAAATCTTGAAAAACGGATCCGTTAGCACACCCATTAACTCCAATGCAAAAAATGCAATGCCAAAGTGCAATCCGTTTAACGGATTGCATTTTTTCCAAATCCAGTGAAAACATTTGCTGCAACGTTTTTGGGAGCTTTTTCAAAAACGCTTGCGCTTTTTTCACATGGGCCCCTATGGTACCATGCGTTAATGCATGCGTTAACGCTAGGTACATAAATGCATACATAATACATAACCTAGCGTTAAAGCTAGTGTTAACCGAGGCAAAAATGACATGAAAATGGCAATTTAAAAAACTGGATTAATGCATCCTGTAAACAGATGCAACCTCCCAAGTGTGACCCTAGCCTAAGCCAATGTTTGGTTACTACAGCTTTTAATAACATTAGCAGTAGCACACACCTCACGTACATCTCCAACACTGAGCCTACTCCCTTTTACAAAAACCTTTTCCCCTTCCCCTTTCTGCCATGGCCTCGGGATTTCCCACTCATCTTTTATGTACACACATTTGGAAAGCACATGTTTGAGGCCAAACTCAGCATTTTTAGTGAAAACTGAAGGATTTGAAATTTAACGGTTAGAGGGCCAAACAGAACCTTTTTAGCGGAAACTGAAGGATTTGAAATGTAATGGTTAGAGGGCCAAACAGAACCTTTTTAGGGGAAACAGGAATTTTAGATTCACCGGTTAAAGGCCAAAGAGAGCCTTTTTAGAGAAAGTTGAAGGATTGTGATAACATTCTTATGTCACATTACCATGCTGTGACCTACATTGTAGCATTGGGACATCTCTGACAAGACAAGACATCTTCATTCAAAGACTGTTATATTGGGGTACACGTGTAAGAAATAGGTGCCATTCCAAAATTCTATTGAATCCATTTGATTTATAACATTTGAAGCAAATCTTTTTTTTAAATATAGCATTTATTCATGAAGCAATTGCCAAGTAGTTGGCAAAAGATGGGAGAGTATAAAGAAAGAAAAACACCCATGATTGCAGCAAAGGAGACTGCTCATGTCAGTGATTGTGGTCCAGGACCTCAGTATTACATGGAACCATGGAACACATGGAACAATTTAGGATGGAGTGCTGGACCTGCATACTCCACAAGCATGAGACAAATAAGCGGATAATAAGGAGATGATTAAAGGTCCAGAAATATATAAACTGGAGAAATGTCTTATTCCAACACATCGGAAGCCACCATCATACTTAATTAGATCCAGAATATGATACAGAGCAGTAGATCAGTTACCTGCTCCAAACACATATTTTTTACCTCTAGTGGTGGGTCCCCATGTTCATTTGAAAGCATCTGCCCCTGCTTTCAGTGTGTCTCACATAATATATTGTGGAGGGCATTCTGAAGATTTGTATAATACACCTGGTCAAACTCATTACAACCAAGTGGATAATATCAGCTATTTGCGAAGAGATCCAGGGGAAACTAAAGATTTTAAGTTTCATAGGCTACAGGTCAAACAGAGCCTTTTTTGGGGAAACTGAATGATTGGAGATTCACAGGTTACAGGCAAAAAAAATTACTTTTAGGGAAAACTGAAGAATTTATAAATCCCTTCCTGAATACAAAAACGCAGCTTTGGCAATGCACACAGGTTTAGGAATTACACTTGTTCTCAGCACAAAATGTCTATTTATGGTTGGAGCCTCTCACCTTCCTATTCTAGCTAAAAAGTGGTGTAGCATCTAGCTATCTAATTGTGTAATGTCCGCTTCTTAAATACCTAGAAACATGTGACTTTGGCAGCCAATGAAAGAAGCCAGCCAATGACACAAGCCATTGTGTCTTCAACTTGTGGATGATTTATGCATCCTGATTGGCTGCAGACCAGGAACATCCACATGAAAAATGTAGGGAAAAAAAATATTTCTGATGCTACTCTGACCTCTCCACACCCCCTCCTCTCAAAGATGTCCTGCCCGCTTTCCTACACTGTCAGAAGGTAGTAGAAAAGCATCATTTAAACATAGTATTGCTTTTTTTTAGGCAGATCACTCACCAAATAAATCTGCATTCGCCGTCTTTTTGGGAAAATGCTCAGGACTACTGAAGCCAAATCGAATCGGCCACGTTTATGCAGAATTTGAAATTGGTGAACATGTTTAACTCTTTCCAACCTTTGACATTGTGGAACGTCATAGAAGACTTCTATGTGTGGTGTACTTTTTTTTTATTTACACTGGTCAACGCAATTTTTCAGGTAAAAGGTTTTAAAATATATTTTAAGTCAGTTTTGGCTGCTGATTATGAATATGAACTCTGTTTTTGGCTATCACATCAGGATTTCGAGATATTTTCATCATTGATGAAAATTACTCCTATCGAAAGTTTTTTTGATAAAAACACATGATATTCGGGTCTACATTTTGTATATTTTTAATCAAGGAATACCAAAGATTACAAAGTCTATGTACAGCAAATCAAATATACTTACAGAATTAAACAACAAGATATAAAAACACATATATATGGCACACAGATGAATGGCAAATGACAGTTATTTGAACTTTCTTTTCTTGGCTGATCTGTGATGTACAGCTTCTGGGTTGTCTCTCATCAAGCTCCAGCAATAGTCAGCCATCATATGTGAGTCCTACCGGTCTTGATACCATTCTTCCATTGTTTTAATGTCCATATAAAAACACTGCCCTTGTTCCTCGCTCACATCCCCAAGGTTCTCTGGAAAAAAGTCCAGATGGCCGTGTACATCTTGATACTCATTCTACATCCAAGATTTGACAGACTCATTAGTAGCTCTTCCACAATCTCTTCATAGTTGTCTGCTTTCTTATTCCCTAGAAAATTCTGCACTACATTGCAAAATGCATTCCAAGCTCTTTCTTCTGTCTCATTCATTGATGTGATCAAAATTGGGTCTCTCATAAGTGTTCTTATTTGAAGTCCATCAAATATTCCAGCCTTTTTCTTCTCTTCACTAAGACCAGGAAAAGTTGAACATATATAGTTAAAACATTCTCCACTGTGATTGAGAGCTTTGACGAACTGCTTCATCAATCCAAGTTTTATGTGCAAGGGAGGAAAGACAATGTTCTTCCTATCCACTACAGGATCATAGATGACATTCTTATGGCCAGATGCCAAACTCTGTCGCTGAGGCCATTCAGTTTTACCCAATGCTCTGCTGTAGCTCTTCTGTCCCAGTAGCACAGAAAACAAGGGTGTTTTGTGTACCTTCCTTGCAGACCCAAAAGAAAGTTAACCATTTTCAAATCAACACAAATTAACCACCCATGAACATTATATTGTAACCTCTCTAGAACAATCTTGATGTTTTTATATTCTTCTTTAAGTTTTACAGAATGACTTATTGGTACAGAGCCATACTTATTTCCATTGTGTAACAGAACACATTTTAAACTTCTTTTGGAGCTATCAATAAAAAGCCTCCAATCCCTTGAATCATATGCTGGAAGTCCCATAAAGAGAAGTAGCCCTTCAACATCAGTACAATAGACAAGCAGGCCATCTGAATGGAAGTACTTACGCAGTTCTGCTTCCCTGGTACGATAAAATGAGACACTTGTACCGGGTTTCAACATTCGATTCTCTTGTAGCCTTGAAGCCAATAGTTCAGCAGACTCTTTTGGTAGATAAAGATCTCTAACCAGATAATTCAAAGCAGACTGAGTAAACAGAATTGGTTTGTCACAATCTTCATCACATGGCTGAAAAATATCTGGACTGTCTTCTTCATCAGTATAAAAATGTGAGGCGAGATCAGTGTCAACATTTTCTGGAAGCGCGGTAAATTTTGTAACAGGTATGTCTTCACTTTGTGCAACTGGTCGGATAGCTGAAGGTATACTCGGGCATTGCAAATATTGCTTGTTTTTCTTATTGAAACCTTTTACATCGACAAGGCAGAAATAGCAGTCTTCTAAATGATTGCTTGGTTCTCTCCAAACCATTTACTACAATGTTAGACCCATACTCGGGTCTAACATTGGCCCTACATTATGAATCTACAGCACCAGAAAATGGCACTTCAATTAATGCGTCATTTTCTAGGGTGGCTGCGGGCTGCAATTCGCAGCATGGGGGGCCCAGACCGCTTGGGCCTCTCCATGCTGAGGATTCCAGTCCCCAGTTGCCTAGTTGTATTTGATTGGCGACCAAACATACAGCAAAGCTCTATGTCATTTTTTTTGTTTTCAAATTATTTCTGTAAATAAAATAATGTCGGGCATCGCTGTATTTTTCGCTGCCAGCAATGAACAATGAGGCAGCTGGGGGTGTGTAGCAGTCTGTAGCTGCCAAGTTATACCTTTCTGGGAACCAAAAATATGGCGAAGCCCCGTGCATTTTTGTAAAAATTATTTTTACAAATAAAAAAAAAACGACATGGAGTTTCGCCTTATTTTTAGTTTCCAGCCGGGTACAACTTGGCAGCTGGGGGGCTGGAATCATCAGTGAGGAGAAACCCAAATGTTCTGGGCCCCCCACGCTGCGAATTTCAACCCACAGCCACTCCAGAAAATAGTGCATTAATTAGAGGCGCCATTTTCTGGTGCTGTACCCAGACCCTTCCAGTTGCCCTAATGCCGGTAGCAAACTGGGTAATAAAAGGGTTAATGCCAGCTTTGTATTATGGCCAATGTTATACCCAGCCATAAGAAATTTCTAGTACATGGTAAATAATAGTAAATAATACACAACATAATACACAACATTCAGAGAAAAATAATTTTTTTAGAAGAAAAAATAAACATATCTCAACTCCATCTTTAGTACTCCCACATAACCCTCCACTATCCTTCATCCAGAGTCTGTAGGGAGAGAACAAGCATCCTCTTCCTGCAGAGTCTGCAATCACACTGATCACAGGGACTTAGTGAGTGACGGCACCAGTGGCAGTCAGAGACTGCCACAGGGTAGTGGTGATGTCACTCACTGAGTAATCAGGGCTTCCCATGGCAGTGAAATCAAAATGTTGTCACTTTTGGGGGGTTTCCTCTGTTTAGGCACATCATGGGCTAGCCAAACAGGACATGACACCCACAGACCAGGCCATCAAAATTTGTGTTCCAAAATGTCACTCCCTCCCTTCAGAGCCCTACCATGCACCCAAACAGAGGTTTTCCACCACATATGAGATATTGTTGTGCTCAGGAGAAAAGGCCCAAAATATTTTAGGATTCATTTTATCATGTTACTAATGTGAAAATGAAAACATTGAGGCTAAAAAACATTTTTGTGAAAAAAAGTACTTTTTCATTTATTATGGATTAATGTGTGAAGCACCTGGGGGTTTAAAATGCTCACTATGCATCTAGATATGTTCCACGGGGGTCTAGTTTCCAAAATGGGGTCACTTGTAGTGGAGCTCCAATGTTTAGGCCCACAGGGACATGGTATCTGCTAACGATTGTGTTTCTTCCCTTCCTAGCTCTGCCGTGCGCCCAAACAGTGATTTTACACATTTCGGGTATCGGCGCATTCAGCAGAAATAGCACAACACATTTCAGGGCCCTTATTGTGCTTTTCCCTTTGTAAAAATGCAATAATTGAGGCTAAAATAACATTTTTTTTCAAAAAATTAAAAAGTTCATTTTTTCCTTCCATGTTGCTTTAGTTCCTGTGAAGCACCTTAAGGGTTAATAACCTTCTTGAATGTAGTTTTGAGTAGCTTGAGGGGTGCAGTTTTTGGGTGTTTTCTGTCATGTATACCCCTCAAAGCGAATTCAAATGTGATGTGCTCACTCAAAAAATGGTTTTGTGAATTTTGCTGTAAAAATGAGAAATTGCTGATGAGCTTTGAACCCTTATAACTTCCTAACAAAAAAAATTTTGTTTTTCCAAAGTTGTGCTGATATAAAGTAGACAAGTGGAAAATGTTGTTTATTAACTATTTTGTGTCACATAACTCTCTGGTTTAACAGCATAACAATTTGAAAATTGCAAGATTTTCTACATTTTAGTCAAATTTAAGATTTTTTCACAAACAAACACAAAAATTACACTGGGGAACACAATTTTTTAGGAGTTAGGTCAGACAACTGTTCTTAACTAATTTTTGGATGCTGAATCCAGAAATGATCTCAGTTTTTCTCTATCACGTCAAGTTTTTGAACTATAGGATTTTTGTCTTCTCAAAAATATGTACACTACTGTACCTAAAAAGTGTTTTTTTTCAAGATATTGATAATTATGACGTATTGGAAGCTGCACACACCTCTCACCACACTATCTCAGTTGTGACTACTCTTACAAGTTGCCATATAGCTCTATATGAGTCGAATTGTAATCAGATAACAAGTCTTATTACAGATATCAGTGCAATTGTGCATCTCTGGCAGGTAAGTTGTGGAGGAAAAACTTGACGTGCTAGAAAAAAACTGACTACATTTTTGGAATCAGCATGCCAATTTTAGTATAAATCAGCTCAAAAACCTAACTCAACAGAAATTTTTTTCAAATTGTTCGCCAGTGTTATTGACCTACATTTACCACTACCATGAAACCTAATATGACACGAAAAAACAATCTCAGAATCGCTAGGATCCATTGAAGCGTTCCAGAGTTATTACCTCATAAAGGTTATTAAAGCGATAGTCACGGTCCGGTGGGCGCTCAGAGATAGATCAGGATCCTGTTCAGTAATAAGTCCTTTAATCCAGAAAACCTCCTTCACCACAACATGTTTCGACGGTATAGTGCCGTCTTTCTCAAGACTTGAGAAAGACGGCACTATACCGTCGAAACATGTTGTGGTGAAGGAGGTTTTCTGGATTAAAGGACTTATTACTGAACAGGATCCTGATCTATCTCTGAGCGCCCACCGGACCGTGACTATCGCTTTAATATTATCTATCTCCCTTGGAGGACACGGCTGGCGCTGCTCGTAATAGCTATAGGACCTGCGATCACCGAGGCAACGCTTGCACGCAGGGAATCTAGGACCTTTCCGCGTCACCGCGTTCGATCACATGGGACGCGAGGGGGCGGAGTCCGGAAACTAACAGGAGGTGAGCGTGGACGCTGCGAGTGCCTGCAGCTGCTCGCCTCCTCTCATAACACTTGGCTAGGAGGAGGATTTCTAAATCAGGCTTTAACCATAGTTGTGCATGGACAGCGCAACTTGTACAGGTTAGTAGGTTGTCTTGTGTCTTTACAAATTAGTCCGTGGATACCGCACCATTGCGCCCCCTATTGTCTTCTTTGTCTTCACATTACCTCATAAAGGGACACTGGCAGTGGCGTAACTAGAGTCTGGTGGGCCCCGGTGCGAAATTTTGACCTGGGCCCCCCCCCCCCCCACCAGGGCCGGACTGGGACCAAAAAGCAGCCCTGGAAAAGAAGCCCCATCAGCCCCAATACGTAAATTTTGCTTTTACCCTGTTGTGGCCCTCACCCCTTTCTTAAAGAAGTTATTTGAAGAGCCACATGTGAATGGTTCAGCAGAGGGAATAATCAACCACAGCTCCATTTACATGGTGCTCTTCAAAGCTCCATTTCTCAGGATTGTGGGGTCCCAGTGGTCAGACACACAGACACACAGCCAGCCACACACAGAGCCACAGCCAGTCACACACAGAGCCACCGTCAGCCAGCCACACACACAAAGCCAGCCACACACACATACACACACAGCCAGCCACAGCCAGACAGCCACACACAGCTAGCTACATAAACAGCCACCAGCCACACAGACAGCCACACACAGACACAGCCAGCCACACATATACAGCCACACACAAACAGCCAGCCACATAGACAGCCATCAGCCAGCCACACACAGATGCAGCCAGCCAAACACATACACAGTCACACACATCTACAGCCACAGACAGCCACACACAGACAGCCACACACAGACAGCCACCAGCTACACACAAACAGCCACACACAGGTGCAGCCAGCCACATAGACAGCCACAGCCAGCCACACATCCAACCAGCCACACACAGCCAGCCACACAGCCACACACACACACAGCCATACAGTCAGCCACACAGCCAAGCAGCCCAGCCACACACAGCTCCAGCCACACACAGACACACAGTCAGCCACACACAGCCAGCCACACACAGCCATCCACAGCCATGCTGCTCCAGCCACAGCCAACCCAAGCCAGCCACATGGCACCAGCCACACACAGCCAAGCAGCCCCAGTCACACACAGCAGACACACACAGCCATCCACAGCCATGCTGTTCCAGCCACAGCCAACCCAAGCCAGCCATGTGGCACCAGCCACACACAGCCAAGCAGTCCCAGTCACACACAGACACAGTCAGCCACACACAGCCAAACAGCTCCAGCCACACACAGGACACAGTCAGCCACACAGCCCCAGCCACACAGCCATTCAACATCAGCCACACACAGCCAGACACACACAGCCATCCACAGCCATGCAGCTCCAGCCACAGCCAACCCCAGCCAGCCACGTGGCACCAGCCACACACAGCCAGACACACAGCCCCAGCCACACACAGACACATAGTCAGCCACACACAGCCAGCCACAGCCACACACAGCCAGCCACGCAGCCTCAGCCACACAGCACAGCGCCAGCCATACAGCCAACTAATGCATAACATTTTGAGGATAACCTGGTGTTGGTGAAGTCCTATTATGGAGACAGTATGAGGCACAGTATAGGACATAGTATGGGGGCACACAGTGGGGAGGGGGCACACGCAGAACATTTGAGTCTGACCTGGCGTTGGTGAAGTCTTGTTATGGGGCACACAGTATAGAGGTGGGCGGCACAGTATGGGGGAGGAATCAGTATAAGGGTGGGGGGCACGCACAGTATTGGAGAGGGCACAGTATGGGGGGCACACAGTATAAGGGGGTGGGCACACACATGCACAGTATGGGTAGGGGGCACAGTATAAGGGGTGGGCATGCACACAGTATGGGTAGGTGGGCACAGTATATGGGGCACACAGTATAAGAAGGGGGCACAGTATATGGGAGGGTATTAGTAGATGGGGAGGCACAGTATGGGAAGGGGGCACACAGTATATGGGGCACACAATATAGGGGGCTACAGTATATGGGGTGGGCACGTACAGTACATGAGGTGGGCGCAAAGTATATGGGGAGGGCACAGTATGGGGGCACACAGTATGTGGAGAGGGCACACAGTATATGGGGCACACAATACAGTCTCTGACCTGGCGTTGGTGCAGTCCTGGTACAGAGTCTTGAAGTCTCTCCTGGGGATCAGCTTGCTGTGGTTGATCCCGAGCTGGATGGCCCCCAGCCCCCGCAGCATCTGCAGACAGATGAGCTCCTGCCAGATCCAGCACAAAGGACGCGACCCGCACCCTGTGCATCTCCACCATCCGGCATTCACTGCTGCCCCCGGGAGCCGGGCTGTATGCGCCCAGCAGCAGAGATTCCCGCGGGCTCAGCATTGCAGGAGGAGGGGCGGACATGGCCATGCTCGGGCTCCCGGAACAAGCAGCACTTAGGAGGAGAGGAGGGGCGGGCACAGCAGCAGGAAGTGAGCTCTCACTTCCCGTCCTCCCTCCTCTCCGACCGGCACTATCGCGGTCGCGGTGGCCGGCTGTCAGCACGGGCCACGGGGCCCCCCGGGGGGGTGCGAGCCCCCGGGGGGGTGCGGGCCCCCCCTGGGGGCGGGCCCGGTCGCAGTTGCGACCGCTGCGACCGCGGTAGTTACGCCACTGGACACTGGTTAGAATTGCAAAAAATGGCAAGGTCATTAGGGTCAAAACAGGCTGGGTCCTGAAGGGGTTAATCAAAGTTTGCTCATAACTACTCACATCAACATAATCAAAATAAATAATAATAATAATAATAATAAAACTTTGTTTGCATAGCGCCAACATATTCCGCAGCGCTTTACAGTACAATGGTGCATATAAGAAAAATATACAATACAGAATGGTAGGTAATACAGAACAGTAGTTACTTACAATAAACATAGAATCAATGTAGGAAAAACAATAAAAAGGCAAAAAATAAAGGTGACCCTGCTCGAAGGAGCTTACAATCTAAGACGGGATGGGAACACAAAGTACAGGGGCTTATAACAATGAATACCTTATGTCTAAATGACTACTGTTAGGGAGAATGATAGGCCACCCTGAAAAAGTGTGTTTTTAGGGAGCATATGAAGCTATGCAAGTTGTGGATGGTCCTAATTTCTTGGGGTAGAGCATTCCAGAGGATTGGTGCAGCTCGAGAGAAGTCTTGGAGTTGGGAATGGGAGGTTTGGATTAATGCCGATGTTAGTCTGAGGTTGCTTTCAGAGCCATGGGGACCGGTGGGGTGCTAGACAGAGATGCGGGTCCAGAGGTAGGGAGGTGCCGCACCATGAATAGCCTTGTGGGTGACAACAAACAATTTGAATAGGATCCTATAGTGTATGGGCAGCCAATGCAGTCACTGGCGCACATCTGAGTAACAGTTAGCTAGATAGGTAATCCTGGCTGCTGCATTGAGGATAGAGTGGAGAGGGGAAAGCATACTGCGGGGGAGGCCAGCTAATAAAGAATTACAATAGTCAAGGCAGGAATGGATCAGGGCCACGGTGAGGATTTTAGTTGTTTCCATGGTGAGGAAAGGGCAAATTCTGGAGATATTTTTCAGGTGCAAGCGACAGGGGTGGGTGAGAGATTGTATATATGGGGTGAAGGAGAGATCAGCATAAAAAATAACACCCAGACAGCGAGCCTGTTGACTAGGTGTTATCGTGATGCTGCACACCGAGAGGGAAATGTCAGGTTTAGGGAGGTTGGTAGAGGGTGGGAGCAGAAGAAGTTCAGTTTTGGAAAGATTGAGTTTCAGATAGAGAGCGGACATGATATTGGAGACTGCGGTTAGACAGTCATTGGTGTTCTTTATTAGAGCGGGAGTAAGGTCAGTGGAGGAAGTGTATAGTTGTGTGTCATCAGCGTAAAGATGGTACTGGAAGCCAAATCTGCTAATGGGGTGTTCGATTGGGGCTGTGTAGAGAGAGAAAGAGAAGAGGGCCTAGAACTGAACCCTGAGGGACCCCGATAGTGAGAGGAAGAGGGGAGGAAATGGAGCCAGCAAATGATACACTGAAAGAGCGATCAGAGAGATAGGAAGGGAACCAAGAGAGAGCCGTGTCCTTGATGCTGATGGAGTGCAGCATAGAGAGTAGGAGATGGTGGTCAACTGTGTCAAAAGCTGTGGAAAGGTCAAGAAGGACAAGCAGAGAGTGGTCACCATTATGTTTTGCTGTCAGAAGGTCACTGGTCACTTTGATAAGGGCAGTTTCTGTAGAGTGTAAGGGGTTGTGAATGTTGAGGCATTACTTGTCATTCAATCCCCTTCGGAGTTAGACCTGATAGTATAGGGGGTTGGAAAAAAAATATTTACATTTAGTGAATTAACATATACATATTTTCTTAATTATTTGTGTAATATAAATTTTGATTTTTTTTATTTACGAAGGATCTAAACACAGTTGCTATAGTCTTATACGCAGACTTTGCTATCTTAATAGGGTATATTGCTGAACTAGTGCTAGAAATAGGCTTATTTCATTATGCGTAAGGTGTGAAATTTGAAACCATGTATCAAAACAATTGATCATTAATTTTTCAGACAAAACAACGAAACCTATTATCATAAAAAATCAAATTTCCTTTATTTTTGTATCACAAAACAACTATTTTGATGTTATTAATACTTTGCATGATATTTGAAAAAACAAAAGACATACAAATATGAAATTCAATGAATACAAATTGCTAATTTACATTACTTGAACTTTTATTTTTTTCATTTTAGAAGTAGAGGAATGCCATGAAAAAGTCTATATATTCTTAATATGGGTGAAAATGTTGAAAGAGTATGTTAACTGTTACAGTACTTAATTGAACTTTGGGGAATAAGAAAACTAACATATCCTACTTCATACTAAAGACAGTTCAGTATTATTAATTGGTAGATAATATAACGCTTCAGGCAAATACTCGTCAAAGGATTAAGATGTTGACAATAATTTAGCCATCGTTAGGTTCACCCAAACAGTACCCCGGACACCGGAGTCCGAGTCTACTGGGGAGCACCTGGTCCTGTACAGAATACTGGTCTACCGTGGAGACTTCAGTCTCCCGAGCATCTGTGCAGCCACTCACCAGGGAGCCAGGCACCGCGGATAGGGGAATAGCGGTAGTCCATTTGAGGGTTTCCCAATGACAGCACAGGTGGTAAGAGAGCAGAGGAGGCCAGCCAAGTTACACACGGGGCAGGGGCTTGTAATAGACATGCTCAAGATAGTACCTCTTGAAGAAAGAAATCAATGGCCAGAAAAACTGCCTGATCTGGTAGACATGTACAATCACATCCCTGTGAGCTCTACAAAATGTACACCAGCCTATCTCATGAGAGCCCGTACAGGAAGACTACCCGTCGATTTGGAATTAGGAGTCGTTGATTCCAAAGCAGATACTTCTAACTCTGACTGGAACACTAACCATCTAGAATAGTATAGACAAGTCCAATCTTGTGTTGAAGACAGTCTAGAAAAATCCAGACAACGACAAGAGAAAAACTTCAACAATAATGCACCAGCAGAACGAATACTACCCGGAAGTATTGTCTTAAAAAGAAAACAGAGAAGACATAAATTAGATGTTCAATGGGAAAGAGAACCCTACACTGTTTTGGAGTCCAACATTAATAACACCAAAGTTTGCCTCACAAGTAAAAATGGAGGAAAAACTACACAAAGAGTATCCTGGAATCATTTTAAAAAGTGCCTAGAAGCATGGAAGATCCAAGACCTTCAAGATTCTCCTGAAGGCAAAGAAACCGAATCCTGTGAACCCCCAACTCCAGGTCTAGAACCCAAAGAAAAAGTCATATCCACAATACTTGAAGACTTCCCAGAAGATTGACCTCAACTTGAAGGAACAGTAATAGTTCCAATTATCAACTTTTACCAATCTCAAGAAAACATCCCAAGAAGTCAGGAAGAAATACCCGTTGTCAGAGAACCAGAGGATCCTGCAATCGGTGCACCTGCTAGTCCTGTAGTGAGACTAAGGCCACGCAAACGCTTACCTGACCGACCCACATTGCGATCTTCTGACACATCACCTGAGATAGCCACACCCGTCGTGCATAGATCAAGTTGTAGCACATGTGGGCAACCCCCATCCATGTATGGAGATTGGGTACAATAAATGTAAGATAACCAAGAAAAGTAACATGTAAATAGTAACTCTGGTAAAAATGTAAGCAATTGTAAATAGTAGTATGCAAAAGGGTGAAGAGTAGGCCAAAACAGGTGACACCAGGTACACAACATCAAAAGAAGGGTGAGTGGAGTTGGCGTAAGGAGCTGTCTAGGGAGAGCAAAATATTGGCCAATAGGTGACCCCAGGGCCAGGAGGCCTACAGTGCTTATGACCGGTAGAGGCCCCTGCAGTACCTAGGACTCCTACGCTGAGGCACCCGTAGTAAGTGTTGTGTATTCCAAACCTTTAAGCCTACAGAGACTTTGCCTGTAAGGACGTTATTAAATGTGTAGAACTTTTGAAAAACTTTACCCGGAGCTTACAGAGACTATACTGTAAAGACTCTTCAAAATAACTTTCCCCCTTGTTTTCTAACATTAAAAGGACCATAGTCACAGGACTGGTTGTGACAACTAACTTACTTTTTCCAGCCTGCGGTGGATGGACTGTACCTGTTTTGCCATTTTTCAGTGGTTTTTGTAAATTTTTGTTTTTTGAGACTCTGCAAATATGTTACCTGTTATATATATATATATTTGTGTAAATGTGACATTAAGGTGCATTATTAAATTTGACTAGGGATGAGCGAGCATACTCGCTACTATTCGGAACTCGCCAAATAGTAGCGGTATTCGGTACTCTGAACTCTCCGAGTATCTTATGAGTACTCGGGAGAAGTGAGTAGTCCCATTACTTTCGTAGTGTATCTATAGATTATAGATACACTGCAAAAGTACCCTAAAAGTGAAAAAAAGTTGTTAAAAATAATAAAATGACATACTCACCTATCCGACGCCTACATTGGGACCGTCCCAGAAGACCTGCGATGAAAGAACAAGGACCTGTGACTTCCAGCCAATCAGATGGCAGGTAGCGATCTGGCCAATCAGATGGCAACACGTCACAACCGCGTGATCGCTAGCAGCCACCTGATTGGCCACATTGCAAGGCCCTGGAAGTACACCTAGGACCTTGCAATCTGGCCAATCAGGTGGTCGCTAGTGATCACGTGGTTGTAAAGTGTTGCCATCTGATTGGCCAGATCGCTACCGGCCATCTGATTGGCTGGAAATCACAGGTCCTTGTCCTGTGATCGCAGGTCTTCTGGGACGGTCCCGGTGCAGGTGTCGGATAGATGAGTATGTAATTTTATTTTTTTAACAACTTTTATTCACTTTTAGGGTACTTTCGCAGTGTATCTATAGATACACTGCGAAAGTAATCGGACTCGCTATGCTCGCAACGAGTACCGAGTACCAGTACCTACTCGTTGTGAGTATAGCGAGTCCAAATATTACGGTACTCGCTCATCCGTAAATTTGACGTAAGGTGTGTTTTCTTGATGAGAAAAGACATTCTTGGAGGAAAAAACAGAAACATTCAGCTCTGTAGGTTTTATGACCCTGTCAGGTTGTAAATACCTGTCTGAGGAGGGGGAGAGTGGGGGGAGAAGAAACTCACAGAGAGAAAGAGAGGTGGAAGGAGTCATATGCCAGCTCTGGCTGTGTCTCTATCCATGAAAATATTTAAGATTTTCCTAACACATCCCTCATGTAGACTGCGCTATCCAGGCAGGACTTCTTGGTCCTCCTACATGTGCATCTTGGCTGTCTTTCCTTCTACCTGGATCCCACAGGACCTTCTCCAATTCAGACTCAAAGATGGGGATCTCTGCAAGGCCTCGGGATTGTCATTTGCTGGTATGACAGTCTGAAACGCCTGGCTAGAGCCCGAAGGGGTGCGAAGGTCCCGACTTCATAGGAACCTTCCTGGATCTGTTCTGGGTCAGCAGTTGGTTTGGTTATCCCTCTACAGGTCGAGGGCCAAGAATGCAGTGCGGAGCCTGCATTCCCAGTATTCAGACCATGGGTGACAGCGACTAGGCAGGCTGTCTCCCCGGGGGATAACAACACCTTTTGATTGGCTTGACTAGCCAGGGACACAGCTTTCCCATCATCCTTTCCCTACAGCCAAGACTGTCCCTTAACGTTACAGGCTGCGGGAGCAGCCAATCTGCCTTTCTGATAAGTGAGGGTGATTTGTCTCCCATCTCCCTTACCGACAAAGCGCACCACTCTCCCATTCGGACAAGTCAAGTGTACATCTTTTCCATGGTCCTGACCGGCAGGGAGACCAGTTTTCCAATCAGTCAGATAGATTATGGGCATGATCTTCCCATCGCCTATGCCGACTGTGGAATACGTTCTCTCACTACTCTGAGAGGTTATGGGGGCTGCTTTTCCATCACCCTGACAGATAGTGAGCACATCTTTCCCATCATCCGGACAGATTATGGGTACCATGTTACCATTATCGTGCCCAATAGGGGAAAACATATTTTCTTCTTCTAGTGATCCCTCTGGATCAGTGCTAATGATGGAGCAGCTAACACCCGCCGTTTCAGAGCCCTTTTTGACCCTGATAGGTGGCACCACTCTTGTGATTGCCATGCCTGCTGCCACCTGGCATCTCACAGCATTACATAGCTGAGTTCTCCTTCACCATGAGGCCCATTAAGCTGTGATGCCTCAGGATCCACACTTACCATGGGGCAGCTACCACCGGCCATGTCGCAGTCCATCATGACACTGGCAAGCTGCAGGTGACCAGGTTCCTTGGGGTCCCCACCCCTACCTCCATCTACCTTAATGATAAATTTTACACCTTTGAGGGGATCCTCAGTGATGCCAGCTCATGATGTGACATAGCTGAGTTCCCCTCTACCATAAGATGCATCATGCTGTGTTTCCACAGGATCAGCACTTACCATTGCACAGCTACCACTGACAATGCCACAGTCTGTTGTGACACTGGCAAGCTGCATGCAACCACAGCTCTTTTGGTTGCCATGCCTGCCTCTATCTCCCCTAGTGCTGATTTCTGCTACCTTCATGAGATCCTCAGTAATATCACCCTGTGGTGTGATATGGCTGAGTTCCCTGATCCCATAATTCACTTTATTAACAGTCACAACATCTGTATCCTTTTTCATATTATCAACAACAACATTACATGCTACATCAGACCGGGGAGGTTTGTCGGAGCCATATTGTGCAATCGACCGCCCCAAATCCATTCCCAATAAAATATTTGGGGGGAGATTCTTGGTCACCACAACTTCTCTCCATCCTCTTCCCACACCCCAGTCCAGAAAAAGTCAAGTCATTGGCAAAGATCGGCGCTCACCCCCTATTCCGATGACAGTCAGGGTTTTTCCAGGGATGAGTTCATCAGGGTACATGTATTCGGGGCGGTTGAGAGTTCATTCTGCGTCAGAGTCCCTGAGCCCCACAGTGATGGTGTTGCCCACAGTAACCGCCTGCAAGTTCTCCCAAGACCTCTCACCTGTCCCACCCACAAACAAAATAGCCGCACTAGGCGCTGGCACCTCAGATGGGGGGTTATTCTTCTGCCTCCCGGGACAGGCGATGCTCACATGTCCCAGTAGGCCACAGTTAAAGCTGTAAGCCAGGTGCTGGCAGATGGTATAGGGCCTCCTGGAGGTGGCTGGAAGATGTAGGAATGGTTTTTGATGGCTTACCCCCTTTCTAGATAATGACGACCGGCTTCCGCACCTCTGGTTTCCGATTGGCCTCATAGGTGTCTGCGATCTGTGCTGCTGTATTCACATCTGTTGGCTCCCAATCCATCACGAACTGTGGCACCTGAGCTGGACAAAGATGAAGGAGCTGGTCTTTCAACATCATGTCCTTTAGCCGCTCAAACATGGTCACTAACGATCCTTGGACCCACTGCTCAAAATTGTTTCTGAGCTCATGCACCACATCGCTACAGCTGTCGTGTGGTTTACGCTGGAGGTCCTGGATCTTTTTACTGTACACTTTAGGAGTCAGAACCTCTGTATTAGGGCCAGCTTAATGGCGTTATAGTTCCCATCTAGTTCTGGAGGAAGAGCAGCAAACACATCCAGAGCTTTGCTTCTCAGCCCTGCAATTAATTAAGTACCAGGCCCACTGGTTGGGCAGCAGCTGATACTGTCTGCAAGTCTTTTCAAAACCCCTCAGAAAGGTGTCAATGTCCCCACCCTTTTCCATCACGGGAAAATGTTCTGGACGGGGTTTAAATTTTGTTGGATGATTGAACTCACCATTCCATGGGTTAGATGGTGATATCCCGAGTTGGGTCATATGCAATTCATGGTCTCTCTGAGCTTGGGCCTGCCACTAAGGGCTCTCAGCCTCTCACTCAGTTCTCTCGACCTCAGCTCATTGCTCAGCAGACTCTTGCTGGGCTTGGGCCTCAGCTGGCCACTTAGCAGCCTCCTGCTGTTGCTGAATTAGCCTCAGCCATCCTTAATAATCCTCTGCGGGGAGTTGCTGTAGAGCCATTTGCAGATGGGGTCCATGCATTCCTGGTCCTGACGCAGCGTGCGTCTACAGGTGGGACCCCTGCAGCAATACTGTCCATACTTTGACTGACCCCTGCCTCCACTGAGCTTTGGTGAAGGGTTTGCTCTGATTCAAGTTGCACAAGTTCAGCGATCATTTGTTCTCTGGTTTTGCCAAGGTGGTCAATTCCTTTGGTTGTACATATTCCAGCAAGAGTGTCCTTTTTCTACTGGTAGTACCAGAACTCCCAAACTTCAGTCATGATCTCCAAACAAAAGATAGGATAGAAAAAATGAAGAAGGGGGGAAGGGTGCACATACAGTGATCAGTGAGAGCTTTGTGATATTACACATACAGTATTGTCTCAGATCTAATAAACACTGAGTTCGATCTTCAAAACGTTTTGCGCAGGGTTCTAGTCAGAACCGTGCAAGTTTTCAATGGGAGGAATGATTGCTAAAACCAGATCACTAATGCTTTATGATCCCACCACTCTGCCACCAATTTGTCATGAACTTTGTCAGGACCAGCAACGTCTCTGGTGCCCTCTTATCCTGCTGGCAACACATGGTATTGCAAAGGATGAGCAAAGGAGTGCAGCTGCTTTAGTTTATGTCCTCCTCTGTGGCATGTGATGTGATGGGATGTATATAAACCATCAGGTCCTGCCAGGAAAATATTTATATACCTCAATTCAGCCACCTTCAGGCCACAATATCACATAAATACAAGAATTATGCTGACACCACCTGCCCCTTAAAAGGTGGATCGGAAACCCGTTTGGTAACGTGAATTTACGAAGAGGACATGGCGTTGCTCATAGGACAAGAAGAGCAAAACTAGCAAATTTTATGATTTACTCCGGAAAGTTGGCAGTGATTACAAAAGATACAAAACATATTACAAAAGAGATAATTTACATATATGCATAAACAGTTATGAAAATAAAAGGATAAAATTAAGAAAAAACACTAAACCTTTGCCATGCAGTAACAATCAGATCTAGGGTGGGAGAAGACACCCCAGAAATGGGATATGATTCTGCCTCACAGCGATAGACTGATGCTGTGTCCTTCGTCCAGGTCCTGAATTAGGTACAAAAAATGGATCCTCTTGTTTTATGCTTTGGCCATAAAGCTAAGAACTCCCACTTTGCTGACCTCACATATGGGCTGTTTTCTGGGAGGAGCTCCCATCTCTAAGGGTACCGTCACACCTGGCGACGGCACCGCCGATATATTAGGCAACGTAGGGGCATGGCCTATCGGCACCGATATTGCCCCTGCGTTGCCTAATGTAAAGGGGCGATGTCGGCGCCTCAGACAGCTCGCCTGGTTTCACATCAGTGATGTGAAACCAGGCGGCCGATCTAGGGCGATGTGGACACATCGCCCAATGTAAACGGCCGCCAGCGACCTGACAAGCGATGGGAGCCATAGGCTCCCATTGTACTGCATCGCCACTGGGGTTTTGAGACACCCCGGCAGCGATGCCGCCTGTCAGCTCGCCGGGGCATCGCCGGAGATGTCTCCCCGTGTAAACGGGGAGCGGCGACACTGGTGGGGCGCCAAAAACATGCGCGCTCCCACCAGTCGCCATCAACATCTCTGGGGCCGTCGCAAGGTGTGATGGTACCCTAAAAGTTTCGGGTATAAAAAGAACATTATTGTGTTCCAACAGGACAATGACTAGTGATTAGCAAGTACCGAAATATTACTCTATCTCATCACCATCACCCTCCACCTCTGGAAACAGTAAATCATATTCCTGAAAGTGGCTTTCTTCTTAGGTCCTCAAATACTTGCTAGTACTTGAACATCAACGCACCCCACCTCCTTATGTTCCTCTTCAATCCTTCACGGTAAGAGCCCAGAGCCAACCAAAGGATACGTAGAAAACATAGTGTATGCATCAAGTTTCTTCTGACTTAACACAGACTCAGTGCCTTGTTGCGCACCACTCACAACACCATGACCACGTCAATGTCCGGTAACAATAGGCTTTTGTGGCATTTTGGGTTTTGTTGACATATTTTCAGATGTTGATGGCTCAAGCTAAGCTAGCAGTTACTAACAAAATAGTGGAGAAAATGGCCTGGTGCGTGCTTTGTAGCAGGCAATACTAAATGTTTGTAGTACTGCCTTGGCTAGAGCACTATCATCATATTAACAGGACTAATGTGGACAGCAGAAGACAGACTCTGACCCTCAAAATAGTGGGGAAAATGGCCTGGTGAATGTTTTGTAGCAGGCAGTATTAAATTATTATAGTACTGCTTTGGCTAGGTCACTAAGGCTGTGGTCACAGTTGCCATGCGTTTTTTTTTAGTGATTTAACAAAACTCATGCGTTTTTTCATGTCAGCATGAGTTTTGTAAGGTGTGTGATGGCTCCCTGCGTTTTTGGCTGCGTTTTTGAATCTGCACCTAAAAATAGTGCTTGTAGTATTTTTTTGAGCGTTTTGAAAAACGCATGCGTTTTTGTAGAAAACACATGCGTTTTTATAACATGGGTTCCTATGGGAAACGCATGCAAAAACGCATGGACAATTAGTACCTTTTAGTGCCATTCAAAAACGCATGCGTTTCCTATAGGAGCCCATGTTAAAAAAACGCATGCGTTTTTTAACATGGGGGCCTATGGGTGCGTTTTTTACATGCGTTTTTGAAAACACAGGTCTCCAAAAACGCATGTGAAAAATGCTACTGTGACCCCAGCCTTACACCGTTTTAACTGGACTAATGTGGACAGCAGAAAGCAGGCTGTGACACCAAAAATAGTGGGGAAAATGGCCTGGTGCATGCTTTGTAGCAGGCAGTAGTAAATGTTTGTAGTACTGCGTTGGCTAGGGCACAAACACTGGATTAATTGAACAAATGTAGACAGAAAAAGGCAGGCTGTGACACCCAAAACAGCAGGGAAAATTGCCTGGTGCGTGGTGTAGCAGACAATAGTAAATGTTTGTAGTACTGCTTTGGCTAGGTCACTAGCACCATATTAATTGGATACATGTGGACAGCAGAAGGCAGGCTGTGACCCCAAAAACAGCAGGAATAATAGACTGGTGTGTGCTTTGTAGCAGGCAGTAGTAAATGTTTGAAGTACTGCTTTGGCTAGCTCACTAGCACCGTATTAACAGATTGATGTGGACAGCAGAAGGCAGGCTCTGACCCCTAAAACAGATGGGAAAATAGACTAGTGCTTTTAAACAAAATGCACACAGAATGCTATTACTCTGTGTGCTGGAAAAATAGAGCTTTGCCTCTGACAAGAGTTGTTTTAAAATGGTCACTGAAAGAACACTTTAACCTCTCCCTAACTAAGGCTGGGGTCACAGTTGCATTTTTCACAAGCGTTTTTGGAGACCTGCGTTTTCAAAAACGCATGTAAAAAATGCACCCATAGGCCCCCATGTAAAAAAAACACATGCCCTAATAGCAAAAAAGCATGTGTGACAGTACCATGCGTTTTTGGTGTGTTTTTTTACATGCGTTTTTGAAAACGCAGGTCTCCAAAAATGCATGTGAAAAATGCTACTGTGACCCCAGCCTAACTTAGTATTCACTGCAGGTAGCGCTCAAAAAGGAGTTTTGTGTTATCAAGAGGCCTAAGCACTCTCTGTAGCAGCTGAGTGGTCTCTCCCTATGCTTCCACAATGCAGGCTCCCGATGCAATGTGCGCAAGATGGCGGCAGCAGAGCTTAACTAGATCCTATGATGCTGCACTGCCAGCCAATCACATTAATGCCACAACCAACATGGCTGTGGCATTACTGGGATTGGTTTAGAAACCCAGCATGTTTAGTGTGTGCAAAGAAGTTGCCAAAACTGCAGGGCGGGACATCCGAATATAGCGAGGCGAGTACACAAATGCTTGTAATATAACCAGTAACCTGAATACCGTACTATCCATGCGAGTAGTGAATAGTAACAAATACTCTCAGTCATCACTAACAATGACCACAAGTATATGTCAAGATTGGTAAATAATTGGTTCAATGACAATGAAATACAGTAGAGGTGTTGGATTGGTAACCATAGTCTCCACACTTCAACCCAACCAATTGTGGATAGATTTGAAGAAAAAGCTGCATATATACTCAAGTGAGTAGACCAGTATGTACCAACAATTGCAATGTGTTCGAGAGACCTGAGAATAGATTTTGGTAGAGACATGCTTGAATCTGCTTGAGAGCATACTCAGAAGGATTCAGGCAGTGATAAAAGCCAAAGATGGATTTAAAAAGTTGCAGTGGTTAGTGAGTTGGAGCCTGAAAATTAAAACGTTTAAAACATTGATACCCTTTTGCTTGTCAGTGAGTATTGTGTATTTGTAATGTTTTGTGCTCTTCTTATATTCAGTATTTGAATTCTACTCAAACCACACTAATTCAGCAAAATGCCACTTGGGCATCACCAATTGTCTCATCAGTAGAAGGCCTGGAAAACGTAAGGAAAAATAAGCTAATATTGCTATCATGGCTCAAACCTTGGGCTACCTCCATTAACAAATATGGTCTGTATAAGTACTATGATGTATGAAGACGCTGTGGGTCCCCTGACCAAATTCAACAGTGTCAGAAGCCTGCTGACTTTGTGTTGAGAGCTTTGTGGTCAGTAGCAGTACTATAATATACTGTGCGTGTGTGTGTGTGTGTGTGTATGTATGTGTTACAATGGTCTCTCTTACTTAGGACCTGTATCTAATTCCTGTATTGAGACTTCATATTAAATGTGTTTCTTTCATTTGGCTGTGTAGGAGTTAAGCTCTCTTAGCTCTCTTCCTAGGTGTGGCTACTTTGTGATCACTCTCATCTCCATTATATGGTCACATGATTCAGCATTCTTTATTGGTGATTGAAGTACGTTAGTTATTCTAGAGAAGCTGACCATTAACAAGTTATTTGCTGCTAGGAGTGGGGCAGCAGGAGTGAAGTTGTTTTGTTGTTTCCTTGTCTGTCCTTCCTTCCCCTCTTGTTGATATTAGTGCAGCAATTGGGACTAGTGCTGCTGCCGGCCATCTCCCTGTTGAGGGTTAAAGGGAACCTGTCACCTGGAATTAAGCCCCTGACCTATCACCAGCTGTCCCTACACCTTCCTAAGTGCTCCCTAACCATACTTGTCTGTTGTAAATCCGACCTGTAAAGAGTTAGAAAAATGACATTGCACTTACTGGACGTCGCTCTCTCAGGACACTGGAAAGGCGGTTCCAGGCTCCATGGTCCCTTCCTCACTGCTTCTCCGCAAGCCTGCTGGGCGTCATTATTCTGTATTGATTTCCTCCTTTTTTTGGAATCTCCCGCCCTCTTTTCCAGCTATGATGCACCGGCCGGTAGGTCACATCCGGCCCGATGCATTATGGGCCCGTTCACGTGATTGACCCTGGTGCATTATGGACCCGATCACGTGATCGGCCAGGATCCGCGCATGCGCAATGCGCATATTGAAGCTGGGTAGATCATGTGTTCGGGCCCATAATGCACCAGGACTGATCACGTGATTGGGAAAGGAAGGTGTGCCACAGTCCGCGCTGCCAAAATCCCCCGCTTGTAAATAATGCAAGTAGCCGATGTCCAAATCAAACCTCTCTTTTATTTCTCCAACGCGTTTCAACGCCCTCCTGGCGTCTTCCTCAGGGATCCCTGAGGAAGACGCCAGGAGGGCGTTGAAACGCGTTGGAGAAATAAAAGAGAGGTTTGATTTGGACATCGGCTACTTGCTTCATATTACTGAGCGCTCCTAAATAAGACCAGTGAATTTGTTTTTTTATATGGTACGGAGATCAAGGCTCAGCCGCAGGTAAGTACAGGAGGTCTCCTTTTCCGCTATCTCTAAAAGCAGGGCCCTTCATTGTGTTTATGCCCCCCTGGTGTTTTTTTCCTGTCCATTATTTTGTGTAGTGCACTGAACACCATTGGTCTGTGTGTTACTGTCACACACTGTAGCTGGACACACCCTAGCTTGAGGCATCACAGGGAGAGGGTATGTGTGTGAGTCTGTCTAGGAATGTGTATTCATTACCAATGCAATCATATTCACATTTAAAAAGAATACCAGTACAGCAGACACCAATAAATCCTTCAATACCCACCATATTCTAACACAATGTTGTATTACTTTGATCTTGAGCTGTTTGTTCCACAGATATATACATCCAAGAATACATCCAATTATTGAATGCATATTACACCAACGTAAGAAATTGTTTCAGCATTAATGATATTTTGGTAAGAAGTACAGTCCAATTCTGTATTTATTATTCATGCAGAATATAAAAATTGTGGATTTAGCAATTTTTGCTTTTCAATTAATTTGCACTGGTAATGCACAAACCAATTAAATGTTATTCAGCTTTAAATGATGAGAATTCTCCTGTACTTATGTATTAACACTGCATGAGTTGACATTCAGATAACTTATGAAGTATTAGTCTTACCACCTGAGTGAGTTCTTAATATTAATTATGTAAAGCAAATAATAATATTGCATCTAGGTCTTCAGGTAAAAAGTACTAATATGTGACAAATAGACTGAAAATAATATATCAGTTTGTCCTATGTATTTTTATATTAATAAGGCTATATTTGTATTTCAGCATAATAAAAATTGTTATGCAACAATGACATTTTTTGCAAAACACATTTATCACTAATGCCCTGAGTTTATGACATTCTAAAACATAGGACATTCAATACATTTTTTAAAGAGGAACTCCAGTGAGAGAAAAGTTTTTAGTACAGTTCCTGCCTTGCTACATGATGAAGAAGAGCTGTACACCGCAGTTTTAGGATCTATAGATCACTTATAAATTGATAAAATCATACCTGCTCCTCTGCTCTGACCCCCCCATGAGACAGCCTGAGAGCTTCATGCAGCAGCACAGAGCAGGAGGTTTGTCAGGGGCGTGGATGCTGGGAGCTGCAGGATCATTCTACATTCCAGCGAGGAGTGATGATGATGATCCATTGAAAGTTGGAGTGATATGAAGATACCATGTTCATATGGGGGAGGGGAGAGCATGCAGAGCTGAATCAAGCAAAGTAATGATTTGCCTCAGCTCCTAGTCTCACAATAATATTATACATTATGCATCATCATAAACTAGAGGATCACAGTTTGTATTTTTAGCTGCTTGGTGACATGATTGCTATTTCAAGCCTGGACCCCCCTGTCACATAGAATGGTATATCAGGGACAGGATTGTATGTGTGAGCAATGAGCCGACTGCCACACCCCTCCCCATACAGAAATGTGATGGGGCTGGAATGTAGGATGATCCTGCAGCTTCCATGCCCTTGACACACCTCATCTTCTCAGCAGCAGCATGAGATGGCAGGCTGTAGATTCTGAGTCCCATCAGGGAGGGGTCAGAGCTGAGGAGCAGGTATGATTTTATTAATTTATAAGAGATTTATAGATCCTAAAACTACTTCATCATGTAGCAGGGCAGGGACTGTACTAAAAGGTTTTCTCTCACTGGTGTTTCCCTTTAAACCCTAAACTACCAGAATGTCACTATGTCCAGTTTCACCCAAGTCTAAAATAGGTGCATTTATATGCCCCCTTAAACTGTCACCAGATTTTTACCACCTCAACTGAGAACATCATAATGTAGGAAAACAGACCCTGATTCCAACAATATATGGGGGGGCAGCAGTTGTGACACAATGCGAGTCTTTAGTTTTATCATGTAGCAGTGATGAGTAATGCCCACATCACACCTTTACCTAATCTATTTACAGTGTAATCGCAGGATGGGATATTATATGTCTAGCAGTCATATAAATGGTAGTCTTGGCAGTAATAACCTACTATTCATAAAGTCATAAGTAAACAATAACACAAAATTTTATAATAGAACATTGTTTATTTCAGTGTTTTAACCCCTACCTCATGCTGTCCACAGATTATATAGCAAAAACATGCTGACTGATTCCCTTTAAAAGACAGTTTATGTCACAACTTCCAAAATTACAGCTGTATAAATTAAGGGAGAGAGGAAGCGCACATAGAGAAGTGTCTCTTATATACGGGTCCCATAGACCCCAAATGGTTACACTCACCTGATGTAGTACAATAAAAGCACATACCAAAGTTGCTGCAGGCTCCCAGCTGAGAATTGAAGAATCCTGATAAGGGTAAATAGAGCTGGAATTTCAAGCCACGCTGACCACGAGGATACACACAGAGTTAATTACACACTCTGTTTATTTAATCCTATGCGTTTCATGGCAACCACGCCCTGATGAAGTGGCGTGTTTGCCATGAAAAGCGTAGGCTTAAATAAACAGAGTGTGTAATTAACTCTGTGTGTATCGTTGTGGTAAGCGCGGCTAAAAATTACAGCTGTGAAACTGTCAGATCAGATCATTAGACCTGTGTTGTCTAAAAGTTAATGACATGCCCTCCAGGGCCTTAGGATACTCGGAACCATGCTTTCTTGAGACTTCATCAGGCTCCGTGACCCTGGCGGTGTCATTAAAAGTTTGGTGTGGGACCTAGCGAGGAGGGTTCATTCTGGACAGGGATGACTGGACTTGGGGATACTTGTTAATTTATACATGACGCCACCCGCAGGTTGTGAATATACTGTAGATGGGCGCTGCTGTTCGACAGTCTTCCTAAGTGCCGATGGTTGGGAGGCAGCAATGTTCTTAAGCCCTCTACGGGTAGGGCTGACCTCTAGGGTGGCCAAGTTACCTGAGTGAGTTGGTAGTTGTGTTTCTGGTGCTTTTGACGCATTAAGAAAATTCACAGACACAGTGGGCTGCAATCTTCAGATCTTTTACTCACAGT
Source organism: Allobates femoralis (assembly GCA_033576535.1). Lineage (NCBI taxonomy): Eukaryota > Metazoa > Chordata > Amphibia > Anura > Aromobatidae > Allobates > Allobates femoralis. The sequence goes on from JARQOC010000004.1 coordinate 258,639,604, forward strand.
CTTTGTACAGCAGTCCGCTGAGTAATGGGTTCTCGGAGGCAGGTGTACCTCCCCAGGGTATGGGAACTTGGGTGTCTGGGCCCTCAGCTTCGGTGGGGGATCTCACTGGTGGCCTGCCCAGACCCATGTCCCCGAGGGGGAGACAGTCGCCAATTAAGGGGTTGCAGTCTTTATCACGTGACGGCACCTGTAGTGCCTGGTGACTAGACACCAGTGCCACCACAGTCCTCTGGAGGGTGGTGGTATTGCGGCTAGGATGGAGCAGCTCCCTACAGGTAGAGCTAATCCTCCTGGGCAGTGTTACCTGATGCCAGCATGATGCAAACTTTTGAGAAAAGTCAATGGAGCAGGAGAGAGACACAGAGGCACTTCACTCTTCCAGGTACTTTAGTTATAAAAAGGCAACTGCAAAAGATGGTGGTACAGTTCGCAGTACTCCAGCAGGACGGCCGCTCAAGTAGTCACAGCAGAATGCAGAATCTGTGGAAGTCTCTGGTGCTACCTTCTTGGATCTACCCTTGTCCTATCCCTTCTCTCTCTTTTCGTGGTCTGCTTTTTGGGCAGTAGTACATCCCAGGGGATAAATACCTTGAGAACGTCTTCGGAGCCGGGACGAGTACAGTCGGAGGGTGAACACTCCAGGCCGCGTTGTCAGACCCGTGCACTCCGGGTGTACAAGTCAGGACCTTTCTGTCTGGGCTACGTCTTTTTTCAGCCCTCTTTTGAAGCCCCTTTCTTTCTCGGTTAAGCTCACGTTCTCTGTCTTTCCTTGGGGAAGACATTCCTGAAGACTCCTGGTGTGTTCAACCTTGCTCCTCTCACACTTTTCCACTTTCCAACTCTCTCTAACTCTAACTTCCACCAATGCTGGAACCTCCCCCCGGTTGTATTTGTGGGTGTGTTTTGGGATCAGATCATTCCACAGTGTTCTGCATTCTACTTGCGACAGGGACAACCACATGCTCATCTTTGGGTGCAGGATGCCACACAGACATCCAGCTACTCACTGGTAATAGGATGGTATATAACCGGCACCCTTTCTCTGTCCTTTCCAGGTCGTTTCACACAGTGCTTGCTTTTCACTTCCTGCCTTGCATCTCACGACACAGATCTCTGAGCCAGTGATTGTGGGCTTTTCCTAGAGGGTACCCCTACAGTGTCTCCCCTTAGCCCTATGGTTTCCACCTTTTCAGCAGATGTGTGCGGTTGTCAACTGTGTCACCTGGTCTCCATGCAGGGAGATCGGGCTGCACAGAAGTGCGAGCAGAAGCAGGCGGCGGGTAGACACATAAGCACTGCACCGCCACCATGTTTCTGGGGCTCTTACGATCTTACGATCACAGCACATAGGGTCTGGGGAGAGGGAGCGCACAGTCACTCCTCTCTCCCCAACGGTGATCGGCACATCATAATGTACAGTGTTGGCCAAAAGTATTGACACCCCTGCAATTCTGTCAGATAATACTCAGTTTCTTTCTGAAAATGATTGCAATCACAAATTCTTTGGTATTATTATCTTCATTTAATTTGTCTTTAATGAAAAAACACAAAAGAGAATGAAGCAAAAAGCAAAACATTGATCATTTCACACAAAACTCCAAAAATGGGCCAGACAAAAGTATTGGCACCCTCAGCCTAATACTTGGTTGCACAACCTTTAGCCAAAATAACTGCGATCAACCGCTTCGGTAACCATCAATGAGTTTCTTACAATGCTCTGCTGAAATTTTAGACCATTCTTCTTTGGCAAACTGCTCCAGGTCCCTGATATTTGAAGGGTGCCTTCTCCAAACTGCCATTTTTAGATCTCTCCACAGGTGTTCTATGGGATTCAGGTCTGGAATCATTGCTGGCCACCTTAGAAGTCTCCAGTGCTTTCTCTCAAACCATTTTATAGTGCTTTTTGAAGTGTGTTTTGGGTCATTGTCATGCTGGAAGACCCATGACCTCTGAGTGAGACCCAGCTTTCTCACACTGGGCCCTACATTAGGCTGCATAATTTGTTGGTAGTCTTCAGACTTCATAATGCCATGCACACGGTCAAGCAGTCCAGTGCCAGAGGCAGCAAACCAACCCCAAAACATCAGGGAACCTCCGCCATGTTGGACTGTAGGGACCGTGTTCTTTTCTTTGAATGCCTCTTGTTTTCTCCTGTAAACTCTATGTTGATGCTTTTTCCCAAAAATAGAGAACATTCCTCCAAAACGTTTTAGGCTTTCTCAGGTAAGTTTTGGCAAACTCCAGCCTGGCTTTTTTATGTCTCGGGTAAGAAGGGGGGTCTTCCTGGGTCTCCTACCATACAGTCCCTTTTCATTCAGACACCGACAGATAGTACGGGTTGACACTGTTGTACCCTCGGACTGCAGGGTAGCTTGAACTTGTTTGGATGTTAGTTGAGGTTCTTTATCCACCATCCGCACAATCTTGCGTTGAAATCTCTCATCAATTCTTCTTTTCCCTCCACATCTAGGGAGGTTAGCCACAGTGCCATGAGCTTTAAACTTCTTGATGACACTGCGCACGGTAGACACGGGAACATTCAGGTCTTTGGAGATGAACTTGTAGCCTTGAGATTGCTCATGCTTCCTCACAATTTGGTTTCTCAAGTCCTCAGACAGTTCTTTGGTCTTCTTTCTTTTCTCCATACTCAATGTGGTACACACAAGGACACAGGACAGAGCTTGAGTCAACTTTAATCCATGTCAACTGGCTGCAAGTGTGATTTAGTTATTGCCAACACCTGTTAGATGCCACAGGTTAGTTACAGGTGCTGTTAATTACATAAATTAGAGAAGCATCACATGATTTTTCTAAGGGTTCCAATACTTTTGTCCACCCCCTTTTTTATGTTTGGTGTGGAATTATATTTGGCTTTAGGACAAATCTTTTTGTGATTTTTTCATTGAAGACAAATTAAATGAAGATGATAATACCAAAGAATTTGTGATTGCAATCATTTTCAGGAACAAACTGAGTATTATCTGACAAAATTGCAGGGGTGTCAATACTTTTGGCCATGACTGTAATTACAATGAGCAGATCACAATAGCAACATTGGGTCAGCTGACTAACTAACCTAACTTCAAAGATCATGTGATCTCTGAGACTTGGGCTTGCACAGTGATGGAGCACAGTATGGCAGTGATCTGTCATACAGTGCACCATCACTATGACAACAGACTACAACAAGAGGTCCCTTGATCCCTTGTTGTAGTATGTTGTCATAGGGATGGTACACTGTATGGCAATGATCTGCCATACAGTGCACCATCACTATGACAACAGACTACAGCAAGGGATCAAGTGTCCTCTTGTTGTAGTCTGTTGTCATAGTGATGATGCACTCTATGGCAGATCATTGCCATACAGTACACTATCACTGTGACCCCAGAGACCACAACAAGAAGACTCTTGCTGCAGTCTCTGGATGTAGAAGAGGCGATCAAGCATTGTGAGACCATCGTTTTGGACTACAGCGGAGTGTATTGCCATACAGTGCACCATCACTATTACACCTGAGACTACAACAAGGGATTAAGCATCCTCTTGTTGTAGTCTCTGGGTTGACAGTGATTGTGTACTGCATGGCAATGATCTGCCATACAGTGCATCATCACTATAACACCAGAGATTGCAACAAGAGGACACTTGATCCCTTGTTGTAGTCTCTGGGGTCACAGTGATTGTGAACTGTATGGCAATAATCTGCATTCAGTGCATTATCACTATGACCCCACGACCTACAACAAGGGATCAAGTGTCCTCTTGTTGTCGTCTCTGGGGTCACGGTGATTGTGCACACTATGGCAGATCATTGCGATACAGTACACTATCACTGTGACCCCAGAGACCACAACAAGAAGACTCTTGCTGCAGTCTCTGGATGTAGAAGAGGCGATCAAGCATTGTGGGACCATCGTTTTGGACTACAGCGGAGTGTATATGGGAGTAATAAAGAAGGAGTCTCAATTTTGTTTATGTTTTTTTCCTAATAAAAAGATTTTTCTCTGTGTAGTTTATTTTTTCACTATTTACTAGAGATTCCTAATGGTCGGGTCTAACATTGGCTCGATATTGTGAATCTTACTTTTTTTTTAATAAAAAAGCTGACTTTAACCCCTATATTAACCAGTTTGCCACCGGCACCAAGGCAACTGGAAGAGTCTGAATACAACGCCAGAAAGTGGCGCTTCAAATAATGTGCCACTTTATGGGGCGGTCACAGGCTGCTATTCACAGAATGGGGGGCCCAGAACGCTGGGCCTCTCCATGCTGGGGATTCCCACCCCCAGCTGCCTAGCTATACCTGGCTGGGCCAAAAATATGGCGAGGCCCCACTTTTTTTTTCACAAATTATTTCTATAAATAATAAAACTAAATGTTGGGCTTCTCTGTATTTTTGGTTGACAGACAAGTACAACTAGGCAGCTGAGGATGGGTTGCAGTCTGTAGCTGCCAAGTTGTACCTGGCTGGAAACTAAAAATATGATGAAGCCCACGTCATTTTTTTAAAAATTATTTCTACAACACAAAAAAAATGTGGATCTTCGCCATATTTTTGGTTGTCAGCCAGGTACAACTTGGCAGCTGGGGGCTGGAATCCTCAGCATGGACAGGCCCAAACATTCTAGGCCACCCATGCTGCGAATTGCAACCCACTGCCACCCCAGAAAATGGCACATTCATTAGAGGTGCCATATTCTGTTGCTGTACCCAGACTCTTCCAGTTGCCCTGGTGCTGGTGGCAAACTGTGTAATAAAGGGGTTAATTACAGCTTTTTTATTGGCAGCTGGCACTAAAAGCCAGAGATTCATAATGTCGGGCTAATGTTAGACCCCGCCATTAGGAATCTCTAGTAAATAGTAAATAATACCCAACACTCAGAGAAAAATAATTTTATTAGAAGAAAAAAAAAACATATCTCAACCCCACTTTTATTAATCCTACATAACCCTCCATGATCCTTTATCCGGAGTCTGCAGAAAGAGAACAAGCATCCTCTCCCTGCAGAGTCTGCAATCACATTGACCGCAAGAACTTGGTGAGTGACGTCACATGTGGCAGTCAGAGAAGGCACAGGGGTGTGGTGATGTCACTCGCTGAGTCACCATGGCTCCCCGTGCCAGTGAACTCAAAGTGTTGTCACTTGTGGGGTTTTCCGCTCTTTAGGCACATCAGGGGCTATCCAAAGAGGAGATTACACCCACAAACCATGCCATCAAAATCTGTGTTCCAATATGTCACTCCCTCACTTCAGAGCCCTTAAAATGCGCCATTTGACTTTTTGAATGGAAAATTGGCTCCAAAAGTCAAATTGTGCTCCTTCCCTTCTGAGCCCTGCCGTGCGCCCAAACAGTGGTTTATGACCACATATGAGGTATCAGTGTACTCAGGAGAAATTGCACAACAAATTTTATGATACATTTTATCCAGTTATCCATGTGAAAATAAAAAAACTGAGGCTAAAAGAACATTTTTGTGAAAAAAAGTACGCTTTCATTTTTACGGATCAATTTGTGAAGCACCTGGGGGTACAAAGTGCTCACTATGCATCTAGATATGTTCCTTGGGGTTGGGGTCTAGTTTCTAAAATGGGGTCTCTTGTGGGGGAGCTCCAATATTTAGGCATACAGGAGCTCTCCATACGCGACATGGTGTCCGCTAACAATTGGAGCTAATTTTCCATTCAAAAAGTCAAATGGAGCTCCTTCCCTTCCAAGCCCTGCCGTGCACCCAAACAGTGGTTTATGACCACATATGAGGTATCAGTGTACTCAGGAGAAATTACCCAACACATTTTAGGATCCCTTTTATCCAGTTGTAAATGTGAAAAAGAAAAAATTGAAGCTAAAATAACATTTTTGTGGAAAAAAGTACTTTTTTATTTTTGCGGATCAATTTGTGAAGCACCTGGGGTTCAAAGTGCTCACTATGCATCTAGATAAGTTCCTTGGTGGGTCTAATTTTCAAAATGGGGTCACTTGTGGGGGAACTCCAATGTTTAGGCACATAGGGGCTCTCCATACGCAACATGTCTGCTAACGATCAGAGATAATTTTCCATTCAAAAAGTCAAATGGCGCTCCTTCCCTTCCGAATCCTGCCTTGCGCTCAGCAGTGGTTTTCAACCACATATGGGGAATCAGTGTATTAAGCAGAAATTGCACAACAAATTTTAGAATCCTTTTTGTGCCTTTACCTTTGTGAAAATGCAATAATTTGTTGGAAAAATTAAAATGTTAATTTTTTCTTTCCACGTTGCTTTAGTTCCTGTGAAGCACCTGAAGGATTAAGGCTATGTGCACATCTGACGTTTGTGCATCTCTGCAGAACGTCCAAAAACCTGGGTTTTTTTAGCAGAAACTGAGTTTTCTGTGCTCAGCAGTGTCCCTCGTTTTTTGCTCGTTTTACGCCGGGTTTTCCAGCGTTTTTCTCGGCTGTTTTCTCGGCTGTTTTGAAAACTGAGTTTTTAGTGCACTTGTTCAGCTGGAAGCGCTGGAAAAACGGAGGAAAGAAGTCACTTGCTCTATTCTTTGAAAAACGTTGTAAAAACTCAGTTTTGACAGAAAAAACTCAGTTTTGACTGAAAACGACCAGAAGAAAAACGTTCTAATGAAGACAGCGTATTCTAAACTCCATTGAGTATCATGTTAACCCAGACGGTGGCTAGGATTAACATAAATTAACATAAAACTCAGCAGAAAACGCCGACGTAAAACGTCCAAAAACAGCCAGAAAACGACTGATGTGCACTTACCCTAATAATCTTCTTGAATGTAGTTTTGAGTAGCTTGAGGGGTGCAGTTTTTGGAATGGTGTCACTTTTGGTTGTTTTCTGTCATGTAAACCCCTCAAAGGGACTTCAAATGTGATGTGGTCACTAAAAAAATGGTTTTGTAAATTTTGCTGGAAAAATGACAAATTGCTGATGAACTTTGAACTCTTCTAACTTCCTAACAAAAAAAGAAAAATTGTTTACAAAATTGTGCTGATGTGAAGTAGACATGTGGGAAATGTTACTTATTAACTATTTTGTGTCACATAACTCTCTGGTTTAACAGAATAAAAATTCAAATGCAATTTTCAAAATTTTTGCCAAATTTCTGATTTTTTTCACAATATCACCCTAAATTTACCACTACCATGAAGCCCATATTGTCACGAAAAAAACAATCTCAGAATCGCTAGGATCCGTTGAAAGGTTCTAGAGTTATTACCTCATAAAGGGACACTGGTCAGAATTGCAAAAAATGGCCAGGTCAGTAAGGTCAAGAAAGGCTGGGTGGTGAATGGGTTAAATATCCCATCCAAGCCACCAACATTTCTATATTGCTGGCCTGTGCACTGACTTTATGGAGTTTGAAAAGCACACTTTAAAAAAGTAGTTTTTCATATGCAGATTTAGGCTTTTGACTAGTCAATGGGACATTGGTTTCCCCAGACTTGTCCTCCCCCTTAATTAAATTGTACAAAAACTACTAGAGAAAAAAGCAGCATCAGAAAACTTACCATCCATGCCAAAAACAGAAACCAAAGGCACTTACAGGATGCAGTCTGAGCCCAATTGTGGAGCAAGCCCAGCTGCTGGCTAATGACTCACCTCTACCAGCAATGTGGGAGGCGAGCTGCCATGCATACACTAGGCCTGCATAGAGCACCATTCACACTGATACATATGATGCAGAGTGTCTGAAAGCTACCCAACCACTCTGCTGCCTGAGCATTGGGCCGCACAGTACGATGCCTCTGCACCACTGGATGAATGGCGCCCCTATGGGCCCAACTGCACCCTGGATGGATAAAAAAGTGCAAAAGTTTTTTATATGATAAATAAAAAACCTTTATAGATGGGATTTTGGTTCATGTGTTGGCCCAAGACATTTAAGCCGGTGACCCACGATCAAGGGATCCCATGCTCACCAGTCCTAACTAAATTGTACAAAAACTACTAGAGAAAAAAGCAGCATCAGAAAACTTACCATCCATGCCAAAAACAGAAACCAAAGGCACTTACAGGATGCAGTCAGAGCCCAATTGTGGAGCAAGCCCAGCTGCTGGCTAATGACTCACCTCTACCAGCAATGTGGGAGGCGAGCTGCCATGCATACACTAGGCCTGCATAGAGCACCATTCACACTGATACATATGATGCAGAGTGTCTGAAAGCCACCCAACCACTCTGCTGCCTGAGCATTGGGCCGCACAGTACGATGCCTCTGCACCACTGGATGAATGGCGCCCCTATGGGCCCAACTGCACCCTGGATGGATAAAAAAGTGCAAAAGTTTTTTATATGATAAATAAAAAACTTTTATAGATGGGATTTTGGTTCATGTGTTGGCCCAAGACATTTAAGCCGGTGACCCACGATCAAGGGATCCCATGCTCACCAGTCCTAACTAAATTGTACAAAAACTACTAGAGAAAAAAGCAGCATCAGAAAACTTACCATCCATGCCAAAAACAGAAACCAAAGGCACTTACAGGATGCAGTCTGAGCCCAGCAGCTGGGCTTGCTCCACAATTGGGCTCAGACTGCATCCTGTAAGTGCCTTTGGTTTCTGTTTTTGGCATGGATGGTAAGTTTTCTGATGCTGCTTTTTTCTCTAGTAGTTTTTGTACAATTTAGTTAGGACTGGTGAGCATGGGATCCCTTGATCGTGGGTCACCGGCTTAAATGTCTTGGGCCAACACATGAACCAAAATCCCATCTATAAAGGTTTTTTATTTATCATATAAAAAACTTTTGCACTTTTTTATCCATCCAGGGTGCAGTTGGGCCCATAGGGGCGCCATTCATCCAGTGGTGCAGAGGCATCGTACTGTGCGGCCCAATGCTCAGGCAGCAGAGTGGTTGGGTGGCTTTCAGACACTCTGCATCATATGTATCAGTGTGAATGGTGCTCTATGCAGGCCTAGTGTATGCATGGCAGCTCGCCTCCCACATTGCTGGTAGAGGTGAGTCATTAGCCAGCAGCTGGGCTTGCTCCACAATTGGGCTCAGACTGCATCCTGTAAGTGCCTTTGGTTTCTGTTTTTGGCATGGATGGTAAGTTGTCCTCCCCCTTAGCATTTTATCATGCCCTTCTGAGTGTGATAATATGATTTGCAATAGCCAGTGTAGTCGCCAGAATCCTGCAAATCTCGCACATATACACAGATTTCTTCACCCATGTCATTACACCTCTGAAGCCGGACGTATGCTTCCTATCTCATTATTATTTTTTGTTATAGCGTCATTTATTCCATTTCTCTTCACATATGAAAAGGGCATACATAAATAAGTAAAATAATTATAAACAATACAAGGCACACACAGGTGAAGGAGGGGAGAAGACCCCTGCACATGAGGGCTCACAGTCTACAAGGGATGGGTGAGGATACACTAGGAGGGAGTAGAGCTGGTCGTGTTTTGGTTTAGTGGACTGAGTATCAAGGCAGGTTGTAGGCTTGTTGGATCTTCAGGGGCAAACTGTGTCAGCAAATGGAGAAGATGTTTTTGGACTTAGTTCAGTGATGGCGAACTCCAGGCCTCGAGTGCCACCAACAGTGCAGGTTTTCAGGATTTCCTCAGCATTGCACAGAGGTTGGAATCATTACCTGTGCAGGTGATCACATTAACACCTGTGCAATATAAGGAAATCCTGAAATCCTGCACTGTTGGTGGCACTCGAGGCCTGGAGTTCGCCATCACTGACTTAGTTTATTTCTGAGACCATAAAGTGTACACCCGGCTTCAGAGGTACAATGACGTAGGTAAAGAAAGCCATGTGCATGCACGAGATCTGCTCGTACATATCTAGTTATCACGCCCACAGGGGCATAATAACATGCTGAAGGGTAGACTAGTCTGAAGGAACCAACGTCCCATTGATGTTATTTAACCAATTTGCATATGAAAAAAAAAGTTTGAAAATAGTTTTTTTTTAAACATATTTAAATGTCAAACTCTATAAACAGCTGTTAACGCTGCGTATTTAGCCAGCTATATGCAAGTGTTGGTGGGTTGGTGGGCATGGGAGGCCTGCTATTATTATTATTATTTATTTATATAGCACCATTTATTCCATGGTGCTGTAGATAAGGAGTTACACACAAAATTATAGATAAAGTTAAAAGTAGACATATTAAGAATGACAGACTGGTACAGAGGGGAGAGGACCCTGTCCTTGCGGGCTTGCATTCTACTGTTAGATACCCCTTAAATAGTTTTGTGGTCTGGTCATATTTACTGGCAATTATTGATGTATTGCTTGGACGGAGAGGGACAGGTAAGGAAAAAAGTCTTGACAAAGACTATCACCTGTGAATCACTAAATGCAGTTGTCATGTATTTTGGCAATTTCTACATTTGATCACTGCTCTACACTGATCTGCAAGGTGATGATACTCTTCAATGTGTCTCTGTAGAGCTGCTGTATGCCTACAATATGCTCATTGTATGGCAGTATTATTAGTTTAAAGGTACCTTTACACGGCGAGGAATCCTGACAGCGATATGTCGCCCTGGACCAATCGCCGTCAAATTCCCTGCCGCAACTGGGAGGGAATTTGACGGCGATTGTTCCAGGGCGACATATCGCCGTCAGGATTCCTCCCGCGGTTGCGGCGTGTAAAGGTACCTTAATAGTATCATCAGTTCACTTTTCATGAATGGTGCGATTGATTTTGAAGTAAGCATTTTGAATTGATAGGGAAGGCACTAATCTGCCTAGGGTACCCAAATACCTTGTTCAGTCCTAGAATAATATGTGCATTCCAGTAAAGTGTTAAAATATTATCAAATCCTTCCTGTGTGAAGTTTCCCAGCAAGAGCTGAGCAGTACTTCCAAACCATTGTCATCTTGGAGACAACCTGTAGTTTTAAATGACTAGGTTGTCAGTTTTCAAGCTTTTTGCATTTGCTTTTTCTGCTTTAGTGAATAGTAACAATTACATTGCAAACAGCGTGTTATTTCCAAGTGACTTTTGACAGATATCTTTGTGTTAGATATATGGTGAACTTGAATTAATTCCCTCATTATACTGCAAGATAAATTTAAAAGTCCTGCATGCATATTACTGTAAACTAAATATAAGTAATATATGTCACTAATGAACATCATACATTGCAGAAAGAGACTGAATGGAAACAATTAGGATTAAAAATTATGTTTCTTCTATAATAAAGATGGATTTCGGTGCATTTATATTCTTAATATTTAAAACAATATTAATTGTTTTGTAGGTGATTGAATCAGTAAACCATCCATTCTTTATTGAAAAGATATATACGTAGAGTAGAATACACAGCCTTGACTCACACATACATTTACTCATTCTGTCTAATTTACCGTAAGTGGCATCACACCAATTTGGAAAAAAGCGGACAACATGTTATCATTTTTATGCAATTCTCCAATTATATTACAGGCAAATTTAGCACTTGTCTAAATTTCTCATTAGCAGGTGGAGCAAAAACTGCTTTATAATTTATGCTGGTGAACATTGAGGTGGGATGCAGGACTAGGGATGGGCGAATCTACTCGCTAGGACTCGTTACTCGGCGAGTAGTAAGGGACTCGCAGGACTCGGTACTCTGCGAGTTTCCCAGTGATTACTCGCACGAGTCCAATGCAAATCAATATCAATCCTAGTTTTGTCAGAAACGCTGACAAAACTAGGATTGCCATTGTTTGCATTAGACTCGGCTACTGTGCCAGTGATAGCAGGGAAACTCGCAAAGTAACTGCTGTTTCTTTGCGAGCCGAGTCCAGCTGTCTTCTCTGTGCAGCTCCAGGGTCCTAGAGCCCGCCTGCTGCCTGATGTAGCAGAGCTGAGATTGTTCTCAGTCTGCTCATTCCCTGTGCATAGACATCTATATTTATGCACAGGGGATGTAGCAGAGAGGACATCGCGTTTTGGACTACGTCGGACAGAAGAGGATTTTTTTAATTAAAGATGGAGTCCCTAATGGCTTTTTTTTTTATTTCAAATAAAATTTTTTCTCTGTGTTGTGTTTTTTTAACCCTTTATTGGAGATTCTTAGTGGCTGGGTCAAACGTGGCCTGACATTAAGAATCTCGGGCTTAATACCAGCTTGTATAACAAAGCTGGTATTAACCCCTTTATTACCCAGCGTGCCACTGCCACCAGGGCCGCTGGAAGAGCGGGGTTCAGCGCCAGAGGATGGCGCTTCAATGAACGCGCCATCTTCTGGGGCGGCTGCGGGCTGCAATTTGCAGCGGGGGGTGCCCAGAAAGCTTGGGCCTCCCTGCGCTGCGGATTCCAGCCCCCAGCTGCTAAGCTGTACCTGGCTAGACATAGAAATTGCGCAGAGCCCCACGCATTTTTTTTATTATTTAATGAATTTCAGAGTCAGACTCTCAGAGTCAGAGTCTCAGAGTCAGAGTCTCAGAGTCGGAGTCGCCTCAGAGTCGGAGTCGCCTCAGAGTCGGAGTCGCCTCAGAGTCGGAGTCGCCTCGGAGTCGGAGTCTCAGAGTCGGAGTCGCCTCAGAGTCGGAGTCGTCTCGGAGTCAGAGTCGTCTCGGAGTCGAGTCGGAGTCGGAGTCGGAGTCGTCTCGGAGTTGAGTCGGAGTCGCCTCGGAGTCGGAGTCGCCTCGGAGTCGGAGTCGTCTCGGAGTCGGAGTCGTCTCGGAGTCGAGTCGGAGTCGTCTCGGAGTCGGAGTCGTCTCGGAGTCGGAGTAGTCTCGGAGTCGAGTCGGAGTCGTCTCGGAGTCGAGTCGGAGTCGTCTCGGAGTCGGAGTCGTCTCGGAGTCGGAGTCGTCTCGGAGTCGGAGTCGGAGTCGTCTCGGAGTCGGCGTCGTCTCGGAGTCGAGTCGGAGTCGGAGTCGTCTCGGAGTCGGAGTCGTCTCGGAGTCGGAGTCGTCTCGGAGTCGAGTTGGAGTCGTCTCGGAGTCGGAGTCGTCTCAGAGTCGGAGTCGTCTCGGAGTCGGAGTCGTCTCGGAGTCGGAGTCGGAGTCGTCTCGGAGTCGGAGTCGTCTCGGAGTCGGAGTCGTCTCGGAGTCGAGTCGGAGTCGTCTCAGAGTCGGAGTCGTCTCGGAGTCGGAGTCAAAAAAATGCGTGGGGCTCCGCGCAATTTCTATGTCTAGCCAGGTACAGCTAAGCAGCTGGGGGCTGGAATCCGCAGCGCAGGGATGCCCAAGCTTTCTGGGCACCCCCCGCTGCAAATTGCAGCCCGCAGCCGCCCCAGAAGATGGCGCGTTCATTGAAGCGCCATCCTCTGGCGCTGAACCCCGCTCTTCCAGCGGCCCTGGTGGCGGTGGCACGCTGGGTAATAGAGGTTAGGGCCAGCTTTGTATTATCAGCTGGCCCTAAGCCCGAAATTTATGGCGGTCACGCCAATATTAGACATGACCGCCATGAATTTCTATTAAATTGTTTTAAAAAAAACACAACACAGAGAAATTTTTTTATTAGAAATAAAAAAAAAAGCCATTAGGGACTCCATCTTTAATTAAAAAAATCCTCTTCCGTCCGACGCAGTCCAAAACGCGATGTCCTCTCTGCTCATCCCTGTGCATAGATATAGATGTATATGCACAGGGAATGAGCAGACTGAGAACAATCTCAGCTCTGCTACATCATCTCTGTGCACAGACATTCATGTCTGTACACAGGGAATGAGCAGACTGAGAACAATCTCAGCACTGCTACATCAGGCAGCAGGCAGGCTCTAGGACCCTGGCAGCCAGCACACAGAGAAGACAGGATTCTTATCTGTGCGAGTTTCCCAGCGATTACAGTTGCAAAGTAAACGAGTCCAATGCAAATAAATGACAAAACTAGGATTGCTTCAGGCTGAAGCTTCCGAGACACATCTGCGATTTGTAAATCTCACACTACTCGCTATTACTCGCTTCCCCATTCATTAACATTGGACTCGCTAGACTCGCAACGAGTAGCGAGTCCTGTGCTCGGTCTCGCTAGAGTCAAGCGATTCCGAGTAATTTAGGATTCGCCCATCACTATGCAGGACTCATTGGACGACAGCTGTTTTGTGCCCGGTCAGCGCTTCTACAGGTCAGGAGTATTTTATAGAGATTGTCTCTTTTGGTTGAGCACCACTAATGGATACAGAAAATGTAATGGTGATTTCCTTCTTGAGGTGAATAAACTATTACTCAAAAGGTATTCTAGATAAGTGGTGCAGTGTTTGAGAAAAATGTTTTTTATAACAGCAAAAAATTATATATGTGATTTAAATGTTTCTAAACGCCCAAAATGCTTGATATGGGATTACCATTTTTCAGATAAATCTATCCAGTTTGCCCATAAACATAGTCTAATGTGTTTGTCAGCTAAATTTAATTTCTTAGACCAACAAAATGAGAATATAATCACACATTAGATCATTTAATTTGGAATTGTTTTATACTGCCTACCAAATGTATAAAATTGATTACCAGTAGAATTAGTAATTTGGCAATAGCTTCGACAAACATGAACATATGCTCATTTTATTTCCTGTATATCATTGTCTTCTGTTCAAGGAAGTTTGGAGAGATTACATTACATTGCCCTAAATTAGTTTGTCTGCATAACAAATGTGATGTTGTTTATTTGATTTTAAATGCTAAGTGTTGAACTGCTGTTCATCTTTTTTGGCCATAAAGTATTTTATACCTTTTTAGTATGTTTTTATGTGTCTGTATACAACTATATTGCTTTAAGGGGATTTTTCCAAGAATAAAATAAATAAAATAAGATACATTTTTTTCGAAATAGTTACTTTTACAATTCTTTCATATCCCATTTAGGTCTCACTCTCTTGCATTCATGCACATACCCATTAAATTACATATTTTTATATGTGTGGTTCAGCCACTTATAGGAAGGTGCAATAATGTTTCAACCATGATAATGGCAATAGAAGAAAAAAAGGAGAGGGGGTAGGAGAAGCTCACCGACAAGAAGAAATTCCTGGCTCCTGAGGATTGGGTCCGCACGAATAAGCCCTGGCTTTGGGCTGTAGATACAATAAAGGAAATAAATCCAGCGTACCGAACTCCCTTGTTGAAATTCGGTACTTTTATTGCAGATAAAAAACTTCAAAAAAGATGTCACGGTACAAAAGCCAATGCGTTTTGATGCCCTAGGTCTTAATCTTGGCTGTTAGACAGAACGTACTGATCCGCTCACATGACCCCTGTGGCCTAAACATTATGACACAGGAGTGTATGTCTAGAAAGGCTACAATAATGAAATGTGATGGATTATACATGTAATTTTAGTCCGAGTATTGTTATTTTAGCTTGATGTCAATGTGAAATGGTACTGATAGTGAAGGAGTTATCATTGTTGGTATTGGGTGTTACAAATGCTGTCCAACCTCAAATTCTGGTATTGCAAGGACTTATGATGCTGCCCAGGTAGGAGGAATGAATATGTGTGCTGTCCAAAAGTTCCCTGCAGTGTCCTATTGGAGAATACCTCACCCTAATTAAACAGTGCCTATCATCAGTCTGGGAACACTTCTTATTATGTAAGTGTGGGCAACCAAGTGATTTTATAAATAAAAGTTATTATCAAAAGTCCTCATAAGTATGCCTAACACTCCCTGAAACATCAGTGTTGTGTGCTTCTAGTATATGTAGTCATATTCCACAATGCTCCAAGAATTCTCAAATAGTAAAAGAGTGAGATATCACTTTTTTCATTAACTCTACAGTGCTGCATATTTTCCTTAGCTATTACTCAATGGTTATGAATGAAATGATGTTACAATGCAATAACAGCTTAATAAAGAACAAAATAGCACTGGGATGGTCCAAAACGTGAGGCACCTTGACTGTGTGAGTGGCCAAGTAGAGTTGCGAGATCTCATTCTGCATGCCACGATGCTGTGACGTAACGAAGCTCATGAGCCCTGATACAAAAGCTCCAACAGGGCCCCCAATTATTGCAAATCTTTAATAGCATTAGTCTTTTTCTATAGGCCAAAGGGACTTTTGGGGCCCCCTAGGCTCCAGGGCCTGAGTGCAATTGCAACCTCTGCACCTGTTGAAATTATGCTCCTGCCGGGATCCCACCATCTGGATGTTCGGGTCTGTCTTTTGCTAGAAAATCAGGCTCTTTTTTTGGGGTTGGGGAGTGGGATGGCTTTAGAGATACTTTTGAATATATTTGACAATAACTTACATTTTGGCTCCTAAAGTGAAAATCCATTCAGCAGAGGTGTAAATAATAACTATGAAAAACACCAAGATAAAGAAAATATTGGAAGCCAAGAAAATATATATAATACTTTAGTCATACAAAGAAATATCAAATGTCTTATCTTATAAATTGTAAGATACAACAAAAGTGAGGCTAACAGTTGGAACACCTGGAAAAAATATTAAATCCTGCATAGTCATAGTGTACATATGTATTGTAGGTTAGTTATCTATCACTATAGCATGCCAAATGATAATCCTTAAGAAGGACATTGGATGACTTGTAAAATCTTAATAGATAGTAGAGAAATATTGTAATAATTGTAAAGTCTGAAGAATGAGGAGAAGGGGTTTATACGCAAGAAGTGACAAGAAGGCAGGATTCCTGGACACTGATTTATTTAGTCAACCCATTTCAGAGAATACAAATCTCCTTCTTCTGGACAAAATCCAAATACATGATGGATAGCACAAACACGGGATATATACAGATCATGCATTTGGAAAAAGACGCATGAGTATTAGACTTAGATCAAATCAGCTGATCTATTGTTTGGGAGCTACAAGGCAGAATAAAATAGAGTTATAATAATACTTTAGTAGACACCAAGTACCAACAATCCAGCAAAACCTCTCAATAAAGACTTGTATTAAAAAATTGAATCTTTATTGGCTGTAATAATTAAAATCCATATAGTACATATATGGTGCCATATTTTTAACAGACTATAGCTTAAACAACAAGTCATATAAGGCATACTACTGTCTACTGGAATCGTTAGTGGATGCCATGTCGCATTTGGAGAGCCACTGATGTGCCTAAACAGTGGAAACCCCACACAAGTGACCCCATTTTGTA
This sequence comes from Allobates femoralis, assembly GCA_033576535.1. NCBI lineage: Eukaryota > Metazoa > Chordata > Amphibia > Anura > Aromobatidae > Allobates > Allobates femoralis. The sequence goes on from JARQOC010000004.1 coordinate 258,656,620, forward strand.
AAATATTATTACTCATATTAAATTGGTTTTGGAAAGTTTCTATACCATAAATTCAATCGCACACTTAAACTGCTTTTCTTATAGATGCTTTTTATGACTTCATCAAAAGGTTAAAACGCAGATACAAAAGTGCTCATGAACATATAAAAATTCATCAGTTTACAATGGATCTGGATAGGAGGACAACAAGGGGTTAAGGTCTTCCTCCTCACACAACAGGAAGATACATGGCAGCCATTTCATTATAAAAGCTATGTGATACAAAGACATATATATAGTTAATTTTGAGAGCTATGGCTTATCAGTGTATGAAAGATCCGGTTCCTGGTCCCTTCCATTACACCAGCGACATCACCACTTGCTATATCAAAAACCACCATCAGTCATCCACTATCATAACAAAGCAGTTAAATCACAGCTTACCCATGTAAAGTGCGAGTGTGCTCAGATGACCAACGTGTTTCCCTGAATGCTTCCTCAGGGGGCATGTTTGACTATGTTGCCCCCATCCTATATACCCCACCACCTCCACCTGTACCTGTCTCCAATTGCGCCATTCATGGCCGCACATGGGCGGCCGCGCTGTCCCGACCGGCGGCTTCCGGCATTCATCCACAGGAAGTGCGTCATCTGACGCTACTTCTGTGTGTCAGAAGCCTTTCCCCGCAACTCGGAGACGCGCGATCGCGCATGTACGGTCCGCGGACGCCATTTTAGAAGAGGGCAAAAATGCCCACTTCATATAATAACTCCCAGATGAATGCTGATCGCCCCATAAAACTTAAACAATCATATACCTATGACTTCTTATAGCACAAAAAGGCATTACATTATAAGGCATCACTATACACACTGGTACATAATACAATATTTATGAATATTTTTCAAGTTTGTTCATATTTAGGGATGGGCGAATCTACTCGCTAGGACTCGTTACTCGGCGAGTAGTAAGGGACTCGCAGGACTCGGTACTCGGCGAGTTTCCCAGTGATGACTCGCACGAGTCCAATGCAAATCAATATCAATCCTAGTTTTGTCAGATACGCTGACAAAACTAGGATTGCCATTGTTTGCATTGGACTCGTGCGAGTCATCACTGGCTACTGTGCCAGTGATAGCAGGGAAACTCGCAAAGTAACTGCTGTTTCTTTGCGAGCCGAGTCCAGCTGTCTTCTCTGTGCAGCTCCAGGGTCCTAGAACCTGCCTGCTCACAGAGATGATGTAGCAGTGCTGAGATTATTCTCAGTCTGCTCATTCCCTGTGCATGTAGCAGAGAGGACATCGCGTTTTGGACTACGTCGGACGGAAGAGGATTTTTTTAATTAAAGATGGAGTCCCTAATGGCTTTTTTTTTAATTTCAAATAAAAAATTTTCTCTGTGTTTTTTTAACCCTTTATTGGAGATTCTTAGTGGCTGGGTCAAACGTGGCCTGACATTAAGAATCTCGGGCTTAATACCAGCTTGTATAACAAAGCTGGTATTAACCCCTTTATTACCCAGCGTGCTACCGCCACCAGGGCCGCTGGAAGAGCGGGGTTCAGCGCCAGAGGATGGCGCTTCAATGAACGCGCCATCTTCTGGGGCGGCTGCGGGCTGCAATTTGCAGCGGGGGGTGCCCAGAAAGCTTGGGCATCCCTGCGCTGTGGATTCCAGCCCTCAGCTGCTTAGCTGTACCTGGCTAGACATAGAAATTGCGCGGAGCCCCACGCATTTTTTTAAAATTATTTAATGAATTTCAGAGTCAGAGTCTCAGAGTCAGAATCTCAGAATTTCATGAAATAATTTAAAAAAAATGCGTGGGGCTCCGCGCAATTTCTATGTCTAGCCAGGTACAGCTAAGCAGCTGGGGGCTGGAATCCGCAGCGCAGGGATGCCCAAGCTTTCTGGGCACCCCCCGCTGCAAATTGCAGCCCGCAGCCGCCCCAGAAGATGGCGCGTTCATTGAAGCGCCATCCTCTGGCGCTGAACCCCGCTCTTCCAGCGGCCCTGGTAGCGGTGGCACGCTGGGTAATAAAGAGGTTAGGGCCAGCTTTGTATTATCAGCTGGCCCTAAGCCCGAAATTTATGGTGGTCACGCCAATATTAGACATGACCGCCATGAATTTCTATTAAATTGTTTTAAAAAAAACACAACACAAAGAAAATTTTTTATTAGAAATAAAAAAAAAAGCCATTAGGGACTCCATCTTTAATTAAAAAAATCCTCTTCCGTCCGACGCAGTCCAAAACGCGGTGTCCTCTCTGCTACATCCCCTGTGTATAGATATAGATCTCTATGCACAGGGAATGAGCAGACTGAGAACAATCTCAGCTCTGCTACATCATCTCTGTGCACAGACATTCATGTCTGTACACAGGGAATGAGCAGACTGAGAACAATTTCAGCTCTGCTACATCATCTCTGTGCACAGACATTCATGTCTGTACACAGGGAATGAGCAGACTGAGAACAATTTCAGCTCTGCTACATCAGGCAGCAGGCGGGCTCTAGGACCCTGGAGCTGGCAGCCAACACAGAGGAGACAGGACTCTTATCTGTGCGAGTCAGCGATTACTTACAAAGTAAACGAGCAATGCAAATAAATGACAAAACTAGGATTGCTTCAGGCTGAAGCTTCCGAGACACATCTGCGAGTTGTAAATCTCACACTACTCGCTATTACTCGCTTCCCCATTCATTAACATTGGACTCGCTAGACTCGCAACGAGTAGCGAGTCCTGTGCTCGGACTCGCTAGAGTCAAGCGATTCCGAGTAATTTAGGATTCGCCCATCACTATTCATATTCTTTAATGATGTTTGTTTCTTTCCTCCACCCATATGCATAGATATACCAGACAGTCATGTTATATCATCGTTTAAGGGATCCAAGCAGCCAAAATATCCAGGGATGTGGCAGACAGTTTGTGTGGGGCAATACAGAATGGCTAAAAACACAGAAAAACAAATAGAAAACAGTTAAAAACCATATTAATACATCATCTCAAAGGAACTCTCAGGGAACTGGGGTTCCACAGCATGGCAGACCACCGAGATCACATATGCAGAACCAATCAAAAGACAAAAAATCCCATGTATTTATTGGTGCGGAAATCATCTCCTTCCATCATTTTGATGGAAAAGGAGATCCTATCCCACACTCTCTACTAGAAGCATAATAATAGGCTTCAAAATTAGAGATATGAGACAAAACTTAGTTTTTCATTTAGGCCACCCGGGGACTGCGTCCCCAGGTGGACTATCCATTGACATTCCCTCCTTGCAAGGGATCTCTTGTAGTCCCCTCCTCTTGCCCCCAGATGACACACGTCTATAGCCTTAAACTTTAAGTTGGTTGGGTCGCAATTATGTTTGGATTTGAAGTGGCGGTTTAGGGTTTTTAAGTTGGAATCACCAGGTTCCATATTTTTTGCCGCCTCTATGTCTCTGATGTGCTCCCTGACTCTAACACGGAATTCCCGTAATGTGAGACTGATATATATCAGGCCACACGGACATGTGGCATGATATATCACGTTCTTTGTAGTACATGTCAGATAATGCCGAATATCATATACCCATTCCCCATTGGCTGCTGTAAATGTCCTCGTTCTCTCCATATTACAGCATGCCAGACATGACCCACACGGGAAAAATCCTAGAGTCCTTCTACTTCCACTCACTACTGGTTTTGATTCCCTCACATAATGGCTATGTACCAACATGTCTTTTAGGCTACTGCCCCTCCTTGCAGTCAACAGAGGTTTTTCAGTGACAATAGCGCTTAGACCGGGCACCAGTCTCAGGATCCCCCAGTGTCTCTTTAGGATCCCCCTAATCCTGTCCCATTTATCCTTATATGTTGTTATAAAACGGACCAACTGAGTTCCTTGATTTTCTTCCTTCTCCTCAGACTGCTTTGTTATGATATTGGATGACTGATGGTGGTTTTTGATATAGCAAGTGGTGATGTCGCTGGTGTAATGGAAGGGACCAGGAACGGATCTTTCATACACTGATAAGCCATAGCTCTCAAAATTAACTATATATATGTCTTTGTATCACATAGCTTTTATAATGAAATGGCTGCCATGTATCTTCCTGTTGTGTGAGGAGGAAGACCTTAACCCCTTGTTGTCCTCCTATCCAGATCCATTGTAAACTTATGAATTTTTATATGTCTATGAGCACTTTTGTATCTGCGTTTTAACCTTTTGATGAAGTAATAAAAAGCATCTATAAGAAAAGCAGTTTAAGTGTGCGATTGAATTTATGGTATAGAAACTCTCTAAAACCAATTTAATATGAATAATAATATATGTGGGAGAGCCCTAATATATAGAGAATATTATTCATGTATGACCTGGATATGTAAAACATTTTGTAAAATAGACCCTTCAAGGAACTTATCTATATGTGTGGTGAGCACTTTGAACATCCAGTCGCTTCACAGAATTTTAGAATCTTGTGTCGTGAAAATAAAAAATCAGTTTTCCCACAAAATGTTCTTTGAGCTAACATATTTTTGATTTCACAAGGGTAACTGAAAACAGAAAATCGCACCATATGGTGGAAAAATACTGTTTTGGTGCAAAACAGGTCTCAGAAGGAAGGGAGCGCTATTTTACTTTTGAAATGCAAAATGGGCTGGATTCATTTTCTGACACCATGTCGCATTTAAAGAGCCCCTAATGTGCCTAAACAGTGGAAATTCCCCATAAGTGACCACATTTTGGAAACTAGACCATTGGATGAAATTATCTAGAATTTTAATGAGCATCTAGAATCCAAGGAGCTTCAGAGTTTTAAAATGTTGAGCTGTAAAAAGAAATAAATTACAGTTTTTTCCACAAAAAAATTATTTTAGCCACAAATTTAGTATTTTCATAAGAGTAATAGAAGAACATGCACCATATATTTTGTTGTGCATTATCTTTTGAGTAGACCGATACCTCATATGTGATTGAAAACTACTTGGTAGAGTTCAAAGCTCAGAAATGAAGGAGCGCCGTGTTGGATTTCAGATTTAGATGGAATGGTTTGGAGGTGCCATGTCACATTGGCAGAGCCCATGAGGTGCCAGAATAGCAGAAATTCCTGACAAGTGATCCCATTTTACAAACTGCACCGATAATGAACTCATCTAGGGTGCAGTAAGCATACTAAAACCACATATATGTTACCAAAATGTATGCAATTGGGTGGTGAAGAAAAAATAATTATATTTTTACCATTAAAATGTTGTTTTAACCCCAGTATATTTTGCTTTTATTTTTCTTAAATACAAATACACTTAAAGAGGTTTTCCTTGAGCAAAGTTCATTTTAATCACTAGATCTTGGAATAAAAATAAATTCCACAATTGAATGTGTTGAAAAAAATGTAGGGTTGAGCTGACCCATGAATGTTTGGGATTTGATGGGCTTGGCTGGATTTTAGTTAAAAGTTCAGTTCGGTGCCCAGACTTGACCATAACTTGACCAGTCAATGGGTATCCAACCTTTGGAGCTGGGAAATGGCTGAACAATGGTAGTAGTAAGGGTTAAGGGGCTGAAAAAGAAGCAAAATGGGGGTAAGAGCAAGACAATGGCCCTTCAAACATTGGTTGAGATTTTCTTTTCATCCTATATAACTTGGTATCCTTGTCTACCCAGGTTGACCTCAAGTCCCAGGAGAGGTCCATCGAGATGTCTCATGACAAGGGATTAGAGATCCATCTCTAACTCTCCAGAAAACGGTGGGTCTACAGTTTTCAAATGCCACTCTTGCTCCTGACCCTAGGCATGTGGATCATGTTATATTGTCTGAGCTATGTCAAGAACATTGTCGAGTCAAAGTCCTGTGTTTCTACTGTGGTCCTGTGGAACACTTTATCAATGCATGTTCCATGAGGGCAGACTTCCTAGCTTTGGGATTGTAGAAGGCACTACCGTAGGCAAGAACAAATCCTCTCCAGTATCTGTGTCATTTGGAGATACCCAGTTCTCTGAGACAGCTCACCTAGATTTTGGATCTGCTGGGAACATCATTCAGCAAGCTGTGGTGGATCGATACCAGATTCCTATTTGACATCTCGGTATGCCCTGGACTGTGTTACCTGTCAATAGAACACTCTGGTCTAAACCCATACATTTCTTGACCGAGACAATGGATCTATGTGTGGGAGTCTCGCACTTGGAGAAGATCTCCTTCTTTGTACTCCTGCCTGTTACTACTGGGTCTGCCTTGTTTCCATGCTCATAAGCCAGCCACAGACTAGAGCTCTGGAGAGGTGCTCCATTGGGGAAGGGACAGAGTTGCCATAGGAGATGTCTGGTTCCTGAACCCCTAAAGGTGTCTGCTTTATAAGTCAGTTCCTTCTGCCTTACTGGGACCAAGAGGAGGACTCCTGAGCAAAAGCCTTTCAGCCTCTAAGGCTGACATCCCCATGCTAAGGTTATTTGCTGCAGCAGGGACACCAGCTTACTTGCTGCTGGGGTTGCCCTCATGCCTGCTCCCCCTTCTTAGGCTGTCCACAACGTCCTCTGTCATCTCCCGCTTTTGAGATCTGTGCACGCTTCACAAGACTGACAGGAATGCTTATAAGGTACGTGACTGTGCTCCTGCCCTGCATTTAAAGGACCAGCTTACTATTTCCAGGAATTTCTCAGCCTTTGGGTGAGTGGCACTGGGTATACAAGGCATCCTCCCACTATGGTGCATGATAAATGCCTTTAGTTAGTTTAGTTTATGTGTTGCTAGTTAGTTGCCAGATCCTCTGCTTTGCCTGCTCCCTGTCCCTGAGTCCTGTTTTCCCATACCTGTCTGCTCCCATTTGGTTCTGTCCCTCCCTGCTTTCTTGCCTACACCAATGTTTGTACCTTTGTCCATCCCTGGGATACCGGCCCACCATACTAGAGATTGTGCCTGCCATTCCAGAGATTGTGACCAGTGTCCATCTGAAACCTGAAGAGTCATCTACCACGGCTCATCCTGTGGTTCAGTGTGTTCACTTCCCCAGTGCCTGCCCTCCTAGTGAGCATTACACATAACCTATGTATGAAATAGAAAAAGCAATTCACTTTATCACTATAAATATAGTTAGTGGCTTTTTGGGGTTTCTGTCTAGTTTTCTATTTCATGTAACAAGTTAATGTTAATTAATTATTTTGTTATTACAATTAATTGAGAGTATCCTCTATAAAATAGGTAAGACTGGTTATAGGAGGTTTGAAAGATTTTATAACTCAATGTGATACCATAGAATTTCTTTTTTTTTCTTTTCTTAAGTGGCAGCTGCACATTTAAATTGGCTTCCAGCTTGGAAAAAAGGTTATTTTAATGGAGTCAATGAAAGAGATATAAACTGTTCCAAACAAAACATAGCCTTAAAATAGCTAAGAATGGAAGAACACCAACAGGCTTTGCTTTGTCAAAAGTTATTTGACAATCAAGCAAATTGTATATAATGTAATAATGTTCTTTTCCGCTGAAAGACATTGGCAGTAATTCTCCTTTCTCACTTTTGTCACATTAGCTTTATATTTTGTTGCTATGTTTAGAAACATAAAAATACTTAATATTTCTGAACTTTTAGCAGATATTGTCTTGATACTGGGCCATTAAAATACAACACATGTGGAAGTTCAAGAAAACAGAATAAGGTCCCTTTCACATCAGCGTTTTTGCTGATCTGCAGTAGATCTGGCAGATTTACTTCATCTGATGCTCAATGGTCGCACTTGTGGCACACTTGCGGCAGACCCCATTCATTCTCCATGGTGCGGCAAATGCGTTTTTTGCCGCGATCCGGTACTTGTGGCAGTTGCAGCAGGTCAAAAAAACGCAGCTGGCAGCATTTTTTTTTCACGCACCGTAAGTGCTGGATCCGGCAAACCGCACTTGCAGTACCTGACCACAAGCCCCAAAGAGAATAAATGGGGCCTAGGGCAAGTGTGCCGCAAGTGCGGCCATTATGCGGCAGATGCAGCAGATGCGATAAATCTGCCAGTTCTGCCACAAATTTAAAAAAATGCTGCTGTAAAAGGGTCCTTAGGACAGTAACAACTACTGGATTCCTACAGTATATATAAGCAGTTTTCACTTTAAGATATCAGGATTATGTTCTGGAGACCTTGTTCTAGGTATACTTTTGCAATAGGTAAGAGCGCATTATTTTTGCCATGTGCATTATATGTAGGTACTCAGAAAGTGTTTTGTCTTTTATGATTGCTGGGACCATTGTGTTCACTATAAGTGAATACATAATTTTTCTCCCTTCTACAAGTACCTTGCATACCTACCATAGATGCAGATACTGACCTAAAGACATGGATCATTCTATGCCAATTTTTAACTGGTTTTGCAATGCACCCAATTATTCATGTTCACATATTCACAAAGGATGATAATGAAATACTTTTGCTATATATTTTATTTGTATAATTATGGGAAATCCAATGTTTCATTCTTTTACCACTGCTTTCTCTTCATATAAAGATTTATTAATTCTACTCTTTACTGTACATACTTTTTACTACAGCAAAATACTAAATTATAAACATGGAGCATTTTATGTTCACAAACTTGATTGTTTTTAAAAGGTGCATATTTACACTTGATATTGTCTCATACTTATGTCAGTAAATTATACGCACCTTTCTGAACCCCTTTACAACCTAAGACATCTCTATATGTCCTCGGTTGCCACCCTATCTTTAAGGCAAGCTCGCGCACTGAGCTTGCATCATTCCCCACATATGTCGGCTGATCAATCAGGGATCCACTTGTACCTCATAACTAGTTAGATTACCCTGTTAAACTGTGACAAAGCTATTTAACATGTGCAATTGGGGATCGCAATATTATCCGCTGCAATTGAGCACCCTGATATATTTATGATATCTGATATATTTGTGTATCAGACGTCCAGGCATACCCCCTGCTCCTGCCCACCATGCTCTATTTGGCTGCAAGACAACTAAATGTAGCAGAAGCCCACTGCCCTAAGTAGTAGATAAAACATAGGAGTTGACAAGAATATCTGTTTAGAATTGGGCAGAACAATGTAAAATACCAACAGTGAAGGTAACCATATAATCTGCTATGGCCCCTTCATCAGGCTGATAATGACACAAATTCTGAAGACACATGCATAAATACATAAGCAAAGGAAAGCAGGGTGAGATGATGTAGTAAATACAACAGGTGACGTAAAGCAGTCAGGCTAGGAAGGGGGAGAGGAGCTGGGAAGGTAAAGTCAAAATTCCAGATAAGAGGAACCAATTGCATTATTGTTCTATGATTAGTGGCCTGTGGAGACCTGAAGATTGCTTAGTGCATGTAGAAAGCCATAAATTGGTGCAAGACAGTTCATATAAGAAGTGTCAATAGTTAATTATCCTCTAAATGGAACCTGTTGGAAGATGTGATATCCCCAAATGCCCTTTCATTTTATATAAAGATGCATGAATCTGTGACATCCCCAAATGCCCTTTAATTTTATGTAAAAACGCATGAACCCATGTGAGACATGTAATCCTATTTTGAATGTGTCAAAGGTGGTTATCAATTTGTATTCCCAAATTCTTCTCTCTTTCTGAGATTTGAAGTTGATTTTTAAAATGAGCTGACTAATATCGGTTTCACTGTGGTCAGGGCTGTGTGGGCACCCTCACCGAACAAATTTCTGGGTGTGAACTCAGCTTAATAACTTATATACACCGGAGCAAGATACTGGGGGCTTTGGCCAGCTAAGAAGAGCTGGCCAATGGCAGCTGCTAGAAAGCCATGAAGGGGCACCGTATATATTTCCCTCAATTTCTTAGCTATTGCAAATCAATGTAAATTCAGGCTCAGAGCTACCTTTTATCTTTCAATGGCGTGTATCCAGGATAAATACCCTCAGGATTATTTAACCCTTAATTGGGATGTTTATTAAAGTATTTTCTTACAGTTTAATTTTTGGAACCAAACAAGTATAAAGTTAAAATAATTTTTAAAAAAATTGAAAAAATCCTTATGCTAGGATAAAAACAATTGCATTAAAAATGCATCTTAGTTAAAAAATGCCATAAAAGATGTTGGCCTTCAGATATGTGCGTGTGCTGTAGGTTGGCCTGGATACTTCTAATAGGTTCCTCAGTGTCCTACGGATAATGATGATACTCAGGGTCAGTGTCAATCATATAAATGACAATGAGAATAAGGAACGGGGAAGGTGGGATGCCGCTCTAACTGCCAATTACCCTTGGAATCCTGCTCAGGTGTGGACGGCTTGGCAACTGTCTATCGTAATGAAGAAAAAATTGTGGAAACACCGAAGCGTATCATCATCTTCTCCAAATCCTTTTATTTAGTACAAAAATGTAAGAACATTTTTGTACTAAATAAAAGGATTTGGAGAAGATGATGATATGCATCGGTGTTTCCACAATTTTTTTGTCAATCATATAACACTTTATATTAATTAGTGTGGGCGTTCTCCTGATTGCTACCTTTGCTGTTTGCTGGTGGCCTTGGTCTGGGTTGAGTTCTTCTGACCTTGTGGGTTATGGCAATGGAGTACTAAAATTGGATAATACCTTTTAGTATATATTGGCTATCCAATTCCCCTTACCCTTAGTGCAACATTCAGTTACCTTACTTAGAACATCAAGTTGGGTCATGGGGATGTGTTCCTCTATGTGTGTACTGTAAAATATAAAAGGGAGGGGGACAAGAGGCGCAATAGTGCCCTATCACTAGTGACACTAGTGTAGTGTGGTGGTGCTATGGAGCCGCTCACCTGGTCCAGTTGTGATCCCTACAAGGCGTTTCGGAATCAATGTTCCAAGCTGCTGCAGGACCTCCACCTACCACTGGATCCGCGCTGCTCAGGGTTCAGAATAACTCACCAAAGAGCCAATCAACTTTCCATCCTCTTTATTCCTCCTACGCGTTTCAGCGCCACACCCGGCACCTTCCTCAGCGCGGACCGTGGCACACCATCACTCCCATCATTTTTCTATGTGTGTACTGGAATATTTGTCACTGGAATTGAGAATAAACCTTTTTAGTATCAATGACAAATATCTGCTTTGTCAGTAGTTGGTGCCCACCAATTTACCTTCTGTAGTGTGTCACAGGTCGCACTGTTAGGGTACCGTTACACGTCGCAACATTGCATGCAATTTCACTTGCAATTTGCTGGTTGCGTTGAAATCATGGACACATTGTTCTATTTTATTGCCATGTACAAATGGAACAATGTGTCCATGATTTCACTGCAACCAGCAACTTGCAAGTGAAATTGCATGCAATGTTGCAACGTGTAATGGTACCCTCAGGATTGTTGATTCCTTTGAGTTGGTGTGCCCCACCTCCGATCTTCTGGGTGGGGGGGATTCTCATATACTAGTGTAGTAAATTGGAGCTGGTCAGGTTCCAGCTACCCAGTAGGCTCTAACCTGGGAAACAAAATTGGTGATTCAATGCGTATAGCTGCGCTGCTTATATGCTTACTACTGGATATAGAAGTACTTTGTGCTAATCTCAATCAGTAGATGGCGCTTCTTTCTGCTGTAGGTGTTTACTGCATCTGGAAAATATAACATTAACACAGTGTTCTTGCTATCCACTATATTAAGGACCGTTCATTGACCCTTGGATGGTATATCATGTTACTTGCTTGTCTTTTATGTAGCCCCTGTTCACAGATGTTAGTGTGGACTATATCCTTAATCACTCAATATGCTGATTATATAATTAGGTATGTTTTACACGTGTGGCACACATTATGCAATCTCAATGTGCTGTTTATACTCTTAAGTGGTTTACCTTACTGATGTGGCATACATTAATCTCCCACAATGGGCAATAATTGCTCAGCACAAAAGTGCACAGTATTTTGCATCAGTGGTTTGGTTGCTCCGGGCTCTGATTTTTCCTCCTGTCAGGGCTGCGCCAGGAGCATACGCTGCTGCCGACGGACATACGCTTCCTGGTTCATTTCCAGCCACTTGACCTGTTGCGTCATCCATCACGGCACGTCCTACATGATGACACATTAGGTTATGCGGGACAGAGGCGGAGTGTCACAGGGGAGCGGAGAATTGCGGGATCTTGCTGTAAATGGACTACCTTCCTGTCATGTCCTGCACCATCCTCGCCACCATGGATGTGGAATCTCTGTACAGCAACATACCACACCATGATGGATTAATGCCTGCAAAACCTCCTTGGAAAACTCAGGGATTGATGCTGCCTCTGTGGTGGAGCTTACAAAATTCATCCTCACGCACAACCACTTTACATTTGACGACAACATATATTTACAGGAGATTGCACACAGCAATGGGAAACAGAATAGCACCCCAATATGCAAATCTTTTCATGGCCAAGCTTGAAGGTGACTTTTTATCCTCTTAACACGAAGCAATCACTGATCTCAGGGAGACCAGTCCAAGAAAACACTGTGGGCAGCCGGCTAAAGCACTCAACACAGTGAATTCCTAGGCGCATTGCCCCGTGGGAATTACAAATATGCAAATAAAGTCTGTGGAGTCTCGTTTACGAGTCTCTACACAGGACTAACAAGATATCCCTCCAGGGAAGAGCCTAGCCATAGGATAGCTCTTTGAGGAGACCACCATAACCTCCATATTAAGTGGCCCTTTGAGTCAATATCCAGCTCTTTATGAGATTAAAAGATATGACAAGGTAATACCAAGGCCTGGTATCCATCCACAGACAGCTGTTTCAGGCTGTTGCCCCTCATCAGTGTGGAGTAGGATTCTGGCTAGGCAGGAACAATGCTTAGTAGACCAACAATTCGAGCAATCACTGATCTCAGAGACTAGTCCAAGAAAACACTGCGGGCAGCCAGCTAAAGCGCTCAACACAATGAATTCCTAGGTGCATGGCTAGGACCTGGAGGGAAATTTGGCTAGTCCTGTGTTGAGACTCATAAACGAGGCTCCACAGACTTTATTTGCATATTTTTTTCCTCTTGTCCTATCAGACCTTTGTCCTACTACCTTTATATTGATTACATTTTAATTATCTGGACAGAGTCTGAGCAAGAGCTGAAGATGTTTTATGAAAACTTTAATCACTTTCATCTTACCATTAACTTAACACTCAACTACTCCTGCACTGAAATCAGCTTTTTGGACACCATCATTAAGCTACAGAACAATGAAATAAAGACATCCCTGTTTTGGAAGCTAATTAACCGTCAAACATATCTCCAATGGGACAGTTTTTATCCAAAACACATAAAAATCTCTATTGTGTACAGCCAGGCCATCAGATACAATCAGATATGTTCCAACCCTACAGATAGAGATAATCACCTTGAGGACTTCAGGAAGACCTTTTTGAACCAGGGCTACCATCCAAGAGAAATTGAGAACCAGATTACAAAAGCCACCAGAATATCAAGGAATCATCTCCTACATTACAAAACTAGAGAAGAAAACAACAGAGTTCCTCTCGTAGTCACCTACAATCCAAGTCTGGAGGTGCTAAAAGTTGCTGCACGGAAACTGCAACCACTCCTTCAAAAAGATACCTGACTAAAATCAATATTTCCGAATCCGACATTCTTGTGTTTTAGACAACGTCTGAATCTAAAAACATCATTGTCAGAAGCACCCTGTCCTCTCCAGCAGCTACAGGAACCTTTCCCTGCAACCAGAACAGGTGCAAAGCCTGTCCACCTATAATGACTTTTGAAGAGAAACACCGGTGCCACTGTGCTGTTTCTTCAATCCTTTATTATTACTCTAAAAACATCACAAATATTAAGGGTAACGCTATAGTGTTACCGTTAATATTTGTGTTTGTTTTTAGAGTAATAATAAAGGATTGAAGAAACGGTACAGTGGCACCGGTGTTTCTCTTCAAAAACTAATTTTCAAGATGGAGCCAACCATCACATTGGTCTGCCTGGGAGCTCAGTGAGTCAGTGGTGGAGATACATTCCTCCTCCCCTCCCTTGAACTCACTTATAATGACAACAGACACGATAAAGATTTCTTGAACAGATCAGGACTACAAGATCCCAGGTAACTTCAGTTGCACCACAAACAATGTGTTGTATTTATTGATATGTTCCAAATGTCCAATAGGAGGCATGTACGTAGGGTAGACTGGATTACAGTTCAGAACAAGAATGAATTCTCATCGCTACTCAATAAAAGAAAAGCGTATGGATCTACCTCTGTATGAAAGCATTTTTGCACCCCTGACCACAGTGAAACCGATATTAGTCGGCTCCTTTTAAAAGGCAACTTCAAATGTCAGAAAGAGAGCGGGATTTTGGAATATAAATTGATAATGACCTTTGACACATTTAAAACAGGATTAAATGTCTCATATGGGTTCATGCGTTTTTACATAAAATGAAAGTGCATTTGGGGATATCACTGATTCATGCGTCTTTACATAAAATGAAAGGGCATTTGGGGATATCAGATTCATGCGTTTTTATATAAAATGAAAGTGCATTTGGGGATATCACTGATTCATGCGTCTTTACATAAAATGAAAGGGCATTTGGGGATATCACATCTTCCAACAGACTCCATTTAGAGGACAATGAATTTTTGACACTTCTTATCTGAACTGTCTCCCACCGATTTATGGCTGTCTACTCTGGCTGAGGAATCTTCAGGTCTCCACAGGCCACTAATCATAGAACAATAATACAATCGTTTCCTCTTATCTTGGAATTTTGACTTTACCCTCCCAGCTCCTCTTCCCCTCCCTAGCCTGACACTGCTTTACGTCACCTGTTATAGGTACTACATCATCTAACCCTGCTTTTTTTTTTTTTTGCTTATGTAAGTATGTGTCTTCAGAATTTGTGTCATTATGAGTCTGATGAATGGGCCATAGTGTCTCGAAAGCTTGCTGTGCTTACCATCTTTTTAGTTAGACATTAAAAGGTATCAACCACTAAGGACTCTCAGATTCCATTATTTTCTATCTACTGGCTAACACGGTATAAACTCTCTTTATCTTACTGTAGATTTAGTGTTCCATTTATTAGTAAAGACCACAGCACTCCAAATATATGTTGTTTTCAAAAGACATTTCTTTAATGTATGTGTAATTCAACTTTATTAATCTGTGGTGTTTTTATGCTTAAACAGGACTTGTTACTTGTTAAAAAATGTATTTACCCTTGCAAAATTACCTGTGTTCACCCAAAGCTGCTCATTTACATTTTGCACTGTGTTATAACATTTCAGAGAAATTCATACTTATTTATTTGGCAGTGCATTATTTGAAATCTCTGCTTGCAGTTCAACTGGGTGTTTATTTGAGTCTTCTCACTTTCATCACCCCTCTCTGACATTGTTGAGTAAAGCTCTGTAAGGCTAGGGTCACACCAGCCCTATTGGCTGCATTCAGAATGGTGCTGTGAAAAAGATAGAATTAGTCAACATTAACGCAGTGTTACCAGAAAGGTAAGACTGCGTTACGCTGCCAATACATTACTATGGTAGATGGAACCCCGAGCACAGGTCACATGCCGGCATCTAAGTGCCACGGTCGACGACGACCAATAAGCGATGTTGATTCTAGATTTTAATCCTGCCTCGCTGATTGGTCAACCGCAGTGGGATTTAATCACACACCAACATCGCTCATTGGTTGCCGCCGGCGGGACTCAGCAAATGAGGGGTGCCGCGCAGCTTTGGCAGGGGATTTGAATCCTGCGCCGCTCAAAACTCCTGCCAAAGCCGTGCGGCACCACTCATCAGCTGAGCTGCCACCCTGTGAGCCAATTAGCGGGGCAGGATTCAAATCCCACGTGTCATCGCTCTTTGGCTTAGCCGGCGGCAGCTCAGGTAATGAGCGGTGCCACACTGCTTTGATGGGGGATTTGAACCCCGCGCTGCACATTGGCTGATCGGCCAAGGTGCTTAGCAAATGAGCGGCATGGGATTAAAATCCCCCAACAAAGCCGCTTGGCACCGCTCATTGGCTGAGCGCCGCCAGCGGCAACCAATCTGCGCTGTTGATGCGGGATTTAAATCTCGTTCTGCTGATTGATCACCGCGGTTGGCGGTGACCAATGAGCAATATTGACACTGGATTTAAATCCCACCTCACTGATTGGTTGACCACGGTAACCAATCAGCGTACAGGAATTTAAATCACGCGCCAACAGCGTTCATTGGTCGCTGCCGACCGCGGCACTCAGCCAATGAGCAGTGGCACCCATCATTGGAGGGCGATTTGAACCCTGCGCATCTCATTGGCTGACCGGCCAAGGCGCTCAGCCAATGAGCGGCACAGGATTTAAATCCCTCGCCAAAGCCGTGCTGCACTACTCATTGGCTGAGCGCTGCTGGCGGCGACCAATCAGCACTGTTGACACAGGATTTAAATCCTGCTTCACTGATTGGTCGCTGTGGTCAGCGGCGAGCAATGAGCGCTATTGGCGCGTAATTTAAATCTCTCTTCGCTGATTGGTCGCCACGGCCGGCGGCGACTAATCAGCGATGTTGACTCGGGATTTAACTCACGCACCAACATCGCTCATTGGTCACCACTGACCGCGGCCACCAATCAGCGAAGCAGGATTTAAATCACGCACTGACAGCGCTCATTGGTCAACACCGACTGCTGCGACCAATCAGCGACGCGGGATTTCAATCATGCGCCAATAGCGCTGATTGGTCGCTGCCGGAGACGCTCAGCCAATGAGCGGTGCCGCGCAGCTTTGGCGGGGATTTTGAATCGGTGACATTACCGCAAGAGCAAAAGCCGCGACGTCACAGCAATAAATACTTTCAAATCACCTCACAGTGATGCAGTTTCAGGCAACTGTATACATGTATTCTCTTTGAGGTACACAGTACTTTCTGGAGAAAGGACTGTACTAATTGTGGCTATTTCTACGGCACCTGTATACTTGTATATTCTCTGAGGTACACAAGTAATTTCTGGAGAGAGGACTCTACTATTCACCGCCTATTTTTATGGCAACTGTATGCCTGTATCATCTCTGAGGTACACAAGTACTTTCTGGAGAGAGGACTGTACTAGAACCTGGTGTTGAAACTATCGCGGGCCACTTCAAGACCTGACATCTCTATAACATCCTCTAGCTTGTCTGCCTCACCCGAAAAAACATATATACAGTTAGGGCCAGAAATATTTGGACAGTGACACAATTTTCGCGAGTTGGGCTCTGCATGCCACCACATTGGATTTGAAATGAAACCTCTACAACAGAATTCAAGTGCAGATTGTAACGTTTAATTTGCAGGGTTGAACAAAAATATCTGATAGAAAATGTAGCAATTGTACACATTTCTTTACAAACACTCCACATTTTAGGAGGTCAAAAGTAATTGGACAAATAAACATAACCCAAACAAAATTTTTTTTTTTTCAATATTTTGTTGCGAATCCTTTGGAGGCAATCACTGCCTTAAGTCTGGAACCCATGGACATCACCAAACGCTGGGTTTCCTCCTTCTTAATGCTTTGCCAGGCCTTTACAGCCGCAGCCTTCAGGTCTTGCTTGTTTGTGGTTCTTTCCGTCTTAAGTCTGGATTTCAGCAAGTGAAATGCATGCTCAATTGGGTTAAGATCTGGTGATTGACTTGGCCATTGCAGAATGTTCCACTTTTTTGCACTCATGAACTCCTGGGTAGCTTTGGCTGTATGCTTGGGGTCATTGTCCATCTGTACTATGAAGCGCCGTCCAATCAACTTTGCAGCATTTGGCTGAATCTGGGCTGAAAGTATATCCCGGTACACTTCAGAATTCATCCGGCTACTCTTGTCTGCTGTTATGTCCCAGTGCCATTGAAAGCCATGCATGCCCATGCCATCACGTTGCCTCCACCATGTTTTACAGAGGATGTGGTGTGCCTTGGATCATGTGCCGTTCCCTTTCTTCTGCAAACTTTTTTCTTCCCATCATTCTGGTACAGGTTGATCTTTGTCTCATCTGTCCATAGAATACTTTTCCAGAACTGAGCTGGCTTCTTGAGGTGTTTTTCAGCAAATTTAACTCTGGCCTGTCTATTTTTAGAATTGATGAATGGTTTGCATCTAGATGTGAACCCTTTGTATTTACTGTCATGGAGTCTTCTCTTTACTGTTGACTTAGAGACAGATACACCTACTTCACTGAGAGTGTTCTGGACTTCAGTTGATGTTGTGAACGGGTTCTTCTTCACCAAATAAAGTATGCGGTGATCATCCACCACTGTTGTCATCCGTGTACGCCCAGGCCTTTTACAGTTCCCAAGCTCACCAGTCAATTCCTTTTTTCTCAGAATGTACCCAACTGTTGATTTTGCTACTCCAAGCATGTCTGCTATCTCTCTGATGGATTTTTTCTTTTTTTCAGCCTCAGGATGTTCTGCTTCACCTCAATTGAGAGTTCCTTTGACCGCATGTTGTCTGGTCACAGCAACAGCTTCCAAATGCAAAACCACACACCTGGAATCCACCCCTGACCTTTTAACTACTTCATTGATTACAGGTTAACGAGGGAGACGCCTTCAGAGTTAATTGCAGCCCTTAGAGTCCATTGTCCAATTACTTTTGGTCCCTTGAAAAAGAGGAGGCTATGCATTACAGAGCTATGATTCATAAATCCTTTCTCCGATTTGGATGTGGAAACTCTCATATTGCAGCTGGGAGTGTGCATTTTCAGCCCATATTATATATATAATTGTATTTCTGAACATGTTTTTGTAAACAGCTAAAATAACAAAACTTGTGTCACTGTCCAAATATTTCTGGCCCTAACTGTACCAGGATAATGGCCATATTCCATGAAGAGGATCATATATAGCAGGATAAGGGACATTAATACTAAATTAAAGGGAAGAGGGGTTGATTTGTAAGTCTTTATGGGATTTAGAACGTTACACGGGGCTCATACATGTGACCAATGTGGGGAGGGGCCCCGGTCTAAATTTCGCACCGGGGCCCATCAGACTCTAGTTACGCCACTGGACGTCAGTACACTCACGCCGCTCGTTCAGCTTCAAGCTTGAAGCCGAACGAGCGGCGTGGGTGTACTGACGTCACTTGACCGGAAATTATGCGATTTGCATCATTTCATGTCCAGCAAGAGGCGTGGAAAGCAGTGAGGGCCAGCATAGAACATGAATAAAAGATCACACCCCTTAGGGCATGATCTTATGGCGAGAAGGCACCAAACCAACACGCCCTAATGGCTAAAGAATATAGCCCCTCCAATTATCATGGCTAATGAGTGAATATTAAAACGCTTTTATGAAGTTTTACAGGAAGTATTTTGGGGACAAAAGGAGTGTGAGAATGCTCAAAGTATGCTGCAGGAACATATTTTTGAAGCTTAGGTGCCTTTCTGGAGGTGAAAGGATCCCTTTCACAATTGCTGGGATAAATCTGACTTCCCCAGCTTTCTATTTTGTGCACGGGCTGACTATTCCACAATCAATATGTGGCGCCCCGCAACGAGTGCCTCACAGGAGGGTATTGCAGCCAAGACAGCAGCAGCAATATTCTCTGACTCAGCAATCACACGGTTAACTCAGAGATCCATACCCTACATGCATCATCAGTATAGAGGGCCAATAAGGTCCTGGTGGGCGGAGTGTAGTGGTAGAGTGTGAGGAAAAGATGAAAGAACAACGTAGGAGAAGGAGCAAGACTCTCAAGCTCTGCAACCTAGGAGAGGGGACCTGCACAGTCCCGTGCAGCCCCCTGGCCATCACCCCGGTTGGGCGCCGTTACTTCTGGTGCCTTAACAACCAATCAACGGGCATCTACATGCGGGTCCAAAAACATCCCGTGCTCATCTATAGCCGGTCTGCTGGTACCAAAGCTAAGAGTCGTTTATCACTTCTATGTGAACCAGAGGAGTGGAGGGATCGCTTTACAGGAGCACCCCACCACCGCCACACACAGTCGTCTAGCCAGCGGTGTGCCCACCAAAAGGACCTAAGGCTCCCCAAAACACCCAGAATATATACCCTGGGTAGGGCATTGAAGGAGCCTCCTTGTACCCAATCTGGCATTCCTGGGTGACAACAGCAACACAAGTAGTCAGAATGGAGGAACACCGCGGATCTCTTAGAAACACTGGTCATTGCTGAGTCCACCCGGTCCACTACCCTTCACTGTATGCCATGTACTGCCTGCTGGTTACAGTAAAGAACCCGTTACAGAGACTTCCAGTGTCTGTGCTTTCTTATGAACTGTATCTTTCCGCGCACTAATGTAACCGCAGCTGCCTCAGAACATCTTGTGCAGCTCCAGGCTCCGGGGATCATCGCTTAGCCTGTGGGGAGCGTTCCATCTTGCTGCATTCCATCCCTGGAGGCCCCGCAGCGCCGGTACAGTTACCGGAACACTCATAGGTGGCGTCACAAAACAAATTAACCCCTAATCTGTTCACTTAACGACGTCTTCATTTTGATCTGGAGTCTGGACCACCGGGCCCCACTACCGGCAGGCGCGGTCCATCCGTGACAAGGAAGAGGAAGAAAACGCCTGTCCCTCCGGAGTCCCGGCCACGGTGAGTCAAATACAGGGAGGCATATAAAATGAAATGAGGGGAAACATATATATATATGTATATATATATATATATATATATATGTATATATATATTGTCTTGACTATACAGTTTCCTTTCTTAAAAATGGTGAGATTCTCTTGTAATAAAGATAAACTCTCCAGGCATCAATGTAAACGATGACTAGGCCACTGGACAGAAAATGAATAATTTGAATTTCTAATTTTACTTACTGTCATAACATGTTAGAAACGTTACATGTTTATAGATAAAACAATAAGAGCTTCATCATAAAGGCATATATAATAAGACAGTTGTCAATTATTACAATTGCTTCAATACTCTTGAATGTTTTGAAGTTCATCTTCTTATATAAGTATAAAATAAATGAAATGCAAAACAATTTGAATGCAGCATTTTTCATGGAATCCTGTAGTTACAAGCCTGGAATTACCATATTATTAAGTCAAATGCTTCATTCACGTACAAAAATATTATAATAACTGACATAGGCCATGTTCACACACAAGTTGCGTTTTTTTTAGCACTCCTAAAACCACATGCGTTTTTTTAGGATGTGCCAAAAAATGTCACTTGTGTGTCTGAAAGGATTAGAATCCTTTTTGGACTTTGTCATTTATTCATCAAAAACGCAGGCAAAAACGCTAGCGTTAACACAGGGTGCCTCAATGAGCCTTTTAAAAACGCTAGCGTTAACGAATGCGTTAACGCAGGTGCCTATATGTGCCCTGCATTAACGCATGCGTTTCCCATAGGGCCCCATGTTAAAAAAATGCATGCGTTTTTGGAAATAACCCCTGCGTTTTTTTTCCAGCACCCAAAAAACGCTGCATGCAGCGTTTTTTGGACTGGGGGAAAAAAATGCAAGTGGAGCTGAAAAACGCAAGTACACTCAAATGCACCCTGCGATAACGCACCTGTGTTTTTTTAACAGCCCAAAAAACGCAGAGAAGGTTAAAAAAGCTGATATGTGTGAGCAAGGCCATACTGTGGCAACAGGCTTCCGACTTTAGACATCAGAAAATTAGGGTACTTATGCCTTACTGCCGTCTTTCGAGGTGGCAAAGAATAAGCCTGTAGTGCCCCATGGTACCCAAAAATCTCCAGGGTTTCAGCTACAAGGGTTAGCTGAGACCCTGCAGATAAAGAATCAGGCACTTTTTTCAAGGTAGCAGTAAAGTGATGGTAAAAAAACAACCTGCAAAAAAAGTAATCACCGGTAGAAAATCCTTTCTCTTTCCTCCGACATGAAAACACATGTTGGATGGAAGAGAAATATTAACTTCCTAAGGCTCCCAAGACCTCTGGTAATGAAGGTCTCCCTTCCACCCCCACCTCTCCCCTCGAGCATCGCAAAATGGTTGTGGCGGGAAGTATAACCTGCTGCCTCCCCTGCATTTCCATGTGATCTCACATGGTCACACTTGTGAGATTACATGGAAATCACATCCACGGGTGCCCCTCAGTCCCCTCCAGTTCCCCCACGTTTTGAAAGCTTCTGGATCCTCCATCTTCTTCTGCCCAGATGTCAGATCAAATAGATCCTTCAATATCATGACCCCCTCTATTGCTCCTCCAGTATCCCAGGTACATGGTAGAATTCTCCAGTCAGGTCCCCCCTCCTTCCTCTTGCCCTGATACACGTGCATACCTCCTCCTCTGAAACTCCATTCATGATATAACCAAACGTCAGATCAGATGAAGTTTTCAGACCGCTGACACCCAGTCAGGTCCCTCCTTCTCCCACCCCTCTTACCTGCAATATTACCTCCGGTCCCGCAATCCTGGGATTCTGGGGTCTCTTCTCCTGTCTGCGGCACACTGTTAGTGTGCCTCTTCTGTGTGAGTGCCCCTGTGTGCACACCACTGTGTGCACACTCCTGTGTGTGCACCCTCCCAGGGGAATACTAGGTCATGAACTGAAGTGAGTTCATGAACCATCATGATCCTGGGGGCACACAGGGCTTAACTGTGATCTGCATGGTGATCTTCTTTAGAAACCATGGTTAATGCTTGTGTGACCTGAGGATCGTTGTGGGTTAGGATCCAACTGAGTTCATTACAGGTGATGATCCAGGGGTCACACATGGGTTAACCGTGATCTTCATGGTGATCTGCTTCAGAGATCACATGAAGATCACAGTTAACCGCTGTGTGACCTGATGATCATGATGTGTCATGAACTCACTGAGTTCGAGACAGGTGAACATCCTGCCCTAAATAGAAAAAGGGCTTCCCTATATTTTTTGTTTCCATCCAGATAAAACTGGCTAGGACCAAAAATACAGCAAAGCCTCTGTTGTTTGTTTTAAAAATGTAATAAAGAAATAATATAAAAAATGTATTTTTGATTACCAGCCAGGTAACACTAGAAAGGTGGGGGTGGGTGGCAGCCCATACCTGCTTGCTGCACCTGGGCTGGTTACCAAAAATACAGCGGAGCCCCACATCACATTATGATACCTTGAAACCTTTTTTTTACCTAGTCTAACCTAGCTCTATTCACAGTCATAACAGTGAACAATTGCTAAAAAAAAAATGTAGCAAAATCCGCATGAAAAAATGCAGCAAAAACGCACCATTGGCACAGCCATTTGTCTGCTGCAGTTTTTTCTGCAGGTGTGGATTTCTGGAAGACCAAACTCTGCACCACTATTTTCTAATCGGCACATAGGCTAAGTCAGGGGTCTCAAACACGCGGCCCGGGGCTTCAAAGTTTGGCCCGCGGCAACATGGACAACATAAGGATGCCGGGATCCACTGTGCAGGGGGCCGCCACGGTGCGGTGTGCAAGGGGTCGCCACCGTGCAGTGTGCTGGGTACTGCGGCTTTATTGTCAATTCCTGTGGCTGCTTCGACAAGCTCTGAGACTCCTTCCCTGAGCTACATCAATGGAAGCTGGCGGGCCAATCAGATCACAGACTCGCAAGTGATATCAGCCAATCAGAAACATCAAGTGACGTCATACGCCAATGTCACTTGTGGGTCTAAGATCTGACTGTCCCGTGAGCTTCCATTGATTTAGCTGAGGGAAGGAGGCTCGGAGCTTGTCGTAGCAGCCACAGGAAGTGATAATAAAGCCGCAGTCCCCAGCACATTGCCCCCTGCACAGTGGATCCCGGCATCATTAAAGTGTGTGTGAGAGAGAGAGTGTGACTGTGTGTATGAAAGAGTGTGTGTGTATGAGAGTGTGTATGTGAGTGTGTATGACAAAGCATGTGTGTGTGTAAGTGTGTATGAGAGTGTGTGTATATGAGTGTGTATGTGAGTGTGTATATGAGTGTGTGTGTATGTGTGTATGAGAAAGTGTTTGTGCATGAGAGTGTGTATGTGAGTGTGTATGAGAGTGTGTGTGTACAAGAGTGTGTGTATATGAGTGTATATGAGTGTGTGTATATGATTGTATATGAGAAAGTGTGTGTGTATGAGTGTATGTATGAGTGTGTGCATGTATAAGAGTGTGTATGTAAGAAAGTGTGGGTGTATGAGTGTGTGTGAGTGCATATGAGAGTGTGTGTATGAGTGTGTGTGTATATGAGTGTGTGTATGAGAGTGTGTATGTGAGTATGTATGAGAAAGTGTGTGTCTATATGAATGTGTGAGTGTATGTATGAGTGTGTGTGTCTATGAGAGTCTGTGTATGAGACTGTGTAAAAGTGTGTGTATGTGAGTGTGTAAGAGTATGTGTGTATGAGTGAGTGTGTGTATGAGTGAGTGTGTTTGAGTGTGTATGTATGAGAGAGTGAGTGGGTGTATAAGAGTGGGTGTATATGAGTGTGCATGTGTGTGTGTATGAGAGTGTATGTATCTGCATGTGTGTATGAGAGTATGTATGAGACAGTGTATGTGTGTGTCAGCGTGTATGTGTGTATGAGCATGTGTGTGTGAGTGTGTATGAGAGACTGTGTGTTTGTATGAGTGTGTGTAAAAGAATGGATGTATATGAGTGTGCGTGTGTATGAGAGAGTGTGTGTATATCAGAATATGTACAAGTGTGTGTATCTGCATGTGTGTGTATGAGAGTGAATGTATGAGAGTGTGTGTATGAGAGAGTGTGTATGTGTCAGTGTCTATGTGCGTCTATGAGAGTGTGTGTATGAGCGTGTATGTGTGTGTGTGTGTGTGTGTATGACAGACTTTTTGTGTGTGTACTCAAAAAGAAGAAAGATCAGGTTGGGACATCACTACAAAGTGGCATCAGGATAGGGACATTATTACAAGAGGACCAGGATGAGGACATTATTACAAGAAGAGGACCAGGATGGGGGCATTACTACAAGAAGAGGACCAGGATGGGGGCATTACTACAAGATGAGGGCTAGAATGGGGACATTTCTACATGATAAGGACCAGGATGGGGACATTACTAGTGATGGGCGAATCCTAAATTACTCGGAATCGCTTGACTCTAGCGAGTCCGAGCACAGGACTCGCTACTCGTTGCGAGTCTAGCGAGTCCAATGTTAATGAATGGGGAAGCGAGTAATAGCGAGTAGTGTGAGATTTACAAATCGCAGATGTGTCTCGGAAGCTTCAGCCTGAAGCAATCCTAGTTTTGTCATTTATTTGCATTGGACTCGTTTACTTTGCAACTGTAATCGCTGGGAAACTCGCACAGATAAGAGTCCTGTCTTCTGTGTGCTGGCTGCCAGCTCCAGGGTCCTAGAGCCTGCCTGCTGCCTGATGTAGCAGTGCTGAGATTGTTCTCAGTCTGCTCATTCCCTGTGTACAGACATGAATGTCTGTGCACAGAGATGATGTAGCAGAGCTGAGATTGTTCTCAGTCTGCTCATTCCCTGTGCATATACATCTATATCTATGCACAGGGATGAGCAGAGAGGACATCGCGTTTTGGACTGCGTCGGACGGAAGAGGATTTTTTTTAATTAAAGATGGAGTCTCTAATGGCTTTTTTTTTTATTTCTAATAAAAAAATTTCTCTGTGTTGTGTTTTTTTTAAAACAATTTAATAGAAATTCATGGCGGTCATGTCTAATATTGGCGTGACCGCCATAAATTTCGGGCTTAGGGCCAGCTGATAATACAAAGCTGGCCCTAACCTCTATTACCCAGCGTGCCACCGCCACCAGGGCCGCTGGAAGAGCGGGGTTCAGCGCCAGAGGATGGCGTTTCAATGAACGCGCCATCTTCTGGGGCGGCTGCGGGCTGCAATTTGCAGCGGGGGGTGCCCAGAAAGCTTGGGCATCCCTGCGCTGCGGATTCCAGCCCCCAGCTGCTTAGCTGTACCTGGCTAGACATAGAAATTGCGCGGAGCCCCACGCATTTTTTTGACTCCGACTCCGAGACGACTCCGACTCCGAGACGACTCCGACTCCGACTCGACTCCGAGACGACTCCGACTCCGAGCCGACTCCGACTCCGACTCGACTCCGACTCTGAGACGACTCCGACTCCGAGACGACTCCGACTCCGAGACGACTCCGACTCCGAGACGACTCCGACTCCGACTCCGAGACGACTCCGACTCCGAGACGACTCCGACTCCGAGACGACTCCGACTCCGAGACGACTCCGACTCCGACTCGACTCCGAGACGACTCTGACTCCGAGACGACTCCGACTCCGAGGCGACTACGACTCCGAGGCGACTCCGACTCCGATGCGACTCCGACTCTGAGGCGACTCCGACTCTGAGACTCCGACTCTGAGGAGACTCCGACTCCGATGCGACTCCGACTCTGAGGCGACTCCGACTCTGAGGCGACTCCGACTCTGAGGCGACTCCGACTCTGAGACTCTGACTCTGACTCTGAGACTCTGACTCTGAGACTCCGACTCCGACTCCGAGACGACTCCGACTCCGAGACGACTCCGACTCCGACTCGACTCCGACTCTGAGACGACTCCGACTCCGAGACGACTCCGACTCCGAGACGACTCCGACTCCGACTCCGAGACGACTCCGACTCCGAGACGACTCCGACTCGACTCCGACTCCGACTCCGAGACGACTCCGACTCCGAGACGACTCCGACTCCGAGACGACTCCGACTCCGAGACGACTCCGACTCCGACTCGACTCCGAGACGACTCCGACTCCGAGACGACTCCGAATCCGAGACGACTCCGACTCCGAGACGACTCCGACTCCGAGGCGACTACGACTCCGAGGCGACTCCGACTCCGATGCGACTCCGACTCTGAGGCGACTCCGACTCTGAGACTCCGACTCTGAGGAGACTCCGACTCCGATGCGACTCCGACTCTGAGGCGACTCCGACTCTGAGGCGACTCCGACTCTGAGGCAACTCCGACTCTGAGACTCTGACTCTGACTCTGAGACTCTGACTCTGAGACTCCGACTCCGACTCCGACTCCGAGACGACTCCGACTCCGAGACGACTCCGACTCCGAGACGACTCCGACTCCGACTCCGAGACGACTCCGACTCCGAGACGACTCCGACTCCGACTCCGAGACGACTCCGACTCCGAGACGACTCCGACTCCGAGACGACTCCGACTCCGACTCGACTCCGAGACGACTCCGACTCCGAGACGACTCCGACTCCGAGACGACTCCGACTCCGAGGCGACTCCGACTCCGAGGCGACTCCGACTCCGAGGCGACTCCGACTCTGAGGTGACTCCGACTCTGAGACTCTGACTCTGAGACTCTGACTCTGAGACTCTGACTCTGAAATTCATTAAATAATAAAAAAAATGCGTGGGGCTCCGCGCAATTTCTATGTCTAGCCAGGTACAGCTAAGCAGCTGGGGGCTGGAATCCGCAGCGCAGGGATGCCCAAGCTTTCTGGGCACCCCCCGCTGCAAATTGCAGCCCGCAGCCGCCCCAGAAGATGGCGCGTTCATTGAAGCGCCATCCTCTGGCGCTGAACCCCGCTCTTCCAGCGGCCCTGGTGGCAGTGGCACGCTGGGTAATAAATACATCTTTAATTAAAAAAATCCTCTTCCGTCCGACGTAGTCCAAAACGCGATGTCCTCTCTGCTACATCCCCTGTGCATAGATAGATGTCTATACACAGGGAATGAGCAGACTGAGAACAATCTCAGCACTGCTACATCACGTCTGTGAGCAGGCGGGCTCTAGGACCCTGGAGCTGCACAGAGAAGACAGCTGGACTCGGCTCGCAAAGAAACAGCAGTTACTTTGCGAGTTTCCCTGCTATCACTGGCACAGTAGCCGAGTCTAATGCAAACAATGGCAATCCGAGTTTTGTCAGCGTTTCTGACAAAACTAGGATTGATATTGATTTGCATTGGACTCGTGCGAGTAATCACTGGGAAACTCGCAGAGTACCGAGTCCTGCGAGTCCCTTACTACTCGCCGAGTAACGAGTCCTAGCGAGTAGATTCGCCCATCCCTAGACATTACTACAAGATGAGGACCAAGATGGTGACATTACTACAAGATCGGGATGGGGACATTACTACAAAAAGGACCATAATGGGGGACATTAATATAGGATGGGGACCAGTATGAGAACATTATTACAAGAAGGGGACCAGGATGGGGACATTACTACAAGGGAAGACCAGTATGAGAATATTACACAAGATGAGGACCAGGATGGGGACATTACTACAAGTAGGGAACCATGGTGGGGACATTAAGGAAATCAGGATTTGAACATTACTACACTCATGCCAGATCAGAATATCCCACACACTACACTGATGAGGGGCAGGTACCCCGAAACGCAGCGTCTGTAGTTTGGGGTTCTGATCTGGCACAAATCCCTTAGTTATATTAAAAGCTTGTAGGAAAGCGATTATGACTTTGAGGAAGCTGCTTAAATATGGCATGGGAGTTTCTCAACTTCCTTAGTGAAGTGCAAATTTGCATATATGCATATATCTGAGAGGAGGGAAGTGGCTTACAATCTCCTCACCTACTTCGCTGTCTCCATAAGGTTTGATAGCAAGTTCCCAGACCTTGTCTTAGCCCACTCACTCATGCCAGATCAGAATATCCCACACACTGCCCTGATGAGGGGCAGGTACCCTTAAGTGTGGAGTGGGGCTCTCATTGTTTCTCGGCCGCTTGGCTGCGATCTCACGTCGTGGCTGAACAGGTGCGAGAAATTCAGGATTGATTGAGTCATACAGTTCGTGTTGGTACACATATTCTTACAGGTGGAAGGATGTCTTTTGTCAAGAACACTGTGAGGTTTGAGGTGGACCCATCCAATGGTGAGAAAAATTCTGTTGTATTTCTTGTTCGTGACCTTATTGAGGCGAAAATTGGTGTCCAGCGGAAGGAAATTTACAGCGTTAATGAATTTCCAAGACAAGGTACCTATGATGTCACTTTTGATGATGACGATATCTGTCTTACCGTGTATGAGTGGCTGAGGAACCATGAGGGCGACGCCTTGTTGGATGGCATTAAGTGGGAACCTTTGTTTGGTCTGCAAGAGAGGGTAATAGCAGTAACCATTTATAATCCCTTTACTGACCCACACCTGTTGCAGGACTTCTTGTCACAGTACTGTGATTATGTAAAACAAGGGGAGAAGCAGTATAATGTGCTTAACATTTTCAACTGTAAGTATAAATTTAAGGCCAGGATAAAGAAAGATCCGTCCTGCCTTGGAGGCTTCAGGCACCCCCCTGCAAATTTCTCAGTTGCAGGACAAAGGGGCTTTTTGACCTATCCTGGGCAACCAATGTATTGTCGCAAATGTTGGCCATGTTCAGGCTTTCTGCAGGAAACAGCAGTGTTGCCGTAATTGCCACCAGGAGGGTCATTTTGCAGGGAATTGCCCTGTCCCAAAATCCTGTGACATGTGTGGCGCTTCTGACCATGTATATAAAGACTGTCCTGTGCATGCCGCCAGAAATGCACAGAGACGACAGGAGCAGAGGGAGAAGGAAGAGGAAAGGCAGAAGCGACAGCAAGAGAAAGTGTTTGAGAGAGAGGTTAGAAAAGTTGAAAAAGAAATAGAGCGTGTGGAGAGGGAGGAGCAGAGTCGAAAAGCACATGAGAGTGGTAGGGCTGTACGGCAGAGACAGTCACGGAAGAGTGGTGATGCTGCTCAGCAGGAGTCATCACATGAGGATGCTGCCTCTGCCCCGCTGGATGAGGGGAGCCGGCAGGAGATATTGCATACAGCTGGTGGTGCTGTTCTTCGGGAGACTCCTCGTGCAAGTACTACTGTTGCCTTGAGATATCGATTATTGCTTTTCCGGAGGAAGTCTTAGGTGTATCTTTGCGCCCTTCTGACCCTAAAAATATCCAGGACTTTTCAGACTCTGATCAGGGGTCTCGTAAGAGTCAGAGGGAGAGTAGTGGTCTTCAAAGAAAAGCTGCTGCAAAAAAGTGGAAGGGGAATGTGGAATTCAGTGGATCTGACACTAGTAGTATGGACACAGAAAATACAGATCCTGGTTAATGATTGGTGGTGGACAGATGTCTCCTGTTACTTTTGCTTTTTATAAAGCTTTGGTCATGTGCCAGAGGCTTTTCATTGTATTGTCGTGTAACCTGTTTTTTTTTTTTTTTTTTGCCTTGCCTTGCAGGAGGGTGATTTAAATAACCCTATCTGTGCAATTGGGGCCTTATGTGTGTTTTTAGTTTCATAGTTTTGGTGGTTTACCAATGTTTTTGTTTTGTCTTATGGGGGTGATGTTTTTCGTTTGTTTTTTTCTCTTCTGTTTTTGTTTTTTTTCTTGAGGTTTTGTTATTTTGTGTTTTTCACATTTGTTATTGAATGGGGTTCATTATTTGCTCTCAAAATGTGAGAGTGTTTAAAAATAAGATGAGGCGAGCAGCCATTTTTGATTTTTTAGCACTGCAGCCTGCATCTATTTTTTGTTTGCAGGAGTGTGGACTAATTAACCCTGTGTGTGCTGATGAGTGGCCATATGGTGCAACAGTATGGTCTGGGAGCATGGCAAACAAAAATGATGGTGTTGGTTTTTTGGTTAAGGGTGGTGGCATTTCTTTGTCCAGTTATTTGATAATTGAAGTTGGGAGATGTATTTCTGTTATTTTTTGTTGTAATATTGTAAAAGTTTGTGTTATTAATGTTTATGCCCCTACGGGGAAACATGAGAGACGACCTCTGTTTGAGAAAATCAAATTGTTTATTCCAGGAAGTATGCCTGTTGTTCTAGTGGGAGATATGAATATTGATGTTCGTAAGGTGAATGTAGATGTGTCTGGTAAGGAGTTGCTTGGTTTGGTTGCTGATTTTGGGTTGAATGAGATGCAGAGTGCATGTGGTGTGACTCCAGGTTTAGACACTTTTTATTCTGAGAGTTGGAGAGTGCATTCTAAATTGGATTATTGTTTTATTTCTCGGACTGTTGTACCTGTTAGTTACAAACAGGAGAGTGTGGTTTTTTTCTGATCATGTGTGTATGTTATGTGAGTTAGATTTTAATGCTAGTAGAATGTTTGGGAGAGGATTATGGAAACTGAATGTGCGTTTGTTGGAGAGTGAAGAAGTTAAAAGGGAGTTTGCATGTTTGTTTGAGAAATGGAAAAAAAGACAACATGAGTTTGTCAATATTTGTGTATGGTGGGATTGGGTTCAAACACAATGTAAAGTGTTTTTTAAACATGTTGGATATCGCTTTGCAGCATCAAAAAAAGCGATGTTTGTAAAATTAAATGCACGTTTATGTCTTCTATACCAATTGCGGGAGGGAGGGATGGATGTGAAAGATGATATTGTGCAGGTTAAAAGGGAGATTAATGATTATTTGCTTGCAAGAGGGAAAAGTATAGTGTATAGGGCAAAGGTAGATATTTTAGAGAAGAATGAGAAGTGTTCTCGTTATTTTTTCAAAAAGGTCTTTGCTAAACGACAAGGTATGAGTGTTGTGTTTGGAGAGAATGGTGACGAAGTGACTGGTGCTGAGATGTATGAAGAAGTGGCAAAGTTTTATGAGGAATTGTATGCAGTGAAATGGAGGGATGAGAATTTGGAAGAGGAAGTGTTAAGTGTGTTGGATAAGAAATTGAGAGATGGTGATAGGGCTAGTCTGATGGGTGCACTGTTAGATGGGGAAGTATGGCGGGTGATTAGTAGTATGGCTGTGAATCAAACACCAGGTAAGGATGGTATTGCCTGTGGAATTTTATAGTGTGTTTTGGAATGTGATTGGGAAGGATTTTGTAGAGGTTTGTAAGTTTATGTGGGAAAACATGGAGATGGTTGAGAGTATGAGAGCTGGAATGATTGTGTTACTTCCGAAAAAAGGGGATTTGAGACATTTGAAAAATTGGAGACCGATTACATTATTGAATAGTGATTATAAAATCTATACGAAGGTATTGGCTAATAGGATGTGTGGTGTTGTGGGAAATGTGATTGGTGAAGAACAGTGTTGTGCAGTGCCTGGGAGACGTGTTCATGAGTGTGTATGTATGCTGAGGGATTGTTTGTGGGATTGTGTGAATCGAAAGAAGAGGATGTTATTGTTAAGTATGGACTTTGAGAAGGCGTATGATCGATTAGCGCATGGTTTTTTGTTTCGGGTTTTGTTGAGATTGGGTTTTCCTTCGGATTTTGTTTGTAGGATTAGAAGTTTGTATGAGGGGGTTTATGGTTGTGTTCTTTTGAATGGATGGGTAGGAAGGAGAGTGAATGTGGGGTCTGGTGTGTGGCATGGGTGTCCATTGTCACCTGTTGCTTTCATATGTGCAATTGAACCATTGTTGTGTCTGTTAAGAAAGGATAAGGTGATTAGGGGTGTGCAAGTTCTGGTGTGGTGGCAGAGAGTGGAAGGTGAATGGCTATATGGATGATGTATGTGTGTTGTGTGATTCTGAGTGTTCAGTGAAAAGAGCTAAACTGTTAACTTCTATTTTCTGTGGTGCGTCTGGGTTTAGAGTGAATTGGGATAAGAGTGAATGTAAGGTTTTTGGGAATGGTCCAGTAAGTGAAGATTTAGGGATAAATGTGGTGAGTGGTCCTATTAAGATTTTGGGAGTGAAATTCACGGAAGCTTTGGATGGGAAAGAGAGTTGGGAGGATGTGGAGTGTAAGGTAGAACAAAATTTGGGGTTTTGGAAGTTGCGCACCCTTTCCTTTTTTGGGAAAATTTTGGTAATTAAAAGTGTCATTCTGCCTATTTTTCTGTATATCGCTTTGGTTTGTCCACCAGGTGATCAGTGTTTACGGCACCTAAATAGAATTTTGTTTGTATTTTTTTGGGGTTCTCGGATGGAACGGGCAAGGTGGGATATTGTGACTAAAAGCCTGGTTAAAGGTGGTTTGGGTTTTCCAATCCTGGAGGTTTTCTTTGGCGTAAATCTGGTTCTTTTTATGTTAAAGAATTTGAGTAAGGATGATATGTCTTCTTGTATGTGTCGGTATTTGTTTGGTGTGTATATGTTAAAATTGAAATGGTGTGTGAGAGATTTACGGAAGCCGGTTGCGGGTGTGGTGCCAGTGTGGTATGTGTGGGTGTATAAGTTTTTGATGAAATTTGAATTAGGTGATGTGGATGTGCGGATGTTGGGCAATAAAAAATTAGTTTATAGAATAGTTGAGTGTAAAGAGTTGGAATGTGGTATAAATTGGGTAAGAGGGAGTGATGTGGAAAAAGTATGGAAGAAAGTGAGGATGGATGGTATGTCCAACAGACAGAGTGACATTGTGTGGCAGTCTTTGCAGGGAGTATTACCTGTTAGGGAATTTCAGAGAAATCGGGGTTTGGTGAGGAGTGAGAGTTGTCCAAGGGCTGGATGTGGTGGGCGTGAAAGTGTTTTGCATGTTTTTTGGAATTGTGGGTATGCAAGAGATGTGATTAGGAGAATGAGACCTTTGTGTAGGGAATTGACTGGTGTGAATTTTTTGACTTTTGAGTTGTTTATGTTTGGTTTGGGTGTTTGTGATGGGACGAAGGAGAGAGTGTTGTGGTTGATGTTGGCATGTGTGAAGGAAGTGTTGTGGGATGTGAGGAATGTGTATGTGTTTAAAAGATCAGAGATAGCAGTTAGGGACAGTGTTAGGATGGTTTTGGGAAAAATGTATACTTGTTTTTTGCGGGATTCAAATAGAAATGACGAATTTGATGCAGAGGGCATCTGGAAGACCAAAAAATGGATTGATTTTGTTGATGTTTCCTGAATTTTTAGTACTGTTTGTGTGTTTTGTTATGTTGCATTTCTACATTAACGATTGAGATTTTCCAATGATGATGGGACAGCACGTTAGAAATGCTGTTTTTGGTTTGAAGTTTTTTAGTCTTGGTTTTTTTGTATGACTCAAAACTTCCCCATCTGAGGGAAGGAAAAAAAAAAAAAAAAAAAGGTACCCCGAAACGCAGCGTCTGTAGTTTGGGGTTCTGATCTGGCACAAATCCCTTAGTTATATTAGAAGCTTGTAGGAAAGCGATTATGACTTTGAGGAAGCTGCTTAAATGTGGCATGGGAGTTTCTCAACTTCCTTAGTGAAGTGCAAATTTGCATATATGCATATATCTGAGAGGAGGGAAGTGGCTTACAATCTCCTCACCTACTTCGCTGTCTCCATAAGGTTGATAGCAAGTTCCCAGACCTACACTGAGCGAAAAATTCTTGAATTACTAAAAATGTGACTTACTAATTTGGCCCCCTGATATCAATTTTTTTCTATGTGCGGCCCACCAACCCAGCCAAGTTTGAGAACCCTGGGCTAAGGGTATGTTTACACAATCAGTATTTGCAGGGGTTTGAACACAGCATGCAATCACTACATCTAAACTGCTGCATTGTGCAGTACAAGCACGGTGGATGAGGACGAAAAGGAGACAATTGTATTCCCTACTCAAATCTTTTTCTTTGCACACTGTGCTTGTTTTCTTTGCAGCATTAACTGAACTGCAGGGCAGTTTTACGTTCCACCGATTGATCTCAGCATGTGATCTTAGTGGGTGAATGCAGGGAAAAGCGACTCTGGGAACAGGTGGCTGTACTCATCTGAGGAGATCCTTGTCTCCCCAGCAGGAGAGGATACACTGCGTCCAGGATGCAGCATCTCTGGATTTTGTGCACATACCCTAGAAGTGAGATGTTTTGTGTGAAAAACAGAAAATGTTCAATATGACGACCTATTGTTATCAAATTCTGGGAAGTACCTGTGAGTTCCAAATGCTCACTATACCCCTGGTTAAAATTCTTGAGTGGTCTAGTTTCCAAAATGGGGTCATTTATACAAGGGTCTTGCTGTTTAGGCCCCTTAGCGACACTACAAATGTGACACGGTGCCCAAAATCTTTTTCAGCGTTTCCAAAATTCAAATATTGCTCCTTCCCTTCTGAGTCCTCCAATTTGTCCAAACAGAACTCTTTGTCTACTTGTGGGGTGTTGTTGCGTTCAAAAGACAGTGGGTACAACATTTTTGGGTCGACTCTTTGACATTACCTCTTGTAAAAGTGAAAAATTTGGTGCTAAATCAACACTTTTGTGAAAAAAAGAAAATTATTAGAAGAGATTTTTCCTGTGTCCTGCTTAGAGGTATGTACACACTAGTAGGTTTTTAACACATTAGATAGTGACTGTCTCGATCAGGGTTACCGTGTCAAGGTGAGGCAGCTTACATGACCTGTTTTGCAAAAAACATAAGAACCAAAAAGCCTGTTTTGTGTCACTTTTTATTGCACTTGCTATTTATTGTAATTTTTTATTATAACAGTGTGTTTTTTTTATGTGTGACTCTCATGTGGATTTTTGCACCAGTTTCTAATAAAGGGGTCTGGGGGCCTGAAGAAAAGGATAAAATGGGTGGGAAAGTGATGAAACAGAATGGAAAGAGCCTGAAGAATATGTCTGCATGCATTTCTGACTCACATATGGTTTGTGGGAATAGTTTTAGTTAGTCGCAGGATTACACCACTGTTACAGATACACTAGAACAACTACTAAACCTAAACTAAATCGCAATTAACAGGCCAAAAAACAGTATTTCCTGCATAATCACTTGTATAGAAGGCTAAATAAACTAGAGAAACAAAAAAAATATCAGTTTTAGCGTTTGTTCACACGTAGTGTTGTGTCTTTTTTTCGCCTTTTACAATTGGGATGGCCCTGACTTATAAATTTTGTCGGTCCCCCTATCATACATCGTTTTAAGTTAGCTATTCTCCAGCACTTTACAAGGCCAGCTAGAACGTAGCAGTAGCAATGTTAATCTTTGACCTCAGAGGCTTCAGGTGGGACCGCTCTTACTTAGACATTTGGGCAGACGCTCCCTCAATGACACTGTGAGAGTGCAATACTTATTCCATAGCATTTTACCCTTTGTGCATTGTAGTGTTGGGAGTTACCCTCCTCCACCTTCATGACATTTTGCGTCCCTACATTCAAATGTTTATAGGACCTGCAGTGGGAAGGAAACCTGAGATTGCTGAGGGCCTGGGGAGATGGCCCTGTAATTTACATTTAGTTTCAACAAAATTTTATTTGACAGAAGAAAAGTAGATGCTTACAAACAATTGTTAATCAATGCAATTTGAGAAAAAAAATAGGAAATAAATCAATAAGACAAATGAAACAAATGAAGCGGCCCCCTTGCAGGGGGGTTCAGGTTCATATAGCAAGGTGTTATTATG
The DNA here is from genome assembly GCA_033576535.1 of Allobates femoralis. Lineage (NCBI taxonomy): Eukaryota > Metazoa > Chordata > Amphibia > Anura > Aromobatidae > Allobates > Allobates femoralis. The sequence goes on from JARQOC010000004.1 coordinate 258,692,650, forward strand.
TACTTTATCATTTGGTAAGAGAAGAGAGAGTAATACAAGAAAATTAAGATAAAAAAAAAAAAAAAAAAAAAGAGAAGGAAGTATCTTGAGTAGCGGGGAAGTGGCATTCTCGAAGCAGTTCAACAGGGGTTAGTTTTTTTTTTTTTTTTGGGGGGGGGTAATTCTATGAGATGGTGTTTGGGTATCTATGGGTTGTTCATTAATCTGGTTATCAAGGTGCTTCACTTTCTTTATAGAGCTTAGAGTTATTGTGTGTTTTACGTTGATAGTGACATTACTCTGTGAAGGTCGTGGTCTTCGTTTTTGGTTATTCAGGTTTCCCATATAGCCCTGAAGAGGTCCATGGTGTCATTTCTGGTTGCCTCTATTTTCTCGAAGAGCATTATGGAGTGGATATGGCGCTTTACTTGCTCTAGTGATAGCAAATCCTTGTTCCATTGTTTGGCGCTGTGGTTTTTGGTGGCCATGGTTATGTAGGTGAGTAGCCGATATGCTTTGTTACTCACATTAGGTGGTTTGTCCTAAAACAGTAGTTCTGGTGGAGTGAGTGTGAGTTTGTCATCTAGAGTGAAGTCGATTAACTTTATGACGTCATTCCAAAGGGATTTTACGATGGGGCATGTCCATCATGTGTGGAGTGTGTCCCCTACTGTGTCACAGCCTCTGAAGCATCTGTCAGGCTTGGAGCTGTATATGTTGTGTAGGAAGCTGGGGACACGGTGCGTCCTGTGGAGAAGCTTAAAGGACGTTTAGTGATACCTGATGGTTTCCCTTCATGATGCTTTCATGACATCTGTACCATTTTTCTGGTGTGAGCGTGATTCCCAGGTCTAGTTCCCATTGCTCCATAGCTTTTAGCTTACGACTATTCTTTGGGTGGTTAAGTGTGTATATTTGGGATATTGATCCTTTTCCCAGGGGGTCAAGCATGCATTTGAGTTCAAATGCTGTCACTTTTGGGTGTGTTATTGTTTTGAGTATGGAATGTATGAAGTGGTATATTTGCTCTAGTCTGAAGGTTTCTGTGGTGGGATTTTATATCTCGTAATGAGTGCGTGCTTGGGCACAAGCATCGAGTGGTTAAGGAGATGTTGTAGTCTGCGTACATTGCTTTGTTCCCACCATGTGTGGTTTTTGGAGGAGACCCCAGGTTGAAACATTGGGTTGTTAAATAGCTCCAATAGTGGTGACGGGTGGTATTGGAGGGAGTATTTGAATCTTATGGATCTCCATAGTTGTAGGGTATGGAGGGTGTATGGTGAGTACGTGTTTAAGTTTTTTGGTAGTGTCCCCGTGGCCCAGAGGAGACTTCTCAGGGTGTATGGGGCTAGTTGTGAGTTCTCTATGCGGATCCATAGGGGAGTGTTCTGCTCTGCCTGTATTGTTGCCATTTGTGCCATTTGCACTGCCCTGTAGTAGTGTATAAAGTTTGGCAGTGATACACCTCCTTTTGCTTTGTGTTTATGTAAAGTCTGCATAGATATGCGTGGTCTCTTATGATTCCATATGAATCGGTTGATTTGGGAGTGGATCGTTTTGAATATGGACTTTGGTATTGGTATTGGTAGTGAGCGGAAGAGATATAGGAATTGGGGTAGTGTGACCATCTTTATCGTGTGAACTCTCCCTAAAAAGGAGAGCGTTGGGGTTGACCATTTGTTTAGATTCTGTTCTAGTTTTTGCAATATGGGGCTGTAGTTATATTTGTATAGGGTGTTTTATGTGATGTTAGGTTGGTTCCAAGATAGGGAATGTAGTGTTCTTTGTGTGTAAACTTAAAGTTGGATAGAATTCGGTTTCATTCATTGGCTGGGGTGTTAATAAACATTATTTCTGATTTATCCACGTTTACTTTCAGTCCTGAAATCTCCTCGAATTGTTTGAGGATGGCTATCAAGTTTGGAAGCGATATGTGGGGGTTTGTTAGGGTAAGTAGTAGGTCGTCTGCGAAGAGGCTTACTTTATAGGTGTGTTTCCCTATTTTTGGGCCTGTGATATATGGATGGGATCGTATCTTTTGGGCTAGGGGTTCCATGATCATAGCGAATAAGGCCAGTGATAGGGGGCATCCCTGCCTCGTGCTTCTTTTTATGAGTATTGGTTTCGGGGAGGTGGATGGGAGTTTTAGGTATGCGATCGGGTTGTTGTAGAGGAGTTTAAGGGCGTTTATCAATGGTTGAGGTAGCCCCAATCTGTTCAGAACTTGGAATAGGTATGGCCACGCAACTGAGTCAAAGGCTTTTTCTATGTCTAGAGCCAGGACAGTAAGGGGTGAGTTGGATTTGTTGGCATTGTGTATAATATTGAGGTTCCTACGTATGTTGTCTGGTGCTTGTCTCGAAGGTATGAAACCCACTTGGTCTTTGTGTATAAGGTTAGGGAGGCAGGTATTTATTCTGTTGGTTAGTATGGCCATGAAGATTTTAAGGTCTATATTTAATAGGGAGATGGGCCTGTAGTTCTTGATGAGTAGTGGGTCTTTTTTTTGTTTTGGGATGACAGCAATATGTGCGGTGTAAAATTCTTGGGGCATGGTTTGTCCTGAGAGTAAGTTGTTGCAATATGCGCGTATTTGGTTCATTAGTGTGTCCTGGAATTTTTTGTAGTATAATGCAGTCAGTCTATCCAGGCCTGGTGCTTTACCTGCTTTTAGTTGTTTGATGGTGGTCAGTATCTCTTCTTCTGTTATTGGTGAGTGTAGTTTTGCCGCGTAGCTAGGGGTTAGGGATGGTAGTGGTATAGTGGCTAGGAATTCGTCAATTTTGGGTTTGGTGGAGTGTGGGTTGTCATTATATAAATTCTGGTAGAATTTGTGGAATGCAGCGTAGATTTTATTTGGGTTGTGGGTGGTATGTGATTGTTCTTGGAGTAGTTCCTTGTCGGTCTCTATAGCATCATCTGTGTTGTCCATTCGTCTTTCTAGATCGTCTGTGCGTTGAGTGATGTCTTGAAGTTGGTGTGTGAAATTGTCGACCGCGGTGGAGAGTTCGGTCCTGAAGGTCTTTTTGATGGATGTCAGGAGTTCCTCCATGCCCATTGGGGGAGCATTCTGTGGGGGGCTGCTTCCGGTTTGTTGGGGGCTTTTGGTGGGGTCTCCCTGCCTTGATGGGGTTGCTTGGGTGGGTGGCATTTCGTGGGCTGTGGGTTTGATACATTGTGGGAATAACTGTGATATTGGCTTTGGCTTAGTTTCTCTTATTGTGGTTTGCTTTGTACGCATTATTTTGGGGTTTGGGGGGTAATTGCCTGAGTTTTTCCTCGTTGGGGTTGGTCAAGTGGAAGACCAGTAATGTCAGTGGTGCTGGTCCTAGCCTTGTGTGGGGTCAGTTGGTCAGGGCTACTTATGCAGTCTTGAAGGCTTAATAAAGGAGGGTAGAGAGGGGCTGATGTGGAGACAGTGATGGAGGTGGAATGGGGGGGTAAATGTGGATGACTAATGCACAAAGTGAGAAAGCATTGAAATGGCAGACTTTTGCTTATGTTGGTAACTATTACAATTAAGACAGGTAGTAGATGGGTAGAGGTTTTACCTTCTGGCTCCCTCTGGCTTATCTCTGGTATATCTCTGCTGCCCACTTTCAAAAATTCCACTATGAAAATTCACAGAGGCCAAGGCCACAACAGGCCTTGTGGTCTGCAATTTATAGCTCTTGTGAACAGCAGATGATAGGCCAGGTATACAGAGGGGAGGGGGTCAGAGGAGAGAAAGGGCCACTGCACACCAGGGTACAATTAACAAATTGATGCTAAGACAAACATTTGGAGCCAGATCAGCAGGAGGGAGATGCAAGCAGGATGGAATAATATGGATATTTCTAAGGTACAAAGCAAATTAATCAATGTATTTGTACCATGGAAATATGTGCAATGTATACAGTGACTGGATACTGCTGCAGAGATTGCATACACCACTGAATCAATGTATTCGTACCATGGAAATATGTGCAATGTATACAGTGACTGGATACTGCTGCAGAGATTGCATACACCACTGAATCAATGTATTCGTACCATGGAAATATGTGCAATGTATACAGTGACTGGATACTGCTGCAGAGATTGCATACACCACTGAATCAATGTATTCGTACCATGGAAATATGTGCAATGTATACAGTGACTGGATACTGCTGCAGAGATTGCATACACCACTGAATCAATGCATTCGTACCTGCAAAGGAAGGAGACACATCGTCACAACAGGGCATCATAGCATCGGGAGTGTAGGCAAGGCATCTCTGGTATATCTCTGCTGCCCACTTTAAAAAATTCCACTTTGAAAATTCACACAGGCCAAGGCCGTAATTTACATTTAGGAGGGAACGCTCTTACTTAGACATTTGGGAGGACCATCCTCTATAATTTTGAGAGAGCCCACCTCTATACATTTGGTGTTGAAACCACTGCCTTAAGAGTAACACAGCATAAGCAAAGCCACGGTTGCTAGTGACTCGCCCCTGGTGGGGACAGTGGGGTACTCGGGACTGGGTCCTCTCGTCGTCTGGGGCTGCGGGATGTCACAGTGGTGCAACCCGGTCCGTGATCCCCTCGTTGGGTGATCAGTTAAAAAAGGGAATTCGAAAAATGGATAAAAATACAAAAAAGCAAAAAAAAAAAAAAAGAGTGTCATGACGCCACCCGTGCAATGTGGCCGGTATAGCCGCTGTTGTAGTCGGACCTCTGGAGATAATGGGAGTAGCAGCAAGGATGGTTCAGCTCTCCACGGGAAGACCAGGTCCCCAGGGCAACCGTACAGTTTATGAATGTGATACGTTCGTTGGAAGTGAAAGGACTCAGTGTACGGAATAACTGACAGACACAGTGGTAACAGTCTCCTTTACCTTTACTGAAGACAGAAGTAGGTTCATCCAGGGCACAGTTCCCAAGTGGTGTTAGAGGTCCGGAGCCCGGAAGCAAGTTGAAGTTTTCCACACATGGCAAGTCCTGATGCCTCCCTATTGCGCTATTCCCTGTGGGCCCTGGCTGCTTGAAGCTATGCTGTTACCCTCTCCTCTCTTGCTCTGTCCTTGCCGTATGAAAGACGGCTTGAGCCCTTTTGGTGTTACTGTTAGTGATGGGCGAGTCCTAAATTACTCGGAATCGCTTGACTCTAGCGAGTCCGAGTCCGAGCTGGGGGCTGGAATCCGCAGCGCAGGGAGACCCAAGCTTTCTGGGCACACCCCGCTGCAAATTGCAGCCCGCAGCCGCCCCAGAAGATGGCGCTTTCATTGAAGCGCCATCCTCTGGCGCTGAACCCCGCTCTCCCAGCGGCCCTGGTGGCGGTGGCACGCTGGGTAATAAAGGGGTTAATACCAGCTTTGTTATACAAGCTGGTATTAAGCCCGAGATTCTTAATGTCAGGCCACGTTTGACCCGGCCACTAAGAATCTCCAATAAAGGGTTAAAAAAACACAACACAGAGAAAATTTTTTATTAGAAATAAAAAAAAAAAGCCATTAGGGACTCCATCTTTAATTAAAAAAATCCTCTTCCGTCTGACGTAGTCCAAAACGCGATGTCCTCTCTGCTACATCCCCTGTGCATAGATATAGATGTCTATGCACAGGGAATGAGCAGACTGAGAACAATCTCAGCTCTGCTACATCAGGCAGCAGGCGGGCTCTAGGACCCTGGAGCTGCGGCAGCCTGCACACAAAGCAGACAGCCAGACTCTTATCTGTGCGAGTTTCCCTGCGATTACTTGCACAGTAACGAGTCCAATGCAAGTCAATGACAATCCTAGTTTTGTCAGAATCTCTGACAAAACTAAGATTGCCATTGATTTGCATTGGACTCGTTACTGTGCGAGTAAACGCTGGGAAACTCGCAGAGTACCGAGTCCTGCGAGTCCCTTACTACTCGCAGAGTAACGAGTCCTAGCGAGTAGATTCGCCCATCCCTAGTTACTCTCCTTGCACTGCGTCTCCCTGAGCTTTCCTTGATGCAGCTGTGTCTCCTGACCTTGTGGTGGGCAGACAACTTGGAATTACCCGCCCTCCAGTGTTGGCTGCTGGGCATAAAGTCCCTAGTGGCCTCGGACTCTGGTGTCCGTCCTCCCCTCGGTGCTGGGAGAGCTGGCTCTGCTCCACTTCCTACACCTTTTCTCCACTTCCTTCAGACCCTTACCTATGGGTCCCTCAGGCTGGCTAGTCAGTTTCCTCGGATAGGCCTGGCACAGCACCCAAGCGTAGGATGTCTTCTACAATCCTCCTAAGAACTGAACTGCCTGACCCCGCACCCAGACCAGAATTTATAGGGGACCTGCCCGGATTTCGGGTGTAGAGCTTCCCTTTCTAGCCTGGAGTTGGAAGGTGTTGTGCATGTACAGTCATGGCCAAAAGTTTTGAGTTTGATACAAATATTAATTTTTACAAAGTCTACTGCTTCAGTTTTTCTTATGGCAATTTGCATGTACTCCAGAATGTCATAAAGAGTGATCAGCTTAACAGCAATTACTTGCAAAGTCAATATTTGCCTAGAAAATGAACTTTAACCCCCAAAACACATTTCAACATCATTGCAGTCCTGCCTTAAAAGGAGCAGCTAACATGGTTTTAGTGATTGTTCCATTAACACAGGTGTGGGTGTTGATGAGGACAGGGCTGGCGATCAATCAGTCATGATTAAGTAAGAATGACACCACTGGACACTTTAAAAGGAGGCTGGTGCTTGGTATCATTGTTTCTCTTCAGTTAACCATGGTTATCTCTAAAGAAACACGTGCAGCCATCATTGCACTGCACAAAAATGGCCTAACAGGGAAGAGTATCGCAGCTACAAAGATTGCACCTCAGTCAACAATCTATCGCATCATCAAGAACTTCAAGGAGAGAGCTTCCATTGTTGTCAAAAAGGCTCCAGGGTGCGCCTTTTTGACAACAATGGAAGCTCTCTCCTTGAAGTTCTTGATGATGCGATAGATTGTTGACTGAGGTGCAATCTTTGTAGCTGCGATACTCTTCCCTGTTAGGCCATTTTTGTGCAGTGCAATGATGGCTGCACGTGTTTCTTTAGAGATAACCATGGTTAACTGAAGAGAAAGAAAGACCAGCAAGCGCCAGGACCGTATCTTAAAACTGTTTCAGCTGCAGGATCGGACTACCAGCAGTGCCGAGCTTGCTCAGGAATGGCAGCAGGCTGGTGTGAGTGCTTCTGCATGCACTGTGAGGTGGAGACTCTTTGAGCATGGCCTGGTTTCAAGGAGGGAAGCAAATAAGCCACTTCTCTCTAGAAAAAACATCAGGGACCGACTGATATTCTGCAAAAGGTACAGGGAGTGGACTGCTGAGGACTGGGGTAAAGTCATTTTCTCTGATGAATCCCCTTTTCGATTGTTTGGGACATCTGGAAAACAGCTTATTCAGAGAAGAAGGGGTGAGCGCTACGACCAGTCTTGTCTCATGCCAACTGTAAAGCATCCTGAAACCATTCATGTGTAGGGTTGCTTCTCAGCCAAGGGAATCGTCTCACTCACAGTCTTGCCTAAAAACACAGCCATGAATAAAGAATGGTACCAGAATGTCCTCCAGGAGCAACTTCTCCCAACCGTCCAAGAGCATTTTGGCGCCCAAGAATGCCTTTTCCAGCATTATGGAGCACCTTGCCATAAAGCAAAGGTGATAATTAAATGGCTCAGGGAACAAAACAGAGATTTAGTTTCCATGGCCTGGAAACTCCCCAGATCTTAATCCCATTGAGAACGTGTGGTCAATCATCAAGAAACAGGTGGACAAACAAAAACCAACAAATTCTGCCAAATATGCAAGCTTTGATTATGCAAGAATGGACTGCTATCAGTCAGGATTTGCTCCAGAAGTTGATTGAGAGCATGCCAGGGAGAATTGCAGAAGTCCTGAAGAAGAAGGGTCAACACTGCAAATATTGACTTGCTGCATTAACTCATTCTAACTGTCAATATAACCTTTTGGTACTCATAATATGATTGCAATTATATTTCTGTATGTGATATAAACATCAGACAAACACAAATAAAAGCCAGAGGGCAGCAGATCATGTGAAAATATCATTTTGGTGTCATTCTCAAATCTTTTGGCCATGACTGTATTTCACCTGAGGGGTGTACCTTTCTTTGCTTCCAAACTTAGTATTGTGGCAACAGGACTCTGGGGCGCCACACTAGCACTGAAGGTCATCTCATCTGTACATTATGGAGGGCCCTTCTTTACACATTAGGGAGGCTCTCCTCTATTTATTTCGGAGGGCTCTCTATACATTAGGGAGAGTCCTCCTTTATTCGTTTAGGAGAACTCTCTATACATTTGTGAGGTGGCGAGCATTGATGCACGAGTATTTGAGGACCCCCGGCCAGAAGAAAGTCACTTTAAGGAACCTGATTTACTGTCTCCAGATGTTTAGGATGATGATGATGAGACACAGTTGAAATCAGGTCAGCCTACAATCTCAAATTTGAAGGATGATGACATGGAAGATGAGTTGGTCGATGATGAGCCCACTGATCTGAACTGCACAGTTGGCACGCATAGCCACCACAGTAAAACAGAGGAAGATTGAAACGTAACACCTACACAGATGCCAAGGGGTACTGGTTTCACCAGACTGAGAACTGGGTCAACTGTTCCCAGGAGCACCCCACTAAGGCCCAAGTCAGTGCATGGGGGTGTTCAGTCGCTGTCTGGAATTATTTTACTGAAAGTCCTTCAGAGAAAACCATTTTAATCTGCAACATCTGCTATACCAAGATGAGCAGAGGTCAGGGCAAAGGCAACCTGAGCTCCATGAGTATATGTAACCACATGGCAGCCAAGCACCACATTTGGTGGGTAGCACACCAGAGTACCAAATCTGTGTCTGCGGGTCATACCACTGCCATGTTGCTTGTCCTTAGTCCTTGACAATCTGCTGTCTAACAAGCAGGCGCTTATACCTCCTGCCCAGAAGGTGCGGATGCAAAGAGAAAGCAAACATCAACCTCATTCACTTAGTTGTCCAAGCAAAGCATCAAGAAGTCCATAGCAAAGAGCTTGGAAAGGAAACATAAATAACCAGCCACGTACCCACAGGCACAAATACTAAAATCTCACATTGCCAAATTGCTATCTGTGGAGATGTTGACATTTAGGCTTGTGGGAACAGAATGCTTACATGATCTCTTGCCTGTGGCTGCCCCACAATACTCAGTTTATAGCCACCACTATTTAGCCGGCGTGCTGTCTATGACTTAATAAATAAGCTTGTGTGAAACAATATCAACAGTGCTGTCACCAACGCTGTAACTAGGAAGGTCGACATAAAAACAAACATGAAAAGTATGTTGTAGACAGTGAGGGATGAAACATTTCTATTACAACACAATGAGTGAACTTGGTGGAGGGTGGGACAGAGTGACAGCAAGGGATGTCACATGATACATCCTACACATGCCAATAGTAGTCGGCCCAACTTCCTTCATGGTTTCCATCTACTCGTATTCCAGTTACTGTCGCTCCTCCTTATCTTCATCCACCATGTCATTCTGCAGCCGTCAAAACAATTGTTCACAGGGCCTGCAAACCTTAGTTTTGTGAGGGCCCAGAGGTGGCCCAGTAACACATGTTTGAGAGGATCCTCTTCTATTCATTTGAGAGAGCCCTCCTATATTCATTTGGTGCTCAAACCACTTCCTTAGGAATAACACAGCATAAACAAGCCATGGTTGCTGGCACTGAAAGTCATCTCATCTGTACTTTAGGGAGGGCCCTCCTCTATACTTTGGGAAGGGGCCTCCTCTATTCATTTGGAAAGGCCCTCCTCTATTCATTTGGTGCTCAAACCACTGCCTTAAGAATAACACAGCATAAACAAAGCCATGGTTGCTGGCACTGAAAGTCATCTCATCTGTAAATTAGGGAGTGCCCTCCTCTATACTTTGGGAAGGGCCCAACTCTATTCAGTTAGGAGGGCCTTCTATACATTTTTGAAGGCCCTCCTTCATACATTTAGGAGGGCCCTCCTCTATTCATTTGGTTCTCAAACCACTGCCTTAAGAATAACACACCATAAGCAAAGTCATGGTTGCTGGCACTGTCATCTCATCTGTATATTAAGGAGGACCCCCCTTTATACTTTAGGAAGGACCTTCCTCTACTCATTTGGGATGCACTCTATACATTTTGAGGGACCTCCTTTATACATTTGGGAGGGCCTGCCTCAATGGGCATGGTTGTCATGTGCAATAATTGGATTATATGGTGGCAGTTTTAGAGTTATGCAAGCAGCTACACGTGTTATACATGGCTCACAAATGGAACCTAGTTGTTCAGAGATGATTCAAAACATACCCGACTTGCACACATACATCAGAAGGTGTGCCGTATTATTGCCCATTAACGCCATTCTTTGACTGTTTTTGCTGGTCTTGCACTTCTGCAAAATCGCTTTAATTTGACAAGTCAACAATTCATTTGCGACCTGCACACTCAGTTGAACTGAACATTTTATAAGTTGTCGAAGAATAGTGAACAGCAGAGGGCTGTATCTGAATACCAGCTCCAACATGCCCGTTACATTGAGACTCACACACCACACATAACAATTGCCAATTGGTTGAGGATCGATGACAATTGTAAAGTTTTTAAGAACGTTGAGTACTGAGCCATGCTTGTGGGTGGTGATCTGTCACGCTATTATAAGTGTAACCATCCCGTTGCTCTGTCTGAAAGCTTCCTCTTTGAGATCATGCAGTGATTGTTTCAGCAAAGACCAACATGTGGCTATGGATCACGATTTCCCAATTGGTGTGTGGGGCCCCTATGGCCAGGCGCTACAGGGAGGTATTACATCCTAATTAGAGATGTGATGCCTCTGTAGCCGTGGACATGGGAGAATCTTCAGAGTCTGCACCCCAACACCCATCACAGGCCACTTTATTACAGGGGACTGATATTCAGTAGGTCCCAGGAGGTGGAGCCTAGACAACGGGAGACGGGGAGTGACAGCACAGTTAGACAGTTGGTGTAAGGAGAGCAAGCAAAGCAGATGCAGTAGACCCTGTGGCTGCATCAGGAGGGAGCCTCTTTGGAGAGCAGTGACCCAGACTTGAGAGGGCGTTTACCCGGGCCTGGTTGGAGCCAGCCGGGGACCCAGGTCGACACCGGCATACCGAAGCCAAAGTAGCTAGATGGAAGGTCCATCCCTAACTACAAACCAGCAAGCTGAGGGCCCGTTACATACAGGGCGCCGAAGGACCCCTAAAGCAGCCCAACATCAGTCCCGCAGGTGGGTTTACGATGCCGACGAGTGAAAGACTTTTAGGTAACAGACCCCGTGGACTAGAGACTTGGCTCAAGTGGGGTAAGAGAGAGAGAGAGTGGAACAAGACCACGAGTGCCATATTGAAGGCATCACTGTCAGACTCTGAGGAAACTTTCACAACCCACGGTTACCATACCCGCTAACCCAGACTGTACCGTATACCTGTTCCCATCTGGTGAAGTAAAAGAACTGTTTGAGCTGAAGTAGTGTTCGTGATTCTTTTTCTCATTGCCCGGTGGGCTACAGCACCATCATCAGAGGTGAAGACTACAACTACTTCCATCTTCCACCCCGCTGCCCCGAGGTAAAGCTCCCCCTGTGGGGAGCTGTACTACCAAAGCTGCATTCCCATCACCTCAGAGGCCCGCCGCAGTGCTGGTGACCCTATTACCAGGTACCACAGGTGGCGACACGTTATCATCCCCCCATCATCATCACCCCCATCCCCGCCATTGAGGGTCCAGGGCACGGAACCGGGAACCGACCAGCCGTGATCCCCCACCAAAGTAACCCCCTTTCCCGGTATCCAAGTGATACTACCTAGCCCAGCCAATATTCTGAGCCAACATTGGGTGATGATGAGGAAGATGATGAGGATGAGGAGGAAAAGGACTTGTTTTTCTGTGCTACCTAGGGTACTCCCATTGCTACAGAGGGGACTTTCAACCCCAGCTTAGATGGGCTGGAGAGGAGGAAGTGGAGGAGGATGCAAGGCAGCTTGAGGAGAGGATGGGTATTGTTTCTCCTGTTGGTGACACAGAATCTTTGCCTGTATGAAGGCTGGCTGAACTCCAGATAACCAAACCTTTTAAAGTTTGTGTTTGATTTGCTAAATGGGCATATGTTCGCCCACTATATCAGCAAAAAGGTCAATGAAATACTGAACCACATTCAAATCAATGTTGTCACAATAGTGATATCACCAAAGCAGAGCTTCAATGTTAATCAGGAATACGGAGATGAGTAACAGATGTAGGTATAGTGCTCAGCGAGCCTAGGTAAAATCACAAAACACACAACAAACACATCATAAGAAATGTCTCCCCATTTGAAAAAATCATGCCCACATTGCACCAAAGTGGCATCAATTCACCCAGGATAAAAAGTGAAATTCAATAAAATACCTCTGTTAGCATACTGAAAATACTGCTGACATACACAACACCCCACTCAGTTGCTGGAACGCGCACAAACAAAACTGTATGTCTGTAAAACCACTGGCACTTCCCCTGTGCTACATGCTTCCCAATATGTTGTCCAGGAGGCAGGCCCTGATGCCATCTGCACAAAACCTGCAGTTGCACATACACAACAAACATTTAGCATTGGACAGTGGACATATATCATATATACTTCTGGTGTCAAGCAAAATGTGACCCACAAAACTGACAGGGGGAATATTGAATAGTTTGTGGTTTCTTCCAAACACCATTACATGTTAGTAGTATTGCTTTTGATATTACAAGCACTATAGGACTGTTTTAATTTGTGAGCTTTTGGTGGCACAAACCTACTTAAATGTGAGCACCAAAACCGCATTGAAAATGGCCTGGTGCTTGCTTGGCAGCAGGCAATAATAATTTTTTGGACTACTAGTTTGTGGAGGGCAATAACCGCCTTTTTAAGTGGGGTTTGTGTACAGCATAAGCCAGCCTGTTACCACAAAAACAGTAGGTAACATGGCATTGGTGTGTGCTCACAGGTAAGAGGGGTACAGACCAGTACCGGGACACCCAAGCCACGCACTAGGAACCATTGTAGTGGGGATGGGTGGAGAGGAAGTAGTTAGAGGGAGCACCTGGGAAGGACTGTGGTTAGGAAGAACACACATAGATAACTTGGGACACATGACAAAGGGTATAAATAGACCAGGAAAGATCTAGAAAGGAGGAGAGACAGTTGAACAGCAGAGAGGAGAGACCACTAGATAACAGCACGAAGAACAGACGGAAAGTGAGAGTCGAGTTGGAGGGAGGCTAGAGAAAGAAAGCCTGTCACAGAAGGAAAAGAACTTGAGAGAAATGTCCAGAGGGCTGGAGCTAGTGGGAGCTCATCCTGTGGCCAAACTAAGGAGCAGAAACAAGAGGAAGAGGGGGTCCCAGAGGCACGAGAAGTGAGCAATCCACCCGTGGGACTCATTCATATCCATTGTCGGGTGCAGGCAAGTGGAGGGACGAGGCCAAAGAACGGGGGACCGGGAACCCCAAGACTAGTGGAGAAGACAGACCAGGCTCAGCTAGCAACCCGGAGGCTGTGAAACTTTCATGGGGACGCAGTCGACAACCGCACACATCTGCTGAAAATGTGGCAACCATGAGGTCTAAATGGAGATACTTCAGGTTTACCCCTAAGAAAAGCCCACAGTCACTGGCTCAGAGCTCTGTGTGGCAAGGCACAAGGCAGGGCGAGAGAGGCAAGCGCACTGTGAGATGGCAGAGGAAAGAAAAGAGAAGGGGTGCCGGTTTCTTATCATCCTACTACCTGGGATTAGCTGGATCTCTGTCTCGGAGAACCTAGTGCTGTTGCACAGTCACTGTGAGTAAAAGACCAGAAGACTGTACCCCACTGTGTCTGTGACCTTTCTTAATGCGTCAAGAGCACAAGAAACACAACTACCAACTCAATCAGGTACCTCTGGCTGCCCTGGGGGTCAGCCCTACCCATAGAGGTCTTAAGAACATTGCTGCCTTACTACCATCAGCCCGTAGGAGATTTGTCGTGCAGTGACGGCCATCTATAGCTGCAACCTGCCATGATTTTTCATGTGTATACAGGTATTGATTAAAGTGACAGCTAGCTCTGTAGTGGCCAGACTTCCAGAAAATGGCCGCTGATGTCGAACTGCACATGTGCTGCCTCCGCGGTCATTTTCTCTGAAGTCTGGCGACTAGAGCTCGAGCTGCCGCTTTAATCAATACCTGTAGACACATGGAAAATGGCAGCCCCCACTGCTACCCCACTCACTGGACACCCCCACAGCACCGGCCCCACAGCTGTAATCCCCCCCCCCCCCCCCCCACGTGGATCCTGCAAAACTTTCTCCGGCACCACCGCTCCACCACCACATTCCCCCACAGTATTTTTTATTTGTTTATTTTTTAAAAAATAAGGTTTGGATCGTAAGACACCCCCCCATTTTCCCCACAATTTTGGGGGGAAAAAGTGCATCTTACAATTCAAAAAATATGGTACCTTTCTTGGGATCCACAACAATTTTGCTTTGCTTTTTTTAAATCAAGTAATTAATTACACAGATCTTTTTTAGTTTATAGGAACAGGTTGAGGATGCTGTGTGTCAGTATGGGTGGCTGGTGCTGCTTTGCAGTGCCAGTGGCAGAAGCTATAGAGGTTTAGGATGGCCAAAAATGGAAATTTGTGGCAGTACAGGGCTAACAATAGTGCCTTGACCTCAACAAAACAGTTAACACTGATATATGCCGTATTCTTTTTGATAAATGTAAAGTTTCTCTTGCTTGAAGCAGATAACATTGCCTGATTGGATATTGTAAAGACGTCAACCATGCTAAATCACAACTGTGACAGTATACCTTTGGCTGCCCAGGATAGTATGACAATTAAACTGGGCTAGTTCTTTCCAGTGGTCCTATCTGCTGAGTCGGAAATCTGTAGAATTTGTGATTGGGATATCTGACTTAGAAAAGACATAGTGCTAGCACAACTTAAACTGGCTATTCAGACAGTTGACTTATGCTTATGTGCATCTTTACTTCAATAACTTTTTATTGCTTATTTTTAAAAAAGAAAATATATGCGCAACAACACCCCCAATGTAGGGGTTTAACCCCTTCACCCCCGGGCCTATTTTGACCTTAATGACCAGGCCATTTTTGTCAATTCTGACCAGTGTCCCTTTATGAGGTAATATCTCTGGAATGCTTCAACGGATCCTAGCGATTCTGAGATTGTTTTTTCGTGACATATTGGGCTTCATGTTAGTATTAAATTTAGGTCGATAATTTTTGCGATTATTTGTGAAAAAATCAAAAATATGGCAAAAATTTTGAAAATTTTGCAATTTTCAAATTATGAATTTTTATTCTGCTAAACCAGAGAGGTATGTGACACAATATAGTTAATAAATAACATTTCCCACTTGTCTACTTTACATCAGCACAATTTTGGAAAAAAAAAAATTTTTTGTTCGGACGTTATAAGGGTTCAAAGTTCATAAGCAATTTGTCATTTTTCCAGCAAAATTTACAAAACCATTTTTTTTTTGACCACATCACATTTGAAGTCCCTTTGAGGGGTGTACATGACAGAAAACACCCAAAAGTGACACCATTCCAAAAACTGCACCCCTCAAGCTACTCAAAACTACATTCAAGAAGATTATTAACCCTTCAGGTGCTTCACGGGAACTAAAGCAAAGTGGAAGGAAAAAATGGTCATTTTAATTTTTCTAATAAAAATGTTCTTTTAGCCTCAATTCTTTCATTTTCACATGAGCAACAGGATAAAATGGATCCTAAAAATTGTTGGGCGATTTCTCCTGAGTACAGCGATACCTCATATGTGGTCAAAACCACTGTTTGGGCGCACGGCAGGGCTCAGAAGGGAAGGAGCGCCATTTGACTTTTGGAGCTAATTTTCCATTCAAAAAGTCAAATGGCGCTCCTTCCCTTCTGAGCCCTGCCGTGCGCCCAAACAGTGGTTTATGACCACATATGAGGTATCGCTGTACTCAGGAGAAATTGCCCAACAAATTTTAGGATCCATTTTATCCTGTTCCCCATGTGAAAATGAAAAAATTTAGGCTAAAAGAAAATTTGTGTGGAAAAAAAAGTACTTTTTCATTTTTACAGATGAATTTGTGAAGCACGTGGGGGTTCAAAAAGCTCACCACCCATCTAGATATGTTCCCTGGGGGGACTAGTTTCCAAAATGGGGTCACTTGTGGGGGAGCTCTAATGTGTAGGCACACAGGGGCTCTCCAAATGCAACATGGTGTCGCTAAAAATTTGAGCTGATTTTTCAGTCAAATTGTTAGCGGACACCATGTTGCGTTTTGAGAGCCCCTGTGTGCCTAAACATTGGAGCTCCCCACAAGTGACCCCATTTTGGAAACTAGACACCCCAGGGAACATATCTAGATGGGTGGTGAGCATTTTGAACACCCCAGTGCTTCACAAATTAATCTGTAAAAATGAAAAAAGAAAATTTTTATGGAAAAAAAAGTACTTTTTAATTTTTACGGATTAATTTATGATGCACCAGGGGGTTCAAAATGCTCACCACCCATCTAGATATGTTCCCTGGGGGGTCTAGTTTCCAAAATGGGGTCACTTGTGGGGGAGCTCCAATGTATAGGCACACAGGGGCTCTCCAAACGCGACATGGTGTCCGCTAACAATTTGAGCTGATTTTTCAGTCAAATTGTTAGCGGACACCATGTTGCGTTTGGAGAGCCCCTGTGTGCCTAAACATTGGAGCTCCCCCACAAGTGACCCCATTTTGGAAACTAGACACCCCAGGGAACATATCTAGATGGGTGGTGAGCATTTTGAACACCGCAGTGCTTCACAAATTAATCTGTAAAAATGAAAAAAGAAACTTTTTATGGAAAAAAAAGTACTTTTTAATTTTTACGGATTAATTTATGAAGCACCAGGGGTTCAAAATGCTCACCACCCATCTAGATATGTTCCCTGGGGGGTCTAGTTTCCAAAATGTGGTCACTTGTGGGGGAGCTCCAATGTATAGGCACACAGGGGCTCTCCAAACGCGACATGGTGTCCGCTAACAATTTGAGCTGATTTTTCAGTCAAATTGTTAGCGGACACCATGTTGCGATTGGAGAGCCCCTGTGTGCCTAAACATTGGAGCTCCCCCACAAATGACCCCATTTTGGAAACTAGACCCCCCAGGGAACTTATCTAGATGGGTGGTGAGCATTTTGAACACCCCGAAGCTTCACAACATAATCTGTAGAAATGAAAATAGAAATTTTTTGTGGAAAAAAAAGTACTTATTCAATTTTACAGATGAATTTGTGAAGCACCTGGGGGTTCAAAATGTTCACAACCCATCTACATATGTTCCCTGGGGGCTCTAGTTTCCAAAATGGGGTCACTTGTGGGGGAGCTCCAATGTTTAGGCACACAGGGGCTCTCCATACCCAACATGGTGTCCGCTAACAATTGGAATTATTAGCGGACACCATGTCGCATATGGAGAGCCAATGTGTGCCTAAACATTGGAGCTCCCCCACAAGTGACCTCATTTTGGAAACTAGACCCCCCAAGGAATGCATCTAGATGCATAGTGAGCACTTTGAACCCCATGGGCTTCACAAATTGATCCGTAAGAAGGAAAAAGTACATTTCTTTTCACACAAATTTTCTTTTTTAATTTTTACGGATCAATTTGTAAAGCACCTGGGGGTTCAAAGTGCTCACTATGCATCTAGATATGTTCCTTGGGGGGTCTAGTTTCCAAAATGGGGTCACTTGTGGGGGAGCTCCAATGTTTAGGCACACAGGGGCTCTCCATACGCGACATGGTGTCCGCTAA
Organism: Allobates femoralis; assembly: GCA_033576535.1. Taxonomy (NCBI): domain Eukaryota; kingdom Metazoa; phylum Chordata; class Amphibia; order Anura; family Aromobatidae; genus Allobates; species Allobates femoralis. The sequence goes on from JARQOC010000004.1 coordinate 258,710,455, forward strand.
CAATTGGAATTATTAGCGGACACCATGTCGCATATGGAGAGCCAATGTGTGCCTAAACATTGGAGCTCCCCCACAAGTGACCTCATTTTGGAAACTAGACCCCCCAAGGAATGCATCTAGATGCATAGTGAGCACTTTCAACCCCCACGTGCTTCACAAATTGATCCGTAATAAGGAAAAAGTACTTTTTTTCACACAAATTTTCTTTTTTCGGATCAATTTGTGAAGCACCTGGGGGTTCAAAGTGTTCACTATGCATCTAAATATAGAGAAGCCCATTTTTATTTTTTTTCTAGGACTAATTCTAGAAAAAAAATGGCGTGAGGCTCCGCCATATTTTTGGTCCAGCCAGGTACAACTTGGCAGCTACGGACTGCCAGCAACCCCCAGCTGCCTCATTGTACCTGGCTGGCAACCAAAAATACAGCGAAGCCCATTTTTATTTTTTTTCTAGGACTAAATTCTAGAAAAAAAATGGCGTGGGGCTCCACCACATTTTTGGTCCAGCCAGGTACAACTTGGCAGCTACGGATTGCCACCAACCCCCAGCTGCCTCGTTGTACCTGGCTGGCTTCCAAAAATACAGCAAAGCCCTTTTTTTTTTTTCTAGAACTAATTCTAGAAAAAAAAATTACGTGGGGCTCCGCCATATTTTTGGTCCAGCCAGGTACAACTAGGCAGCTGGGGGGTGGAATCCGCAGCATGGAGAGGCCCAAGCGTTCTGGGCCCCCCAGGCTGCGAATTGCAGCCCGCAGCCACTCCAGAAAATGGCGCATTCATTGAAGCGCCATTTTCTGGCGCTGTACCCAGACTCTTCCAGTTGCCCTGGTGCCGGTGGCAAACTGGGTAATAAAGGGGTTAATGCCAGCTTTTTATTGGCAGCTGGCACTAAGCCCGAGATTCATAATATAGGGCCAATGTTAGACCCGCCATTAGGAATCTCTGGTAAATAGTCAGAAAATACACACAGAGAAAAATCTTTTTATTTGAAAAAAAAACACAAACAAAATTCGGACTCCATCTTTATTATAAAGATCCGACGTAGTCCACAACGAAGGTCCCACGACGCTCGATCGCCTCCGACGTAGTCCACAACGAAGGTCCCACGACGCTCGATCGCCTCTGCTCAATCCAGAGACTGCAGCAAGGGATCAAGTGTCCTCTTCCTACAGCCTCTGGGGTCAGAGTTATGGTGCACTGTATGACAATGATCTGTCATACAGTGCACCATGACTATGATCCCATAGACTACAACAAGAGGACACTTGATCCCTTGTTGCACCCATCCATCCACCTATGCACCCATCATCCACGCACGCACACAACCACGCACATCCACATCCACGCATTCACGCGGACATCCACGCACGCACATCCACATCCACGCACATCCACACACACATCCACGCACGCACATCCATGCACGCACACATCCACGCACGCACATCCACACACGCACATCCACATCCACGCGCATCCACACACACATCCACGCACGCACACCCACGCAAGCACACATCCACGCACGCATGCTGACATTCACGCATGCTGACATCCACGCACGCATGCTGACATCCACGCACGCACATCCACGCACACATCCATCTATGCACACGTCCACGCACGCACGCGTCCACGCATGCTCATGTACGCTCACGTCCACGCACGCACACGCATGCACCCCCCATCCATCTATCCATTCACCCATCCATCCATCCATCATCCATCCATCAATTCATTCATACATACATAGATACATGCATACATACATACATACATACATAGATACATACATAAATGCATACATACATACATAGATACATGCATACATACATGCATACATACATACATACATGCATACATACATACATAGATACATACATACATAGATACATACATACATAGATACATGCATACATACATACATGCATACATACATACATGCATACATACATACATAGATACATACATACATAGATACATGCATACATACATACATACATACACATACATACATACATAGATACATACATACATGCATACATACATACATAGATACATACATACATGCATACATACATACATGCATACATACATACATAGATACATGCATACATACATGCATACATGCATACATACATGCATGCATACATACATACATACATACATAGATACATGCATACATACATAGATACATGCATACATACATACATGCATACATACATACATAGATACATACATACATAGATACATGCATACATACATACATGCATACATACATACATACATGCATGCATACATACATAGATACATACATACATAGATACATGCATACATACATACATAGATACATGCATACATACATACATGCATACATACATAGATACATACATACATAGATACATGCATACATACATACATGCATACATACATACATGCATACATACATACATAGATACATACATACATACATACATACTTACCTCCCTCTCGATAGACCGATCAGCAGGAGGAGGCCGGGAGAGGAGGCGGGGAGAGGAGGCGGGGCCACCGACCGGCCGGCCGAGACGCTGCACAGCCGGACGCAGCGGCGGGTGCACCGATGTGTGCAGCCCGCCGCAGGAGGTGAGGGGTGGGGGCTGCCTGGAGGGGGGCTGCCTAGGGGGGGGCTGCCTAGGGGGGCCGTAGGAGGGGACCAGGCACTGTGGTCGGCGGGCGCAGCCGCGGCTGCAGCCCGCCGGCATATACATAACAATAGAGGGGGGCGGGCGGTTCTGGGGGGGCCCCTGTAGGTCCTGGTGCTGGAGGGGGCTGTGGAGGGGTGGGCACTTGCCGATCCGCCCCTCCAGATCTGATTGGAGAGCTTCAATCAGATCTGGAGGGGTGAATCCCTATGATTCCCTCCGATCGGCAGTTTCACTTTTAAACTGCCGATCGGAGGGGTCCTGGGCACGGGGGGTTAATCCACCCCCTGTGGGGTCATCTACAGGTTGTCACAGAGCAGCAGCACCTGTGACACCTGAGCGATCCCACTCACAGGGGTGCAGCAGCTCAAATCTGCCAGGACGTTGTGCAACGTCCTGTGTCGGGAACGGGCAGAAACACAGGACGTTGCACAACGTCCTATGTCGTTAAGGGGTTAAACAAGAAATACATAAGCATAAATGCGCATACACATAGATTGACATAATGTATAAAACAGAAAACATATCGATACTTGCATAAAAAAGCATATGAAAAGACATATATCTTCAATGCAAAGGGGCAGACCTCTAAGTAAGTAACCATGGTTCCCATATACGATCAAACTTTTTCTTGGTAACTGATGAGTGTGCCAGAGGTTGTTCATATTGACAATGTATATTGATTTTATCCACCACTTCTCTCATGGTAGGAAGAGGCATCCCCTTCCATTTAGCTAGAAAGGTGAGCTTAGCTGCAATCAGAATATATGACACTATACCCCTGCTATGTAAAGGTTAAATCAGTTGTCCCATATGCAACAGCCCTATTGATGGTGTCAAGTTAACCCTAATCCTAGTCACCTCAATTAACAACATATTTACAGTATTCCAAAAACCGATCGCCACCTGACAGGACCACCACATGTGGCTCAACGATCCTAAACCTCCGCAACCTCTCCAGCAAGCTGAAGTCTGGATTGGCCCATAATGTACTAGTTGTTTCGGACACCAAAACCACCCAAGATTGCTTATGTGCATGTGATTACAGATGCAACATCTGATCTATCTTGTCATATACTCTGTAATAACTGCTTCTGCCATACCTAATTCTTGTACATTTATTGCTGACTCTTGTGGAAAATTCTGCTCCAAAAAACTATCAAAATTTTGACAAGAATGTAAAATATTGTTAAAGAAAATTCCATTACAGAATGGCAAAAATGTTGATCTTATTATTTGAAACAATTTTTTTTCTGCTCCTGCCCTGTGCAGGAAGGAGACACAGAGGGAAGTGTTGACTCTGAAGAGAGAAAAGAGAGTTCCCATGGTCAGACATGGGTTGGCAACTGTCTGCTCTGCAAAAACGTCAAGAAGCAGTCAACCCAGCTAATTTTAGTAATATGCCAATTTACACGATTAAAATAGTTATGAATAATTTTAACAAAAATTGAAAAGAGAAATAATAATTCACGGGCATGCAGGAACTTTGGCTTGAATTGGTTCAAGAATTTGTCCAAAGCACGCATAATTGCCTTTGGGTCCAGTCCTGGGCTGGGTGCAGCCAGGAAAAGTCATTCCAAATGGAAGTACAATAATATTTATTCACTTAAGTTTACATAAGGGGTGAGAGCTGTGAGGCATATGTAAATTTGTTGCCCAAACTCTACATTTTGCTTTGCGAAAAATTTAGTATTTTGTGCCAAAAAGTGGCTGACATGGCTGTTTTCATAAAACAATAGTACCAAGATATCTTCCATTGAGGATGAATCCAGCAACATGTATTACAGTTCAGATGGTTTGATATCGATTGTCGTGAACCTAGACATGTGGAGGTTCAGTTTACACACAAAGTGGATGCACTTTTCTTAGGAAAAAGAAGAATAACTGATGATGCAATGGAGGGAGAGCAGGAAGAGTACAGAAAACAGTAGATAAGGATAGTTATGCGGCTAACGATAACTCACTACTTGTGGGTTTGGACTGATTACGAAAATGTCCTTCATGAGAAACAGGATAGCTTGAGCATTCGTCATCATGTTGGTCAGTTTGCTTTTCTCATATGATGATTTAAAGGACTTCCAATTTCTATAGTCATAAAACCACAGCTCGCAGTGCCCTAAACACTGCTTGATATTAGAATAGGTCTTATTTCAGCAATGGAGGAATGAGCTGGTCTTGTAAAGATATTGCTGAACTTCTCTTAGAAAGAGCTACATGCAGATATACAGTAGATCTGTAAAATCCTGCTGACAGATTTCTTTTACTTTTAAAATACTAGATTGCTTTATAGGTACTTACACATTAAGCAATTTGCGGCCAGCAATAGTGTTGTAACACCTACACTTGCTAAATTCAACAAGTTGCAAAACCTTAAACGTTTTTTGCATGTATTTTTTTAATGTAAGTATGAAAATGTAGAACAAAAATATGACAAAATACAACAAAAGTTACATGAAAATTAATATCCAACTAAGTAATACAGATACATGTACAATAGATTCAGGACTGGAGATGAAAGTATTGCAACAACATATAGAATAGCCATGTGGTGTGCATTGTATGGTTGATAAATTTACCATATTACTATAACTATAAGGTGCACCAGACCATAAGGTGCACCCAGATTTTAGAGGTAGAAAATGGGGGGGAAAAATTTGAAGCAAAAAATATGGTAAAATGTTTAATAACATAAAATTATATGTTATGTTATTATATATAACTAGATGGTGGCCCGATTCTAACGCATTGGGTATTCTAGAATATGTATGTAGTTAACATACTGTGACTGACAGAACTTGTTCAGTCAACATGAGTGAACTACACCGCTCCTATCATCGCTTCTCCATCTCTCTTCCTGTCACCGCATTTCTGTCTCTCCTCCTGTCCCCAACTCCTCTTGTCACCGCTCCTCGGTCTCTCCTCTTGTAACCGCTCCTCCATCTCTCCTCCTGTCACGGCTCTTCCGTTGCTCCTCCTGTTCCTACTCCTTCTGTCACATCTCCTCCTGTCCCTGCTCCTCCTGTCACCGCTTCTCAGTCTCTCCTCCTGTCACCGCTTCTCATGTCCCCACTCCTCTGTCTCTCCTCCTGTCACTGCTTTCTGTCCCCGCTCCTTTATCTCTCCTCCTGCCCCTGCTCCTCCTGTTCCCGCTCCTCCGTCTCTCTTCCTGTCACCGCTTCTCCTGTCACCACTTCTCCTGTCACCACTCCTCTGTCTTACCTCCTGTCCCCGCTCCTCTGTGTCTCCTCCTGTCATCGCTCCTCCTGTCACCGCTCCTCTGTTTCTCCTCCTGTCACCACTCCTCCTGTCCCCACTCCTCCATCTCTCCTCCTGACCCCGCTATTCCTGTTCCCATTTCTCCATCTCTCTTCCTGTCACCGCTCCTCATGTCACCGCTACTCATGTCACTGCTCCTCCGTCTCTCCTCCTGTCCCCGCTCTTGCTGTTTCCGCTCCTCCATTTCTCCTCCTGCCCCGTGCTCCTCCTACCCTGCGCTCCTCCTGCCCCCCCTCCTCCTGTCCTCACTTCTCCATCTCTCCTCCTGCCCCCGCCCCTCCTGCCTCGTGCTCCTCCTGCCCCATGTTCCTCCTGCCCCCACTCCTCCTGTCACTGCTCCTCCATCTCTCCTCCTTTCACTCCTTTCACCGCCCCTCCTCCGTCCCTTCTCCTGCCCCCCGCTCCTCCAGTCCCGCTCTCTTCCGTCTCTCCTTCTGCCCCGCGCTACTCCTGCCTTGTGCTCTCCTGCCCCCGCCCCTCCTCCCCCGCATTCCTCATGCCCCCCGCTCCTTCTGTCACCGCTCCTCCTCCGTCCTCTCCGCCACCTCTTCTCTCACTTTCACCGCCCCACCTCCGTCCCTTCTACTGCCCCCCACTCCTCCTGTCCCAGCTCCTCCATCTCTCCTCCTAGCCTTGCGCTCCTCCTGCCTCGTGCTCCTCCTGCCCCCCACTCCTCCTGTCACCGATCCTTTGTCTTTCCTCCTGTCAGCACTCTTTCCCTGCCCCCTCCGCTCCTCTCTCCCTCCTGCCCCCTCCGCTTCTCCTGCCACCTCCGCTCCTCCTGCCCCTGTGTTCCTCCTGCCCCTCCTGCCCTCTGCCCTCCTGCCCTCCTGCCCCCTCCGCTCCTCCTGCCCCTCCTGCCCCCTCTGCTCCTCCTGTTCCCTCCACTCCTCCTGCCCCTTCTGCCCCTCTGCTCCTCCTGCCCCCTCTGCTCTCCTGCCCCCTCCACTCCTCCTGCCCCTCCTGCCCCCTCAGCTCCTCCTGCTCCTCCATCCTACTCCCTCCTGCCTCCTCGCCCCTCCCCCTCCACTCCCTGCCCCCTCGCTCCTCCTGCCCCTCCTGGCTGCATACCACAGGTGGCGTCATGAAAACCCCTTTCCCTAGTAATCCCCCATCATCTACCCCATTTATTTAAAATTATACTGCCAGGGTCACGGGATTGGGTCTTGGCCCCCATCTGTCCCCGTGAAAAGAACCAAGAAGTGAAGAAACAACTGCTGCCTGGTTTCCGAGACTTCCCTGGCCCTGGAGTGGGCATGTCGACCTGAGGTCATGAACAGGATGCGAGCGGCCAGTAACACCAGGTCTCTTGCGCCTGAAAGAACTGTTAAGAGACTGTGTAAAAACTAGCTCGTAAAAATGGCGATGAGAAAAGAACAAGCACCACGTGCAGATCTAGGGGCGATGTCTAGGCCCTTATCATGGGAAAGACTTGAAAAAAGTGCAAACTAGCCGGCCCGCCCTGAGTACTAAAGAAAACCAAGGGGGCCTGCTAACAATAGTTGCTGACCCCGCTAGAGGAGTGAAAAAGTCAGGAAGGCAAAGCCCAGAAAACCAGAATGAGAGAGATTCACGTTCTGCAAGGAGCAGGAGACATCAGGGCAAGCACTGGTTCGGACACCATGGCTGGCGATAAGAAGGTGGGAAAGCTCCCAATGCTACTGGGGAGGCTATAGACTGGGTACAGTTCACTGGGTCAATGACTTTAAGGAGGCCATGAAAGAACTGAGCTAGTTCGCGCAGCAGTGCGAGTTGTGGGGCCGTTAATGCTTGGAAGCGGTCCCGGTTGCAGAAAGCAGCGCTACGAGCACTGGAGCCAGAGTCTCCCGAACCATCAGAAGCAGAACTAGCGGAAGAACCACTTAGCCAGAGCCTGCCCGTAACACCAGAGCGCAGTGGCATTGTAAGGGGTGTTAACTCAGGTTACCCGAGGACAGCTCAGGTGGCATGACCTGAGCTATCCTCGGGTGATATGAGTTAACCCACTTACAATGCTGCAGCACTCCAGCCTTGAGGGGTTAATAAAGATGCAGTCCCTAAATGTATTTTTTTAATGAATTTTTTATCTCGCCGTATTTTTTTTGTCCAGCCAGGTAAAGCAGGCAGGAACGGGCTGCCCCCAACCACCAGGTGCTTATCTGTACCTTGCCTGGAAAAGAAATAGAAGGAAGCCCTTTTATTTTTTATTATTTCATGAATTTCATGAAATAATAAAAAAAAAAAATGTTGGGCTACAATGCTATTTCCATGTCCAGCCAGGTACAACTAGGAGCTGGGGTTGGAATCCGCTGTGCAGGGAGGCCCAAGCTTTCTGGGCATACCCTGATGCGAATTGCAGCCCGCATCCACCCAAGAAAATGGCGCGTTCAGAGAAGCGCCATCTTCTGGCGCTGAACCCAGCTCATCCAGGGCACTGGTGGGTGTCTCACAGGGTAATAAAGGGGTTAGGGCCAGCTTTGTATTATCAGCAGACCTCAAGCCCGAAATTCATGGGGTCACGCCAATATTAGACATGACGCCATAAATTTTAGTGAATTTAAAAAAAAAAAAACTCAACACACAGAAATTTTTTTTTATCAGAAATAAAACAAAAAATACACTTAGAGACTCCATCTTTATTAACAAATTCCTCTTCCGTCCGACGTAGTCCTGTGAGTCTTCTTCTTTAGCTCAGCTACATCTCTGGTAGGAACCTCTACCAGACATGTAGATGAGCTGTGCAGCCATGGGAAAGGTCATGTAAGTTCATGCTGCATGAACTCACATGAAGTTTTCCCTGACATAACCGCGGCTACTTCAAATAAACAGCTGATCTGCATCAGCTGATCATTTGAAATAACCGGCGGGAAAGCCAGCGGTGAGATTGGGGGGACTCCCCGCTCCCTGATGCCCCCTCATCGCTCCCCCCCACCGCCTCCCCGCCTGATCCTAAGTTAGGACCAGGTGGAGGAGCAGCTCCAGAGAGTGGGGAGGGGGCATCAAGGAGCAGGGAGTGCAGCACAGAGCAAAAAAGCCGGCGGTGAAGTCCTCTTCTCACTGCCAGCTTCCCCACCCTGGTACTTCGCTCCCCACTCACTGGTGCTGCGCTCCCCACCTGGTCCTAACTAAGGATTGGGATGGAAGGGGGGGAGCGGAGGATCGGAATTGGAGACTATTGGGGGCAGTGGATCGAGCTGAATGATTGTTTAAAAGCCGGCATCTTTTTACCACAGGCTTTTAAACAATCATGCCCCCATTTCAGCCTTTTCCTTTGCCCCAGACCACTTTACAGGGTCTTTTTGGTGAATGAACTGTTATCGAGCATATCCTCGAACTGCTGAAATTGAAGCTAATTGTTCGCATTCGTCGAATGCCTCAAACACCGCCTAAAACAGCTCGAATTTGAAATTCGCGAACATTTCGAATTGAACATCTCTCATCTCTACTAAAGACACTCTAGTTCCACACGAAAGGTACTAAAAGGTGCAAATGCAAAGTATGAAGAGGAGGGGGACTTTTTTTGGTCAACTTCCACAGGACAGTGCATGTTGATCATCATATCACTGTGTGCCATGCGGCTGATCAATCACAGCCATGCCAGTACTCAGGATGGATGTTATGAGTCCGGAAGTGGCCACAGCCAAATATCTTGTTGATTGCCTTTCAACAAGCTTTATTTGGACTCTGACCATGAATAGTAACACAGACATAGACTTAGATGTGCCGTCTGAACCCTGAACTTTACCATTTAGATTTGCTCATCCCTACTCAGAATGTAATACTGTCTCCATCTGCTGGTGAAACATCTTCCATATACTGTTTAATGTTTACCGGCCAATGTGTGACATTGTTACAGCTATATTTTATGATTTTACATGTTTAGATATGTTTTAGAATATGTCGCCCCTAGAGATCTAAGTTCATTTAAATATCAGTATTAATAAAATAGTATTAATATTAATACTTCTGATTTTTAAAGACCTTGGTTTTCGGTCTCTTTCTCTCACAATTAAATCTCTTCTGTCATGGTTCTCTTACATGAGATTTCTTGCTAACCCATATGATAACTTTTTCATCTGTTCTCTTCTTTGTGATTGTAGAAAAAAGATAAAAAGAAAATATAGTAATATAGTAGGAAGCGTCCTTCATAAGTCAATTGATGAATTTAATAATCTTTTTAGAAATAAACTGTGGAGCTATGAGAAAACTGTGTGGGTTAAAGGCCTTCCAATTAAGAAGGTTTCTCTGTGGATTTATAGACCGGTGGTTCATTCTTCCTGTACGTGTTTCCACGGCAACTGTCAGGTAGATTTTCTGCTACTTGCTAGGAAGTTAGAAATGTTGAGAGTGGTTTTGCTTTTTCAATTCAGTGAAGCTTAAATGAAATTCTGTGCAAGAATCTGGCATTTAAGTTGGGTCATTTATTCATATCTAGAAGAAAATCAATTACAGTAATCAAATGTGCAATATTTTTTATTGGTGTTTACATTCAAAAGGTTTTCTCAACTCTTATGGATTAAAATATATATTTTTTTCCTCTTCCTAAATGATGTATTTACATATCTATGAAATCCATCATTTTGAAAAATACAGAATTTTGAGATATTTCTCAAAATACTAAAGCAATGACACCTTTCCAATAGCAATAGCAAGATAGTAACACAATGTAAAAAATAAATTGTGTGCGTGTGCATGTGTGTGCGATCGAGTGTGTGTGCATATGATTTCATTTGTGTGCATGTGTGTGTCATTGTGCATGTGTGTGCGTGTGTGTCATCGTGCATGTTTGTGTCATCATGAATGTGTGTGGGATCATGCTTGTGTGTGCACATGTGTGTGTTTGACTTTGCATATATGTGTGCACATGTGGAGGAGGGAGGGTTGTTGGGTTCATTGTGAATAATGTACATACCAATCCTCAAAGAGTGTAAAGCGTAGAGATGAGTGTTAAACGTAGAGATGAGCAGATCGATCAATGAATGATCGAGTTTCAATTTAATTTCCTGAAAATTTTGGTTCCCTGCAAATTCAATCTTTTTACAATTCAATTTTTAAGGATCATAGAATGAAAAACTGTCCAGAGCAATTTTACCTACTGCTGAAGTATTACAGAGCAGGGACATTTTGTACAGCCATTGTTGTTTCCTATAATTCCATGCAACTATAACATCATGTCATGGTCGCGCAGGTACTAAGTAGCCAGGCAGGCAGTCTGACGGGGTAACATGGTGGCAATTGCTCGTTCTGTGGCCCTGACAGGACAAGTAAAAGGGGGTATACATGTAGGGGGATAATAAATTATGATTTAACGTGATGCCAGCTGAGGTGTCTGATCAGGGACGGCCAGTGCTGAATATGGGGTCCCTAGGAGATAGATGGTAGTGCAGCACGGTAGATCACTCCCCCTAGCTGGAGTTGGCCACTGGTGTGATGATGGGGGTTGTATTGAGCAGTGCAGCAGAAAGAAGCAAGGAAGCAAAATAATTTAGTCTTTACCTTTACTGATGATGGATGGCAAGTTGAATCCAGGGGTACTGTTCACCCGGTCCAGGGTCCGGCCAGAATGAAAGCAGATGAAGTGCACTCCACCAGGTGGGGACAGTATGCCTTTCTTCTGCGCTTTGTATTTAGACTCTCAGATGCCTGTGAGCTGATCTGTCTCTCTCTTTGTGCTCCTTTTTCTGTGTAGTTTCTCCAACCATCAGGCAGTGCTGTCCTGTTTCTCCCAGTTTCAGGTTCTCTATACTGAGGTGTTCTTGAGTCTACACATGTCACCAGCAGACTTGTAGTCCTCTGGTCTCCAGACTTGGCTTCCAGGGCTTGCAATCGCTGAATAGCCCAGGACTCTGGTGTCCTCTTCTCCACATGAACCGGGGGTGAGCCTGCAATAGCTCCAACCCCAAGAGCTCTTGTCTTCTCGTGCGTCCTCTCCCTTCCTTTCCTCACACTACTTTATTCTCTTTGTCTCCTCCCCTCAGCCAGATGAGGCAATAACCTTAAAAACTAGGAGTTGCTCCTTCTTCTGGTCAGGGATCGGGCTTGTGTGTGGATGCGTAGTTACCTGATATAGGGAGCTCCATCTACTTCCAGACATAATACCATCACTGGTTAGGGAGGCGATACCATTGTGGCTGTTGGACTGCAGGGCGCTGCAATAACATAGTCTAAAGAAGCAAATTTGGAGGATTCAGATCCAATTTAAGACTAGTCAGCTCATCCAGCAGATGTTTTAGAGTGATTTTAGGCAAGTTTAAGGACATTTTTGCTTAGCTTCTATCACATCAGGTTTTTCTTCTCTACAGCTTATCTTAATGCAATTAGACTGCATTGAGGGTAGCACTAGTGCTCTCTTATTGCCAGAAAGTTAACTGCCTTTAAGTGGAGAGTCATATGCGTTGATATAGGAATCCGGCTTGTAGATCGCGCTGTTCAAAGATTTGGCCAAGAAAATCACTCCAAGGACCTCGTATCTTAAGACAAAGATCTTTATTCCTCCATAGACTCGACCCACTGTACACTTCCTCAGGAGTTTAAGAATTAATGAATGTAATTCTTAAACGCCTGACGAAGTGTACAGTGGGTCGAGTCTGTGGAGGAACAAATATCTTTGTCTTAAGATCCGAGGTCCTTGGAGTGATTTTCTTGGCCAAATCTTCGAACAGCGTGATCTACAAGCCAGATTCCTATATCAACGCATATGATTTATACAACTCTTCTGGTGGATTGCTGCATTCGACAGAATCCAATTGTCTGGTTTATTAGTGGTTGTGTCACACACAACCCGACCAGGTGAGCGAGACCATACTTACAATTGACTGATTATATCAGATAAGACCCTATTGTGCGCTTCCGCTCCATTTGTTATTTAAGTGGAGAGGAATGAAGGACAACCTCAGCGACCCATGTCATGTTATTCTTTGTCTAAAATATTCAGTTACATGTGAGACAGTGTGGTGAAAGGTTGTCTGCTGTTCTATATAGTGAAACATAGTCCGAAAATCTGCAAGTGGTTTGCAAATTTAATTTTTGTATTTACATTCTTATTTCCTGTCTTTTTGATCATTTTTGTCTCTGCTATTTCTCATTGTAAGTACTCATACAGACCTGATTCCTTTTGTCACATCTGTGGCAGTATGCCTATTTTGCATCCTTTAAAGTAAATTTGGTGATCAAGGTAAGTTTTGTGCCCCTAACAAGGCGTGCAAGCAGTGTGTTGAGTGTTTATAGATATGGATAAAAAGAACTCATGATAAGATGACATTTTGTATACTTACCATTCTAGTGACTGTTACATTTGTATAGTAAAAACTTTAAAATATAGCAAGAAAAATAAATATAAGGCCTGTTTCACATCTAAGCCTAGGCTGCGTTTTGCTTCAGTTGCATTTTTATGCGTTTTTACTGCTAAAAACGCATCCAAATGCATGCGTTTTTGGCCCCATTGTTTTCAATTGAAAACGCATTGGAAACGCAGCAAAATCGCATGTGCACTTTGAAAAACACAAAACGCATGTGTTTTTGCAAACACAGCAAAAAACGTGGGCTGCTGCATCTAGGGCTGCATTTGCAAAGACGCATGTGTTTTGCGTTTTTCAAAACGCACATGCAATTTTGCATGTGTTTCCAATGCGTTTTCAATTGAAATCAATGGGGCCAAAAACGTGTATGTTTAGATGTGTTTTAAGCGGTAAAAATGCATAAAAATGCAAATGAAGCAAAATGCAGCCCTGCATTAGATGTGAAAGAGGCCTAAGATATAGCATCTTAGTCTACCATCAGCTATAAATCCAGGGCCTCATTTTGATATAATCCTAGTTCGAGTTTTACTTGAAATACACCTCTATTCAAGAACAGCATTGTGATGGCAAACAAAATGACAGCGGTGATGAAGATTTTGAAATTGAAGATATCCCAGTTTATAAGGGATTTGACCAGCATAAGGTGATCTGTTTTGTACAAGATTTGGGACTATCAAAACAGGTTTCAGAGCTCAGCATCCAAAACTGCGTGAGAAAAACTTAGGCTAGGGTCACATTTGCGGTTAAAATTTCAGATCCTGATCCGGTTTTGAGCTGTTCAAAACTGGGTCAGGAACCGCAGCCCATAAGAGCTCTTTATAGTAACCAGATTGCACTACATGCAATCCGGTTACCGCTTGAGGATTTGCAGCCTGCGGTAAAAATCCTGCAGGCTGCAGTTTTCGCAGCGGTTTGCAAACCGCAGCAGGCTTGCTATAATGGGCTCCTATGGGAGCCCATGCGGCTGCTGCAAGGCACTTGTGAATGTCTGCAGCAGCCGTATGCTTTATTCATCCCTATGGTGGTGCGCTGCCCATGGACCTAATGTTAATGCTTTCAGGACCAAGGCTAGTGGCTCATCCAGTATGTACATTATGTACTGTATGTCCTACGCAGTGAGGAGACTCCGGGTTCATTCATAAAATTGAAAATGGCGACAAATACTATAAATGCCCACATTAACCCCTCACATGGCCACCTGAGTGGACAGCATGTCTCTAGGGGGGGTGGCCACACCATAGAGACATGTTGCCCACATCTATTATTAACATTAACCCTTTGTTCATCCCTGCAGCAACAGGGATGAACAAAGCATACGGTAACTGGACTGCTTCGGATTACACATCCTGAGCAATCTGGTTACCGTGTTGTGGTTTGCAGGTCACATTTTGTGAAAAAAATGTGTCTGAAGGCAATTGTGCTTACCGAATCCGGATCTGAATGCGGTAACCGCAATTACCCTTCCAAGTGTGACCCTAGCCTTAAATTAAAAAGTTAAAAAGGAGGTAAACTACATTCGATCCAGAGAAAGTGCATTTCTGCAATATTGTTCAAAAGGCTCTGGCTTTGTGTATTGTCATAACATTTATGGTTTAGATAAGGAATTGGGAATTCCAATCCATAACGCAAATTAATACTTTAATGCTTCAATCGAATAGCTGTAAGCAAGGCCCATAAACTCCAATGTTAACAATTGTTTGCCAAAGTGCAATCTGTCTACTGGATTCAGTTTTTGAGAAGTCAGGTTTAATAGGGTCTGCAACATTTTTTGGCCTTTTAGCAAAACCTGATCAGTTTTTTAACATGGGACCCTATGGGAACCTGATCCAGTACTTGATGGTACATATAGGTACCATCAGGTACCTGATCAGGTACCTGATTTGGTAAAAATGCCTCCAAACAGACAAGGGAAAAAACTGGATCCATTAATGCATCCAGTTACTGGTTGCAGGCTACCAAGTGTGACCCTAGCTTATGGCTTCAAATGTGCCCTTCTCCAAAATAGTAATTTATATGGTGCAATCTCCAGTTGCAAAGCTTCTCTTTGTGAACAATGTGGAGACATAAAGAGTGTCATTGAGTTGTTGCAATATCACAAACACAATTGGATCAACGTTTTGACCTTAAAATGGGAAGCTTTGTTCTTCGTCAGCAACATAGATACATCAAGTATCCTTGTTTCCTGTGCTTGTAGGGCAACAGAGTTCATAATCTACCAATGAGTAGAGAGTACTTGGCCACCAAGATCTGACCTCAAACCTGGTGATCCAAACAATCTTCATGAACCACTTGTTGATATAAAGAACATTATATTCCACCTCTGTACATGAAACTATGTCTCTTGAAGCAATTTGTTAAAGCATTGCAAACTGAAGGAAAATGTTTCAAGTACCTCATTTTGTTTTGAAGGTCGTGGAGGAATGATATCAATGTAGATGTGATGTACATATGATGGCTGACTATTGTTCAAGCATCAGATGATATTGTCCACAGACAGAACAATCTAGGAAAGGTTATAAGTATACATTTTTACCTTAACTAACGCTAGCTAACTTTACCCATTGCAACAATAAATCCTTTGTATTGACTTTAACATTTAAATAAACATTACATTGATGTTATTGTTTGCATTAAGTTTATTTGCATTAACAATTTGTATGGTTTTAGAGACAAAGGATTGGGTCCTTGAGGTTAGAAAGTTGTTGTGAAAAGCTTGGTTCACTTTTGGATTCAGAAGCCAGAAGTTAGTCAAAAACAATTGTCTATCTCGATAAAAAATGGCTCCCCAGTGTTATTAAAATTTTTCTTTTTTTTTCGCTCCTTTCTCTTCTCTCTCGTCAATTAGGTTTAATTAACGCCAGTGGCGTAACTTCAGGCACAGGAGCCTGATGCGAAAGCTCCAACGGGGCCCCCAATTACTGTAAATCTTTAATAGTCTTAGTCTTTTTCTATGGGCCAAAGGGATTTTTAGGGCCCCCCTAGGTTGCAGGGCCCAGGTGCGATCGCAACCAGTGCACCTATTGTAGTTACACCCCTGATTAATGCCTTGTTAAGACTTCAATGATGCTTAATGTATGCAAGAAAGGTCAAAGTGTCTTCAGGGTTTTTCATCAATGTTTGGTCAGTGGTTAATTTGTTACCATTAGTGTTTCATCAATTATTTTTTCACATGTGAAAAAAATTAATTGCAAAGTTTCTCCTATTCATACTAATATTAACACTGTTTACACTTGTATGTTGTCCGTGATTTTCATGGCCCCATAGACTATGGGTAATTTTCTTCCGTTACTCATGTCAGAAATTGACATTTTTCCTGATTTTTTCTTGAAGACACAGGCAAAAAAAAAGAATGAGCATATAAACATCTCTGAACAGCTCTTATAATGGGCATGTGTTTTATCCGTGAAAACCATACATACAATATGTACATGAAAAATGGACGGCTGAATGAGTGAATGAGGCATTAAGGATGTTCATACGTTTAGTGGGTATCTATTTAATGAACAACAGTTAACCTTTGGCTGACAGATATACACTACAATATGACCAACTAAGTTCCCAAAAACAATGTATCAAATTGCTTTGAACTGCTGGATAATAAATTGTCTAGCTTCTAATTGCTTTTTATGATTGTTTTGGGTTTTTCTCCTGCTGAATAGCTAATCATGCTGCACTGTTCTCCATAAAACTAGAACCTGTATTTTGGGAGGAATAAAAATAAATTCAGCCCAGCCATTCAGCATTACTTTAAAACCATTTGTAGAAAACAATTAGTATAAATAACAACCCTGCAAAGATTGATAAAGTTTCATCAAGGACAGCGATTCATTTGGGAAGAAGACGTACATTATACGTACATTATAAATTATAGCAAAACTAGGAGCATGGGGAGAGGAGGACATGGCATCTTTGCCGGCTTTAGAGTTTTGGGAGAAGTTGTACTTTAATCACAGACATGAAGACATTTCCAGAAGTGAATTAAAAAATAACACTACATCAACATACATTAAAAAAAAACTGACCAAAAGCAGCCAAAAGGTTCAGACATCCAGATATCCATTGCTCTGAGAAGGATACAGTAGAACCAGTGCCCTATTAGACAGGATGGTGATAACAACTGCCCTATAACAATGGAGCAAGTACACAAATAGAAAATCAAATAACTTCAACTGCCATATAGACTAGGATGGATACAACTGCCCTATAGACAAGATACCAAAGATTAAAATGACTTTGATAGCCTTTCAGGCAGTGGGAATCTGCAGAGTGGACTCAATAGCCCTTTTCACTATTTTTTCCTATGGCACAGATAACATTCATAACATTCAAAACACTGCCATGCAGATTGTCAGCCAGCTTTTTGTATTTAGGCAGAAGCTACTCTTGGAACTGTTCCAATCACAGTAGTCACTTATCTCTGAGGCACACAGGGCTTGCTCTTACAAGTCTGAGACAGTTTTATCTCCCGTATCATTTTCTCACATACTTATGTCACACAACTTCTATGTCTTTAATATAAGGATTAATATTAATTAAAGTTACAGTGGACATACTTCTTCCTTCTTCCACACCTGAATTCACTTCTTTATATTCATACAAGCTTACAAACGTCTGCCCAGACATGTCTGCTTCAGACTGTCTCACAGAAGTGTCTCATAAAAGTGTCAAGATTCGAAATAGGCCAGAAATTGACCTGAATTGACTGGATAGACTGGAAGGTAATCACATAGAGGCCCACTGAAAACAATGTGTGTAACTCTTTTCACTATCAATCTTTACCATGTCTTTTATTTCATTGTTTGTTTTCCATTGTGCTCTCATGACCTACTTTCACCACCCCACCCCCCCTCCATCAACCACTCAATCACATTAACCCTCTCTCCTCCCCTACTCCATGTACAGCTCCCATGCTATCTTAAGTTTACTGAAGAATCTCAGCCCATCATATTCCAAAGTTTTGCATAATAAACTATTGCTCTTTCTCTTTTCACTGCTGCTCCTCTCAAGTGATATCTCCCCCCAACCCTGGTCCACCCTCTGCCAACTTCAACCCCCCCAAGTCACATAGAAACTCTACTAACTTTATTACCATTACAAGCACACGTTCATTTTCCTCTTTTAATTGTGCTCTCTTGAATCCACTGTCTTTACACAACAAGCTCCCCTTCATTCACAATTACTTCCATACGAACTCTCTTTTATTCTGCTGGCCCTCACTGAAACCTGGATCCAGATTCAGACACTGCTTCCCTTGCTGCTATTTCTCATGGCAGCTTACATTTCTCCTATTCCCCGAGACCTGGGAACAGACTTAGTGGTTGAGTTGGCTTACTCCTGTCCCTACAATGTACTTTCAAGGTCATCCCACCAGCTCCATCACTCTCATTCCCCTCTTTTGAGTTCATACCATTAGGCTCTTCCATCCCTCCCCCTCAGAGTAGCGGTGTATATCGCCCCCCAGATTCACCCACTCACTTCCTCAATCATTTCTCTGTATGGCTGCCGCACTTCATGTCCTCAGAATTACCAACCCTTATTCTGGGAGACTTTGACCTCTCAGTAAACAGCCCCATCTCCTCATCTGCATCCCAGCTCCTATCTCTAACCACCTCTCTTGGCCTCTCACAGCTTCAACCTCTGAGACACACAAAGATAGTAACTACCTTGACCTGATCTTTGTCCTGCTGTGTTCAACCTCTTCATTAGATAATTTACCTCTTCCTCTCTCTGATCATAACATTCTCTTCTTCCCACTCACAAACCCTCATCCACCCCAGCCCACTCCTCCTATCACACATCCAGAAATCTACAGTCATACTCAACACTGACAGACTCTCTACACTCATCACTGTCCCCAATATCCTCCTTCTCCTGTCCTGATCTGGCAGTAAACCACTAAATGATACTCTCAGAAGCAACCTGGACCACGTAGCGCCCCTCACCCTCAGAACCTCCAAACACAGAGTAAAACAGCCCTGGCTCACATCACAAACTCGACTACTCCAGGAAAACTCGTTCACCAGAACACTTTAACCATTATAAATTCATGCTAAAAACGTACAACTCTGCCTTTCACCTTGCCAAACAGACCTACTTCACCACCCTGGTCTCCTCAATATCCAACAATCCAAAAAAAACCTCTTTGACATTTTTCACTCTCTCCTCAGTCCTAAAGTGCAGCCCCTATCACTGACCTCTGTGCTGATGATTTGGCTTCTTACTTTATGGAGAAAATAGACAACATCCGCCTGGAAATCAGCTCCCAGCCTTCAAGCGCTGTTACTCCCATTCTTCCCCACTTTTCCTCCGGCTCACTCTCCATATTTTACACAGTTAAAGAAGAAGAAGTGGGGGCGTGGCCTGAGAGCTGTTGGCGGCAGTCGCATAAGCCCCGGCTCCACGGCCACAGATCTGGAAGCGGCACTTCACGCTCTCCACTCACCTTGCTGACTGCCACACACGGCGGGAAAATCTCCTGCTCACCCACGATGCCGTGGGGAGTGGCGAAATCCCAGCCAAAGGACAGCTAAGGTATCTGATTTCTTCCACCTGGACGCCGCTGCCTCACACTCCAAAATGGCGCCGGCGGGTGGATCCCGCTCTGCCTCCTCGCGCTCCTCTGCAAGGAGTGTGAGGAACAAGGAGCAGATGGAGGAGGATGACATTTCGCTCACCAGAAGCACTATGCAAAAGCTCCTGTTGTCCCTGCGCGCTGCCCTCCATGAGGATTTTCAAGGTATGCTGGGGAGCTTAAAAGGGATGTGAACAGTCTGGGAGACTGTACGGCGCATTTGGAGGAAAAAATGACTGAATACGCTACAGCTCATAACACCCTGGCTGATAGCTATGAAGCTATTGAAAGGAGAATGGAGACCCAACAGTTAAAGTTATGGGACTTAGAGGATAAAAGCAGGCGCTGTAACATCAAACTAATAGGAATCGCGGAGGACATCATAGAATCTGATCTTCCTGACCTGCTCTTCTCCTTCATCACTCATGTCCTCCCTGGCACTTCCTCTGCTTCTTTGGGAATTGAATGCATCCACCGTGTTTCTAAACCATCTCATATTAACCCAGCCCTACCCTTGGATGTCCTGGTGTGTATTCAGGGTTAAGGAGGATTTTATGCTGGCCTTAAAGAAACGTCCGGAGCTCCCCGAGTGGTGTGCTGGAATTACAGTTTATCCCAATCTTTCCATGGGGACTTTGGCTAGACGTCCCTATGTGTAAGGTCTTGAGGGAGGCTGGGGTCCCCTATTGATGGGCATTCCCGGTGAAGGTACGGTTTACTTTTAAGGGAGACAGCCATGTTTTTCACTCCCCTAAACTGTTGGAGTGAGCGCTTAAAACATAGGGCCTACCTTCGGCTGCTGCGGGACCGAAGAGTTCCCCCAAGGCTGGGAAAGCTCCTTCCTCTGTAAGAATAGTTGATCCTGAGTGGGAGAAGTTTCATTGAGTGAGAAACCCTGATGCACTCATAAGTTGATCTGTGGCTGTGATCGGTTTCATCATGTTACAGCCCTGGTAGGCACGGCGTTGTCTGTTTCCCCTTTGGGCGCTGAGGATGCCCTGCCGTGCTGGAGGTTTCCGATATGTCACCTCTGGGACTTCCTCCCCCCTTTGCAAAACCAGGTTTGCCTCAATGGTTTACATCTATGTCCTGTTGATCCGTTCTTTGTTTTACCTTGTGTCCCCCTTTTTTCCCCCCCTTTCCCCTTCCTTTCCCTGTGAGTCATGTGAGTCACGCGCCTATTTTCTTCCGCCACCATGAGTATTAAAATGCTATCTCTAAACGTAAATGGACTAAACTCTCCAGCCAAAAGGTCGTTTCTTTGGACAGAGGTTTGCAGAAGAGGCGGACATTCTTTGCATTCAGGAATCCCATCTCCTCAAGGAGGACAATGTTAGAGTACAACACCGCTTCTTTAACAAGTCCTTTTTTGTGAATAATCCTGCAAAAAAGCAGAGGTTTGCATTTTTGTAAAATCATCCACTCTGTTCCAGATGATTAATGTAATGGCTGAACCTGCTGGCAGATACCTGTTACTTGTTTGTAAACTGTATAACACTTTATTCACCATAGTGTATCTGTACGCACCGAATGTTTCTCAAACGAGATTTATCCGTGATGTCATGAAGTTAGTTTATAAGCACTCTCAGGGTATGTTAGTAAGCGGTGGTGACTTCAATATTATTGTGTCTCGTCAATTGGATTGTTCGGCGAGCAAGCTACCCATTAGGGGAGAGATGGGCCCGCTCTGTAGAACTCTGCATTTGCACGATGTCTGGAGGTATCTGCACGCCGAGGAAAGGGATTTTACCTTTTTCTCTAATAGACATAAATTTTATTCGCGCCTGGACTACTTTTTTAGTGGACAGTGCGACTCTGCCTGCCTGTAGCTCTGCAGAAATTGTAATGGGGCTGTAATGACGCCAATCATGTCATTTCCGGCAGCGGGTGACGTCAGTACACCCACGCCGCTCTGCGGGCTTCAAGCACTGCACTGCGCATGCAGTGTGGGTGGACTGACGTCACCCGCTGCTGGAAATGACGCGATTCGCATCATTACAGCCCCATTACAGCCTTGCTAGCGCTGAGGAGAGCTGGGAGGTGCTGAGTGTGATAGGAATTGCAGATCACGCCTATTAAGGCGTGTTATTATGACGACATGGGCCCGCCTGGGTGACTAAAGAATATAGCCACTACTCATTATCATCACTAATGAGTAAGTGATATAACGTTTTTCTATACTTTCACTGAATGCTTTTATGACCAAAAAGGAGTGTGGGATTACTGATGGGATGCTGCAGGGACATGTTTTAATAGCTTAGGAGGCGATTTGGGGGTGACAGGATCACTTTAAGCCCCTCTCATTCACAACTGTCAACTGGTAACTGTCACTTTCTCTCCATTATGTAGATAGGGCCAAGATTGTTTGGTGAATTGGAATGCGCGGGGTTAAAATTTCGCCTCACAACATAGCCTATGACGCTCCCGGGGTCCAGACATGTGACTGTGCAAAATTTTGTGGCTATAGCTGACAGCTGTCGATTTTCCTCCAACACTTTTACATTCAGTTTTTCCCCATTATGTAGATAGGGGCAACATTGTTTGGTGAACTGTAATGCGCAGGGTTAAAATTTCACCTCACAACATAGCCTATGACGCTCTCGGGGTCCAGACGTGTGACTGTGCAAAATTTTGTAGCTGTAGTTGCGACGGTGTAGATGCCAATCCCGGATAAACACACACCCATACATACACGCATACATACACACATTCAGCTTTATATATTAGACTAGCTGTAGTACCCGGCTACGCCCGGGTTAATAAATAACTGCTGTTAGCTATAACAAAATAGAATTTGAATATGTCATATTAATGACCTGTAGGAATATAGAAGCTGAGCTGTGATTGATTGCTATAGGCAGCCTGATAAATCTCCAGCTAACAGTAAACCCTCCCCCTGGCCGGGCAGTATATGTTACCTCACACATACACATAATAGACAGCTATTAATTAAGTGGAAACCACTATGGAGTTTTTGTTACATAAAATATAACTTTTATTAATTATATAAAAGCAGACATATAAACGTTATGAACGAAGTACAAGGGAAACCCACAAAAATCTGCAGTCAGGTAGTGACTCCCTGAGCAAGCACTGCACATGTAAGGTACCTGTAAGGGAGTCACTACCTGACTGCAGCTTTTTGTGGGTTTCCCTTGTACTTCGTTCATAACGTTTATATGTCTGCTTTTATATAATTAATAAAAGTTATATTTTATGTAACAAAAACTCCATAGTGGTTTCCACTTAATTAATGATTGAGAGGAGTGTTACTTATTCCTATGCACGCACACCTTAAGGGATGATGCATCTTTAACCATGAGATTATTTGATATAAGGTGTATGGTGATTTTGAATATTTATACATAATAGACAGCTCATGTGACTGACATCTGCCTTAATTCCCTATATGGCACATGTGTTGCACATTGGCTGTTTTTAATCAGATATTTATGTTTGGAAAATAAAGATAGCACACATGTGAGGCGAGTTGTGTGAGGTGATTTGTGCACATCTGTGTCTGTCTGTGTGGTGTGTGTGTCCCTGGGGTGTGTATGTGTGTGTCCCTGTGTGGGGGTCTGTGTGGTGTGTGTCTCTTTGTGGTGTGTGTCCCTGTGGGGTGAGTGCTTGTGTCCCTATAGGGTGTGTATGTGTGTGTGTGTGTGTCCCTGTGGGGGGTGTCTGTGTGGGGTGTGTGTGTCTCTGTGTTGTGTGTGTCTCTTTGTGGTGTGTGTGTGTCCCTGAGGGGTGAGTGCATGTGTCCCTTTAGGGTGTGTATGTGTGTGTGTCCCTGTGGGGGGGTCTGTGTGGTGTGTGTGTCCCTGGGGTGTGTATGTGTGTGTCCCTGTGGGGGGGGGTATGTGTGGTGTGTGTCTCTGTTGTGTGTGTCTCTTTGTGGTGTGTGTGTGTCCCTGTGGGGTGAGTGCATGTGTAAGTATAGGGTGTGTATGTGTGTGTGTCCCTGTGGGGGGTGTCTGTGTGGGGTGTGTGTGTCTCTGTGTTGTGTGTGTCTCTGTGTGGTGTGTGTCTCTTTGTGGTGTGTGTGTGTCCCTGTGGGGTGAGTGCATGTGTCCCTATAGGGTGTGTATGTGTGTCTCCCTGTGGGGGGTCTGTGTGGTGTGTGTGTCTCTTTGTGGTGTGTGTCCCTGTGGGGTGAGTGCTTGTGTCCCTATAGGGTGTGTATGTGTGTGTGTCCCTGTGGGGGGGGGGGGTCTGTGTGGGGTGTGTGTGTCTCTGTGTTGTGTGTGTCTCTTTGTGGTCTGTGTGTGTCCCTGAGGGGTGAGTGCATGTCTGTGTGGTGTGTGTGTCCCTGGGGTGTGTATGTGTGTGTCCCTGTGGGGGGGGGGGGGTATGTGTGGTGTGTGTCTCTGTTGTGTGTGTGTGTTGTGTGTTGTCTTTGTGGTGTGTTCCTGTGGGGTGAGTGCATGTGTCCCTATAGGGTGTGTATGTGTGTGTGTCCCTGTGGGGGGGTCTGTGTGGTGTGTGTGTGTGTATCTGTGTTGTGTGTGCCTCTTTGTGGAGTGTGTCCCTGTGGGGTGAGTGCATGTGTCCCTATAGGGTGTGTATGTGTGTGTGTCCTTGTGGGGGGGGGTGTCTGTGTGGGGTGTGTGTGTCTCTGTGTTGTGTGTGTCTCTGTGTGGTGTGTGTCTCTTTGTGGTGTGTGTGTCCCTGAGGGGTGAGTGCATGTGTCCCTATAGGGTGTGTGTGTCCCTGTGGGGGGTCTGTGTGGTGTGTGTGTGTCTCTTTGTGGTGTGTGTGTCCCTGTGGGGTGAGTGCATGTGTCCCTATAGGGTGGCTATGTGTGTGTCCCTGTGGGGGGGGTCTGTGTGGTGTGTGTCATGTGTGTCTCATTGTGGTGTGTGTGTGTGTGTGTGTGTGTCCCTGTGGGGTGAGTGCATGTGTCGCTATAGAGTGTGTGTGTGTCCCCTTGGGGGTGTGTGTGTGTCTCTGTGTTGTGTGTGTCTCTTTGTGGTGTGTGTGTGTGTTTGTTCGGGTGCGTGGTGAGTATCCAATGTTGAGGCTGCACCTTAGCGTCTATACACTTGCTGTTAATCTTTGTGTGCGTGTGGTGTGTATACATGTCCCCGTGCATGGTGAATATCTCATGTTGGGGCCCCACCTTACTGACTATATGCTGGTATATGCTGTTAGTCTTTGGCGCTATCATTAAGCCCCTCTCATTCACAACTGTCAACTGGTAACTGTCACTTTTTCCCCATTATGTAGATAGGGGAAAAATTGTTTGGTGAATTGGAATGCGCGGGGTTAAAATTTCGCCTCACAACATAGCCTATGACGCTCCTGGGGTCCAGACGTGTGACTGTGCAAAATTTTGTGGCTATAGCTGACAGCTGTCGATTTTCCTCCAACACTTTTCCATTCAGTTTTTCCCCATTATGTAGATAGGGGCAACATTGTTTGGTGGAACTGTAATGCGCAGGGTTAAAATTTCACCTCACAACATAGCCTATAACGCTCTCGGGGTCCAGACGTGTGACTGTGCAAAATTTTGTGGCTGTAGTTGCGACGGCGTAGATGCCAATCCCGGATAAACACACACCCATACATACACGCATACATACATACATTCAGCTTTATATATTAGATTGCAAAGGATGGTCTAGAAACACAGTCAAACGACTCTCAAAAATTGCTGGTAACAGATACACTGCTGCTGGTAACGTTTCTGTGATTACGACTCGATGTTCCCTAGGTTGGAAGCGTAGAACTGCGTTGTGTACTATATTTACCACTGGTGTTTTGGGGAAAATAATAATATGAGAAAAAGATGTTCAGCCTACCATGGAGTGGTGCTTCTGGGAGTCCAAGAGCGGTCAGAATCCAGGAAAAGTCAAGAGTAGTTAAACTGGAGCTGTTATGTCCGACGAATGGGAACAACCTCTTATATGTATTTTCTCTGTGTTCAGCCTTTCCTCCTGTCAGTAAAATTCCTTGTTATCGCTAGGAAGAAATAAACTGTGTGAAGATTGTCCCTATGTCCCTCCTGTAGTTGGGCTCTGTATTAGGTTGCTTCTCCCTTCTTTCCAATTTTAGTCTGCAGAAGCCATTACTAAAGACGCATGTGTACTACCCTGTACAGTTTACCCTTTTTTTGCCTGCTGCTGCATTGTAACTAATACAAGATTATGGAAGAATACAGCATTGCTTCTCCCGATCTTTTCTACAGTTCAGTGCCGCTGACTTAAACTGTCTGTGGACGTCTGGTGGTGTGAGTACAAGCTATTCAATTATTTAAGAAACTGATAGCTAGAATGTTTGGGAATTGCAGCTTCTAGGAAAAGACAGAACAGTGAAAAAGAATAGCTGTGAAACTGAATAGTATACAGTTTATAATCCAAGAAGAGGATTATCCATAAGGCTAAAGATGAAAACACAACATAGCAGCCTACATGAGCTTGCAGAAATTCTCTGTGCTCCTCAGCTCAGAAATCGCTCAGTGAAAAAATAACCTGTTACTAAGAACAATTTATAATCCAGAGAAAGGCTCATCTATGAACTAATTGTGAAGCAGCAGTTTTCATAGACTTTGCAAATGCATTCTCTAAACACATTATAAACCTAAAAGTACCCAAGCCCAACCACCCCACCCGGTAAGGGGTAAGCAAGACTGTGGTATTGATCCAAACAAGGAAATTTTTTTTGCAGCGTGCATGAATTTATTAGATATATCAAAACACAATTTACACAAAAAGTGACAAGCAGATACTGGCAGATCAAAAAACAGAGGATAATGAAACCAAAAGCAGTGGGTAGCAGCAAAGTACACGGTGTTATACAAAAAACAGAGCAAAAAACAAACTAAAA
Organism: Allobates femoralis; assembly: GCA_033576535.1. Lineage (NCBI taxonomy): Eukaryota > Metazoa > Chordata > Amphibia > Anura > Aromobatidae > Allobates > Allobates femoralis. The sequence goes on from JARQOC010000004.1 coordinate 258,737,088, forward strand.
CGTTTTTTATGTGTATAACATCTCTAAAAATAAAAGATAGTAATATCGGGGGGTAAAATGGAGGTGTCACAGATGAGTCCCAAGTATAGAGGGCTGCCTAGTACTTCATTATGGTAGCGTTATACACCCAAGGCTCCCAAGGTACTAAATTGAATGCGACTGAATGAACACCTACTCCCCCCACCCAAAGGTAACTGAATACTCTGTAAAGAATCAATTAAACACCAGATTCCCTTGTGAAAGATAAAGTCATTGATCACTATGTAAACAGAGCGCTAAATCAGGGAAAAATACCTGAAGCTGTAAGAGGTAATATGCACCCATACCTTGTGACATGTTTCCAGACTTTGCGACACGGGAACTGCTACCACACCACCTCTTCCTCTATGCGTTTGTCCGTAATGACGGGTTACAGAGTATTCAGTTACCGTTGGGTGGGGGGAGTAGGTGTTCATTTAGTCGCATTCAATCTAGTACCTTGGGAGCCTTGAGTGTATAATGCTACCATAATGAAGAAGTAGGGCAGCCCTCTATACTTGGGACTCATCTGTGACACCTCTATTTTACCCCCCGATATTACCATCTCTTGTATTTTAGAGAAGTTATACACATAAACAACTTTTTTGTTTGTTTTTTGCTCTGTTTTTTGTATAACACCGTTAAAAATGCTAAAAACTGGATCCAGATCGGCACCCATAGGCAACAATAGAAAAATTGCATTGCACTAGTTGTAATGCGTTTCCCAGATACGGTTTTGCAGCCTGCGGGAAAAATCATGCAGGATGCATTTTTCGCAGCGGTTGCAAAACCGGATCTGGATTTCTAACATGGAGCCCTATGGGTCCGAATCCGGTACCGCAAGACACATATGAATGCCTGCAGTACCGGATGGGTTTGGAACAACAATGCAGCATCTGTGCGGCATATCAGCACATATGCTGCATTGGTGTACATTAACGTGGTGTTTGAAGTTTTAATGTGTATAATATATGTGGGCAACATGTCTCCAGGGAGTGTCCACTCTCCCTAGAGACATGGTGGCCAAATGCATTGGCATTAAGTATTAACTGCCTATATTAATGTTTAGCCGATATTTGTCGGCTTTTACAAATCATGATTGGAAGCCGGCGGCTCCTGGTTGACAGCACGAGCATCAGTACACAATGAGCGTAAGAACATTGCTGGCCAGGATCCTTAATAGCTGTCCCAGGTGCTTACGCCAATTGCATACTGTAACCGCCCCTTTCCATGGTGCTGAAGGCTTAAACATTAGCTCTATGGCCAGCGCACATTGAAACTCTGCTGTACTAGCCATAGAGCTGATGTTCAAGCCTTCAGCACCATGAAGAGTGGCAGGTACAGTATGCAATTGGCGTAAGAACCTGGGACAGCTATTAAGGATCCTGGCCAGCAATGTGCTTATGCTCATTGTATACTGATGCTCATGCTGACAACCAGGAGCCGGCGACTTTCAATCATGATTTGTAAAAGTCGACAAATATCGGCTAAACATTAGGGTACCGTTACACGTCGCAACATTGCATGCAATTTCACTGGCAATTTGCTGGTTGCAGTGAAATCATGGACACATTGTTTCATTTGTATACAGCAACAAAATAGAACAATGTGTCCATGATTTCACTGCAACCAGCAAATTGCCAGTGAAATTGCATGCAATGTTGCGACGTGTAAAGGCCGCTTTAGTATAGGCAGTTAACACTTAAAATGCCAATGCATTTGGCCACCAAGTCTCTAGGGAGGGTGGACACTCCCTGGAGACATGTTTCCCACATATATTATACACATTAACCCTTCAAACATTTATCATCCCAGCAGCAGCAGGGTTTAAAAGAGCATTCGGCAACTGGTCCTATTTTTTATCGGACCGGCGGAATCTGGCGCTCATAGACACCCATGTTATAACACACAGGATTGCACCGGATCCGGCTCGATCTGGGTGGATCCGATTCAATTCAATTTCAGTCCGGGACACAAAATCCATGTTTGGAAAGCAGGGGAACATTGTAATCTCCACAGCGTCTACCGCATCCGGTACCGGATGCCACATTAAGGAGACATCCAGTACCGCATGCGGAATTAGGGACACACTTTTTACAGGGCAAAATTAGTATGAAGGCACTGGAGATTACCGCATCCAGAAATGGATGCGGTAACCACATTCTGCCTTCCAAATGTGACCCTAGCCTTACAAAGTCATCGGTGAAAGATATTGCTCTGTCCTGGTAAAAATAAATACGCTAGAGTTTCTAATGGAGTTCCAGGACTTTCAACAGCTCAATTTCGAGCAAGACTGCGCTGAGCGAGACAACGCGAACAAAGCAGAAACAAAAATTGTGCAAACATCAGAAGCGGCACCTTACAGATCCAGGTTGCTAAGAGTTCAAGGCACTCTCTCAAATAAAACTTGTCAAGGTACTCGACTTTCAGCGAGCAGCTCATAAAGGCACACGCCAAAGCAGAAACTACTAAGGTACAAGCCACCTTTGCCCAAAAGAAAGTCAAAATGTACGCCTCGGTGGCAAGCGCAGCAGCTGAATCTGCATGCAAGAAGAGGGAAATGGATGCGCTGACAACAGTATCAGAAGCCAAGACTGCACATAAGAAGGCAGAAATTGAAGTTCTACAGAAGGAATGCAAACATGCTGCAGCCATGGTGAAGCTAAAGGTCTTTGAACATGCTCTAGGTGGGAGCCAAGGAGGCAGCATCAGTTAGTGTAAACTTGACAGAGATGACCCCCTTAAGCGCACAAGAGACTATGTGCTGAGCCAAGCTAATGAACCGCTGACAACCACTAACATTCCTGTCAGCACCAACACTTCTCCAGACCATTGCAGCTCTCAGCTTTCCAGGTCAGTCCAACGTACCGCCAACATTCAAATGCAAACCTCCTTCATGCTTCAATGCACAGCCAGACACTGCACCCCAGGAAACACCATATGCCAACATCCACATGCAACCTAACATTCTGGCAAGGCACTACACTTATGAAAACTGCATAGTTCTTGCCCCGTATACAACATAGACTGTGTACACCAAACCACTTACCTGTCTAAATGTCTATGCCCCTCCATACCTCCCTACGTTTCTGGGCCAAGAAACTACAACCTAGGCTAACAGCATTAGGCTGTGGTCACAGTTGACATGCGTTTTTTTAGTGCCTTTTAAAAACGCATGCTTTTTTACATGCGTTTTTCATGTCATCATGAGGTTTTTAAGGTGTCTGATGGCTCCCTGCGTTTTTGGCTGCGTTTTGAAATCTGCACCCAAAAATAGTGCATGTATTATTTTTTGGTGCATTTTGAAAAACGCATGCGTTTTTGAAGAAAACGCATGCGTTTTTATTAGTGATGGGCGAATCCTAAATTACTCGGAATCGCTTGACTCTAGCGAGTCCGAGCCCAGGACTCGCAACTCGTTGCGAGACTAGCGAGTCCAATGTTAATGAATGGGGAAGCAAGTAATAGCGAGTAGTGTGCGATTTACAAATCACAGATGTGTCTCGGAAGCTTCAGCCTGAAGCAATCCTAGTTTTGCCATTGATTTGCATTGGACTCGTTTACTGTGCAAGTAATCGCTGGGAAACTCGCACAGATAAGAGTTCTGTCTGCTCTGTGTGCTGGCTGCCGCAGCTCCAGGATCCTAGAGCCCGCCTGCTGCCTGATGTAGCAGAGCTGAGATTGTTTTCAGTCTGCTCATTCCCTGTGCATAGACATCTATATCTATGCACAGGGATGAGCAGAGAGGACATCGCGTTTTGGACTGCATCGGACGGAAGAGGAATTTTTAATTAAAGATGGAGTCCCTAATGGCTTTTTTTTTTTATTTCTAATAAAAATTTTTCTCTGTGTTGTGTTTTATTTAAACAATTTAATAGAAATTCATGGCGGTCATGTCTAATATTGACGTGACCGCCATAAATTTCGGGCTTAGGGCCAGCTGATAATACAAAGCTGGCCCTAACCTCTTTATTACCCAGCGTGCCACCACCACCAGGGCCGCTGGAAGAGCGGGGTTCAGCGCCAGAGGATGGTGCTTCAATGAACGCGCCATCTTCTGGGGCGGCTGCGGGCTGCAATTTGCAGTGGGGGGTGCCCAGAAAGCTTGGGCATCCCTGCGCTGCGGATTCCAGCCCCCAGCTGCTTAGCTGTACCTGGCTAGACATAGAAATTGCGCGGAGCCCCACGCATTTTTTTTAAATTATTTCATAAAATTCATGAAATAATAAAAAAAAAGGGCTCCCCTATATTCTTGTGTCCGGCCAGGTACAAATAGGCACCTGGGGGTTGGGGGCAGCCCGTCGCTGCCTGCTGGATCCGGCTGGTTCCAGAAATACGGCGAAGCCCATGTAATTTTTTTTCTGAAAAATCAATAAAGCAATCCTAAAAAAGGGACCGCATCTTTATTAACCCCTCACCCATGGTCCAGGGGTTAATAAAGATGCAGTCCCTTTTATTTACATTGTTTTATGGATTTGTGAGAAAAAAATTTCACGTGGGCTTCGCCGTATTTCTGGAACCAGCCGGATCCAGCAGGCAGCGACGGGCTGCCTCCAACCCCCAGGTGCCTATTTGTACCTGGCCGGACACAAGAATATAGGGGAGCCCTTTTTTTTAATTATTTCATGACTTTCATGAAATAATTAAAAAAAAATGCGTGGGGCTCCGCGCAATTTCTATGTCTAGCCAGGTACAGCTAAGCAGCTTGGGGCTGGAATCCGCAGCGCAGGGAGGCCTAAGCTCTCTGGGCACTCCCCCGCTGCAAATTGCAGCCCGCAGCCGCCCCAGAAGATGGCGCGTTCATTGAAGCGCCATCCTCTGGCGCTGAACCCCGCTCTTCCAGCGGCCCTGGTGGCGGTGGCACGCTGGGTAATAAAGGGGTTAATACCAACTTTGTTATACAAGCTGGTATTAAGCCCGAGATTCTTAATGTCAGGCCACGTTTGACCCAGCCACTAAGAATCTCCAATAAAGGGTTAAAAAAACACAACACAGAGAAAATGTTTTATTTGAAATAAAAAAAAAAGCCATTAGGGACTCCATCTTTAATTAAAAAAATCCTCTTCTGTCCGACGCAGTCCAAAACGCGATGTCCTCTCTGCTACATCCCCTGTGCATAGATATAGATGTCTATGCACAGGGAATGAGCAGACTGAGAACAATCTCAGCACTGCTACATCATCTCTGTGAGCAGGCGGGCTCTAGGACCCTGGAGCTGCGGCAGCCTGCACACAGAGCAGACAGCTGGACTCGGCTCGCAAAGTAACTTTGCGAATTTCCCTGCTATCACTGGCACAGTAGCCGAGTCTAATGCAACACAATGGCAATCCTAGTTTTGTCAGCGTTTGCCATTGATTTGCATTGGACTCGTGCGAGTAAACGCTGGGAAACTCGCAGAGTACAGAGTCCTAGCGAGTCTCTTACTACTCGCTTAGTAACGAGTCCTAGCGAGTAGTTTCGCCCATCCCTAGTTTTTATAACATGGGCCCCTATGGAAAACGCATGCAAAAACGCATGTACAATTAGTACCTTTTAGTCCCATTTAAAAACGCATGCGTTTCCCATAGGAGCCCATGTTAAAAAAACGCATGTGTTTTTGCATGCGTTTCCCATAAGGCCCCATATTAAAAAACGCATGCGTTTTTGGAAAAGCACCAAAAACGCATGGGACTGTCACACATGCTTTTTGGCTATTAGGGCATGCGTTTTTTAACATGGGGGCCTATGGGTGCTTTTTTTTCTTGCGTTTTTGAAAACACAGGTCTCCAAAAACGCATGTGAAAAATGCTACTGTGACCCCAGCCTTACTCAGCCAGGAAATGTGCTCCCAAAGTCGGAAAGAACAGACATGTCCGACTTCGCGAGGTACATGATTCCCCGAAAACTACACAGGGTGGAACTTTGCCTTCAAAACTGCAACTAATGATCTCAGCATTACTGCTGCTGAAGAGCTGGACCTGCTGATCAGGTGGCTGGGTCCACGGTCTACAGAGCGAATCAAGAGACTCAGATCTGTTTACATCAGCGACCCAACTACTGGTCTCGCAACCACATGGGACAGACTAGAGAAATGTTTTGGCATTTGTGAAACAATAGAAGATGCATTGCTCAAACAGCTACAAACCTTTCCTAAAATAACGCCTCTTCTTTACAAGAACTTAATGATCTGCTGTCTGAGCTCCCGCTGGCCAAGAAAGACACACATCTACCCGGCCTCAGCTACCTGGATACTGCTCGTGGAGTGGAATCCATAGTCGTCAAGTTACCATGCAACGTACAAGAAAGGTGGACCATGTGAGGGTAAAATTACAAAAGACAATACCAAGTCTTATTCCCTCTGTTCTCCTATTTCTGTGAATTCATCAAGAAGATTGCAGAGTGCAAAACCAACCCCTGCTTCTGCTATGAAGAACCCAGTGGCTGTGTGTCATCTCCTAAGTACGAGAGTTCATGCTCTCATGACAGAAACCACAGCAGGTGGTGCCTGCAAAAAAGTCTGAGATTCTACCTACACTGACTTCATCAAAAGACAGAAATCGCAGTAGTCCGGTGTCAGCAAAAGAGACCGAAGTTCTGCCTACACCGACGTCAGTGTTACACAAGAGCAATAAAGGCCAGAAGGTGGAAAACCCGAATCGCCAGTGTCCTATTTACAAACTACCACATCCCCTGAAAAAGTGCATCAGCTTCAGGAAGAAACCACTTCAGAAGCATAAGGAGATTCTGATGAAGTTTGGAGGGTGCTTCAGGTTCTGTGCCTCTACCAAACAGATTGCTAAGGACTGTGTAATTCCTATCAAGTATCTAGAGTGCAACAGCAAAGACCATGTACAAGCACTCCACCTGTCACAACCTAACTCTGCAGCTACACCTTCTCCCACCGTAAGCCATGGCGGAGAAAATACAGACCAAGTTGCAGTATCTTTCTCACGCTCCAAGGTCTGTGGAGAAGGTCTTCATGACATGTCCTGCACAAAGATTTGCCTGGCAAGGGTGTATCCCAAAGATCATTCAGAGAAGGCAGTCAAGTTGTTTGTCAGTCCGGACGACCAGAGCAAAAAATCACTGGCCAGGTCAGAACTCTTCGACTTGTTTGGTTTAAAGGGAGAAGTCTATCCATACACTTTGGGCACCTGCAGTAGTGTTGTAAAAACCTCGGGAAGAAGGGCTAGCAGCCTCATAATAACTTCTCTTGACAGCTCTAGTGAAATACCACTGCCCACGCTTGTTGAGTGTAACCAAATACCGTTCAACAGGGATATAATCCCAACGTGGAAAGTCGCTCTTCAGTTTCCTCACATCAAAGACATAGCCAAGGAGAAGCCACCTTTGGACAACAAGGCAAACATCCTAATTCTCCTCGGCAGAATCATTATACAGATGCATAATATGTGCCATCAAATCCATGGATGTATTGATGATCTGTTCACCCAGCCTTTCGCGCTAAGCTGAGTCATCATGGGCAACATCTGTAATGACAAAATGAGGACACCAAACAACATCTCCTACAAAACCCTTAACATGTCAGATGACGACAATTTGTCCCTTCACATCACTACTGGGTAAAGGAGAAGTCAAATGACATTAAGTGGCAACAACAACCACCAGACAATTTGAACCTGCTCTATCCTCGAGACTACAACCTCGAGACAACAGCGCTAGATCCTACCAACAAGGTCAACAACTCATCACCTACAGAAGAAGACAAAACCATTATCAGGGTCATGAACATCAAACCCACTAGAGACAACTAGAACAGCTGGTTACCCCTCTCACACTCTCTTCCCAGAAATGTGAAAAAGAAAGATAGAGGGGCGCAATGTGTGACACATGGTGGTCTAGGGGGATAAAGAGTTTGCAGGCCAATTGTCCACTCACCCAATGATTTGTGCAGCGTGCACAACACCGTAATGTGCCTGGAAGCAGCAGGGCCCTGCTCTGTGAGTACCAGTGATGTGGATCCGCTTCAGCCATGGTCTCTCTGGGATGTCACATGATCTGGAAGCGGAAGTTGAGTCACTGCAGGACCTCACACCGTCACCGCAGGTCCCATCAGAATTACCGCAAGTCCTGTTACCAGAGTTAGTGCAAAAACATCTCCCAGGTCCTCAAAAGAGGATTGCTGAGATTGCTCAAGCCCAGAGTAGCTCCAGCAATGATCCCAGAAGAGATTTAAACATTAAATAAAAATTAAATATTGGTGAGATATGAGCGCAAGGGCTGGAAGCAACAAAGAGACTTTTTACAGATTCTCAAACCTTTTATTGGTTAGCTCCTTGTATAGGCCGAAAGCGTTTCAATAGCATGCAGGCTATCTTCATCAGGTAACTGGTGGTATCTAGGGCCTCTAACCCTAGCGCTCATATCTCACCAATATTCAAGTTTTATTTTTCTTCGCGCAAAAACTGAGTTGCCAAGGGATCCGCAACAAGGAACTCCTAAGTTCATAACCTGTGATGCCTATGTCCACAGCAAGCCTGGTTAAGCCAAAGCCATGCTAGACTCCAATGTTCAGAGTGAGAGCCCCTCTCTCAACAGCCTGCCTCTTACTGAAGGTGCTAGTGTTCACCCCACGCAACACAGCCTCAACGCACTGCCGGATGTTGAACAACACATGTGCACTTCCCAAGCATCACCCTGTAAAAAACTTGCTATCAAATGAGGAGCCTCGCCTGTTGAAAATAGCATGCCCTATCCTCTTGGGTTCAAGACACCCATTGCAGTTCAAGACAGGGTACTGCTGAGACATCTTACTACTCATGGCATCGACAGGAACACTACGTTACCATCTCAGAGACAACACAGATGGGAGATGGAGAAGAAGTTTTTAAAGGCCTTACAGCAACTCCAAGTCCTATACCTCTAAAGACTCTTTCAACTGTCATTAAGAGTCGAGTCTACAGTTCCCCTGATACATCTACGGAGTCTATAGCCACAGTAGCCTACCTGAATACCTCAGAGACCGGCAAAAAGGTACAAAGCAGTTTCGACGTAAACAAGGTCAGGTTTACTTCAAAACTGCAGACCCTGTACCAGGTCCTGAACTCTTGCTGCCATGCTAGAAGTAAAAAACAAAAGAGCCACACCTGAATAGGGGCATCTCATCTCCACTGACCTGCAACTAGCTAAGTGACTCAGGTCAACACTCAATCTTGACCACAGCATGCAGTTATTACTCCCAAATTGGTTGCACAGCAATCTCCATCCTATTGTGGTCAGTTATGAATTTGAAAAAAAGGAACTAGAGTCTGGAAAGAATCTCAGACCAGGCTAGCATCACAAGCCGTTTTTCCAAGGTGCCAGTACAGAAGCAGAGTCTCATCACCCTGGAAACCCTATAACCTGACCAGCCATTGTGCAGGGTGACACCCCTTTCAAGTACATCACCTGGTGGCCCCTTCAAGTAGGAGTCAAATGAACAGAGCTCTGTTGTTGGACTCTGCTATGGCGGGCAGCATTTCTCCTCTTACCCCTACTATATAAGGACACAGAACTGTCAGCGTCCAACTGAACTTCAAACATTTCCCATGGATCCAAACTTTACACTTGGATCGTTGGGTTGGAGGAAGAGTTGGCACGTTTGAGACTTCCCAATCCAAAGACATTTTTTTTCTTTTGAACTTAAACTCATTTTTATTTTTTGATTTTTGAACTCAAGGACTACATGTCATAGCAAGTATGGACTTGAATAATTCATTATTTTTGCATTTGTGCTTTCTTCTCTCCTCTCATTGCAGGTCTCATGAACGGCAAGGGACAGTCATGACTCGACACGACAACAGAGACTTGTGAAATCTGGTGATTTCAGACGGGGAGTCTTGTGTCTCACAAATGGGAATAGCCTGTTATATGTATTTTCTCTGTGTTGAGCCTTTCTTCCTATTAGTAAAATTCCTTGTTGTCACCAGGCAGAATAAGGCTAGGGTCACACATAAGCCCTGGATCCGTCATTGGCATCAGTTTTTCCACTTTTGTGTTCTAAGTCTTAAACCTGATACCAAAAAGGATGCTGCACTCAAGTGTGACTGCAATGCAATGTTTTTGGGTGCAGTAAAAAAACGGATCTGTTTTTTTAAACATGGGGCCCTATGGGAAAACGGATCCGTTTTTTAGAGTATTGTTTATGGCGCAAAAAAACGGATCCGTTTTTTAGAGCATTGTTTATGGAGAAAATGGCAAAATCCCAAAAACGCTGAGCTGCACTGGAGGGTCAAAAAGCACCCTAAAAAAAGTATCAGTTATTGAAAACAAGGGAAAAAACTGATGGACATGTGTGACCCTAGCATTAGACTGTGTGAAGATTGTCCCTATGTCCCTCCAATAGTTGGGCTCTGTATTAGATTGGTTCTCCCGTCTTCCCAGTTTTAGTCTGCAGAAGCCATTACTCAAGACGCATATGTACTACCCTGTACAGATTACTCCTTTTTACCTGCTGCTGCAATGTAACTAAGGCCCATGCGCTTTTTTAAGCCCTTGGAAAAATGCATCCATTTTTCTAAGGGTGCCAATAGTGTCCCCTGAGGTCCTGGACGTTTTTGGGAACTTTTGGGACTTAGTATTTTTTTCACCAAAACGTATGCAAAAACGCATGCATTAACACATGGTGCCTATACGTGCCATGCGTTAACGCATCCGTCTTCCATAGGGCCCCATGTTAAAAAACGCACACATTTTTTAAATTCCCACAAAAACGCTGCTAGCGTTTAAAAAATGCACACATATGCGTTAACGCATATGCGTCTTTGGACTTTGAAAAAACAAATTTCCAAAATGTTCCCAAAAACGGATTTAAGGCAAAAACGGATGGTATATGTGACCCTGGCCAAATACAAGATTTTGGAAGAAAACAGCATTGTTTCTCCTAGTCTTCTCTACAGTTCGATGCCGGCTGAGTTAAACTGTCCATGGATGCCTGTTGGTGTGAGTACAAGCTATACAACTATCGAAGAAGCTGATAGAATGCTTGAGATTTGCAGCCTCTAGGATAGGGATCCCCAACTCCAGGCCTCGAGGGCCGCCAACAGTGCATGTTTTCAGGATCTCCTTAGTATTGCACAGGGGTTGGTATCATTATCTGTGCATTTGATCACATTAACACCTGTGCAATACTAAGGAAATCCTGAAATCCTGCACTGTTGGCAGCCCTCAAGGCCTGGAGTTGAGGACCTCTAATCTAGGAAGAGACAGAACAGAAGGCATAGAGCATAAATATAAAGTCCAAATAGAAAATTCTTCAGCACCAACAGTGTATATATAAAACTTCACATTTATTAGGAAAGTCTTAAGGGCCCGTCACACACAACGATATCGGTAATGATATTGTTGTAATGTCGCCAGTTTGATGTACCATGTACGATGCGGTACCGGATCCGGATCCAGTTTTTAAAATAGCAAAATCCCACATTCCAAAACCAGATGCATTACTCAAGAGCGCAAAATAGGGTCTTATCCTTTAAAAAAAAAAAAAAAAATTGTTAGCAAAAGTAACTGCTCACCTGGCTAAGTTGTGGAACCCATAACCGGCATATGCGCACAATACAGCTGACACTGGATTTACACTCCACGAGGTCTGTGGGGGTAAATAACCCTGTAATTGGAAAAGGACTACAATGGATCAGAGGGTAATGGTGCCTTTTATTTGATGCGTTTCAGAGTGTCCCCACACCTTCATCAGGAAATAGGAATGTTGTTGCTTTCCCGATGAAGGAGTGGGGACACGCTCTGAAACATGTTGAATAAAAGGCACCATTACCCACTGAAACATTGTGGTCCTTTTCCAATTATGGCTTGGAAGTATCAAAGAGCACTGTCCTTTCTGGAGTTATATTTCTGACAGTGATGGCAGTCAGAGAGTGAAACAGACAGCTACAGGAGGTTATGAGGTCTTCATCATGGAAATCTTCAAGCGGAAGCTGGATAAACATTTAGCTGGGTGACTTAGGAAATCCTTCTCTTACAGGGATTTGGACCTGTTGGCCCTTGAGGTCCTTTCCAACTCTACTATTCTATGATTCTCTTCCAGACTAATAAATCTAGGACTAATATGATAATCTGGGAGTCTAGGTCAATGATTCTTAGAAACATAAGAAATTTCAATTATCTCTATTACAAGACCTTAACAACATACCACATTTATATCACAATTTTCATATCTTTCATATACAGTGCACATAAAATGTTGCCTCCTTACTAGAAATTCTGCTGTTGCAATCCTCCAATTTTACAATCTTTGCTGATGCAAAAATTAAATAAAAATTAAGGTAGAACAGTAGAATTAGTGTGGAATTCCTTTACAGATCATCAAGAATTAACATTCTTGGTTGAAATGGTTTCTCATAAAAATTCCTCATTCAGTGGAAAAACATAATTTTGCTCAGTTATACATTGCTGTAAAAAATTAAGGTTAGGGTCACATATGCGGTTCTATTTTGGAAACCTGATCCGGTTTTGAGCTTTCAAAAAGTTCAAAACTGGAGCAGGAAACGCTCCCCATAGGAGCCCATTATGGTAACCGGATTGCACTACATGCAATCAGGTTACTGGCTCCGGATCTGCAGCCTGCAGTAAAAATCTTGCAGGGTGCAGTTTTTAGAGCGGTTCTGTGACCCGCAATGCGGTACCCGGATTGCTCCGGATGTGTAATCCTGAGCAATGTGGTTACCGTATACTTTGCTCATCCCTGCTGCCGCAGGGATAAGCAAAGTGTTAATTGTGTATTAACACATTAAATATGAATATTAGCTGTGGGCAACATGTCTCTAGGAGGTGCCCACCCCCCCTAGAGACATGCTGTCCACTCCACTCAGCATGTTAGGGGTTAATAAGGCATTTACAGTAAGTCGGCTATTGTCGGCTTTGTAAAAATGTATGAATTACACCGCGGTTCCCCTGACACTAGAGCAGATACTGTACGTAATGTACGAATAGTATCTGCCACTGTCCAGGGTCCAGTAAACATTAACATTAGGTCTATGGGGGTGCTCTGCCCATAGACCTAATGTTAATGGTGACAGGACCTCGGACAGTGGCAGATACTATTCGTATATTACATACAGTATCTGCTCTAGTGTCGGGGAACCGCGGCTTCATTCATACATTTCTACAAAGCCGACAATAGCCGGCTTACTGTAAATGCCTTATTAACCCCTAACATGCTGAGTGGAGTGGACAGCATGTCTCTAGGGGGGGTGGGCACCCCCTAGAGACATGTTGCCCACAGCTAATATTCATATTTAATGTTTTAATACACATTTAACACTTTGTTCATCCCTGCGGCAGCAGTGATGAACAAAGTATACGGTAACCGCATTGCTCTGGATTACACATCCGAAGCAATCCAGTTACCGGATTGCGGTTTCCTGCACACATTTTTCCAAAAAAAATGTGTGTGAAGGCAATTGCGGTTACCGCCTCCGGATTTGGAGGCGGCAACCGCAATTGCCTTGGCAAATCTGACCCCAGCCTAAATGTTTCCTCATCTTTACGTAGAGTCCAGACAAAAACTGATTGAAACATCTACAGAGATCCATTAACAAACCCATTAAATTCCACCAAGCTGTCAACTTCTATACCCTAAAATAAAGACTGTTAAAACCTGGAGTCAAAAATAAATGTCTATACAGCCAGGAAACAGAAATTCACATAATTGTCTTTGAAACTGACAGTGTGATTTCTATTATTTTAGAACCTTGTTTTCAAATCCACTTAAACTGTTTTTCTCGCAATCAATATCATATAATACAAATGTATTACTTCATCAGAAGAAAAGAAGGTACAGCATTTCATTTTTACACCTTTCAATGTACATCACTCACATTTTTGTCAGCTGTGTGGAAATGTTGCTTTTACTTTCTCTGTGGCACTTATCCCCACCAAGTGCCATGCTGTTAGCCTGCAGGAAAGAAATAAATTCAACTAACAGCTAAAGAAGCTGAAGTTACACCTTTTATCCAGCTGCTCTATAAGATGATGAAAAAGTTTTCTTTCTAAAACGCACTGTTTTTTTGGTTCACACAAAATCTTTATTTTCACTTAACCCTTAACCATTGCCTTTATTTCTTCATATGTTTTTGATCAGCTAAGAAAAAAGCGTCCTGAGTAAAGTCAAGGCAGCGAAAAATAATTTCTCAAACAAGTTGTGTTCTTTTGAGCAGAGCAGTAAACTGATTCTTTTTATCTTTATTTTATTTAATGTCTATTTATTATTTTATTTATTTTGTTTACCTTTATTTTTCTCTTACTTCTACTGGAAAACAGAGAAACAGAGATATAGGGATATAAACTGCATGGCATAAATGTATAATCTAAAAGTTAAGAAGAAGAGAACTGACACTCTCCAGCATGTATGAAAATAAAAATCTTATTTATTCTTTCATTTAAAAGCAAGGATGCACGGGAGGCAATATAGGGAAAATCATAGCTGGACGGTGGTCGTTTCGTGCTTAGACAGCACTGAAACAAGTGTGGTACCCCGCTATGCAGGCATCACAGAGGGGTACTGCACCCATAAAAGCTCCAGCTGCAAGCAGATTCTAGGATGGTGGGTGGGACTCATAGACCAGCACCCCACACTAGATCACACGTTGGGAGGTACCCGGGAGGGAATAAAACCACGCCCGGGGGGAACTAGAGTAGTCAGCCAGGCAGTGAGCCTGAAGGAGGAAGGTCGTCTTTCAGCAGAAAGGAAAGTTAGGAACAAGGAGAGGGTCTCTCGGCTGAGGGACCAGGAGAGTGGGAGAAAGAACAGATCCCAGGCGCAGACAGCCAGTTGGGGAAGGAAGGACTTGAGAAGGTCTAGCCACAACAGCTCACTGGACACCGGAGCCCACACCTGTGGGATCCTCCAAGGACCACAGAAAATCAGAAGATCTGAGGAGTATATATATATATATATATATATATACTGCCCAGGCTCTTAAGCGACCAAAAGAGGGTACCAGGCACCGTTTGATGGTTCGGCAGCCAGCAGAAGGTAACCCGACGGGAGCGAGAAGAGAGAGACAGCAGGAGGTCAGATTCGCTTTATGGGATCAGACTTCATATAAATTACTGGGAAACAGGAAGGAAAAGACAGGAGAAAAGTCACAGACCGAGGGTTCCATCCTACCACCTGGGATCTGCTTGCAGCCACCCGTTAGCTACTTGTCATTATAACATCTTGCTGAACTGAGAACTGTAACCAATGCTGCTAAAGTTTCCAGTAAAGTACCTGGAGTGAAGTGAACTTGACTCTGCTGCATCTTCCTTTGCATGAACTTATTCTTTCACAGGGATTGCGGCCCCGGAGGTCCAGTCCTGCCTGCGGAGGACTACACCATCTCAGCCGCAATACCACTGACCACTGGCGAACTGTGGCAGCACTGGTGCTACTTCACCAGGAACTGCAGGTGGCGTCACGACAACAAACTGTAAATAATCCCTTGTATATAAAACCCCCTTTTCAAAAGATACCCCAGGACATGGAGTCAGGCGTGGCCGCCATCCCCCGTGACAACTGGAGAGTTAACCCTTGCCGCCTGACAACCGAGTACCCCAAAGCCTGGGTACTACACAAGTCCTGTTGAAGGGCTGGAAAAGCACAAAATGGCCGTCATCTATTTTTGATTTTCTCCGTACTTCCAATTGTGTATTTTGGCTTTTAAATGAATGAACAAGGAATATTTCTGTCATGCAGGGGGATGCCGCGGTGCCCAGAAGTACGATGGAACTGGGCGAATGGAGTCAGAGGAGCTTGCTCTGGCCCTGATACTGGGGTCCCTGACTCGCCCTGTAATCGGTCAGAAAGGGAGCTATTGGGTTCTGGTACAGCCAGCATGTGAACTGCAGCCAGATACCCAACCACGTCTCGAAGCTGATGCACCACCTAGTTTCGCAGGGTAGACACCTCCTGAGACAGTCACTCCACCAGGTGCACAAAAGCTTGTAATGAAATAGAATCTTCGGGGAAACAATAGTGTGTTGCTGATTATGTCACGCAGGGGAAAGCCGGGGTGCCCAGAAGTAGGATGGAGCTGGGCGTAGGGAGTGAGGGGAGCCTGCTCCTGCCCTGATACTGGGGTCCCTGACTCGCCCTGTACTCGGAGGTATCTCTAAAGGTGAGGTCCGAGCCGCCAGCCTAAGACCCTAAAACTGCTGAGAAGCCTTAGGCATAAGCCCCTACCTCCACCTACGGACTAGTGATGGGCGAATCCTAAATTACTCGGAATCGCTTGACTCTAGCGAGTCCGAGCCCAGGACTCGCTACTCGTTGCGAGTCTAGCGAGTCCAATGTTAATGAATGGGGAAGCGAGTAATAGCGAGTAGTGTGAGATTTACAACTCGCAGATGTGTCTCGGAAGCTTCAGCCTGAAGCAATCCTAGTTTTGTCATTTATTTGCATTGGACTCGTTTACTTTGTAAGTAATCGCTGGGAAACTCGCACAGATAAGAGAAGAGTCCTGTCTGCTCTGTGCAGCTCCAGGGTCCTAGAGCCCGCCTGCTGCCTGATGTAGCAGTGCTGAGATTGTTCTCAGTCTGCTCATTCCCTGTGTACAGACATGAATGTCTGTGCACAGAGATGATGTAGCAGTGCTGAGATTGTTCTCAGTCTGCTCATTCCCTGTGCATAGACATCTATATCTATACACAGGGGATGTAGCAGAGAGGACATCGCGTTTTGGACTGCGTCGGACGGAAGAGGATTTTTTTAATTAAAGATGGAGTCCCTAATGGCTTTTTTTTTTATTTCTAATAAAAAAATTTCTCTGTGTTGTGTTTTTTTTAAAACAATTTAATAGAAATTCATGGCGGTCATGTCTAATATTGGCGTGATCGCCATAAATTTCGGGCTTAGGGCCAGCTGATAATACAAAGCTGGCCCTAACTAACCTCTATTACCCAGCGTGCCACCGCCACCAGGGCCGCTGGAAGAGCGGGGTTCAGCGCCAGAGGATGGCGCTTCAATCAACGCACCATCTTCTGGGGCGGCTGCGGGCTGCAATTTGCAGCGGGGGGTGCCCAGAAAGCTTGGGCATCCCTGCGCTGCGGATTCCAGCCCCCAGCTGCTTAGCTGTACCTGGCTAGACATAGAAATTGCGCGGAGCCCCACGCATTTTTTTGACTCCGACTCCGAGACGACTCCGACTCCGAGACGACTCCGACTCCGACTCGACTCCAAGACGACTCCGACTCCAAGACGACTCCGACTCCGAGACGACTCCGACTCCGACTCCGACTCCGAGATGACTCTGACTCCAAGACGACTCCGACTCCGAGACGACTCCGACTCCGAGACGACTCTGACTCCGACTCCGACTCCGAGACGACTCCAACTCTGAGACGACTCCGAGACGACTCCGACTCCGAGACGACTCCGACTCCGAGACGACTCCGACTCCGACTCCGAGACGACTCTGACTCCGAGACGACTCCGACTCCGACTCCGAGACGACTCCGACTCCGAGACGACTCCGACTCTGAGACGACTCCGAGATGACTCCGACTCCGAGACGACTCCGACTTCGAGACGACTCCGACTCCGAGACGACTCCGAGACGACAACGACTCCGACTCCGACTCGACTCCGAGACGACTCCGACTCCGACTCGACTCCGAGACGACTCCGACTCCGAGACGACTCCGACTCCGAGACGACTCCGACTCCGAGACGACTCCGAGACGACTCCGACTCCGAGACGACTCTGACTCCGAGGCGACTCCGACTCTGAGGCGACTCCGACTCTGAGGCGACTCCGACTCTGAGACTCCGACTCTGAGGAGACTCCGACTCCGAGCCTCAGACTCTGAAATTCATTAAATAATAAAAAAAAAAATGCGTGGGGCTCCGCGCAATTTCTATGTCTAGCCAGGTACAGCTAAGCAGCTGGGGGCTGGAATCCGCAGCGCAGGGATGCCCAAGCTTTCTGGGCACCCCCCGCTGCAAATTGCAGCCCGCAGCCGCCCCAGAAGATGGCGCGTTCATTGAAGCGCCATCCTCTGGCGCTGAACCCCGCTCTTCCAGCGGCCCTGGTGGCGGTGGCACGCTGGGTAATAAAGGGGTTAATACCAGCTTTGTTATACAAGCTGGTATTAAGCCCGAGATTCTTAATGTCAGGCCACGTTTGACCCAGCCACTAAGAATCTCCAATAAAGGGTTAAAAAAACACAACACAGAGAAAATTTTTTATTTGAAATAAAAAAAGAAGCCATTAGGGACTCCATCTTTAAATAAAAAAATCCTCTTCCGTCCGACGCAGTCCAAAACGCGATGTCCTCTCTGCTACATCCCCTGTGCATAAATTTAGATGTCTATGCACAGGGAATGAGCAGACTGAGAACAATCTCAGCACTGCTACATCAGGCAGCAGGCGGGCTCTAGGACCCTGGAGCTGCACAGAGAAGACAGCTGGACTCGGCTCGCAAAGAAACAGCAGTTACTTTGCGAGTTTCCCTGCTATCACTGGCACAGTAGCCAGTGATTACTCGCACGAGTCTAATGCAAACAATGGCAATCCTAGTTTTGTCAGCGTTTCTGACAAAACTAGGATTGATATTGATTTGCATTGGACTCGTGCGAGTAATCACTGGGAAACTCGCAGAGTACCGAGTCCTGCGAGTCCCTTACTTCTCGCCGAGTAACGAGTCCTAGCGAGTAGATTCGCCCATCCCTACTACGGACCATGAAACCCAGCAGCTTCCAATGGTGGAAGAAACAGCAGCTTCAGATCAGCGTCTGCTCACAACAGGTCACAGTCCAGAAGTGAACTGAATCAGCAACAACAGGTGGATGTGATCTGACCCATTTAAGGCCGAAGGATGGGGAGCACCACTCAGCTCACCTAAGCATGAGTCATATTCATCACCCACACCTGCTACAACCTACTCCCGCTCATGAGCTTCCCCTGTCCACACTGAGAAGGAGAAAAAAAGGCTTTATTTAAATCACAGTAGCAGCACTTCCATACTACAAGGCAGCCAATACGCAACAATTTATATTTTCATACATCCTGGAGAGTGACGCTTTTCTTCTTCTTAACTATAAGGCTATGTTCACACTATGCGTTTTAAATCCATTTTTTATCCATTTTTGCAGTGAAAATGCAGTGAACAGATCATTCAACTGGAATCCCAGGAAAGTCAATGGGTTTTTAAGTTTTGCTGTTGAATTTGTACTTTTGAGATGTGCTTCATTTTTTCCCTTGAAAAGTGATTCGCAAAAAGAAGAAACATGTCAATTGTAGGTACACTTTTCTGATCCGCTTTTCCCATTGAAACCATTCTGTATGGACTTAAAAAACACACCAGAAAAAGCACAGCCAATACGGATCAAAACTGATAATCCATTTCTGATGCATTTATTTGAAAAGCAGATCCATATTTCCAGCTGAAAAAGAGAGAAAAATGCCATACAATAAAATGGATCAAAACGCACAGTGTGAACATAGCCTTAGGCTAGGGTCACACTTAGGCTAGGGTCACACAATTGTTTTTAGCAGATTTTAACGGCATCTGCTAAAAACTTAGAATATTTTCCTGAAGCGCATAAGCGTTAACGAGAGCCGCTTCGGGAGAATGCTGTTCTTGGTTACCCAATGTGTTCCCTGGTTACCAAGCACACATAAAGCTGATTAGCGTCAGCTTTTGCTGAGCGGAAAGGGAAACGCTACCTGCAGCATTTCCCTGTCCGCTCAGCAAAAGCGGACACTAATCAGCTTGGTGTGTGGCTGGTAACTAGGATACACATCGGGTAACTAGCGGCAGCGTTCTCCCAAAGCAGAGAGCATAACGCTATTCTGCTTCTGGGAGAAATTCTAAGTTTTCAGCGCAGGGGAATATTAACGGTGGTGTGACTCTATCCTTAGTGGGCCGTTTTTGGGAAGGCTGCTTTAATGCTAAGCATTTCTTTTCTGTTGCCATTTTGATGTAATTTATCGCTAGTGTTAATGCATACGTTAAAGCATGGTACATGTATGTACCATATGTTAACGCATGTGTTTCCCATAGGAGCCCATGTTAAAAAAATGTATGCGTTTTGCAAAAGCACCAAATAATGCTAGCAGCGTTTTTTGTGGCTTTTGCAAAAACACATAGCGTTAAACACATTGCACTTTTGCAAATGCTTTTTTAATATGGGAGCCTATGGAGATGTTAAAGCTAGTGTTTTTCACAATTTGCACTTGTGGAAAACATTAGCTTTTTAGCGCTAATGTTAACCCAGCCTAACAGTATGTTGGGACTATAAGGGTGTTTGCTCACGGTCAGTATATGCAGCTATTTGGACGCAGCGTCTTGCCGCTGCATCCAAAATACTGCGTAGTACAATATAAGCATAGTGGATGGGATTTCAAGAAATCCCATCCTCACTATGCTTTACCCGCCCGCAGCGTGTTTGGAGCTGTGGTGCGGGTTGCCAGCATTCCGCTCCTCTGCAGCATGTTTATTTCATGCTGCAGAGTCAGAGGCGGCTGCCGTCGGTTGACTGCAGGGAGATGCCGCCCCGCACCCACCGCACATGGTGAGTACAGGGTGGCTATGTGGCACCCCTGCAGGGGATTGCCATGGGATCCACCGGTGCAAGGAGGGATTGACACCTTGGTTCACACAACACCTTCCTCCCCAGACCTGAAGGGGGAACCCTACTGACTGCCTTAAGTCAGTTCCCCTTTAAAGGATCCAGGCCTGAGGGGAGGAATCAGTTAGTCCCAGGAGTTAGTAGCTGTTAGTTCGAGTCTGTGGAGAGAGCTGGAGTGAGGAGCTGGTCGCTGGGAGAGATCCAGGCCCAGGACCAGGGAACACTGACCCAGCTGTGCTGCACCCTAGGGAGAGGGTCAGAGGCCAGTGGAGGAAGCAGGGAATTATAGAAGGGAACAAAACCGGTTTCCTTGTAGTACACCCGGACACCGGAGTCCAACACTGTCAGCATCCACTGCAGCAGTAAAAACCCGGAATTACCAGGAGGAGTTAACCCCTGAAGAAAGCAAAATAAGTGACACTTGAAACTGACCAAGAACAGGACCATGGGCCATAGGAGGAATAGGGACCCTGCAGAAGGACCTCATTGTCAGTTTAGAGCAAAGCCCTGAGAGGGAGAAGGAGCGATGAGTTCAGTCACGGGCAGGACTTACTCCAAACCACAGAGCACAGATACAGAGGAGGCCTCACAACTTTCTAAGGTGGAAGTCCCAAGTTGCACCGGGGACCATTCTATTTCTCTGGACTGTACCTATTACCCTGTCACCAGTAAAAGGTACCGAAACAACGATCACTGTGTGTGTGTGTGTTGCCTACTTAACCGCCACTATTACCGCCTTGTCTACAGAGACGCGACTACTACTCCACTCATCTATCCCCTCTGCTCTGAGGTAAAGCTCCACCTGTGGGGAGCTGTACTACACTGAGCTGCACTTCCATCACCTAGCAGCCGGCTGCAGTGCTGGTATACCCATTACCAGAAACTACAGGTGGCGTCACGTTACCAACCTCTTATCCCCCCCACCATTCCCCACCATTGAGGGTCCAGGGCACGGGATCGAGGACCGACCAGCCGTGATCCCCCATCAAAGTTGCCATCATCCCGATACCTGAGTACCCCCTACCCTGTTGACCGCCTCAATCCTGGCATCACAAACAGGATCCTGTGCCTGGTAAAACCGGGTACTGTGTGCCAAGAACTGAAATGTATTAACTATTTATGAACTGTAAAAGCGGGCCGCCATTACTGCACTATAGAGCGGGAAGAGCATCGCGGCTGTGCAGCTGAAAGAGCGCAAAGATAAGCCCCGGCCCTTCACTCTGCCGGAGATCAGTGAAAGCGCAGCTCCCAGTTCCGGAAATTCCCAAGGTGCTCCACTCCCCCTGCAGAACCGCCGACTCGAAAAGTTTGTTATACCTCACTGTCCAGCAGCGATTAACAGGGCCCCTCATGAGTGACTCGGATGACACACACGTCCCTGACAGAGGGGATGCCCGGAATGCAGCACCTGGAGCAGCGGCCCAAATAATGCCAATAGCTTAAAAGCTGCCTAGCACTTCAAAAATGAAAATGGTGGAAGCTCACAAAGCAGGAGAAGGCTATAATAAGATAGCAAAGCGTATTTCAGTTGCCCTTTCCTCAGTTAGAAAAGTAACTAAGAAATGGCAGTTATCAGAAACAGTGGAGGTCAAGCTAAGGTCTGGAACACCAACCAAAATTTCAGTGAGAGCTATTCATAGGATTTCCAAAGAGGCAAATCAGAACTGCAAAAGATCTTCAGGAAGATTCAGCAGACTCTACAGTTCTGATACATTGTTTTACTGATGTATGAAAAAGACTGACTAAACACCTTAATAGTTGTGAACATGTGCAAGCAGAAAATATAACTACAAAAATACATTCAGCTGCACTTTAAAATACTAACATATGATAAAATTTGTAAGGGAACTTTGGCATTGCATTAATTATACAGGAATATATAAAAAAGAAAAAAACCTAGCTTATGTATTGACCAATACATATGAGCCATATAACCACAACAAGGTAATCTCTTATATATAGGGAACCTAAATTAAAATGCCCCTACTTGGATTAGAAATCACATCTGGGCAGATAGGATCCAGCTATAAAAGAAGATGGATGGTCACAACCTGGAAATATTAGGGGTGCTCAGTCAGAAAAAGTGTGGAACATATATGAAAAAGAATGCTAAAACACAATATAACTACAAAAATATATACAGCTGCATTCTAAAATGCTAACATATGCTAATTTTGGAAACATCTATTAGCCTCCTACTTTAGTATTTTAGAGTATAGCTGTATGTATTTTTGTAGTTATATTTAGGCATGAGCGAGTATGCTTGTCACTACTCGGTACTCGCATGAATATCTCGGTACTCGGGGTACTCGGCGAGTACCGAGTAATCTCGCGATATCTTGCTATGCTCGGGGTCCACTTCCCTGCATGTTGGCGCTCTTTACAGAGCCAGCCCGCATGCAGGGATTGGCTGACAGACACAGTAATGCCACAGCCATGTTGGTTGTGGCACTACAGTGATTGGCTGGCCGCACAGCGTCATCAGGTCTTTATAAGACCTGACTGAGCTGTGCTTGTCACTCTGCTCCACAGACAGTCAGTGTAGGGAGAGCTGCTGCTGATTGAGGGACAGATTGGTGGCCTTTCAGCTAGTGTAGGCACAGGGCTGCCAGTCTAATTACCACAACAGTCCTTCTGAGGACTAATAGAGCTGTATACACAGCAGAGGCAGGGTATATATCAAACTTCATTGTGCCAGTATACCAGCCTGCATCACATCTGGGGCTGGTGTGCAGGCTGGAAATCTCATCTATCCATCCCAAAACAGTGCTTTTAGGGATTAATTTAGCTCTCTATAGGCAGGAGTAGGTTTTAGCGCAAATTAGGATACGCCAAAAGGCTCGCTATTCTCGTCAGTGTTTGTGTCTGACCAGTCCACCTGCAGGGCCTTAATCTCTAATCTCAGTGTCGTGCTAAAAACCATATCTTGTCTGCACTCATTTAGCATCTTAGCGCAGCTGCATTAGGTTGCAGTGTAAATTAGGATACGCCAAAAACTGCTATTCTCGTCAGCGTTTGTGTCTGACTAATCCACCGCAGGGCCTTAATCTCTAATCTCAGTGTCATGCTAAAAACCAAATCTTGTCCACACAGGATGGCATGTCAGGGGTTAACTTAAATGTTAACCCCTGATCCGCAATTGTTGGCTTTCTACAATTCATTCTATTAAAACCCGTTGGCTCCTGCATCAGGACCAGTAGCCTACGCTACTGCATAAGCATTTTACAGTACGGCATCCTCAATGAGGAGCTGTCTGTGTTGCTTACGCAATTTGCGTAGGCTACTGGTCCTGATGCAGGAGCCAGCGAGTTTTAATAGAATGAATTGTAGAAAGCCAACAATTGCGGATCAGTGGTTAACAGTTAAGTTAACCTCTGACATGCCGTCCTGTGTGGACATCATGTCTCTAGGGAGCTGGACACCCCTGAGACATGTTGCCCACATGGATTCTTATTATTCAACCCTTTGTTCATCCCTGCGGTAGCAGGGATGAACAAAGTCGCCGGCTGCCGCAGGCAATCACATATGCCTTGCGGCAGCCACATGGCTCCCATAGGAGCCCATTATAACAAAAAGGCTGGGGCAGAGTAACTGCTGCGAAAACTGCAGCCTGCATGATTTTTCATGCAGGCTGCAAATTTGGAGCCGTTAACTGGATTGCATGTAGTGCAATCCGGTTAACATAATGGGCTCCTATGGGCAGCGGTTCCTTATCCGGTTTTGAGCTTTTTGACAGCTCAAAACCGGATCAGGATTTAAAAAATCTGCCGCAAGGGTGACCCCAGCCTAAGTCTGTGGGCAGGGACCTCTGATTAAAAGCAACCAAGCAGTGCTGAAAATAAAATCACTCTTGATTGGTGCTTTAAGAACATTTCCTCTAAGCAGGACAGAGACAAAGAGGAATCCTGTGCAAGAATAGTACCATATTTTTCGGATTATAAAATACATTTTTGTTTTCCATAAATTGTGGGGAAAATGGGGTGCATTTTAAAATCCGAATCTCAAAATAATTAAAAAAATCCTACCGAGACGGGGGTTTGCAGGGGTGGAACGTGAGGTCCATGATGCAGTTTTCACAGGTCCACGGAGGATTGGGGAAAGCCAGCAGCTATCGGGGGTTATAGTAGCTTTTGGTGGGCGCCGCCATTGTCATTTCCCAGCATGCATTGCCGTTGAGAAGCCCAATACATGCTTGTATCAAGCCTTACAGAAAATGGCTGTAGAGGTGGCACATTCTCAGACCACAGCTCCTGGCTTTGCCCCAAACCTCTGTGGACCATGAAAACTGAATCTTGCACACCCACAACCCATCAGTAAGCCATGGGGGGCTATGTACAGGTTGGGGGACATATATATCAGAAGGGGGACATATATACCAGAATGGGGAACATATATACCAGGATGGGGACATGGATACTGGGATGGGGGCCATGATACCAGGATGATGTCATGGATACCAGGATGGGGGCATGGATACCAGAATGGGGTCCATATATACCAGTATGGGGGACATATATACTAGAATGTGGGCCATATATACCTGGATGGGGGCCATATATACCCGGATAGAGGACATATATACTGATTGTAAGATAAACACTGACATTATAAGATAGAGCCCAAGACAGGCCCCATTTAGCATTAAAAATTATTTTTTCCTTCACCAAATTTGGGGGTGTGTCTTAGAATCCATTACATCTTTATAAAGCGTCTTATAAAGCAAAAAATACAGTATATGACTAGGTCCTTTGCAGATCAATAAAGTGTCTGTGACAGAAGCTGTTTGCAGATTTGTTGGTGAAAAAGGGCCACCTTACCCCTTGGTCCGCTATGCTCTAATGCTAAGTTCTCCCTTGCCCCTTAAGTATCACTATTTGATATTTGCATTTAAAAAGTAAGATTTTCCTTTTCTGTGAAATATTGTTTGTCAATTCATCCTATTCTTGGACAAACTCCAAGAAGCTATAAAAGAAAATTCTTAATAGCTTTCACTAATCTGCAGAAATTTCAGTCTACATGACTCTGCTGTCACTTCTGCTTCTTTCATCTATTCTTCATAAAGAATCCATTGAACTTTAATTAATATGAAAAAATCTAGTTTTCATCTGATTTACATTTGACAGACATAATGCTTATACTAAAAGTAGCTCAGGGTAATAGCATGATAACATAATCAATATGTTTCAGGGGAAAATGGACAGTTTCAATATTCAGCTTTTCTTTTCATAGTCTGTGCTTTTTATATATTACACACAGATATATCTCAAATGGTAATGCCAAGTATAAATTTTGTTCAGATTTCTTTCTTGATTATTCACATAACATTTTGTTAATTGATCAAAATGAACTATTTGCCTCTTCTATTTTTGGAAAAATTTACTTTGCGGCATTATTCTTAGGCTAAGTTCACATCTGCATTTGTATTCCGTTTGGCTTGCAATTTGTTTTTAACAGCATTTGTGGCAAAAAACGCAATGAAATACATGCGTTAGCGCACCCATTGATTTCAATGGGAAAACATTGCAAACCCAAGTAGAACTGCATTTGACCAAAGCGTGGCGGAATACATTTTGTGCTGTGTTTGCAAAAATCCATTCGTTTTTACTTGCGTTTGCAATGCATTTTCCATTTAAATCAATGGGTGCGTTAACGCATGTGTTTCATATCAGTTTTTGGCACAAGTGCTGTTAAAAACGGATTGCAAGCCGAATGGAATACAAATGCAGATGTAAAAAGCCCTTGCACTTCCCTAATTTTTTTTAAAAGACTGTATATATATATATATATTGTGGTGATGTTGCCGGCATGTGCTCATGGTCGGTGCATCACCAGGTTGTCAGCACAGGTCTCTGTACACATTAGCCGGTTTTCCTGTGTGTGAATGCTGTAAACCTGTCCAGTACAGAGTGGGTTAACATCTAGAAGGGGTAGATGAGCCTAATGAGTGGCTGAACCTGTGTGTATGAGTGCTTTGCTGGGCTAAATCTGAATGGTGCACAGGGGGTTAATCACATCTCAGGTCTGTGTGTGAGTGAGATGTGCTGATTGACTCACTGTGCTGCAGCTATGGGTGAGGCAGCCTGGATAAGAACCTGCAAGGTGTCTGAATGAGAGAGAGGACGATGGGAATCAGAGCAGTCCAGACCACTGCCATGTGAGGATGTGCTGGAAGTGATCCGTCCCCGGTGGGGGAAGTGAAGGGAGTCTGCCAGTTCCATGCCGGTGGCACGTGATGCGTGAATGCCAGCCAGTGTCCAGCACCGAGGACGGCTCAAGGGCCAGGTGGTCATATGAGTGCTGAGGACCGAGGACAGCTCAAATGCCAAGCGGTCAGATGTGCGGTGTGAGAGACGGAGTACGGCTCAAGGGCCAGGCGGTCACAGCCGACTTTGGGATTGACTGAGTGAGTCATGATATGGTCCCGTTGATCCAGATGTAAGTGTCCCGGATCCCAGTGAATCCGTGGAGGTCTCGTGTGTACTGAGTGACAGGGTTCCTGTTACTATTGTGGGCTCTGCGTATGTAGCATATTGGTTTATGTAAAAATGCCATGAATGCTGTTTCATGCGTGAGTCATAATGGTTCATGAAAAAGTACCCTGTATGATGAATCGTGTGCAATAGGATCGGGCATGATCCCTGTCAGGGTATTAGGCGGAGGTAACAGCCATTGGGACCGAAAATAAGTCATGATATGGTCCCGTTGATTCTCATGTGAATGTCCTGTAATGTAATGTCATGTGATGTACTAATGTGGAAGTTATGTCATATGAAAATGTAAATACGGTGTTATGTTTTATGTGATAAAAGCGGTTTATGACAGAAAAACAATGAATCCTCTGGTTATTGTCCGTTAAAATGTAGACACTGATGTCATTTCCCCGTGCCAAGCGAGTACCCCAGGGACGCTACCCACGTTTTTTTCACAGCTGCAACCACCACAACTACCAAAACCGCAATTGCCGCACCTGCCGCACACTTACCTCAAGCCCCATAGACAATGCATTGGACTTGTCGTAAGCATGCTGCAAGAGCGGCCGTTAAGCAGAAAATGCGGCAGATTCGGTTTTTTTAACGCAACTGCCGCATTTTTAAAAAAAAAAACAATGTGAAAACAGCCTATTACATACTTACAGGACCTCTGATGATGTCACAATCATGGCCAGAGCAAGGTCACATAACTGACATCAGCAGAGGTCCTTAAGCTAAACGCGCACAGCACCAGGAGCCAGGTACTGCAGACCACTTACATCCACACACCCTTTACTCGGGTCACACTCAGCCCTGCACTCAGGTTACACTCAGCCCTGCACTCGGGTCACACTCAGCCCTGCACTCGGGTCACTCAGCCCTGCACTCGGGTCACACTGTCTCTCTAACGCAAAGCCTGCGTTGCTGATTGTTCGCGCCCAGCCAGCCGTGAACAATCAGCAACGCGGGACTTCCATTACAGCAAAACAGGCACAGTCCACCCTGTCTCCTGGCCCCCCTCCGCTCGGTCTCCTGCCCGTTGCTCACCCACTCCATGCTCCCTCCCGGCCGCCGCTCCATGCTCCATCTGCCCGCTGCTCACTCCGCCATTCTTCTTCTTTTTTCGTGGCATAAACTCCAGAAATTCAAAGACTGCGGGGTGGGGGTGGAGCTACCAAAGGGAGCGTTATAATGGCCATGAACAAGGGCACGCTACCACCACATCAGGGTTATGCGCTTGGACACGCCTATTTTGATGCCCCCTGTTAACCTCGCCCCCCAAGGCCTTGGAATTATTGACATCTATGCTGGAGGAAGAAGAAGAAGACATGCTAGGGTGAGAGGTGGCTGGACAGAAGCCTGGAGTGGGTGAGAACTGAGGTGGGCCACCTCCGCATACCTGCACCGCTGCACGCACACATGTTCTAGAATACCTGATGCGCTAGAATCGGGCCACCATCTAATATATATATATATACACATACACTGTATAATATATATATATATATACTAGCTGTGAGCCCGATGCAAATGCATCGGGATTCTAGAACGTGGCAATATTATTTGCATTAATAGCATTATTATTAGCATTAATAGCATAATTATTAGCATTATTAGCATTATTATTAGCATTATTAGCATTATTATTAGCATTAATAGCATAATTATTAGCATTAATAGCATAATTATTAGCATTATTAGCATTATTATTAGCATTAATAGCATAATTATTAGCATTATTAGCATTATTTATTAGCATTAATAGCATTATTATTAGCATTAATAGCATTATTATTAGCAGTAATAGCATTATTATTAGCAGTAATATGATAATTATTAGCATTATTAGCATTATTATTAGCATTAATAGCATAATTATTAGCATTATTAGCATTATTATTAGCATTAATAGCATTATTATTAGCATTAATAGCATATTATTAGCATATAATTAGCATTAATAGCATTATTATTAGCTTTAAATTAGCTTTATTATTAGCTTATTAGATTATGCATTATTATTAGCATTAATAGCATAATTATTAGCATTATTATTAGCATTATTAGCATTATTATTAGCATTAATAGCATATTATTAGCATTATTAGCATTATTATTAGCATTAATAGCATAATATATTAGCATTAATAGCATAATTATTAGCATTATTAGCATAATTATTAGCATTAATAGCATAATTATTAGCATTATTAGCATTATTATTAGCATTAATAGCATTATTATTAGCATTATTAGCATTATTAATAGCATTAATTACATTTATGCATTAATAGCATAATTATAATAGAATTGATTAGCAGAAATATTAGCATTAATAGCATTAGTATTAGACATCATAATTAGCATTAATAGCATTATTATTAGCATAATATAGATATTAGCATTATTGCATTAATTAGCATTAAATAGCATGATTATTAGCATTAATAGCATTATTAATAGTTATATATTAGATTAAGCATTATTATATTATTAGCATTATTAGCATTATTATTAGCATTATAGCATATTATTAGCATTATAGCATTATTATTAGCATTAATAGCATATTATTAGCATTAATAGCATTATTATTAGCATTAATAGCATAATTATTAGCATTATTAGCTTATTATTAGCATTAATAGCATATATTATTAGCATTATAGCATTATATTAGCATTAATAGCATATTATTAGCTTATAGCATTATTATTAGCATTATTATTAGCATTAATAGCATTATTATTAGCATTATTAGCATATTATTAGCATTATTAGCATTATTATTAGCATTATAGCATTATATTAGCATTATTAGCATTATTAGCATTATTTTAGCATTATATAGCATATTATTAGCATTAATAGCATTATTATTAGCATTAATAGCATAATTATTACATTATTAGCATTATTATTTAGCATTAATAGCATATTTTTAGCATTATTAGCATATTATTAGCATTAATAGCATAATATTAGCATTAATAGCATATTATTAGATTAATAGCATTATTATTAGCATTAATAGCATTATTATTAGCATTAATAGCATAATTATTAGCATTATTGCATATTATTAGCATTATAGCATAATTATTAGCATTAATAGCATTATTATTAGCATTAATAGCATAATTATTAGCATTATTAGCATTATTATTAGCATAATAGCATATTATTATGCATTATTATTAGCATTTATTATTAGCATTATACATTATTATTAGCATTAATAGCATAATATTACATTAAGCATATTATTAATTAGCATTATTATTAGCATTAATAGCATAATTAATATAGCAATTATTAGCATTATTATTAGCATTAATAGCATTATTATTAGCATTAATAGCATAATTATTAGCATTATATAGCATTATTACATTATTATTAGCATTAATAGCATTATTATTAGCATTATTAGCATATATTAGATTAATAGCATAATAATTATTTAGCATTATTAGCATTATTATTAGCATTAATAGCATAATTATTAGCATTAAATTTAGCATAATTATTAGCATTATTAGCATTTTATTAGCATTAATCATTATAGCTTATTATTAAGCATAATTAGCATTAATAGCATTATTATTAGCATTAATATATTAAGCATTAATAGCATTATTATTAGCATTAATAGCATATTATTAGCAAATTATTAGCATTAATTATTAGCATTATTAGCATTATTATTAGCATTATTAGCATTATTATTAGCATTAATAGCATAATTATTAGCATTAATAGCATTATTATTAGCAAGTAATAGCATTATTATTAGCATTATTAGCATTATTATTAGCATTAATAGCATTATTATTAGCATTAATAGCATAATTATTAGCATTAATAGCATTATTATTAGCAATTATTAGATTATTAATTAATAGCATTATTATTAGCTATTATTATTAGCATTAATAGCATTATTATTATTAAGCATTAATAGCATTATTATTAGCATTAATAGCATTTTTAGCATTATTAGCATTATTATTAGCATATATAATTATTATTAGCATTAATTAGCATTATTTATTAGCATTAATAGCATTATTATTAGCATTATTAATTATTATTAGCATTAATAGCATTAATTATTAGCATTAATAGCATTATTTATTTAGCATTATTGCATTATATAGCATATTTATAGCATATTATTAGATTATTATTATTAGCATATTAATTATTACATTATAGAATTATTTATTATTCAGCATTATTAGCTATTATTATTAGCATTATAGATATTATTAGCATTAATGCATAATTATTAGCATTATAATTTATTTATAATTTATTAGATTATTATTATTATATTAATAGCATTATAATTATTTTAGCATTAATATATTATTAGCATTATTAATATTATTAATTTATAGATATTTAGCATAATAGCATTATTATTGCATTAATAGCTAATTATTAGCATATAGCATTATTATTAGCATTTTTTTTAATTAATATTTTATTAATTTTGATTATTTTTATTTATTTTTTATATATTTTTTAATTATTTTTTATTATTTTTTTTATTATTAAATTAATTATTTATTTAAATAGCAGTGAGACATTCTCTTTCAGGTCGCTAAAGGCTATTATAGCATATATTTATTTTTTTATATATTTATTAATTTTATTATTTTATTATTTTTAATTATTTTAATTATTTTTAAATATTTTTTTTATTATTAATTATTATTATTTTAAGTAGACACAGTCTCCTTCAGGTCGCTGAAGGGGTCATCTTATTAGCATATTTGTATTATTTTAAATTATTTTATTGAATTTTTTATTATTTTAGAATTTTTATATTTTTAAATTATTTTAAGATTTTATATTAATTTATTATTATTAATGCATTTCTTAGGTCGTAAGCATTTATTAGCTTTTTATTATTGATATTATTTTTTGAATTTATTATTTTAAATAATTTTTTTATTTTATTATTTTTATTCTTATTTTATATTTAATTATTAGTTTTTTTAGTGAAATTCCTTAGTCTATTTCCCATTGACATACAATAGCGGTGTGTCGGCGATTTTAGGGCCGACAAATAGAACCAGGTGGGCGGCCATAAAATCGCCGACACACCGCTAATGTATTTCAATGGGAAATGAGGGGCTCTTCTGATTGGCTGAGGGCAGTAGACAGCGACCAATCAGAAGAGGCCCTCATATCTCATTCAGATACAATGGCGGATTTTTCGTCCATTCTATCTGAATGAGAAGAGAAGAGGACGTCGCAGCTGGAAGAAGACAGAAGATCCCCGGGGCCGGACGAAGAGGCGGAGATGGCGGAAAGAAGAGAGAAGACCCCCGGGGCCGGAGGAAGAGGACGCCTGGCCGGACGGAGGATCAGATGACAAAGAAGACATGTAAGTATGTGCGGACATGGGGGGGCTGTGTGGACATTAGTGGGGGTTGTGTTTTTGCGGGGTGGCTGTGCGGACATGGGGGGGGCTGTGCGGACATGGGGGTGGGCTGTGCGGACATGGGGGTGGGCTGTGCGGACATGGGGGTGGGCTGTGCGGACATGGGGGTGGGCTGTGCGGACATTGATGGGGGTGGGCTGTGCGGACATGGGGGTGGGCTGTGCGGACATGAGGGTGGGCTGTGCGGACATGGGGGTGGGCTGTGCGGACATGGGGGTGGGCTGTGCGGACATGGGGGTGGGCTGTGCGGACATGGGGGGGCTGTGCGGACATGGGAGGGGGGTGGCGAATTGTGGGTAGCGGGAAGCGGAGGCGGCAGTGCCGCCTCCGCTCCATGGTCCCCGGGGAGCGAGTTGCGGCTCAGGCAGCGACTCGCTCCATGGTCCCCGGGGAGCGAGTTGCGGCTGAGGCAGCGACTCGCTCCATGGTCCCCGGGGAGCGAGTTGCGGCCGAGGCAGCGACTCGCTCCATGGTCCCCGGGTAGCGATTTGCGGCTCAGGCAGCGACTCGCAATGGCCTCGCAGCCATTGCTCGCGCTACCTGAGCGGTAAATCGCTAAGGTTGTAGCCGAGCCTGTGGATCGATTTTGGGCCAGCGACTCGCAATGGCCTCGCGGCCATTGCTCGCGCAGCATTGGGCGCTTCGCGCCCAATGTTAAATTCGCATCCACATGACGACATCGGAAAGTGCGCGCGGAGGGGCGCTTTTCCGATTCGCGATTATATAATAGATATATATATTAGTGGGCAATTGATATGGATGCACCTAAATAAAATGGCGGTTGGTGACATCAACTTCTTGTTTGTGGCACATTAGTATATGGGAGGGGGAGAGTTTTTCCAGACGGATGGTGACCGTGGATTGCCTTTTTGAAGTTGGCCATTTTGGATCCAACTTTATTTCTTTCAATGGGAAGAGGCTCTTGTGACACATGAAACTTATTGAAAATTTCATAACAAAAACATTGGTGTGCTTAGTTTGAACATAATTTTATTCTTTCATGAGTTATTTACAAATTTATGGCAACTTATAAAATGTGTTCAAAGGGCAGCCCATTGTGTTGGATTGTCAATACAACCCTCTTCTCACACTCTTGAC
Organism: Allobates femoralis; assembly: GCA_033576535.1. Classification (NCBI taxonomy): domain Eukaryota; kingdom Metazoa; phylum Chordata; class Amphibia; order Anura; family Aromobatidae; genus Allobates; species Allobates femoralis. The sequence goes on from JARQOC010000004.1 coordinate 258,770,677, forward strand.
ACACTGATAGCAGCACCGCAGAAGAAATGCTAGCACAGGCTTCCAGTATCCGTTGTTTCAGATGCTGCACATCTCGTATCTTCACAGCATAGAGAATTGCCTTGAGATAAGCGATGAGGCAAACTTTTTTGTGAATGGTGAAGTTAACAAACAAAACCACCGCTATTGGTCTGACACTAACCCACAGTGGATAGATCCCTCCAAGACTGTTGGATCACAAAAAATGATTGTATGGTGCTGTATATGGAGTACAAAGATAGTGATTCTTCATCAATGGAAACCTCAATGCCACTGGATAACTGAAATTGCTACATGATTCAGATTCAGATGATTCTAGATTTCCAAAGAGTCCAAAAATTCCAAAAGGAGAAGAACAAACTCTAGACTCTGATTTTAGTGGAGGGGAAGAATACTCCTCTTAGAAAACCCCAGAAAAAAGCCCTGAAAACAATGTTCCATAATCCTTTGAGAAAAAGTTCCGAAGAGGAGAACAAAGAAGGAGACAGGCCAAGAGCAGTAAAAAGGAAGCAAATCTCGTGTAGGGTCTAGCTCAAGAAGCAGGTTCTCCCAATGAAAATCTTCAATCTCACTAGTTGGGTGTTATCTAAGGACATGGTGTCTGTGTTGCGGAAAAGATTTAATTTCTGTATTCCTGAGAAATTTAATTGAACTGATTTTAGGGTGAATTTCAATAAAACCATTAGAAAAATACACCTTTTCAAGCATTTCAAGAGCATTGCTCTAAATGAGAGTAAAGTACACCTGAAATAAGGGAAAATATCTGCTAGAATAAGAAAACTTGTTTTCTTCAGTGAGCTTTCTGCCTTTAATAAAGTAAGTGATGATGTGCACACTTTGTTGAGTATGAATGATGACGTCAGTTTGTGAGATTTAGAGGAAGAAATTGAGGGTCAGGCCCCTTATGTAGGTTGAGTAAAATCAGTGTTTGTTCCTCCTATCTCCCCAGGAAACTATACTGATCTTTTTGAGTAATTGGTTTTAAAAGAAGTCCAGTCCATAATTTATCCTGAATTTCCTTCTAACTTAAAACCCGGTGAGGTAGAGGCGATTAAAAGCATCAAAGATTGGGATGATGTAATTATCAGAAGAACAGACAAGGGTGGGAGAACAGTGTTGGTTTCTAGAGATAATTACAAAAAGGAGGCTCTCAGACAGTGTAATAATACTGCTACTTATAGAAAGTTACTGTCTGATCTGACATTTTAGTTCAAAGAAAAATTGGGTATTTTTCTACATCACAGTGTTGCTAAAGAAATTCTGTCTTAAAAAATAGGCTGAAAAAATTACTTCCAGAATTTCCTATGAAACCACACTGGTACTCTCTCCTAAAAATCCATAAATCAGTTACTTACCCCCTATAGTCTTGCGGGTTGGTTCCCTTACAGAACCACTCACAAAATACATAGATTGGTTGTTGCACCCACATCTCCATAAAATCCCTGCCAACGATCACAAGACCGGGGCATGCATCTGTGTCTCACTCCCTGCTATCCCCGCTGTCCGATGCCCGCTACTCTGTACCGCTCTTCTGCTGCGCTGCAGTGCTCACGGAGACACCCAGGAGCTCAGCCATGAATCACAGCTCCGGAGCTCTGTGTCGGTCTCCGTCCATGAGCCCTGCGCCAATCACTGCCCAGGAATCATGGGCCAGCTGACGTCAGTAGCCTCTGATTGTTCCTGGGCTGTGATTGGCCCAAAGCTCCTGCGCTGTGATTGGCCCAGGGCTCCTGCGCTCTGATTGGCCCAGGGCTCCTCCACTGTGCACCACCAAAGTAGCAACGCAGAGGAAAGAAAGTGAAAAGAAAGAAGTACGGTAAGAAAGTGAAAGTGTGTGTGTGTGATGTGTGTGTGTGTATACACACATGGGAGGCTGCAGTGGGATACGGTACTGGGATGGGAGGCTGCTGCAGTGGGATACAGTACGGTACTGGGATAATGGGAGGCTGCTGCAGTGGGATACTGTACAGTACTGAGATAATGGGAGGCTGCTGCATTGGGATACTGTACAGTACTGGGATAATGGGAGGCTGCTGCAGTGGGATACCATACAGTACTGGGATAATGGGAAGCTGCTGTAGTGGGATACCATACAGTACTGGGATAATGGGAGGCTGCTGCAGTGGGATACGGTACTGGGATGGGAGGCTGCTGCAGTGGGAAACGGTACTAGGATAATGGGAGGCTGCTGCAGTGGGATACGGTACTAGGATAATGGGAGGCTGCTGCAGTAGGATAAGGTACTGGCATGGGAGGCTGCTTTTCTGTCAATTTTCTTTGGGCTAATATAAGACACCCCCCGAAAATAAGATAGGGTGCACCTTTTGGAGCAAAAATTAATATAAGACAGTGACTTATTTTCGGGGAAACACGGTATTTGAGGATGAGTCAATTTATAATCTCTCTTACCCATTTCTGAAGTATATAAGGAATTATATAGGATATATGGACGATATCTGTATAATTTGGTTAGGTTCAAATGAAGATTTCGATAATTTTGTTACTTTTCTCAACAGCCAGAATAGTTTCAATGAAATTGAAATTTTCTTCTCATTTTGGAGAGAAAGCTTTGGAGTTTCTTGATGTAAAGCTCCAAATTGTTGATGATTAAATCTACAAATCTGTGTATAAAAAACAAGAGGCTGCAAATTCATTCTTCCACTTTGATAGTGCCCACCCTAGTCATATGAAACAGTCCCTCCCTCATAGCCAGTTTTTAAGACTAAAACATATCAATAATAAAAAAAAATTAAAATTACAAGTTGAAGAAATGAAAAAATAAATTATAAGCACGGGTTATTCTGCAGAGTTAGTTTTTTTAGCTGAACAAAAAGCTTTAAAGGAGTCTCCAAAAGTGAGAAAATCCACAGGTAAATCAAGCACAGATGTTAAAAAATGTTTTCTGTTCAACTTTAAATATAGCCTCATGCAGACTATTGTTAAATCTGCAATTCAGAAACATTGGCACGTTGTTGAAGCCAATAAAGTCTTACAAACTATTAGTATAGGTCAGCCTTTAGTAACTTGTAGACGTGGTAAGAACTTGAAAGTTCTTGTAGTCTAAAATAGATAACATAGAAAAAAAAACATGGTTTGATAGAGAGGAACCAAAGGGAAATTTCAAGTGTAAAAACTGTCCTTTTTGATACTTTAATAAATTAGACCACCCTCTAAAAATCGGAAATAAATCGCATAAGGTTGAAAATGTTATATCTTGTATAACAAAATGCCACTATGTGCCCCTGTCATCGGTGTTATATTGGTAAATCTATTAGAACCTTATATGTGCATTTTTGTGAGCGAAGTATAACAGAAGGAGGGATACGCCCAGATGTCTCCAGGCTAGTAAGTTTATAAACTCTTTATATCAGTTATACTAATGCAAGATTTTACACAAAAACAGTGCTGGAAAGGTATCCTTAGGGTGCAGGGACATGTACTAACTGTGTATCAGGGTGATCTGAGGTGGTTGGTTCCCTTTAAAACAGCTGTCAGATCAGCAGTGTTTAAAGCTCCCGTGCTGACACCGCCGGAAAAATGCTCGGGTTCCCCATACATTAACATTGTGTTCGGTGCTCAGGTCGAGGACCCGAGCATTTTAATATGCTCGACCCGATCCTCGAGCATTTTAGTGCTCGTTCATCACTAATCAAGGGGATATAAGCAGACCTGTTCATTAACCAGGGAGATTTTGTTTAGTGACCTCAGTCTAGGGACTTCGGCCCCGGCTACAGGGGCACGGGACTTGTTACATGTAGCTAATTTAGGATCTATGGACCCGATATGCAAGCCATAACCCAAGGCCTAGTTACTTTGGTGCCGACCAAGGGGATTATAATACTGCAAGGACTTCAGCATCGAATGTTTGGATTCAGCTGGGATATCAAAAACTGCATAAGGAAGAAACCCTGGTCATAGATGAACCTTGTAATTTCCTGGTGAGCCAGAAGAGGGTGAGACTCTGTTGCCTATTACATTTTGCGTTTTGCTGGTTATTAGTGATGAGCGAGCATGCTCGTCGCTGCTCGATACTTGCACAAGTATTCCGGTACTCAGGATGCTGGGCAAGCACCGAGTACCGCTGAGATGCTCTGACTCCTCACTAATCATTATCGATGTGACACAAGTATACAGCTCCCTTCAGTGCACAAAGTAAGCTGGCACCTCACAGAGAGCAGTTTGATTGTAAGGATCCCTCTGGGGGGCACAGCAAGGTGTTGTATGCTGTGTATGCTGTGACGATTTGAAAAAGCCCACACTCCCATCCTGTCCCAGAAAAACTCGGTTTATAGCCGGAGGTCTGTGGGTGGAGCTTATCACTCATTGACTTGCATTAGGCTCGGTGCTCGGTCGAGCACCCGAGCATTTTAATGCTCGCTCATCACTACTGCTTATGTGATATATGCTGTTGACTGTTTGGGGATCCAATAAAGCCTTAATATTGTGGTTCCCTCACCCTGTGGTGTCTGAAGTAGTGTTACGCCCACAGGTAAGGAGCTCGGGCATTCAGTTTGGGATAAGCCCTGGTCCATGCTGTCTTTCTAAAGATGGCTGGGCCAGCGGTAGAGAGCACCGACTGACCCCCATGTCTCCAGAATAGGACCCATAGAAGCTAAACACAGGCGCAAAATGGTTCACCATTGTATGCTTCTCCAATTCCCCCCTACCCCCACCTGTAATCTGCACCCTGTGTTAATATACAATATTATATTTATTCATTTATATAGTGCTATTAATTCCATAGCAGTTTACATACATCAGTAATGCGGTCCCTATTGAGGCTCACAATCTAAACATCCTATCAGTATGTCTTTGCAATGTGGGAGGAAACCAGAGTGCCCGGAGGAAGCCAACGCAAACACGGGGAGAACATACAAACTCCTTGCAGATGTTGTCATTTGTGGAATTTGAATCCAGGACCTCAGGACCTCAGTGCTGCAAGGCCACTGAGCCACCATTAACCCCTTCATGACCCAGCCTATTTTGACCCTAAAGATATTTTTTACAATTCTGACTACTGTCCCTTTATCTATTATATAATTGCCGTAGCGACTTCCGTCGGAGCGGCGCTACTTCCGGTGGCTTGGTTAGCGAGTCCGAGCTGCTTCTCCTGGACTCTGTCCGTGGCCGCGTAGCGGCCAAGGCGACTCACGAAGCAATGCCCGCAAAGCGGGCATTGCGAGTCGTTGCAGCCTAGCGAAGCAATGCCCGCGAAGCGGGCATTGCGAGTCGCTACACCGCTAACCAAGCCACCGAAGCCGAAGCCCATACTCCTGTAGTGTACACCGCTATAGTATACTACAGTCCCATGACCATAAGCGCCATGGGACTGTAGTATACCATCGCGCTGTACACTACAGACCCCTGCCGCTCTAAGCCACTACGCGTACACTAACCAAGCCACACAACCCCAAGCCCCTACCCACTGCCGCCCTAACCCCTAAGCCACTACCCCGACGCCGAAGCCCCTACCCCCTGCCGCACTACCCCGCCGCACCCACTACCCTCTGCCGGAAGCCACTACCCCCTGCCGCCCTAACCCCTAAGCCACTACCCCGCCGCCGAAGCCCCTACCCCCTGCCGCACTACCCCGCCGCACCCACTACCCTCTGCCGCAAGCCCCTACCCCCTGCCGCCGTAAGCCACTACCCCGCATCCGCAAATAAACCCCTGCCGCTGCAAGCCCCTAACCCCTAAGCCGCACCTAACCCCTAAGCTGCACATAATCCCCTACCCCTACCCCCTAAACCGCACCTAAACCCCTGCCGCCCTAAGCCCCTACCCCTTAAGCCGCACCTAATCCCCTACCTCTACCCCCTAAGCCGCACCTAACCCCCTACCCCCCTAAGCCACTACCCCGCATCCGCACCTAAACCCCTGCCGCTGCAAGCCCCTAACCCCTAAGCTGCACCTAATCCCCTACCCCTACCCCCTAAGCCGCACCTAAACCCCTGCCGCCCTAAGCCCCTACCCCCTAAGCCGCACCTAACCCCCTACTCCCTGCCGCCGTAAGCCACTACCCCGCATCCGCAAATAAACCCCTGCCGCCGCAAGCCCCTAACCCCTAAGCCGCACCTAACCCCTAAGCTGCACATAATCCCCTACCCCTACCCCCTAAACCGCACCTAAACCCCTGCCGCCCTAAGCCCCTACCCCTTAAGCCGCACCTAATCCCCTACCTCTACCCCTAAGCCGCACCTAACCCCCTACCCCCCTAAGCCACTACCCCGCATCCGCACCTAAACCCCTGCCGCTGCAAGCCCCTAACCCCTAAGCTGCACCTAATCCCCTACCCCTACCCCTAAGCCGCACCTAAACCCCTGCCGCCCTAAGCCCCTACCCCCTAAGCCGCACCTAACCCCCTACTCCCTGCCGCCGTAAGCCACTACCCCGCATCCGCAAATAAACCCCTGCCGCCGCAAGCCCCTAACCCCTAAGCCGCACCTAACCCCTAAGCTGCACATAATCCCCTACCCCTACCCCTAAACCGCACCTAAACCCTGCCGCCCTAAGCCCCTACCCCTTAAGCCGCACCTAATCCCCTACCTCTACCCCCTAAGCCGCACCTAACCCCCTACCCCCCTAAGCCACTACCCCGCATCCGCACCTAAACCCCTGCCGCTGCAAGCCCCTAACCCCTAAGCTGCACCTAATCCCCTACCCCTACCCCCTAAGCCGCACCTAAACCCCTGCCGCCCTAAGCCCCTACCCCTAAGCCGCACCTAACCCCCTACCCCCCTAAGCCACTACCCGCATCCGCACCTAAACCCCTGCCGCCGCAAGCCCCTAACCCCTAAGCTGCACCTAATCCCTACCCCTACCCCCTAAGCCGCACCTAAACCCCTGCCGCCCTAAGCCCCTACCTCCTAAGCCCCTACCCTCTAAGCCTCGCCGCTTTCCCTAACACCTAAGGCCCTACCCGTCCCCGTCGATCACTTACATGCCTTCAAGTCATCTGATCGTCCGTCCGGCCAGGCGTCCTCTTCCTCCGGTCCCGGGGGTCTTCTCTCTTCTTTCCGCCTCTTCGTCCGTCTCCGGGGATCTTCTGTCTTCTTTCCGCCAACTTCCAGCTCCGACGTCCTCTTCAACTAACATTAAGATACAATGGACGATCAATCCGCCATTGTATCTCAATGAAATGTGAAGGGCTCTTCTGATTGGTCGCTGACCTCAGCCAATCAGAAGAGCCCGTCATTCAGTTCTCATTCAGGTCCGTCTTTATTCCCATTGACATACATTAGCGGTGTGTCGGCGATTTTATGGCCGGCCACCTGGTTCTATTTGTCGGCCCTAAAATCGCGGACACACCGCTAATGCATCTCTATGGGCAAGTCAGCTCGAATTCTGATTGGTCGCCGTTCAATCCGAAATCGGGCTGACTGCCCATAGAGATGCATTAGCGGTGTGTCCGCGATTTTAGGGCCGACAAATAGAACCAGGTGGTCGGCCATAAAATCGCCGACACACCGCTAATGCATTTCAATGGGAAAAAACAAAGGCGGACCTGAATGAGAACTGCGTCTCAGCCTAAATAATAAATTAAATAATAAAAAAAAGAATTAAAAAGAATTAAAAAATAATAAAAAAAAATAATTAAAAATAATAAAAAATTCAATAAAAATAATAATAAAAAAATAAAATATATGCTAATAAGATCAGCCCTTTGCGGACCTGAATGAGAACTGCGTCTCAGCCTAAATAATAAATTAAATAATAAAAAAAAGAATTAAAAAAGAATTAAAAAATAATAAAAAAAAATAATTAAAAATAATAAAAAATTCAATAAAAATAATAATAAAAAAATAAAATATATGCTAATAAGATCAGCCCTTTGCGGACCTGAATGAGAACTGCGTCTCAGCCTAAATAATAAATTAAATAATAAAAAAAATAATTAAAAAAGAATTAAAAAATAATAAAAAAAAAAATTAAAAATAATAAAAAATTCAATAAAAATAATAATAAAAAAATAAAATATATGCTAATAAGATCAGCCCTTTGCGGACCTGAATGAGAACTGCGTCTCAGCCTAAATAATAAATTAAATAATAAAAAAATAATTAAAAAAGAATTAAAAAATAATAAAAAAAATAATTAAAAATAATAAAAAATTCAATAAAAATAATAATAAAATAATAAAATATATGCTAATAAGATCAGCCCTTTGCGGACCTGAATGAGAACTGCGTCTCAGCCTAAATAATAAATTAAATAATAAAAAAAATAATTAAAAAAGAATTAAAACATAATAAAAAAAAATAATTAAAAATAATAAAAAATTCAATAAAAATAATAATAAAAAAATAAAATATATGCTAATAAGATCAGCCCTTTGCGGACCTGAATGAGAACTGCCTCTCAGCCTAAATAATAAATTAAATAATAAAAAAAATAATTAAAAAAGAATTAAAAAATAATAAAAAAATAAATTAAAAATAATAAAAAATTCAATAAAAATAATAATAAAAAATAAAATATATGCTAATAAGATCAGCCCTTTGCGGACCTGAATGAGAACTGCCTCTCAGCCTAAATAATAAATTAAATAATAAAAAAAATAATTAAAAAAGAATTAAAAAATAATAAAAAAATAAATTAAAAATAATAAAAAATTCTATAAAAATAATAATAAAAAAATAAAATATATGCTAATAAGATCAGCCCTTTGCGGACCTGAATGAGAACTGCCTCTCAGCCTAAATAATAAATTAAATAATAAAAAAAATAATTAAAAAAGAATTAAAAAAATAAAAAAAAAATAATTAAAAATAATAAAAAATTCAATAAAAATAATAATATAAAAATAAAATATATGCTAATAAGATCAGCCCTTTGCGGACCTGAATGAGAACTGCCTCTCAGCCTAAATAATAAATTAAATAATAAAAAAAATAATTAAAAATATATAAAAAATTCAATAAAAATAATAATAAAAAAATAAAATATATGCTAATAAGATCAGCCCTTTAGCGCACCTGAATGACAACTGCCTCTCAGCCTAAATAATAAATTTAATAATACAAAAATAATTAAAAAATAATTAAAAAATTATAAAAAAATAAATAAAACATAATTAAAAAATAAATAACAAATAATAAATAATAATTTAAAAAAAAATGCTAATAATAATATTACTGCTAATAATAATGCTATTAATGCTAATAATTATGTTATTAATGCTATTATTAATGCTAATAATCCTATTATTAATTCTATTAATGCTAATAATAATGCAATTAATGCTATTAATAATGTTATTAATGCTATTATTAATGCTAATAATCCTATTATTAATGCTATTTATGCTAATAATAATGATATTAATGCTATTAATAATGTTATTAATGCTATTAATAATGCTAATAATGCTATTATTAATGCTATTAATGCTAATAATAATGCTATTAATGATATTAATAATGTTATTAATGCAATTAATAATGCTAATAATGCTATTATTAATGCTATTAATGCTAATAATAATCCTATTAATGCTATTAATAATGCTATTCATGCTATTAATAATACTATTAATGCTATTAATGCTAATAATAATGCTATTAATGCTATTAATAATGTTATTAATGCTATTATTAATGCTAATAATGCTATTATTAATTCTATTAATTTTAATAATAATGCTATTAATAATGTTATTAATGCTATTAATAATGCTAATAATCCTATTATTAATGCTATTTATGCTAATAATAATGCTATTAATGCTATTAATAATGTTATTAATGCTATTTATAATGCTAATAATGCTATTATTAATGCTATTAATGCTAATAATAATGCTATTAATGCTATTAATAATGTTATTAATGCTATTATTAATGCTAATAATGCTATTATTAATTCTATTAATGCTAATAATAATGCTATTAATGCTATTAATAATGTTATTAATGCTATTATTAATGCTAATAATGCTATTATTAATGCTATTAATGTCAATATTTATCCTATTAATGGTATTATTAATGCTATTAATGCTAATAATAATGCTATTAATGCTATTAATGCTAATAATAATGCTATTAATGCTATTAATAATGTTATTAATGCTATTATTAATGCTAATAATGCTATTATTAATGCTATTTATGCTAATAATTATGCTATTAATGCTATTAATAATGCTATTAATGCTATTAATAATGCTATTAATCCTATTATTTATGCTATTAATGCTATTAATCCTATTATTTATGCCATTAATGCTATTAATGCTAATATTTATCCTATTAATGGTATTATTAATGCTATTAATGCTAATAATAATGCTATTAATGCTAATAATAATGCTATTAATGCTATTAATAATGCTATTAATGCTATTATTAATGCTAATTATGCTATTATTAATTCTATTAATGCTAATAATAATGCTATTAATGCTATTAATAATGTTATTAATGCTATTATTAATGCTAATAATCCTATTATTAATGCTATTTATGCTAATTATAATGCTATTAATGCTATTAATAATGCTATTAATGCTATTAATAATGCTATTAATCCTATTATTTATGCTATTAATGCTATTAATGCTAATATTTATCCTATTAATGGTATTATTAATGCTGTTAATGCTAATTATAATGCTATTAATGCTAATAATAATGCTATTAATGCTATTAATAATGTTATTAATGCTATTATTAATGCTAATAATGCTATTATTAATTCTATTAATGCTAATAATAATGCTATTAATGCTATTAATAATGTTATTAATGCTATTATTAATGCTAATAATCCTATTATTAATGCTATTTATGCTAATAATAATGCTATTTATGCTATTAATGTTATTCATGCTATTAATAATGCTAATAATGCTATTATTAATGCTATTAATGCTAATAATGATGCTATTAATGCTATTAATAATGTTATTAATGCTATTAATAATGCTAATAATGCTATTATTAATGCTATTAATGCTAATAATAATCCTATTAATGCTATTAATAATGCTATTCATGCTATTAATAATACTATTAATGCTATTAATGCTAATAATAATGCTATTAATGCTATTAATAATGTTATTAATGCTATTATTTATGCTAATAATGCTATTATTAATTCTATTAATTTTAATAATAATGCTATTAATGCTATTAATAATGTTATTAATGCTATTATTAATGCTAATAATGCTATTTATGCTAATAATAATGCTATTAATGCTATTAATAATGCTATTAATGCTCTTATTTATGCTATTAATGCTATTAATGCTAATATTTATCCTATTAATGGTATTATTAATGCTATTAATGCTAATAATAATGCTATTAATGCTATTAATGCTAATAATAATGCTATTAATGCTATTAATAATGTTATTAATGCTATTATTAATGCTAATAATGCTATTATTAATCCTATTAATGCTAATAATAATGCTATTAATGCTATTAATAATGCTATTAATGCTATTAATAATGTTATTAATGCTATTATTAATACTAATAATGCTATTATTAATGCTATTAATGCTAATAATAATGCTATTAATGCTATTAATAATGCTATTAATGCTATTAATTATGCTATTAATGCTATTAATGCTAATATTTATCCTATTAATGCTATTAATGCTAATAATAATTCTATTAATGCTAATAATAATGCTATTAATGCTATTAATGCTATTAATTATGCTATTAATGCTATGAATGCTAATAATAATGCTATTAATTCTATTAATAATGCTATTAATGCTATTAATACTGTTATTAATGCTATTATTAATGCTAATAATGTTATTATTAATGCTATTAATGCTAATAATAATGCTATTAATGCTATTAATAATGTTATTAATGCTATTATTAATGCTAATAATGCTATTATTAATGCTATTAATGCTAATAATAATGCTATCAATGCTATTAATAATGTTATTAATGCTATTATTAATGCTAATAATGCTATTAATAATGCTATTAATGCTAATAATAATGCTATTAATGCTATTAATACTGTTATTAATGCTCATAATACTGCTAATAATGCTATTAATACTGCTATTACTGCTAATAATAATGCTATGGCTTATATTATTGCTATTGATGATGCGATTATTATTTAAAAAACTTTAAAAAAACAATAAACATATTTTAGATACCCGATGCATTTGCATCAGGCTAACAGCTATAACTACTATAATCAAATTAATGCACGCTCTAGAATCCCGATGCATTTGCATCGGGCTCACAGCTAGTGAGGTAATAACTCTGTAAGGCTTCAACAGATCCTAGCGATTCTGAGATTGTTTTTTGGTGACGTTTTGGCCTTAAGGATAGTATTAAATTTAATACGATAATTTTTGCGTTTATTAGTGAAAAAATCAATTTGGCAAAAATTTCTGAAATTTTCAAATTTTTAATTTTTATTCTGTTAAACCAGAGAGTTATGTTACACAAAATAGTTAATAAGTAACATTTCCCACGTCTACTTTACATCAGCACAATTTTGGAAAATATTTTTTTTTTTGGTAGGAAGTAATAAGGGTTCAAAGTTCATAAGCAAATTCTCATTTTTCCAGCAAAATTTACAAAACCATTTTTTTAGTGACCACATCACATTTGAAGTCCCTTTGAGGGGTATACATGACAGAAAACACCCAAAAGTGACACCATTCCAAAAAGTGCACCCCTCAAGCTACTCAGAACTATATTCAAGAAAATTATTAACCCTTTAGGTGCCTCACAGGAACTATAACAATGTGGAAGGAAAAAATATTTTTTTTTCCAACATAAATGTTCTTTTAGCCTCAATTCCTTCATTTCCCCATGGGCAACAGGATAAAATGGATCGTACAATTTGTTGGGCAATTTCTCCTTAGTACACAGATACCTTATATGTGATCATAAACCACTATTTGGGCGCACAGCAGAGCTCAGAAGGGAAGGAGCGCAATTTAACTTTTGGAGCTAATTTTCCATTCAAAAAGTGAAAAGGCAATCCTTCACTTCTGAGCCCTGCCGTGGGCCAGAGAGTGGTTTATGACCACAAATGAGGTATCTGTGTACTCAGGAGAAATTGCCCAACAAATTTTAGTATGCATTTTATCCTGTTGCCCATGTGAAAATGAAAAAATTGAGGCTAAAAGAATTTTTGTGTGAAAAAAAACTAGTTTTTCAATTTTACGGATTAATTTGTTAAGCACCTGGGGCTTCACAGTGCTCACCATCCATCTAGATAAGTTTCTTGGGGGGTCTAGTTTCCAAAATGGGGTCACTTGTGGGGAAGCTCCAATGTTTAGGCACACAGGGGCTCTCCAAACGCGACATGGTGTCCGCTAACAATTTGAGTTGATTTTCCATTCAAATTGTTAGCAGACACCATGTCGCGTTTGGAGAGCCCCTGTGTGCCTAAACATTGGAGCTCCCCCACAAGTGACCCCATTTTGGAAACTAGACCCCCAAAGAACATATCTAGATGCACAGTGAGCATTTTAACCACCAGGTGCTTCACAAAAATGAAAAAGTGATTTATTTTCCACAAATTTTCTTTTTTCATTTTTACGGATCAATTTGTGAAGCGCCTGGGCATTCAAAGTGCTCACTATGCATCTAGATACGTACCTTGGAAAGTCTACTTTTCAAAATGCCGTCACTTGTGGTGGAGCTCCATTGTTTAGGCACATTTGGGCTCTCCATACGCGACATGGTGTCTGCTAACAATTCCAACTGTTAGCGGACACCATGTTGCGTATGGAGAGTCCCTGTATGCCTAAACATTGGAGCTGCCCCACAAAAGACACCATTTTGGAAACTAGACCCCCCAAGGAAAATATCTAAATACATAGTGAGCACTTTGAACCTCCAGACGCTTCATAAATTGATCCGTAAAAATGAAAAAAAAAATTTTTGTGAAAAAAAGGAAAAAGTACTTTTTCCTTATTACGGATCAATTTGTGAAGCGCCTGGGGATTCAAAGTGCTCACTATGCATCTAGATATGTTCCTTGGGGTGTCTAGTTTCCAAAATAAGGTCATTTGTGGGGGAGCTCCAATGTTTAGGCACACAGGGGCTCTCCATATGCGACATTGTGTTCGCTAATATTTGGAGCTAATTTTCCATTCAACTTGTTAGCGGACACCATGTCGCATATGGAGAGCCCCTGTGTGCCACTAGCATTGCAACCAGCACAAGGTCAACTGGAAGAGTTTGGGTACAGCACCAGAAAATGGCGCCTCTAATGAATGCGCTATTTTCTGGGGTGGCTGTGGGTTGCAATTCGCAGCATGGGAAGCCCACAAAATTTGGGTCTCTCCACGCTGAGGATTCCAGTCCCCTAGCTGTCAAGTTGTACCTGGCTGGCAACCAAAAATACGGCAAAGCTCCATGTAATTTTATTTGTAGAATTGTAAAAAAAAATGACGTGGGGCTTCGCCATGTTTTTGGTCCAGCAAAGTATAACTTAGCAGCTACGGATTGCCACCAACCCCCAGCTGCCTCGTTGTACCTGACTGGCAACCAAAAATATAGCGAAGCCCTTTTTTATTATTTATAGAAGCAATTTTAGAAAAAAAAATGATGTGGGGCTCTGCCAAATTTTTGGTTCAGCCTGGTACAACTAGGCAACGGCAACTGGGGGCTGGAATCCTCAGCATAGAGAGGCCCAAGCATTCTGGGCCCCCCATGCTGTGAATTTCAGCCTGCAGCCACCCCAGATATGGCGCATTCATTGAAGCGCCATTTTTTGGCGCTGTACCAAGACTCTTCCAGTTGCCCTGGTGCTGGTGGTAAACTGGGTAATAAAGGGATTAATGCCAGTTTTTTATTGGCAGCTGGATCTAAGCCCGAGATTCATAATGTCGGGCCAATGTTAGAACTAGCCATTAGGAATCTCTAGTAAATAGTAAAAAAAAATACACCACAAAGAAAAATATCTTTTTATTTGAAAAAAAAATTAACAAAATTCGGACTCCATCTTTATTATAAAGATCCGACGTAGTCCACAACGAAGGTCCCACGATGCTCGATCTCCTCCGACGTAATCCTAAACGATGGTCCCACGACACTCGATCGCCTCTGCTACATCCAGAGAATGCAGCAAGGGATCAAGTGTCCTCTTCCTACAGTCTCTGGGGTTACACTGATGGTGCACTGTATGGAAATGATCTGTCATATAGTGCACCATGAATCTGATCCCAGAGACTACAACAGGAGGACACTTGATCCCTTGTTGTAGTCTCTGAGGTCACAGTCATGATGCACGGTACTGCAGATCATTGCAATACAGTGCACATTACTTTGATCCCAGAGACTACAACAAGGGATCAGGTGTCCTCTTGTAGTCTCTGGGGTGAGAGTCATGGTGCGCTGTATAGCAATGATCTGCAGTACCGTGCACCTTAGAATAAGAGGTAATTAGTGGTTTAGGAGGGCGCTGCAAAAGGATGGAGGAACACAAATAAATTTTAGTATATCTTACTTTGTTTATTAAAGCATATCACAACATTTTTCAGCAGATACTCCAGCTTCATCAGGTGATGGGAAATCCCCAGCATTGTGGGATTTTTTAAAGGACCACAGTAATGACATCACACATTCATCTTAACCCCTTATTATCCTAGCCTCCTTACAATATTGAACTCACTAAGAATAGAGTGCACTCCAATTTAGATAGATGTAAGGGTAAAGGTAGTGGACAGTTGATCCCTTGTTGTAGTCTCTGGGGTCACAGTCATGATACACGGTACGGCAGATCATTGCCATACAGTGCACCATGACTCCGACTCCAGATAAGAGGACAGGATCCCTTGTTGTAGTCTCTAGGATCAGAGTCATCGTGCACTGTATGGCAATGATCTGCTGTACCATACACCATGACAATGACCCCAGAGACTACAAGTGGACATTTGATCCCTTGTTGTAGTCTCTGGGTTCACAGTCATGATACACGGTAGGCAGATCATTGCCATACAGTGCACCATGACAGTGACCCCAGAGACTACAAGAGGATACCTGATCGTTTGTTGTAGTCTATAGGGTCATGGTGCACGGTACAACAGATAATTGCCATACAGTGCACCATGACTCCCATGCACCTGTCCATCCATGATCTGGAGCATTAGGGGTCTGAGGAGGGGGAGGGCACCCGCTGACCCGCCCCTCCAGATCTGATTGGAGAGCTCCAATCAGATCTGGAGAGGTGAATCACTCCGATTGGCAGTTTAACTTTCAACTGCCAATCAGAGCGACTTTAGCCATGGGGGGCTAAGCCAGCCCACCTGGACTTAAGTATGGGTCCTTGCAATCCAGCACCTCCGGTAACTTGTCACTGTCCCTGTCACCGGAGCTGCAGGAGTGCAAACAAACCATGACGTTAGAGACGTCATAGGTCGGGAACGCACCGACTTTCATGACGTCTCTATAACATCTAAGGTCAGGAAGGGTTAAAGAAGACTCTAATCAACCTCTGGTGAGTGGTACTTTTCTTTATATTCGTTGGATTATTTCTGTTCACTGCATTTGGAGCATGCAACCTGGGAGAAGGCGTTACCCCTGTGACCGCGGGAGTGGTTTGCCACTGTGAAGTGGGGACCAGTGGTGTAAATAGCTGGTGTGGTGCCTGGCTATGTCTTGCTTTTTTGTATTTTATTTTTCCAGTAAGGCATGCAGGCTTCTGAGTATTTGTAGTGAATTAACCATTGCATTATATGCCATAGAGTTCCATAATTTCACTGTACTTTACTGTACTTACAGTAAAGAATCTGCATCTGTGATTATGATTAAACCTTCTTTCCTCTAGATACAGAGCATTCCTTATCATCATTGCAGTATACAATAATCATTGGAAATTTTTTCTTTAAGAAAAAATGAGCGGCACTCACCATGTTGAAATCTTCTATCTTTTATTTGCCAAAGTGTAGGCACGACATGGCTGCTGTAGGGGAGGGAGTGTGGAGGAGTGACGACGGGATGTTTCGCGGTGCTGTACTGCTTCTTCCGGTCAAATCTCCTTTGTCGTGCCTACACTTAGGCAAATAAAAGACAGAAGATATCAACATGGTGAGTGCCGCTCATTTTTTCTTAAAGAATTTGTTCATACTTTATTAAGCGTGCACCGCTATTCTGGGCCCTCAACACTGGTACTTGTTTTTGTATGAGGTCACACACAGGCATATAGGGTGAAAGCTGCAGTGCCCAGTAATTTTTCTGCTATTTGATCATTGGAAAGATTTCTATACTTTCCCTTCATATACTGTTTTTATATTTTATTGGACCACCCCTAAACCTTTGTTTTTTTTTCTAAACTGAATAACCTCAATCCCTATCAATCATTCTATCTAATCTATCTATCTATCTATCTATCTATCTATCTATCTATCTATCTATCTATCTATCTATCTATCTATCTATCGCCTTTTAACAAATATGCAAGATCTATCTTATTCACTGTGTGCAGAATTATCAGGCAAGTTGTATTGTAGAGGATTATATTTATTGATCAACAACTATGTTCTCAATCAACTCAAAAGACTTAAATATCAAAGCTTAATATTTTTGGAAGTTGGAGTGTTTTTTTTTATAGATTTGGCTATTTTAGGGGGCTGTTACATGCTACGATATATTAAACAATGTTGGTTGGAAAGTCACGTGATTGAGATCGCTACAACAATTTATTGAGATCGCTTGTGCGACGTCACAAGCATAGATTTCGTTAACAATTTTTCAATTGGCAGCGCACCAGCAATCCAGCGCACAACCCAGCGATCGAGGCCAGCCAGTGTCAAGAATAGGCAAAATCGGTAAGGAGATCGTTATTGTGGTGTCACACTAAACGATGCAGATTGCATGACCAACATCGTCTGATTTGGGGTCTGGGTCTCATATCTGCAATTAACGATCTGACCACTTATCGCTAGTCAGATCAACCTGTCACACGCAACAACGCTGTTTACATGTCGTTGGAGCGACTGAAAATCAGTGACATGTCAGCGATATATTTACAGATATCGTAGCGTGTAACGGCCCCCTTAGGAGGATAACTGTGCAGGTAACTATTACTGTGCAGAATTATTAGGCAACTTAATAAAAACCAAATATATTCCCATCTCACTTGTTTATTTTCACCAGGTAAACCAATATAACTGCACCAAATTCTGACATGCAAAAACAAAACCCAAAAAATGAGTGACCAATGTAGCCATCTATCTTTATGATGACACTCAATAGCCTTCCATCCATAGATTCTGTCAGTTGCTTTGTGGCACCCCAAGGGTTAAAATGCCACAGAAACAACACAGGTTCACTCCCCACACAACACTACACTAGGAAGTGGGAGGAGCTTAGGTGGCACCTACACTAGTGGGAGGAGCTAAGTTGTTTACCACAGAGCAAGAGTGACAGTTAGTCAGTCTGCAGTTGGAGTCTAGTCTGGAGCAGGAGCAGAGCCAAGTAGAGGTGGAGGTCCTGAGGGGTCTGAAGAGAGGAGACAGAGGAACAGAGGAACATACCCGGGATAAAGAGTTACCCCAAACTTAACCCCGGAGAGGCGCTTAAGACGGATACCGGATCCGAGGCTGTGCCTGAGACAGACAGGACAGTAAACACCGGCATAGTGAAGGTCCACCATCTTCACTGTACCATAGCAAAGCAACACGGAGGGATCAGTGACACAGAGGACTCAAGTTGCCCAGCATATTGGTACCCGTGAGCAGAGACAGGGCCAGCAGTTCAGCTACAAGCAGCAGCAGGGCCACACACAGCGCTTAAGTAGGAAGCCAAGGACCCGGTCAGGGTGGGAGCAACCTGGTACAGACTCCGTGGACAATATTGTGATATACCATCTGCAAGTAAAGACTTGGAAAACAACAGAAACCGTGAGTGTGTGTGATCCTTATACTGAATCCCCACTTGCCCTCATATACTGCGATTACCTCTACTCTCATCGTTTCTACTGCTACGCCTACTCTCCTGCAGCATCAATAACTATCCTCACAGACTTTAACTACTACTACACTGCCCAGGGAACCCAGTTCTGCCCACAGGAACTATTCTATCCAAGCTGCTATCCCATCATCCCCGGAGGTTCTGCAGCAGCGGCGGCCCCATTATTGGCCGCATATAGTGGGTGGCGTCACGAGTGACAAATCCCCTGTAAACAACCCCCATTTTATTGTGCGGGCCCGGGACACGGTCCGGACCAGGACCGCCGTGACATCCCCCAGCAGTACCCCGGTCCGGCACCGAGTACCCCGTCCCAGTGGGCTCCACACTTGATCTGTTTACGATCAACATTGCGTGCAGCAGCCACCACTGCCTCCCAGACACTGTTCCGAGAGGTGTACTGTTTTCCCTCCCTGTAGATCTCACATTTTAGGAGGGACCACAGGTTCTCTATGGGGTTCAGATCAGGTGAACAAGGAGGCCATATCATTCTTTTTTCTTCTTTTAGACCTTCACTGGCCAGCCACGCTGTGGAGTAGTTGGATGCATGTGATGGAGCATTGTCCTGCATGAAAATCATGGTTTTCTTGAACAATACCAACTTCTTCCTGTACCACTGCTTGAAGAAGTTGTCTTCCAGAAACTGGCAGTAGGTCCGGAAGTTGAGCTTCACACCATCCTCAACCGGAAAAGTCCCACAAGTTAATCTTTGATACCAGCCCATACCAGTACCCCACCTCCACCTTGCTGGCATCTGAGTCAGAGTGGAGCTCTCTGCCCTTTACTGATCCAGCCTCTGGCCCATCAAGAGTCACTCTCATTTCATCAGTCCATAAAACCTTTGAAAAATTAGTCTTAAGATACTTCTTGGCCCAGTCTTGATGTTTTATCTTATGTTTCTTTTTCAAAGGTGGTTGTTTTTCAGCCTTCCTTATCTTGGCCATGTCCCTGAGTATGGCACACCTTGTGCTTTTTGATACTCCAGTAACGTTGCAGCTCTGAAATATGGCAAAACTGGTGGCAAATGGCATCTTGGCAGCTTCATGCTTGATTTTCCTCAATTCAAGGGCAGTTATTTTGCACCTTTTTTGCCCAACTCTGTTGGCTATTTGCCATGAAACGCTTGATTGTTCGGTGATCACGCTTCAAAAGTTTGGCAATTTCAAGACTGCTGCATCCCTCTGCAAGACATCTCGCAATTATAGACTTTTCAGAGCCTGTCAAATCTCTTTTATGACCCATTTTGCCTAAGAAAAGGCATTTGCCTCATAATTAAGCACACCATATATAGGGTCATTGCACCACATCCCTCCTCATTACAGAGATGCACATCACCTGATTTACTTAATTGGTAGTTGGCTCTCAAGCCTATACAGCTTGGAGTAGGACAACATGTATAAAAAGTATCATGTGATCAAAATACTCACTTGCCTAATAATTCTGCACACAGTGTATAAAGGATCGTTAACTAGATCAATAATTGTTAGATAAGTATCTATCTACTAATTATCTAATATTTGTCTTAAAACCTATTTTTCTGCCAATCCATTCTTCTATCCTTCTATCATTTTATCTATCCATCTACCGTATATACTCGTGTATAAGCCGACCCGTGTATAAGCCGACCCCCCTACTTTTGCCCCCAAAACCTGGGAAAATCTATTGACTCGTGTATAAGCCGAGGGTGGACCCTAGCACAAGTATACAGCCCCCAGCAGTGGGGTATACACCAGTCCCAGAGGTAGATACAGCAGCCCCAGTGGTAGTATACACGCAGCCCCAGTAGTATATACAGCCCCAGTGGTAGTATATACAGCCCCAGTGGTAGTATACAGGGCCCCAGAGGTTATATAGCAGCCCCAGTGGTAGTATACAGGGCCCCAGAGGTATATAGCAGCCCCAGCGGTAGTATACAGGGCCCCAGAGGTATATAGCAGCCCCAGTGGTAGTATACAGGGCCCCAGAGGTATATAGCAGCCCCAGTGGTAGTATACAGGGCCCCAGAGGTATATAGCAGCCCCAGCGGTAGTATACAGGGCCCCAGAGGTATATAGCAGCCCCAGTGGTAGTATACAGTGCCCCAGAGGTATATAGCAGCCCCAGTGGTAGTATACAGGGCCCCAGAGGTATATAGCAGCCCCAGTGGTAGTATACAGTGCCCCAGAGGTATATAGCAGCCCCAGTGGTAGTATACAGGGCCCCAGAGGTATATAGCAGCCCCAGTGGTAGTATACAGTGCCCGAGAGGTATATAGCAGCCCCAGTGGTAGTATACAGGGCCCCAGAGGTATATAGCAGCCCCAGTGGTAGTATACAGTGCCCCAGAGGTATATAGCAGCCCCAGTGGTAGTATACAGGGCCCCAGAGGTATATAGCAGCCCCAGTGGTAGTATACAGTGCCCCAGAGGTATATAGCAGCCCCAGCGGTAGTATACAGGCAGCCCCAGTAATGCAGGCCCCCCCCAGCGTCTCTCCGGTCACCTGTAAAGCAAGCTATACTTATCAGTGTCCCGCTCGCACCCGCCGCTGCCGACATCCACGATCCTCCATCTTCATGCGACTCCTCTTCCTGTTTCCTGTGCGCGTCGCCGGGAATGACGTCATTGCCGGCGACGCGCACAGAAACAGGAAGAGGAGTCGCATGAAGATGGAGGATCGTGGATGTCGGCAGCAGCGGGTGCGAGCGGGACACTGATAAGTATAGCTTGCTTTACAGGTGACCGGAGAGACCCTGGGGGGGCCCTGCATTACTGGGGATGCGGGGGCTGCTGTATACCGATGTATACATCGGTATGTACCGATGTATACATCGGTATACAGCACTGACTCGCGTATAAGCCGAGGGGGGTACTTTTCAGCCCAATTTTTGGGCTGAAAAACTCGGCTTATACGCGAGTATATACGGTATCTAGAAAGAAAAAAAAACAGACAGCACTTCCCTTAAGCTTTTCAGCACAGGAGCAAATGTACAGAACCGGATTCTACCTATCTATCTATCTATCTATCTATCTATCGCCGTTTAACAAATATGCAAGATTTTAAAGACATTATTGCAGGCTAATTAGAAATGCTGAGTTAGACTGGAAGTAACTGGAAATATGTTTGCAACTAATGATTTATGATAAACATTAAACTGAAAACACTGCTCATTACACAGCACAGCGGTGATCTTCTTTGAAAAACAGCTTTTTACTTTTTAGAGTCTGTTTTAAAAAGTGTAATATTTTGTTGAAAAGAAAATGGAAATCTAAAATCATATATTGATGTAGAGTAAAAAGTTTATTTTTGTGTATGTAGCATCCGATGATCCTGTTATCGAAGTCATTAAAAAAAACAACAATACTAGATTATAAAAAAAAAACTTGAATAGCTTGTACAGGAAATGAATATTAAAATCTAAAGCCCTTAAATTGGCTAAAAAATATAGAAATAATATCCTCAGTCCCCATTTTTAACACATAAAAATGGCTGCAATTAACATGGTCAGCTTATCTGTGTCCAGTGAGATGAATGCTTTGACTGGATACAATTGTTTCCACTTCTCAGGAAGATAAATAAAGAAGTATATTTTTTATCTTGCAAAATCATAAAAAGGTTCATAATACAGTGATTAAGATTTATATTATTAAAGTACATACCTTGGTATAATAGTTATACAGCCTATAATTTCCTAGAAAAACATCTCCAAACTTCTCATTAGATCTAGGGCGTATACTTTGCATCTCTCACTCAGCCAGGTGCCATGAAAGTTCCGGTAGAATATGCCATAGATTTTCTACAGGGTGATATTGTATTGAATAACAGGCAAATTGGAATAAAATTGTGGAAAAATTTAAATTCTGCCATTAGTTTTTGGGTTTTGGGTTTAGGGCACTTACTTTACTAATACCGTATATGATACTTACAAGGCACAAGTACTAAAGAAAACCAACCAAAAATACCCTAAAAAAAATTAATTGAATAAATTATTTTAAAAGCAATGTTTAACGCACAACATAAAAACAGTATGTAGAAAGGCAGTGGGGAAATAAATCCTTATACATCCCTTCCTTGCCAGCGAGGTTGGCACCCTAAACCGCTGAAGGCGCCCCCACTCATTAACAGCTTACCCTGTTAGACTCTTCCTAATGTCTTAACTCCAATGCAACTGTCTTAGTGTGTGCAATGATCACCAAAGCCTCAGTCATAAAGATTGGGGTCAGACTCAAAGGGATCCAACACTGGATGTACTTTGTCAGTGTACCGGGTAATAGATTCCCTATCCTGCTATGGTCAGTATATAGGTCCAAGGTATCCATATATCCTATATTCAGACTACAATGTTTGTTCGCCAGACATTAATCAGACAGCCTACATGTAGTCTTTCAGTTGTCAAGAACCATCAGCCGTGTTTCTCCCCTTATAATGTAAATGCTTAGGGCTTCCTGAGATTCTTGCCAGCAAACTGTACTACATATGTGTTCCACCCAGAGCCAGGGGGTACTCAAATCTCAGGCACTGTGTTGGGAAGTCACGGGCAGCGTTGCCTGAGGCTGTGGGCCCGGGGGACAGCAATGGACAGTTGATAGAAAAATAATAAAAATGACAAGTCGTGACGCCACCTGTAGAGTTCGGTGATGGTACCAGCGCTGCTTGGGCCTCTGGGGTGATGGGCGGCAGCAAGATGGAGTAGCTCCCTACAGGAGGAGAGGGATCCCCGGGGCTGAGAGTTGTAACGGGGGAATAGGATAGCACAGTCATTTCTGTGCAAGGTTGGAGTAGGGGAGCGCAGTCAGCGTGGTGCAGGTGGAAGGAGCTACACATACACATAAAAGTCTTTTGGTACCTTTACTGTTGTCCAGTTGCAGGTACACTCGTCTGGAATGAGGGAAATACTTTGGGATCTCCACAGCGAGTAAGGTTGTAGGCCTCCTTACTTTAGCTTTCCTGTTTGGAGTCTGGCAGGCATGGAACCTGACCGGACCGTTACTTCTCTCTTTCTCTCTCCACACCCGGGTTGCTGCACTGAGGGCTCTCTCTTGGAATCCCGCATGACGTCTTCCACGGTCCCTGGCTCTCAACTGTTGGTGCTGCGGGTGTCCGGGAAGCTAAGCCTCCTCGTGGTGCTGGATTCTCTGCGGGGCCTATCTTTTCTGTCCCTGCAGACTCGGACTCCAGTGACCGGAACCCTGGTGGGGTGAGTCGGTATGACCCCTCTGCCCCCTTGTAACACGTTTCTCTCCTCTTGCCTTTGACCTCTACTCTGCGGGTCTACCACTGCCTCTGGTGTGTACTGGTATGGGCCAAGCACGGATCCAGTACCATCTCAGCTCACTAGACTCTGAGCTCTTCACAGTTCTGTAGTGACTGCACACTCTGTCTGTCTCTGCCCCCAGCACCTGTATTTATAGCGGGAACTGGCTTAAAGGCAGCCAGTGGAGCTCCCCCTACAGGCCTGGAGTGGAAGGTGTTGTGTGTAGGTGGTTTACTCGCTGTGGGAAATCCTTCAGTGCCCTAGGAAAGTCTGTGGTTACCGGGTACAGGGTGCCACATATGCACTTTATATCTATAAGACATAACTGCGAACAAGATCTATATATCTGGGAATCCTTCCATCTAAACCTGTGTCCCATCCAAATGCACTAACCATCTGTATATTCAGACATCGACATGTACCCCAGATACAGTTCATGTTCTTATTGCTGTTCTTGTACTGCAAATAGAGCAGCATTTAGTCAAGTGACTTTTCTTTTATAAGACAAGGTCCCACTAAGATTTCATACTATAGTATATTACTTCAAATCCCTTCAGTTTGACTAAGTACACAAACATATGCTTACTGAGTCACAGTCCAAATCCTCAAATAGCAGAAAAATTACTGGGCACTGCAGCTCTCACCCTATGTGCCTGTGTGTGACCTCATACATATACAGGTGTCAGTGTAGAGGGTCCAGAATAGCGATGCACGCTTAATAAAGTATGAACAAATTATTGAAGAAAAAATGAGCGGCACTCACCATGTTGAAATCTTCTATCTTTTATTTGCCAAAGTGTAGGCACGACATGGCTGCTGTAGGGGAGGGAGTGTGGAGGAGTGACGACGGGCCGTTTCGCGGTGCTGTACCGCTTCTTCCGGTCAAATCTGAACTGAGTGAAAAGGGGCATACAGTTGGACTTTTGCTTATTTCTACTTTGTCATTAGGAAATCACCTTTTTAAATTTCTGGCTATAATAAACATATTTAATTTGTAAATGTAAAAACAAACTATATTTTCCATTTTTTTCTCTGAAGATTGCAGTCATTAAAAGTTTTATTCCAAGATTCCAGATTAACCACAATCTCATATTTACTCACTTCTTATTTATGTATCTTTCTATCAAAGAACCGTAAGTCACTTACTGCTACACTTCTTTGAAAACTGCCGAGCTCATTATCTGGCCACAGTGCCAAAATGATCAACAATAATACACACATGAAGATGTCTGGAATTTTCTGTACAAGTGTGGCAGCTGCAATCTAAGTTTGCTTTTAAATTGAGAATCAGACTATATGCCCCTATCACATATTAAAACCCCCGCAATAACTTTGAATGATTGGATAAAACCGGTAATGTTGGTAAGTCTGTACATACAATTTTATTCTTTAAATATTCCTTATAATTGGATAGTAAGTGAAGGCCTTTCTACTGAACAAATGCAGAAGGAAAAAAAAAGATAAAAACAAAAAAACAAAGCTCTTTAAATAAACACATTGATGCCATAATTGGCCTTGGTGCTGACATCTTGAAAAGAAAAGTGAGGCTTTGCACAAGTGAAAACAAAGAGCTGTATGAAACAAATTGGCTTTTTGTTCGCTCTCCTAATAATACAGTGCAAAACAATTGCACATAAGAAAAGGGAAGACACAGCTCTAATTTAGTTCTATATCAAATCACACTTGATTGCATATTCAACAAGTTCATATTGAACAAATACATTACTAGTGACCTGACTCCTGGTGTTGTATCTCATAAATTAACGTATTTGATTGTCTTTATTCACTAAGAATTCAAATAAACAAAAAAATCTATTAAATTTGCTTTTTTAAATAAATACTACACTTACATATTGCTGCAATAGAATAAGAGACTGATATTTTCTGAGAATAAATTGAAAGCACTACTTCAGCATTTTTGAATTGTAATTATGCTTTGAACTCATTTTTCCATGTTCTTACTCTTGGGCTATGTTCAGACAGAGGTTTTGTGCTCCGTTTGTTATTGATTAGTGATGGGCGAGTCCTAAACTACTCGGAATCGCTTGACTCTAGCGAGTCCGAGCCCGGGACTCGCTACTCGTTGCGAGTCTAGCGAGTACAATGTTAATGAATGGGGAAGTGAGTAATAGCGAGTAATGTGCGATTTACAAATCGCAGATGTGTCTCGGAAGCTTCAGGCTCTATCTGCTAGGACTCGTTACTCTGCGAGTTTCCCAGCGTTTACTCGCACAGTAACGAGTCCAATGCAAATCAATGACAATCCTAGTTTTGTCAGAGACTCTGACAAAACTAGGATTGCCATTGACTTGCATTGGACTCGTTACTGTGCAAGTAATCGCAGGGAAACTCGCACAGTAATGAGTCTGGCTGTCTGCTCTGTGCCCTCCGGTCCTGCAGGCTGCCGCAGCTCCAGGGTCCTAGAGCCCGCCTGCTGCCTGATGTAGCAGTGCTGAGATTGTTCTCAGTCTGCTCATTCCCTGTGCATAGACATCTATATCTATGCACAGGGATGTAGCAGAGAGTACATCGCGTTTTGGACTATGTCGGACGGAAGAGGATTTTTTTAATTAAAGATGGAGTCCCTAATGGCTTTTTTTTTTATTTCTAATAAAAAATTTTCTCTGTGTTGTGTTTTTTTTAACCTTTTATTGGAGATTCTTAGTGGCCGGGTCAAACCTGGCCTGATATTAAGAATCTCGGGCTTAATACCAGCTTGTATAACAAAGCTGGTATTAACCCCTTTATTACCCAGCGTGCCACCGCCACCAGGGCCGCTGGAAGAGCGGGGTTCAGCGCCAGAGGATGGCGCTTCAATGAACGCACCATCTTCTGGGGCGGCTGCGGGCTGCAATTTACAGCGGGGGGTTCCCAGAAAGCTTGGGCCTCCCTGCGCTGCGGATTCCAGCCCCCAGCTGCTTAGCTTTACCTGGCTAGACATAGAAATGCCCCACGCATTTTTTTTTTATTATTTCATGAAATTCATGAAATAATAAAAAAGGGCTCGCCTATATTCTTGTGTCCGGCCAGGTACAAATAGGCACCTGGGGGTTGGGGGCAGCCCATCGCTGCCTGCTGGATCCGGCTGGTTCCAGAAATACGGCGAAGCCCACGTCATTTCTTTTCTGAAAAATCAATAAAACAATCCTAAAAAAGGGACTGCATCTTTATTAACCCCTCGCCCATGGTCCAGGGGTTAATAAAGATGCAGTCCATTTTATTTACATTGTCCAATGCAAGTCAATGGCAATCCTAGTTTTGTCAGAGTCTCTGACAAAACTAGGATTGCCATTGGTTCGCATTGGACTCGTTACTGTGCGAGTAATCGCTGGGAAACTCGCAGAGTACCGAGTCCTGCGAGTCCCTTACTACTCGCAGAGTAACGAGTCCTAGCGAGTAGATTCGCCCATCCCTATTATTGATCCATTTTTGTTGCAGTTTGTGCAAACAAAAGCATCACAAACGCATCATCCGGTTGTGCTGCTTTTTTGTTCCATTTTTGGGGGACACAGACAGACAAAAACACAGAGACAGACACACAGACACACATACACTATGTTGCCCTCCTTGCGATCCCACTGTAATCCCCAGTGGTGTCGACACCCTTGGTAGTGGCAGGACCTGTAAGCTGTCTGTTCAGTGCTTCCAGGACCTTGCACTGCACCATATGACTCAGTCACATGATGAGTCATATGTGCAGGACCCAGAAGCACCAAAGACTCACTCACAGGTCCTGATGCTGCCTGGGATGAAGACATCACAGGAGATCACTGTGGGATCATGGGGAGGGTAAGTAATTAGATGTTAGTGATGCAGAAAGCTGACCTGAAAAAGGCCATATAAATTGATGCTCATTATTTTCTGCATCCACTTTCTGCACCACTAATGCAGCAATCAAAAATGCTGATGTCTGAACAGCAAATTTAAAATCCCATTCTTTTTGCTAGCAGATGTTTTGATTGATCCATTTTTGGTGCAATTTTTTTTTTTAAATGTCGCACTAAGAACAGATCAGATATGTCCAGTGTGAACATAGCCTAAAGGCCACTTTACACACACATATATCTGTGTCCAACTTCTGAACAGGTCTCTGGTTGCAGTGAAATCATGGACACATTGTTCCATTTTGTGGCTGTGTACAAATGTAACAATGTGTCCATGATTTCACTGCAACCAGAGACCTGTTCAGAAGTTGGACACAGATATCTGTGTGTATAAAGTGGCCTTCATACTTACTCTATTGCGTTTTCATCTTTTTTCAGTGTCACTCTGTTCCTGAGGCACCATCTTGTAATAGTAACCTCTGATTGGCTTGAAATCTGAAAATATGTCAAAAGCACTCAATACAAGGCAAGCAAGTAACAACAAGGCCAGAATGAAGCTCTCATAGAGATATATTGAGATGTGACCTCCAGTGTGCTCCATGAAACACTAGGGAGATGTGGCAGGCCACAAAGTGAAGAAGACACTGGAGGGTAAGTATAACACTATGGACAGGGGACTTTAATGTACTTTAATGTACCGTATTTTTCGTATTATAAGACGCACTTTTGTTCCCCAAATTTTGGGGGAAAGTGGGGGGTGCATCTTATAATTTGAAACAATACTGTTGTGTGGTGGGAGAGGGGGAGGGGCTGTGGAGCAGTGTCCGGGGGTTGTCAGGAGGCTGGAGGAGGCTGCAACAGCGTCCCCGTGGTCCCGTGGGGCCGCTCATTATCTCTTTAAATATGCACTGCTTTCCGCTGTCAATCACCAGCAGGAGCAGCCCATATTACAGGAGCGAGAATGCAGCTTAGCGGGTACGGTCCCATGTGGATAGTCAGTGCTTTCCACGAAATGAAAGCGTGGAAAGCACTGACTATGCCTGGGAGCATGATCATACTCACCGCTCTCCTCACTCCCTCGCCGTCCGCGCCATCCCCAATGTCTTTGCCAGTATCCGGGTCCTGTGAGCGTCGCTGCAGAGTGATGTCATCACCTGCGCGCTGCTCACAGAGACCCGGATGCTGACACAGCACAGACAGTGGGGATGGCATGGATGGCGAGGGAGCGAGGAGAGTGGTGAGTATGATTGTTTATTATTTTAATTGTGCGGCAGCATGGGGGACAGTGTGCCAGCCTTATGGGGACAGTGTGCCAGCCATATGGGGACAGTGTGCCAGCCTTATGGGGACAGTGTGCCAGCCTTATGGAGACAGTGTGCCAGCCTTATGGGGACAGTGTGCCAGCATTGGGAGAGGGTCAGTGCCAGCATGAAGGCTATGTGTACCAGCATGGGGGATATATATACCAGGTTGGAGGACATATATACTGATTGTAAGACGAACACTGGCATTATAAGATGAACCCCATTGAACATTAAAAATTATTTTTTCCTCTTTTCCTTCATCAAATGTGGGAGTGCGTCTTTTAATCTGGTGCGTCTTATAAAGCAAAAAATACGGTAATCTGTTAAACGGGAATATATCCCAAAAAAAAAACTTCCTCTAGTAATGCTCATCATTATTTTAATCATTTAAAAAAATACAATTCTCTAATGTTATATTTACTCATTTTACAATTTTATTTAACCCATTAAGGACTAGGTGATTATTTATTTTTCTGTTTTCATTTTTCACCTCATCCTTATTTCAAAAGCCATCACTTTTCTTTTTTTGCTGCTGATATAGCTGGGATATTGCCATCATATGGTAATGACATACCTCTTTCCAGTACATCATTATCATATGATGTACTGGCAAGCAGGAAAATAATTCAAAATGTGGGGAAAGAGCAAAAAAAAGTAAAGTTCTTACATTTTATTTGGGAGGGGTTTAATTTACAGTGTCCATTTTATGGTAAAAGTTACCTGCCAATATGATTCTCCAGGTCAGTATGATTATGTAGATAACAAATGTGGCACCCTGTCCTTACAGGTAGCCACAGAACAACCTAAGGCATGGAGGGATTTCCACAACAGGTACCCTTACACACACAACACCTTCCACCCCACACCTGTAGGGGGAGCTCCACTTGCTGCCCTTAAAGGGAACCAACCACCCCAAATGACCCCCCCGGACTATTAATATCGTTCCCTACACCCAGCACATACATGTGCTGCAAGGTTTTTTGCTAAAAAAACTGCTTTTTAAAAGTTGAGATAATGATTTATAAAGTATTTAACGAAGGGACGGGTGGGCGTTACTTAGCTGGGGCTAAAGCCGGGTTGCAGCTGCCAGTCATCATCCTGTCTCCCCTCGCAGCAGTAACAGCCAGCCCTTTCTTGTCGTCACAGCCTGCTGAGCCGGGTGCACGGGATCTCATGCCCGTGCACACGTCATCAGCTACAGCCGGGTCGCGAGCGCGCACTCTGACTTCCACAGCCGAGCGCAGGAAGTCAGAGCGTGTGTGCTCGCGACCCGGCTGTAGCTGATGACGTGTGCACGGGCATGAGATCCCGTGCACCAGGCTCAGCAGGCTGTGACGACAAGAAAGGGCTGGCCGTTACTGCTGCGAGGGGAGACAGGATGATGACTGGCAGCTGCAACCCGGCTTTAGCCCCAGCTAAGTAACGCCCACCCGTCCCTTCGTTAAATACTTTATAAATCATTATCTCAACTTTTAAAAAGCAGTTTTTTTAGCAAAAAACCTTGCAGCACATGTATGTGCTGGGTGTAGGGAATGATATTAATAGTCCGGGGGGGTCATTTGGAGTGGTTGGTTCCCTTTAAGCAAGATCCCCTATGAATACCGGTGCTGGGGAAGGAGTTAGGTAGTCCGTAGTCCGTAGTTCGTACAGTATGGAGTAGTACTGTGAAGACCATCTGGTGAACGGTGCTGCGTTACGCCCATACCAGAGACCAGCCTAGCCAGTATGAGGGCCCGAGAGTGAGGATCGTAGGCAAGGCAAAAGACAAGTTAAAGAGCAGATTGGGGGCAGAGGAGCCATACCGGTTCATCCCAAGAGGTGGGGAGGTGGTGGGGGAAGTGGAGGATCCTGCTGTCAGGCGGCAGGGAAGCTGTTAGCAGCTGTCAGCATTGTTTAAAAGCCGGCGGTTTTTTACCACTGGCTTTTAAACAATGAAATGGGGAATTGCAGCTTTTTCCTCTGCTGCAAGACCTCTTTATAGGGTCCAGCAGCAGAGGAATTGCATTTCCCATTGATTTACATTGCACTCGTTCTCCCTCGAGTAATCGCAAGGATACTCACAGAGTAACGAGTAGAGCGAGTACCGTACTATTCGGCGAGTACCGAGTAGTAACGAGTAGACTCGCTCATCCCTACACTATACCAGTGCCATTCCCATCCACAACTCTAAAGTGCAATATCATTTACTAAGTTTCACCTACCCATTGTGAGGGGATCCTCCTTCTTAACAGCACGTGTCACAGCCCCATGTTACACTAGTTATCTTATACCACTGCACTGAATTATGTGTTATTTGTCCTCGTAGTCAATATAGACTTACTTTGTTGCATTTATACACTTGTGTGAACTTAAGTGGTTGTTACTAAATATAGGCTTAGATATACTCGGTTTTGCTTGATTTCACACACATGTGAGTTATGTAGCACATAAAGGAGTTTTGGCATGAGAACCATTTTAGATAAATTCGTCCTGCCCACCACCGAGAGGCGCAGCATGCACCAAGTCTGTATTTTTATCTTTTAATTTGGCCAGCATTGGCATAACATTCCATGTAATATAATCCGAGATCGGCAAAGAGACCTGGATCCCAAGATATTTAAATGTATCCACCATTTTCAGTCTAGAGCTGCCACATTCCCCTAGCTCAGCCAGGTCCTTTCTATCAACCATCATGATGTTGGATTTCTCCCAGTTTATTCTTAGTCCAGACATGTCCCCAAACTTCTCAACCACACCAACTGCATGTCTAAGGGACTCCCCAGGAACCTGCAGGAACAGCAAGACATCATCCGCATACAAAGTCACCTTCTCCTCACTGGACCAAACACAAAGCCTTTCACCTCAGCCGTTTTTCTAATATATGCTGCTAGTGGTTCTATAGCCAGGGCGAACAACAAAAGAGGGCAACCCTGATGGGTACCCCGAGTAAGATGAACCCTATCTGATCTTTCACTATTCACTCTTATATGAGCCTCAGGAGAAGAATATAGCAGCCTCACCCAGGAGATAAACATCTGACCAAAGCCCGAGGGCTTGTTTTTTACCCTGAGCTGTCTTTTTTATTGATATCACTTTGGGGATATACATTGTTTTGAATGCTTGTTACTACAGTTTTTCTGTCATTGCAGTGGCCATTTACAACTTTTACTGATCGGACAAATTTATTTAAAAGTTTGTTAGATCGAACGTTAACAAATGCAGCAATACCAAATATATGTATGTTAAAATATATATTTCGTAATTTTTAAAGGGGGAAAAAGGGGTTGGTATTTGAACTTGTAGATTAAAAAAAATCTCGTTTTTTTAAAAAAAACATTTTTTGCTTTTCACTAGATTTCTAAGGTCTAGTTCAGATCTATGCGCCCCTGCATTTGACTGCCCTGTGCTAGCACAAGTGCAAGCGCAGGTGCAATCACAGGCAAGCACATTGGTGCATAGATGCAGAGCCCTTGCGCTTGCTTGCACTTTCACCGCCATTGCCTTCAAAGGCGAGCACACGGGAGTGTAACCCGGAAGTGCAGGTCTGCAGAGGGGCACAGTTATACCGCATGCTTCACTCTGGACGCACCGGAAACGTCACATTATGCATTATGTGCGTGAAGATATCAACAGCACTTCAAACAGTGTTTATAATAAAGTAGTCATTTTTACATCACCAGGTCCCCACATATTTTATACATTCTCCCAATAAATTTTAATCACAATAAAAATCCCTATTTTTACTAGCAACTCGAATAAGAAACAAAGGGGCTGGATTAAAAAAGCAAATATTTCAAAACCAAATTATTGGTCTTAAATTACTCAAAATTCTAGTACATCTCAGATTCTTAGATTCTTCTACATTTTTATAGACATTTATTTTTACACTCAGCATCTTAGATTAAAGGGGTTTTCCTACAAAATTAATTTTATTGAATAGATCTTGGAATAATAATAATTTACAAAATTGTGTGTGTTTTCAAATAATGTTCCTGCTCTGAGATAATCCTATAAACGTGTCCCTGCTATGTACTGTGTAATGGCTGTGTCTGACCATACAGGGACATGGTCTGATCATACCGCACAGACAGAAAGAGCAAAGATTATTAAATTAAAAAAAAATACATAAAAAGCCTGGTAGTGTTTCTTTACTTATACTGTCTAATTTACTATGAAACAAATATCAGGTAGGTTAGGAGACAGATGGATCCTGTTCAGTGCTGTTGGATCTATCACCAAGAAATAGCAAAATAAAACAGTTATCTTGGTAAAGATACCACTACTTCAAGGGTTTCAGGTTCAACAGAATTATATTTGCATTAATTTAGTAACAGCTAATCTTCTGGTGATGGAAAGTTTATAATTGGCTCTTCAACTGCAACATCACAATTCTTCTTGAAGTAACATGGATGGAGAGTGTAGGCACTAGAGGAATCATCTGTTTCCTGTTGTCTGAACATCATATTACCTTTAGAAAACTACAACAAAACTTGATAGAATACAGAGACGGAGTAGTTGCCATACCTATCATCATGCCCTGGTCCCTGAGCGCATTATTTATAAAATGAATGGTAACTAAGCTGTAGAGTAGAACACACAATTTGGTAGGTGAATTCTGAGTTGGGCCCTAGGGATGAAATGTAATTGTGATGGATTTACAGGAAATGACAAAATGGTGAACTGGATTGTTTTGGTTCGTTTTTCAATTTTTGCCTGTTCCAGAGAACTTCAGAATGTTTACATGCCTCTTTGTCGTTTTTTTTTTTTTTTTGGGGGGGGAGAAAATAAGAAGCTTTTCAGCATTGACAGAAGTCAAGTAGTTGAGAGATCAATATTTTTGAAATTTTGTCATTCAAGACAACATGGAATGCAAAAAGATTTGACTATGGCTAGGGTCACATTTGCGTTAGCAAATGCAGATCCTGATCCGGTTTTGAGCTGTAAAAATGCTCAAAACTGGATCAGGATCCGCAGCCCATAGGATCCCATTATAAAACCGTATTACACTACATGCAATCCGGTTACCACTTCCGGATTTGCAGCCTGCGGTAAAAAACCATGCAGGCTGCAGTTTTTGGAGCAGTTTGCAAACCACAGCAGGCTTGCAATAATGGGCTTCTATGGGAGCCCATCCGGCTACCGCAAGGCGCATATAAATGCATGCGGTATCCAAATCCTTTGTTCATCCCTGCTGCCGCAGGGATGAACAAAGGGTTAATGTTAACAATAGATGTGGGCACCATGTCTCCAGGGAATGCCCACCCTCCCTAGAGACATGGTGACCATATGGGGCAGCATATGAATGTTTAATTAGGTGTATTACTGTATTGCCAGCTATTGTCGGCATTTACTATTTTATGAATTAAAGCCAGCGGCTCCTCGCTGTGGAGGAAATACAGTATGTAATGTGCGTACTGTATCTGCCTCTATCCAGGGTCCTGAAAGCTTTAACATTAGTTCTATGGTGATGTGCTGCCCATAGCTGAAAGAAGGGAGTCTGTTCCCGAAACGTTGCGCTGTACACCTGATGGCCCAATAAAGGCAGACTGAATAAGAATAAGGAGTGCTGCAGTCAAATTATTTACTATTGAAGACAGCGGATGGGAGAGGAGCTGGACTGAATTGCACCCAAAAAAGCCGTGCTGCTTTCTTTTATAAGTACATATGGTCTTAGGCTAGGGTCACACTTAGAAGGCACAATCCGGTAACAGCATCCATTACCGGATGTGGTTTTTGACTGTGCCTTCATACTTCTTAAAATTTGGAAAAATACAATCCTCATTCCGGATCTGGATGAATTAATGCATCCGGTTTTGGAATGTAGATTTTTGCAATTTTCAAAACCGGATCCGGTACCGTAAGATAGATTTATGTACCTTGCGGTACCGGATCCGGTTCCCATAGGCGCCCATGTTAAAAAAAAAAACAGATCCAGTTTTGCAACCGCTGTGATAGACGCAGCCTGCATGATTTTTGCAGTAGACTGCATAACCGGATTGCCATTTGGGCAATTCAGTTTTTCTATTGCAGCCTATGGGCTGCAGATCCGGATCCGGTTTTGAGCATTTTTAATGCTCAAAACCGGATCAAGATGTAAAAAAAAACGCAAATGTGACCCTAGCCTTATTCACGGAACATGCTAAAGCCAGACATTAGTGTAAGTATTTTTAATATGATTGATTAAATACCAATAAATCCATAAGCCCTTAGATAATTTTTAGTTTATTGTTGAATATAATATTAAAGTGTATTGAATTGTTACATTTGATATTTTGGGATTTCATTTAAAGTTGATACTGTAAATAAAACCTGCCCTATCTTAGTATTGCAATCTGGAAAAAATATACCTGTCAACTTCAATATTTTATCTAACATAACATTTACATTTTATCATTTTGCACCCTTGTGTCAATAATTTTTTCTTTAGCTTTACATACATTCACACGATGAAGAAAAGAATAAAATAAGGGATGGAAAATCTGTTTCCTGGGTATGTGACACTTGAGAGCCATCACTATGCTATCTACAAGGATAGCTTCACAGCAAATCTTTGGAAAAACAATACGGTAACTGTAGACTTAGAAAATTTCAGGCTCAGCGCATAGCGTTACCGGCATGTAACGCTATGCGCCGCCTGTGTATAGTATCTCTATGGCAATGAACATGCAAATATGCAAATCTAATCATGAGGGCTAAAATAAAGATTTTTATACTTACCCTCCGCCGGGTGTTCGGGAGCTGGGAGCAGGAGCAGGCATCGACCTGCAAGGACCTTGCGTGATATCATCGGGCGCTGTGATTGGCCGCTCGGGGTCATGTGATATGTACGCCATAGTTCGTCACTTATCACATGACCGCGAGCGGGCCAATCAGTATTCACAGGCCCTTGTAGGTCGATGCCTGATGAAGATCTACCGGCTTTCGGCTCCCGAACACCCAGCAGACGAGTAAGTATAACATTCTTTATTATTTTTAATACATTTGACATTCTTATACATTTGATTTTGCAGTGTATAATGCACTGCAAAATCAAATGGGGCTGTGACAGATGTCACAGAGGGGAAGAGGAACAGGATTCTTCCTCCTCTGTGTGACATCAGCGCCGGTGTATTCCTGCTGGAATTACGCATCGTCTGAACAGCGATGCGTAATTCCAGCTGGAATAATGGGCTTCTATGGGAGAAAATGTGGGTACAGCTGCGCAAAGAATTGACATGTCAATTCTTTTTACGCCCGCGCTTTCTCCCATAAAAGCGCGGCATATTTTTACGCTGTGTCTGTATGGCAAAGTGAATTTCACATTCACTTTGCTGGCAGACACCAGGCACATTGCGCATTTTTGAAAAGTGCGTGCAAAAAAGCGCTAAAAAATGTGCAATGTGTGAACATAGCCTAAGACTAGGGTCAGACCTGCATTTGCCCTCAGCCTGTCGGATGTGCTGAAAACTTTGAAAATTTCAGCCTCAGGGCATATGCGCAGCCTGTGTATAGTATCTCTATGGCAACCGGAATGATCATGCACCTGCTGGCTTCACTCACAAGTCCCGGATATGCGCTTTTGATGAGCGCACAGGAAATGCGGTTTGCAGCTTTTCCTGTGTGCTCATCCAAAGCGCATACTCAGGAGATCCGGTTGCCATAGGGATACTATACACTGGCGGTGCATAGCGTTACATGCCGGTAACACGATGCGCTGAGCCTGAAATTTTCAATTTCACGTTTTCAGCACATCCGGCAGGCTGAGGGCAAATGCAGGTCTGACCTTAGTTGTACACTACAATCTTGTGCTGATGGGAGAAAAGACTAAAATAAATCTTTCAGATTTTAGGCCACAAGATTAGATTTGCATATGTTAATTTCACCCACGTATTTGTGTGGCGGTACATAATTACCTGCGAACTGATTGTCTAATGTATAAAGGAAGAGGGATTTAAAAGAGGTAAATTAAGTTATGTATATACTGTGTATATATATATATATATATATATATATATATATATATATATATATATATATATATAACACACACACACACACACATATAGTCCCATTCCATTCCTAAAGAACTACTACTATTCGTATGTCAGCACTTGTATGACATTGTTAACGTTGTGGTCACAGGGGACTTACAGTGTTCTAGTCAAGCTTTATTAGAGGATAAAGAGATTTTTTTTTTATCTCTCCTATCTTGAAAAAAGGTACATTTATAGATATTAAATGCGTTCTCTCACAGGTTGTTCAGCAGCAATTTGTCATGTGTGACACACTGCCAACTGCATCTTTCAGAAAAGTTTTTCAGTTCACATCTCATTACCTCTCGTGTCAGACAGTTTCTCTGCTGTTTTAGCCCTTTCTTGCTCTGATCGTGTTATTATCTCCACTTGCAGTGCTGATGCGTGAGCCTGAACACCACAGGGCACTTGATGTGTTGTGCTCACTGGTTTCTTTCTTGTCTTAAACCTCTTCCCCCACTTATGAAAACTGATGGCGTGATCACCTGTGGTGCATAAACAGGTAATACTACGTGTAATATAGAAAAACATTTCCAATGATTAAATCTGGACTTGTGAATACCTAAATAGCAATAATGGCAACTAAAGATAAATGGACCAATCTGTGGATTGACTTTGAGTCAAATTTCCAGAAATCCACATCACTTACGTATTTAAAGAATCTGCGATTTGATAGATGATGTTTAGCAAAAAGAAAAAAAGGCCAGTGTTATTTTACTCACTGCTAAATTTTGTTAATGAGTTTTTTTGTACAAAAAAAACCAGACCCAGACCAGACCTAGTGTGTCAGTTTTTAACATCAGAGTTTGGTCATAATGTCATCAGTGTGTATGAGATTAACAAAAAACTAATGGTGGTTTCTCAAGAGTCTCATATCAAACAGTTTGTGAAAACAGATGGTATTTGATTGCTGACTGAACTGTACCAGATCCATAGACTTGTACTGGCAACTTTTTTGGAAACTTGGATTAAAATTGGACAAGTCATCGTTGCCATGATTTCTCCTACGAGTCTTGAATGCAATAGCTAATTGCTGTACTATAGATTCTGGGTATGCTGAGCTGTTGGTATGCTGATTGTTAGAGTTGTGCTAGTTGGATCCTTGTATCTGTGGTCTGGGAATTGATCTATAGCTTCCTGAGCATTGAATTTGTTTGACCATCCCTTTGCCTCGTCCCTCTGCTCTGATCCGCTGCCCTCCAAGTGTTATGATTCTGGACCATGACCTGATTACACATTTGCTTAAATCCTTAATTTTAATGTGCTCTCATGCTACGTGACCATGGAATGTTTTACTATCCTGCTGTTATGGATGGAGCAGCAGAGAACATTACAACCTACTGGACCATGGAGCTCAGACTTGCCATGGAAAGTTATGACTAAGTGCCTTCTGAGTATTCACCAGAGCCTCTGATAGTGAGGTTAGACTTGGCTATCGGAAGACACCAGAAAACATTCCAAAGCATTCCCTGGGTCCACAATAGCTAATCTAAACAGAAGTGGGTAGGACAGATTTAGAGCCACAGGTATGAGTTTGGATTGGCAACAAGTGACATGGAGTCGGAGCCACAAGAGGGAGTCAGAATTAACAGCAAGCAATATTTTGGTGCCAAGAGAAAGGAGTCTAGACTGGCAACAGGTGAGATGGAGCCAAAGGCACTCATGGGAGCCCTGACTGGCAGTAGAGTTGGAGCCTCAGGCAGGAGCCAGGTAAGGCGAAGCCAGAATCATAGGCTGGACAGATATGGGTTCAAGTACTGCAAGTCAGGAACTTATTAGGTTCTGGTGCCACCAAGATGGCTTTTTCAGACAGGACAGCTGGTAAAGACCGGACAACTGGTTCAGAGAGGACAACAGACTATATGGGTATGGGTATATGAACTGGACAGATACTGGCACACAGGGTGGACAGTACATGAACATAGGATGGTGTAAAGGTTAGGTCAAGGCAAGGTTACAGGTACAGAGACAGAGGAACAAGGACCAGATAATATCAATAGAAGAACAGGACTGAATAGCAACCTGAAGAGGAGGATGCCTTAAATACACAAAATAAGCCAGCAATATAATGGGGAAGACTATTAGAGTGCACATGCTGCCCCTTTAAAAAAAAAGGGAGCATGTGCGCCCCAAGGGATATATTAGGAAGTCTGCATGACATGCGCAAGTCCTGACATGCAGATGAAGCAAAAATGAAAGCTGAAGCAGCAGAGAGGTCACAACTGTGAGACAGGTTAGGGTCACATTTGAGGGGGCGTCCTTTGCAAGGATGCGTTAAAGGAAGCTGTTTTTTCACTTGCCATTTTTTGCAATTTTTTCCCTTTTTAGCGCTAGCATTAACGCATGCTTTAAAGCATGGGACATATATGTGCCATGCATTAATGCTTTCGTTTCCCATAGATTCCCATGTTAAAATAATGCATGTGTTTTTGCAAACGCCCCCAAAAATGCTGCTTACCGTGTTTTTGGTGCTTTGCAAAAAAGCATAGAGTCAAAAGTGTTGCATTTTGACCATGCGTTTTTTGCATGGGAGCCTATGGAAGCATTAACACATTTGGAATTGTGAAAAACACTAGCTATTAGTGCTTCAATGGCTCAAGTGTGACCCTAGCCACAGAAGAGAAGGTGCACGTGCGCAACCATGGCAATGGGTACATCATCATCTTGGTCAGGTGGAACGTGTGAAGTTGGGCAGAGACACCAGCGTTACAGCTGCTTTTTGAGTGTATTGTCTAGCGTCACAACCATAATTTTATCAATTGAAAATAATATATCAATATATGAACAACTCTATAGACTATAATAGGTAGGCGTTCTATTCGTAAAACACATGGATTGAACTTGTATGAGCAAAGCTGAGGTCTAACGAAGCCGTAAACATCGGGGAGTTGGCTTATTAAATCAGGCACAGCTAGTCAGACTTTTCTCTTATGACCTGCAGCCTACACATCACATGATGTAGCACAATAAATGAATAGACTACCTCAGGGACTAAAAAGATGAAACATTGCTATTTTTGGATTTTACAGTGTTGGCATAGAGGTTAGACTGCAAAGTTTAGTCAACATAACGATAGAAAAAAAGTTTTTTGGCTGTGTTTAGAGATTAGCAAACTATCACTGCACAAGTTCACCAGTTTTAAATTTGGCACGAACATTGCATATTCAGTTTGTGATCGGAAACAAAAGCAATTTACTTTAATAATCGGAGAATGCAGCTTTGTTCTTGAGAAAAAAATGTCTCACAAACTTTCATTTAAGATATGGGGCCAAAATGCTGGCCGGAAGACCTGGTGACTGAGAGCACCCCTAAACTAAGGTTAGGCATTGCTCACAACCATTGGTCTACTGGATTCTTTCAACCTGTAGAATTTAATGGAGCTTTAAAAGAAAGTTTTTAAGTCTCCTTGAGTTTACAGGTGTTGGGACACCTGCAGGCGGTGAGATTTTGCGTCAGCCCTTTGAAATCCAGGAACCATAAAATGTCCTTTAAACATCCCCTTAAAAGAGCTTTTAATATTTTTTTAATTATTATTAGTTTTTTTGTTTACAGTGCAAGCCTTTATTGCAGAGGGTCAGCAGCATGTGAGGGAACCTCTTCTACATTTATCTGATTACAATTCATGTAAAGATAGCATATGTTCATTATATGTTTAACCCCTTAAGGACCGAGTCACTTTGCAGCTTAATGACCAGACCATTTTTTGTAATTCTGACCACTCTCCCTTTATGAGGTAATATCTCTGGAACGCTTCATTGGATCCTAGCGATTCTGAGATTGTTTTTTCGTGACATATTGGGCTTCATGTTAGTATTAAATTTAGGTCGATAATTTTTGCGTTTATTTGTGAAAAAATAAAAAATTTTGCAAAAATTTTGAAAATTTAGCAATTTTCAAATTTTTAATTTGTATTCTGCTAAACCAGAGAGTTATGTGCCACAAAATAGTTAATAAATAACATTTCTTACATGTCTACTTCACATCAGCACAATTTTGGAAGAAAAAAAAAAATTTGGTAGGATGTTATAAGGGTTCAAAGTTCATCAGCAATTATTCATTTTTCCAGCAAAATTTACAAAACCAATTTTTTAGTGACCACATCACATTTGAAGTCCCTTTGAGGGGTGTACACGACAGAAAACACCCAAAAGTGACACCATTCCAAAAACTGCACCCCTCAAGCTACTCAAAACTATATTCAAGAAGATTATTAACCCTTCAGGTGCTTCACAGGAACTAAAATAAAGTTGAAGGAAAAAATGGACATTTTAATTTTTGTAACAAAAATGTTCTTTTAGCCTCAATTTTTTCATTTTCACATGTGCAACAGGATAAAATGGATCCTAAAATTTGTTGGGCAATTTCTCCTGAGTACACCGATACCTTATATGTGGTCATAAACCACTGTTTGGGCGCACGGCAGGGCTCAGAAGGGAGGGAGCGCAATTTGAATTTTAGAGCCAATTTTCCATTCAAAAAGTGAAATGGCGCTCCTTCACTTCTGAGCCCTGCCGTGCGCCCAAACAGTGGTTTATGACCACATATAAGGTATCGGTGTACTCAGGAGAAATTGCCCAACAAATTTTGGGATGTATTTGATCCCTTTGCCCATGTGAAACTGAAAAAATGTAGGCCAAAAGAATTTTTTTGTGAAAAAAAAGTGTTTTTTAATTTTTATGGATTAATTTGTGAAGCATCTGGGGGTTCAAAGTGCTCACTATGCATCTAGATACCTTCCTTAGGGGGTCTAGTTTCCAAAATGGGGTCATTTGTGGGGGAACTCCAATGTGGAGACACACGGGGACCC
Source organism: Allobates femoralis (assembly GCA_033576535.1). NCBI lineage: Eukaryota > Metazoa > Chordata > Amphibia > Anura > Aromobatidae > Allobates > Allobates femoralis. Next base: position 258,812,779 of record JARQOC010000004.1, read on the forward strand.
TTCATACGCGACATGGTGTCGCTAACAATTTGAATGGAAAATGAGCTCAAATTGTTAGCGGACACCATGTCGCGTTTGGAGGGTCCCTGTGTATCTCCACATTGGAGCTCCCCCACAAGTGATCCCATTTTGGAAACTAGACCCCCGAAGGAACGTATCTAGATGCATAGTGAGCACTTTGAACCCCCATATGCTTCAGAAATTCATCCGTAAAAATGAAAAAGCACTTTTTTTTCCACTAAAAAAATTATTTTTTCATTATTACGGATCAATTTGTGAAGCATCTGGGGGTTGAAAGTGCTCACTATGTACCTAGATATGTTCCTTTGGGGGTCTAGTTTCCAAAATGGGGTCACTTGTGGGGGAGCTCCAATGTGGAGACACACAGGGACCCTCCAAACGCGACATGGTGTCCACTAACAATTTGAGCTCATTTTCCATTCAAATTGTTAGCGGACACCATGTCGCGTTTGGAGGGTCCCCGTGTGTCTCCACATTGGAGCTCCCCCACAAGTGACCCCATTTTGGAAACTACACCCCAAAGGAACATATCTAGATGCATAGTGAGCACTTTCTACCCCCAGGTGCTTCACAAATTGATCTGTAAAGATGAAAAAAGAAAATTTGTGTGGAAAAAAAAAGTGCTTTTTCATTTTTATTGATGAATTTGTGAAGCACCTGGGGGTTCAAAGTGCTCACTATGCATCTATATATGTTCCTTAGGGGGTCTAGTTTCCGAAATGGGGTCACTTGTGGGGGAGCTCCAATGTGGAGACACACCGGGGCCCTCCAAACGCGACATGGTGTCCGCTAACAATTTGAATGGAAAATGAGCTCAAATTGTTAGCGGACACCATGTCGCGTTTGGAGGGTCCCTGTGGGTCTCCACATTGGAGCTCCCACACATGTGACCCCATTTTGGAAACTAGACCCCAAAGGAACATATCTAGATGCATAGTGAGCACTTTGAACCCCCAGATGCTTCACAAATTGATCCATAATAATGAAGACAGAAATTGTTTGTGGAAAAAAAAAGTGCTTTTTCATTTTTACTGATGAATTTCTGAAGCATATGGGGGTTCAAAGTGCTCACTATGCATCTAGATATGTTCGTTCGGGGGTCTAGTTTCCACAATGGGGTCACTTGTGGGGGAGCTCCAATGTGGAGGCACACGGGGCCCCTCCATATGCGATATGGTGTCCGCTAACAATTTGAGCTCATTTTCCATTCAAATTGTTAGCGGACACCATGTCGCGTTTGGAGGGTCCCTGTGGGTCTCCACATTGCAGCTCCCCCACAAGTGACCCCATTTTGGAAACTAGACCCCCAAAGGAACGTATCTAGATGCATAGTGAGCACTTTGAACCCCCAGATGCTTTACAAATTGATCCGTAAAAATTAAAAAAGAAACTTTTTGTGGAAAAAAAAGTGCTTTTTCATTTTTATGGATGAATTTGTGAAGCATCTGGGGGTTCAAAGTGCTCACTATGCATCTAGATACGTTCCTTGGGGGGTCTAGTTTCCAAAATGGGGTCATTTGTTGGGGAGCCCCAATGTGGAGACACACCGGGACCCTCCAAACGCGACATGGTGTCCGCTAATATTTTGAATGAAAAATGAGCTCAATTTGTTAGCGGACACCATGTCGCGTTTGGAGGGTCCCCGTGTGTCTCCACATTGGAGCTCCCCCACAAGTGACCCCATTTTGGAAACTAGAACCCCAAAGAAACGTATCTTGATGCATAGTGAGCACTTTGAACCCCCAGATGCTTCAGAAATTCATCTGTAAAAATGAAAAAGCACTTTTTTTCCACAAATAATTTCTTTTTTCATTATTACGGATCAATTTGTGAAGCACCTGGGGGTTCAAAGTGCTCACTATGCATCTAGATATAATCGTTTGGGGGTCTAGTTTCCAAAATGGGGTCACTTGTGGGGGAGCTCCAATGTGGAGACACACAGGGGCTCTCCATACGCAACATGGTGTCCACTAACAATTGGAATTGTTAGCGGACACCTTGTCGCATATGGAGAGCTCCTGTGTGCCTAAACATTGGAGCTCCCCCACAAGTGACCCCATTTTGGAAACTAGACCCACCAAGGAACATATCTAGATGCATTGTAAGCACTTTGAACCCCCAGGTGCTTCACAAATTGATCCGTTATAATGAAAAAAGAAACTTTTTGTGGAAAAAAAAGTGCTTTTTCATTTTTATGGATGAATTTGTGAAGCATCTGGGGGTTGAAAGTGATCACTATGCATCTAGATACGTTCCTTCGGGGGTCTAGTTTCCAAAATGGGGTCACTTGTGGGGGAGCTCCAATGTTCAGGCACACAGGGAGGGGCTCTCCATACCCGACATGGTTTCCGCTAACAATTGGAGCTAATTTTCTATTGAAATTGTTAGCGGACACCATGTCGCATATGGAGAACCCGTCTGCCACCAGCACAAGAGCAACTGGTAGAGTTGGGGTACAGCACCAGAAAATGCCGCCTCTAATGAATGGCCTATTTTCTTGGGTGGCTGTGGGTTGAAATTTGCAACGTGGGGGACCCACAACATTTGAGTCTCTCCACGCTGAGGATTCCAGTCAGCCAGCTACCAAGTTGTACCTGGCTGGCTACAAATACAGCGAAGGCTTTTTTTTATTTCTAGAACTAATTCTAGAAAAAAAAAATGATGTGGGGCTCCGCCATATTTTTGGTCCAGCCAGGTACAACTTGGCAGCTAGACTGCCAGCAACCCCCAGCTGCCTCGTTGTACCTGGCTGCAACCAAAAATACAGCGAAACCCATTTTTTTTTATTTCTAGAACTAATTCTAGAAAAAAAAAATGACGTAGGGCTTCGCCATATTTTTGGTCCAGCCAGGTACAACTTGGCAGCAACTGACTGCCAGCAACCCCCAGCTGCCTCGTTGTACCTGGCTGCAACCAAAAATACAGCGGAGCCCATTTTTTTTTATTTCTAGAACTATTTCTAGAAGAAAAAAAATGACGTAGGGCTCCGCCATATTTTTGGTCCAGCCAGGTACAACTTGGCAGCTACAGACTGCCAGCAACCCCCAGCTGCCTCGTTGTACCTGGCTGCAACCAAAAATACAGCGAAGCCCATTTTTTTTTATTTCTAGAACTAATTCTAGAAAAAAAAATGACGTAGGGCTCCGCCATATTTTTGGCCCAGCCAGGTACAATTAAGCAGCTGGGGGCTGGAATCCTCAGCATGGAAAGGCCCAATCGTTCTGGGCCCCCCATGCTGCGAATTGCAGCCCGCAGCCGCCCCAGAAAATGGCGCATTCAATGAAGCGCCATTTTCTGGCGCTGTACCCATGCTCTTCCAGTTGCCCTGGTGCCGGTGGCAAACTGGGTAATAAAGAGGTTAATGCCAGCTTTTTATTGGCAGCTGGCACTAAGCCCGAGATTCATAATATAGGGCTAATGTTAGACCCGCCATTAGGAATCTCTGGTAAATAGTCAGAAAATACACACATAGAAAAATCTTTTTATTTGAAAAAAAAACACAAACAAAATTCGGACTCCATCTTTATTATAAAGATCCGACGTAGTCCACAACGAAGGTCCCACGACGTTCGATCGCCTCCGACGTAGTCCACAACGAAGGTCCCACGACGCTCGATCGCCTCTGCTCAATCCAGAGACTGCAGCAAGGGATCAAGTGTCCTCTTCCTACAGTCTCAGGGGTCAGAGTTATGGTGCACTGTATGACAATGATCAGTTATACAGTGCACCATGACTATGATCCCAGAGACTATAACAAGAGGACACTTGATCCCTTGTTGCACCCATCCATCCACCTATGCACCCATCATCCAAGCACGCACATCCACATACGCACATCCACGTGCTAACATCCACGCATGCACACAACCACGCACGCACATCCACGCATGCACACATCCACGCACACATGCTGACATCCACGCACATCCACACACACATCCACATCCACGCACATCCACGTACGCACTCATCCACGTACGCACACATCCACGCAGGCACATCCACGCACGCACATCCACGTACGCACATCCACGTACGCACATCCACGTACGCACATCCACGGGCTGACATCCACGCACATCCACGCATGCACACATCCACGCACGCATGCTGACATCCACGCACATCCACACAGACATCCACGTACATCCACATCCACGCACATCCACGTACGCACACATCCACGCATGCACATCCACGCACACACATCCACGTACGCACATCCACGTACGCACATCCACATACGCACATCCACGTGCTGACATCCACGCACATCCACGCATGCACACATCCACGCACGCATGCTGACATCCATGCACATCCACACAGACATCCACGTACATCCACATCCACGCACATCCACGTACGCACACATCCACGTACGCACACATCCACGCACGCACACATCCACGTACGCACATCCACGCACGCACATCCACGTACGCACATCCACGTGCTGACATCCACGCACATCCACGCATGCACACATCCACGCACGCATGCTGACATCCACGCACATCCACACAGACATCCAGGTACATCCACATCCACGCACATCCACGTACGCACACATCCACGTACGCACACATCCACGCATGCACACATCCACGTACGCACATCCACGCACGCACATCCACGTATGCACATCCACGCACGCACATCCAAGCACGCACATCCACGCACGCACGCACCCATCCATCCATCCACCCACCCACCCATCCACCCATCCACCCATCCATCCATCCACCCATCCATCTATTCATTCATTCATTCATTCATTCTTTCATTCATACTTACCCACCGATGGATGAGGAGGAGAAGCCCCTGAGAAGAGGAGGGGCCACACGGAGACTGCAGAGGAGGAGCGGAGGCCGAGGAGCCCGTGCAGCCGGCCGGAATAGGTGAGCGGGGCTTGGGGGGGGGGGGGCAGGGGGTTGGATGGGGTAGCAGCTGGGGGGGGGGGTGAGTACGAGCAGGGGGAGGGGGCCCTGCACCTGGACTGGCGGGCGCATGAGCCCGCCGGCATAAAAAGCAGAAGCAGCCTGGAGGAGAGAAGGAGGAGGGTGGGTGGACGGCGGGACGGGGTGCAGGCCGGACACAGGGGGGGGGGCGGACACAGGGGGGGCTGGACACGGGGGGGCGGGACAGGACATGGGGGAAGCGGAGCTGGATGGAGCGGGGGCTGGAGCTGGTGATGGCTGGCGGGTGCGCCGGGTGTGCAGCCCGCCAGCAGATAAATGTGATCCGGGGGGGGGGGCATGTGTCCTGGAGCGGGAGGGGGGTGAGTAGGGGGAGGGCACCCGCCGATCGGCCCCTCTAGATCTGATTGGAGAGCTCCAATCAGACCTGGAGGGGTAAATCTGTCTGAATCGCTCCGATCGGCAGTTTCAGTTTTACACTGCCGATCGGAGGGGTCCTGGGCAGGGGGGGGTTAACAGGGGTGCCCACACCTCTGCCCCTGACCCTCAGCTGTCACTGACAGCTTTTAGAATTGAACTGTCACTGTTCGTTTAGAAGCAGTGACAGTTCAAAGCCATGACGAGTATACTCGTCATGATGCGGGAACTGACATCTTTTCATGACGAGTATACTCGTCATTAGTCGTAAAGGGGTTAACATACATGGTCTTATACTGTTATATATTGTTATATATTGTTATAGTGTTATAAAATGTTACATGGTCTTATAGCGTTATGAATTCTGCTTGTGGGCTCCCTCCTGTGGTTGTGGTTGGTAATGCAGTTGAACCTGTTTTGCAGTCTTCGTTAGGTGATTTGGATAATTGGAATTTAGACTGGGGTATTTAGGCTTGCAGGATTTCCTCAGTCCTTGCCAGTTGTCAATTGTTCCTGGAGGTGTTTCACCTCTGCCTGGTCTCTTCCTGCCCTGCTGCAAAACTTCCAATCTAAGTGAACGGTTTTCTTTTCTTGTGGCACACATGCTGTGTGCTTGTTTTAGAATTGTCTATTTCTGCTCAGAGGGTTGTGGGTTGCATGTCTGTCTTAACCTGCTCTCTGTTAGGAAGTTTTCTTCCTAGGATTTAAGTGCTATTCATTTGTTGTTGGCTTGTACAGCTTTTGATTGTGTCAGCATAGTTGGATTCACAGGAGTTCCGCAGATTTAGAGGGCGCCGAGTCTTGAGTAGACACCAGGGGTATTTTTGTATTATCTGCTGTGGATATTTTTGAAAGGATTTTTATACTGACTGCAATAGTATTATGTCCTGTCTTTATCTATCTAGTTAGAGTGGCTTTATTTGCTAGATTCTGTTTTCTGCCTGAGTGTGTCCTTTCCTCTCTTACTCACAGTCAATATTTGTAGGGGGCTTTCTATCCTTTGGGGGTTCTGCTCTGAGGCAAGATAGAATTCCTGTTTCTATCTTTAGGGGTAGCTAGTTCTCCAGCCGTGTTGAGATGTCTAAGGTATGGATAGTCACATCCCACGGCTACTTCTAGTTGCGGGGTTAGGTCACCTGATCATAACAGGTCTGTTCAGAATCATGAAACACCATACTACGTGAAAATGTGCAATCCCTTTATTTAATTTCATTCCATACATTTAGAATACAGATTTATGGCATGTGCACAAATGTTATTATAGCGTACATTTTGGAGATTTCTGTGCATTACTCACTTGCCTTATTCAACATTCCTGCCTTATTCAACATTCCAGATGAATTGATAGTAAGATGAAAAAAAAAACAATTTTCTTTTTCTTATTTCATCTCCAAATATGACAGGCTTCAATAATCACTCCCCTCAACCACCAGCCCAGGTATTACTTGTGGCATGGGGAATGAGATTTGTAAGTCATGTGCATTTTATACCCACCCCATGGAGGGGTTAATGAGGAGTTTGGCAACAAGTTTAGGCAAGCAATAATATCCTGTAAGTGATTGGGTCCTGGTGCTGGAAGAGGCAGGCCCCTAGACAAATGAAAGATGCTTCACCGCAGAGGCCGGAGCCCCTTTGGGGTTGCCATACAACACAGCTTCATTGTGCTGCTATGTGCCTATAGATTCACCGAATTCTCGTTTTTGTGTTTTCCTGTATATAAATCTTATTTGAATAAATTGGAAACACTTTATCGCCGTTTCTAGCTTTTTAATCAGTTAACTTAAAAATCCTGTGTGGATCAGTGTTTACAAGTGATATGTGAGAGAACACCAAAAACAACCCTCCCCTAGAAAATAGTAAAGAAAAGGTTCCACTTATCTTAGGTTAATGATAAGGCATAAGCGGAGGCAAACCCACCCTCTTACTTGGTAAATTAGGAGTTATTGCTCAGAGTGAAAGTGGACACAATTTGTCTCCACAAACACCCTGATGCAATCTCCAATGGTTGTGTAGACAGGTCTTGCCTAGCACGGTCAGTAAGTCTGCACAATATCCCTCGTCATAAGTTCTAAAATGGTGGTACGATACAAATATACAGTTAATGATCCATCAGTGTGGCACAATCCATCCCTACGCGTTTCGTCTCCTGTTGTTCAACCAGGGACTCGTCAGGGGCACTGTAGTTTGGATCTTTCTTTTCAAGTATATTACTCAGTTCGTCTTGGTATAGTAACCCTTTTCGTTAGTACCGGAAGACCCGTCTTTAATTAATGATCCTCATCTGAATGGTAACTGTCATGAATCCGACTGTTGGAAAACAGTTACCATTCAGATGAGGATCATTAATTAAAGACGGGTCTTCCGGTACTACCGAAAAGGGTTACTATACCAAGACGAACTGAGTTATATACTTGAAAAGAAAGATCCAAACTACAGTGCCCCTGACGAGTTCCTGGTTGAACAACAGGAGACGAAACGCGTAGGGATGGATTGTGCCACACTGATGGATCATTAACTGCATATTTGTATCGTACCACCATTTTAGGACTTATGACGAGGGATATTGTGCAGACTTACTGACCGTGCTAGGCAAGACCTGTCTACACAACCATTGGAGATTGCATCAGGGTGTTTGTGGAGACAAATTGTGTCCACTTTCACTCTGAGCAATAACTCCTAATTTACCAAGTAAGAGGGTGGGTTTGCCTCCGCTTATGCCTTATCATTAACCTAAGATAAGTGGAACCTTTTCTTTACTATTTTCTAGGGGAGGGTTGTTTTTGGTGTTCTCTCACATATCACTTGTAAACACTGATCCACACAGGATTTTTAAGTTAACTGATTAAAAAGCTAGAAACGGCGATAAAGTGTTTCCAATTTATTCAAATAAGTGCTACTATGTGCCTACAGTCTGCAGTTTGGAGACGAGATGGATTTACTCCAAGAGATGCCTGCTCTGGAGGACATGATCTTCCTCACCACCCTAGTGGCCAAGGTTGCCTCACCAGAATTGGGGCTGCCCTCTGAGAGGATGACTAATTTTACATATGTGAGCTGGAGTATGACCACATTACCCACATTGTTCCTGTTATGCAGCAAGTTTAGAATCCAGCACTATTTCCACATGCCTGAACAGGTTCCAGCAGAATGCATCTCAGAGTCAGAAGGAGCTGTTCTGTATGCTAGCTGGGACAAACACAGGTCAGAATGTTGCAGCATGCCTGGCCTTCATCCACCAACAGTCAGTGTGGCAGCCAGTCAAATCTAGGAGAAGGAGGAGGACGACGAGGATGAGGAATCAGTAGTCACAGAGCCCCCCTAGGTCAATAGCTCTTCAGATCAGTTTGCCTTCAAAAGTGAACAACTTCTTTCTCTCCTTCCACAACTGTTGGATATCTGCAGGTGCATCAGGAGCTGCAGATGAATTTGCTGCACTAAGTAGTACTTTGACCATGCATATAGCCAGGTCACTGTTCTGCATGTACTTCCAAACATGGTGGGGTAGTGGATTAAGAGAAACTTCTCGGATGACTAGACTTCTCCCGGTCACTCGACTGGAGTCTTGGGAGGCACTCTCTATTTCTTCCAGACCTGCCCAGATCTTTTGGATCAGGAGGCATGTTTGACACGGCATCTGCGTTGGCATTTCTGTTACCAGCTCAATATTTGATGACAAACTCATCGGTGAATAACCGAGCTATCCAATCTTGATCCAAGGCACTGAGCCTGGCAATCTCCAGATGTGTCAAAGGATGATTGTCCATGTAGATGGTGAACTTGGAAGAGGTCAGATAGTGTTAAAACCTCTCTGTCACTGCCCAGACAATAGCCAGGAATTCTCACTTGAAGGAGCTGTAATTGGTAGGGTTTCTCTTGGCAGGGCAAAGCTTACAACTAGCATAGGTGATAACTTTCTTCTTACCCTTCTTTTCTTTTCATAGGACAGCTCCTAACCCAGTGTTGCTGGCATTGGTGTGGAGGATGAAAGGCCAATCACATTCCAGATACACCAAGATTTATTCCCCGGTGAGTGCTTGGTTAAGGTTTCTTAATTATTCATTCAGTCTGGCATCCCATTCAATCAGAGGGCTCTTATTTCTGGCCCTTTTGGTCTAGCCCACTATGAGTTCTTGAAGGGAAGCCACCAATTTAGTTTAATAAAGTGTCTGTAGTAGCCTACTAGCCCCATGAATTGTCATACCTCTTGGATGGTGGTGGGTACCTGCCAGTCTCTAATGAACATCACCTTGTCTGGGTCTGGTGCTACTCCCTCTGCACTCACGACATGACTGAAGTACTGTATTTTCGGTTTCAATAGATGACATCTTGATGGTTTTATTTTTAGGCCAAAGTTGGAAAATGCCTCAAAGACCTCTGCCAGGTGCCGCAGGTGATCTTCATAAGTCCTGGGATATACAATCCCATTGTTCAAGTACAATATCACAGTGTTAAAGTTATGTCCAATGAAAATTTCAAGAGTCTCTGGAAGTTTCCAGGTACATTGCACAGTACAAATGGCATGCAGATAAATTCACATAGCCTCACAGGAGTGATGAAAGCAGTGTTTTCTTTGCAAACCTCAGCAATGGGAACCTGCCAGTACCCGCTGGTTAAGTCTAGAGTAGATAGGTACCTAGTTGACTTTATCGCTGCAAGAGACTCCTCTATGCATGGCAGGGGGTAAGCATCTTTGTGAGTAATTTGGTTAATCTGTCTATAATCCACACAAATGCGCATGGTACTATAATTCTTTTTAACTAATACCAAGGGAGCTGCTCAAGGGCTGCAGCTATCCCTTATTACCCCTGCTTGTTGAGCAGGAGGAACAGGGCGATACTTTTCTTTGATAGGTGGATGGTCTCCTATTGGGATATTATGTTGGATCCCCTTTACCTGCCCAAAATCCAGGCGGTGCACCCTGAAAACCAACTTGTACTCCTGGGCTACTCAATACACACCATTTTCTGATGTGGAGGACTGGACTCAATATGGCACCAGTTCTCTAACTTAACCAAGGAGCTATTATCCATGCACTCAGACAAATCAAAGTGTCCTGCTTCCTGGATATCATTATTGCTGAAGATGAACAGTTTGGCTATGGTGGTATAGCAGTGCAAGTAACTGTCCTCCCCACAGTTCAGGACCCATACCAGACCCCTGCCCTTTTTGATATCAACAATCCCTGTAGCAATCATAACAGTAGGTCTGCCATCTGAGTAGACTGGTTCTAGCAAAAACTGATAATCCCAGCCCCTGATGCCTATGGCTGCTCTATACCAGATGACAATCTCACTCCTGGGGGAAGCATAATGGAGTTGGGATCACTCACCATTATGCAACCAATCTCTCCATCTGTTATCCCTACCTGCTGTTGCTGCAAAAGGGCCTTGACCTCTTTATTGAGGGCATTCTGCTCTTTGAATGGGGCTGACTTAGCTATGTCATGCTAAAAGGCTTTGACCTCATTTAGACAATTTTCAATGACATTTGTAACCAAGGTTATGGTAAAATTATACTCTCCTTTTTCCACATCAAGATTTAAGTTCCACCCTCCCCACCTTAATGACAACCTCTTTGTACTCCACCTGTGTCTAGGGCAGACCATTACTTGCTATTAAGGACAAGTCTCCATCAGGGCATCGAGTGAGATCAATATCAGCCCAATATCTCTTATACACTGTGTGGGGCATGGTGGCTGCCTGTGTACCAGTGTCCAGGAGGGTGGTGAAGGAGATGCTATCAATGAGAACTGGAATAAGCAGATGTTCTCCAACATACTTGTTTCTCCACCTTGATCAACCAGACAGTCTTACACCTGGGGATTGGTCCGGTACCTCAGGGGTCACCAGTTTAAAGGACACTATTTCAATATGACCAACCTTGTCACAGCATCTGCATATGGGTCATCCTGCAGGGTCAAATTGGTCAGTAGGCTTCCTATTGGTATGGGTCAGTCGTTGCTGCTGCGGTGGCATCCTCCTCTGTTGTTACCATTGAAGATCATCAGGGCTCGAAGCTAGTTGAATCCACTCTGCAGGAAAACATATCAGAGAGTGAAGAGTTTTATGTAAAGCAGCCACACTTTTAGTCAGTTACTGCACTTGTAGCCATAAATTTGCAGAAGGCTCAACAACCTGGTCTGAGCTTACTGCACTACAGGCATTTGGGATGAGGACATTGTCCACTGGTGGTACATAGTGCCGGATGTTTCACTTGCTTAGTGCAGACATAGGTGGATTCCCGTATCATGCGATTGCTCTGTCTTTGAACTGAGCAAAGTCCGTATCAGGGTTCTGTAGTAACATTATGCGTAGCTGGACCTTACTGGAATCATTCAAAATGTCCTCAATGAACTGCTTGATCAGCATTTTGCTTTCATCTTGTACACAGTGTGGGTCAATTTGATTGATGGCTCACAGCACCTCCTGTAAGTTAAGTGCATTGTCGCTGACTAAGTCCTGAAACAGCTGAAAAATCACATCTTTATCTCAGAGGCAGTACAGATGTCAAAGGTGTCTGAGTTTCGGAATAATGTCTTTTACAATCTTTTTATCAGCATGTACCCAAGATTTAACTTCTCTCTGGGATGTGCAACTGAGCTGACTTGTCAGTATGCTAACTTTCTGCTCTTCTGACAGAGGGTAAATATCAAACAGGATGTGCAGCTTCGCCTTGAAATAGTGTAAGGTGTGAGATTCGCCTGTGTACTGTGACAGCCATGCTGCGCCCTGTATATAAGGCATGGTTAGCCACAGTATGGAAACCGCAGCAGCTGCTCCATGAAGGTTGCTGGTGTCAACGTCTCCCCCCAGTTAACCACTGCAGGGCAGTGACTCACCTCTCAGTATGCTGCTGACCTTTTCTTCGCTGACACATTCTCCAGTAGGATCCCGGGTGCTTGGTGTCTCAAGAGGTGTGAGCTATCAATGCTCTACCCTTGAGTCCTGCTGTTGCATGCCCTGCCAATCACCAAGACCATCTTTCCTCGTCACAAGATGGCTGCTCCCTCTTCTAGCAGAACGGTCTTTAGCACAGCTTCTCACATGTGGTGCCAGGCACAGTAGCTTAGGTCAGCTTTTAGTTTGAACAGGCGGCACTGCCTTTCAGGAGAGGCTCTACAGTTCAGGCACTGATCAGGGAGGAGCTAATTTTGGTGCCTTTTCTGAGGCACTCCCATGCAGAAACAATCTTTCATGTAAGTATCTGCAGTACATGTCTTTGTAACAGCAGCGGTCACCATTTTAACAATCTTTAATCCACAGTTCAATAAACAGTCTTTCACAAGTTATAAGGTGTACTGAACCCTCTTTAGGAGGACTTCTAATTCTGTTTGTGACACCAAAGATGCAGAGCACTAAGGGTTCGGGTTCCCAGCAGCTGGGCAAGGGTTGAGTTCAGAGTGGCTATGGCCTTGGCTCACATTGAAAAGGGTAAAATGGAGAAGTAAAAGGCTATAAAGCAATAATAAGAGTTTGTGACGCCAGTTATGATAATCAGCCAGATATGGCTGGCACTGCAGGAGATCCCTGAGAGATAGATATAGTGGCAGCAAAGTCGTTAAACCAGTCCCAACCAGTGCTGGTTCCCAGGGAATGGTGATGATGGGAGTGGTAGTAGTGAAAATGAGGTGCAGAGAAGGAGACACACATAAAGTTAGTGTTGTTGCTTTTACCTTTACTGTAGTTCTTGCACAGTGTCCAGGAGAATGCAACCACCACCAGATAGGTAGCCTGGCCAGTCTGATGAGAACTGTAGTCCGCTCTATTGGGTGGAAAATATGGCCTTCCTGCTGACTTCTGTAAATTGGTAGGTTTCTAGGTGCCTTTGCTCTGTCCTGTACTTCTTTATTCTCAGCTGTGGATTGCCTCCTGCCAGGCTGGCAATGTGGGCCCTGTAATTAGCTGTGCCTTCCGGAAATTATTTCACCCTTTGTATTACTGGTATCCCAGAATGCTCCACTTAAGTGGCTGGTGAGCATGGAACTCACTAGCCTCCAGCTTCTACCAAGAGGCTATGTAATCCTTGAGTAACCTAGCGAATGGTACCCTACAGGGCAGCATGTTCCTTGGGAAGCAGCTCCTACTGCATTTCCCCAAAAACTTCTCCTTCACTCTTCTCTGTCTTCCTAAACACTGAACAGAAACTAACCCCATCCACAACCAAAAACTAAGCCCCTGCAAGAAAACAGGCCCCAGGGCCCAGTCTCCTGACTAGAGATTAGGCACTGTGTGAATACTTTAGACTTTCAGCAGAGTGAGCTCCAATTCCCTTCAAACATGGAATTACAATCAATGTGGACGAATTACCATCTGTGGCAGCCAAACGGCAGGGGTGCCTCAAAATTCAACATGGGATAAAGATTGGAAAGCAGGCTGAACTACCATGTTTCCCTGAAAATAAGACATCTCCCAAAAATAAGACCTAGCTGGGTTTTGTCAAGGTAGTAAATATATTGGGGTCTGAATGGGCATGATGGGGGCTGAAAGGGTATATTGAGGGTTGCATGGGGATGATGGAGACTGCAAGGGGATATTGGGGGCCGCAAGGGGATGATGGGTATCATGGAAAAGTAAGACACCCTATGAAAATAAGACCTAGCGCGTCTTTTGGAGAAAAAATAATATAAGACATTGTCTCATTTTTGGGGAAAAAGGGTGGAAGTTAGGGATGGGCGAATCTACTCGCTAGGACTCGTTACTCGGCGAGTAGTAAGGGACTCGCAGGACTCGGTACTCTGCGAGTTTCCCAGTGATTACTCGCACGAGTCCAATGCAAATCAATATCAATCCTAGTTTTGTCAGAAACGCTGACAAAACTCGGATTGCCATTGTTTGCATTAGACTCGTGCGAGTAATCACTGGCTACTGTGCCAGTGATAGCAGGGAAACTCGCAGATAACTGCTGTTTCTTTGCAGCCGAGTCCAGCTGTCTTCTCTGAGCAGCTCAAGGGTCCTAGAGCCCGCCTGCTCACAGACATTATGTAGCAGTGCTGAGATTGTTCTCAGTCTGCTCATTCCCTGTGTACAGACATGAATGTCTGTGCACAGAGATGATGTAGCAGTGCTGAGATTGTTCTCAGTCTGCTCATTCCCTGTGTACAGACATGAATGTCTGTGCACAGAGATGATGTAGCAGTGCTGAGATTGTTCTCAGTCTGCTCATTCCCTGTGTACAGACATGAATGTCTGTGCACAGAGATGATGTAGCAGAGCTGAGATTGTTCTCAGTCTGCTCATTCCCTGTGTACAGACATGAATGTCTGTGCACAGAGATGATGTAGCAGAGCTGAGATTGTTCTCAGTCTGCTTATTCCCTGTGCATAGACATCTATATTTATGCACAGGGGATGTAGCAGAGAGGACATCGCGTTTTGGACTGCGTCGGACGGAAGAGGATTTTTTTAATTAAAGATGGAGTCCCTAATGGCTTTTTTTTTTATTTCTAATAAAAAATTTTCCTTGTGTTGTGTTTTTTTTAAAACAATTTAATAGAAATTCATGGCGGTCATGTCTAATATTGGCGTGACCGCCATAAATTTCGGGCTTAGGGCCAGCTGATAATACAAAGCTGGCCCTAACCTCTTTATTACCCAGCGTGCCACCGCTACCAGGGCCGCTGGAAGAGCGGGGCTCAGCGCCAGAGGATGGCGCTTCAATGAACGCGCCATCTTCTGGGGCGGCTGCGGGCTGCAATTTGCAGCGGGGGGTGCCCAGAAAGCTTGGGCATCCCTGCGCTGCGGATTCCAGCCCCCAGCTGCTTAGCTGTACCTGGCTAGACATAGAAATTGCGCGGAGCCCCACGCATTTTTTTTTTATTATTTCATGAATTTCAGAGTCAGAGTCTCAGAGTCAGAATCTCAGAATTTCATGAAATAATTAAAAAAAAATGTGTGGGGCTCCGCGCAATTTCTATGTCTAGCCAGGTACAGCTAAGCAGCTGGGGGCTGGAATCCGCAGCGCAGGGATGCCCAAGCTTTCTGGGCACCCCCCGCTGCAAATTTCAGCCCGCAGCCGCCCCAGAAGATGGCGCGTTCATTGAAGCGCCATCCTCTGGCGCTGAACCCCGCTCTTCCAGCGGCCCTGGTAGCGGTGGCACGCTGGGTAATAGAGGTTAGGGCCAGCTTTGTATTATCAGCTGACCCTAAGCCCGAAATTTATGGCGGTCACGCCAATATTAGACATGACCGCCATGAATTTCTGTTAAATTGTTTTAAAAAAAACACAACACAAGGAAAATTTTTTATTAGAAATAAAAAAAAAAGCCATTAGGGACTCCATCTTTAATTAAAAAAATCCTCTTCCGTCCGACGCAGTCCAAAACGCGATGTCCTCTCTGCTACATCCCCTGTGCATAAATATAGATGTCTATGCACAGGGAATAAGCAGACTGAGAACAATCTCAGCTCTGCTACATCATCTCTGTGCACAGACATTCATGTCTGTACACAGGGAATGAGCAGACTGAGAACAATCTCAGCTCTGCTACATCATCTCTGTGCACAGACATTCATGTCTGTACACAGGGAATGAGCAGACTGAGAACAATCTCAGCACTGCTACATCAGGCAGCAGGCGGGCTCTAGGACCCTGGAGCTGGCAGCCTGTACAGAGGAGACAGGATCTTATCTGTGCGAGTCAGCGATTACTTACAAAGTAAACGAGCAATGCAAATAAATGACAAAACTAGGATTGCTTCAGGCTGAAGCTTCCGAGACACATCTGCGATTTGTAAATCTCACACTACTCGCTATTACTCGCTTCCCCATTCATTAACATTGGACTCGCTAGACTCGCAACGAGTAGCGAGTCCTGTGCTCGGACTCGCTAGAGTCAAGCGATTCCGAGTAATTTAGGATTCGCCCATCACTAGTGGAAGTACTTCTCCTTTTTGGAACCTTGTAAACTAAGTCTTTATGTTATTATCATGATAATCTCAAGCAATGCAAAAATATTTATACAAAATATGAATCAAATCTTAGATAAGGATATCTTAGAGTTTGTTAAGTCCCTCTAGCCTGCAGCAGTCACTTTGTAGTGTTGGCCATAGTAAGCTTTGGTTTACAAAAGGCAATTTTTATTTCCAATTAAATGTAAAGTAGTGGTGTTTGATGAAAGGGTACTGTGATGAGCTTTTTTGTTACATTGTAAGTAAAACATAGTAAAAAATATTAAAGACTGGACAATTGTTCACAAATTTATTTATCAGTCAATAATTAGCATGATAATCTGATAAACTCACCTTGGCTGCCCCCTAGTCAAAGAATATGAAGTCTGTCTTTAAAAAAAAAAAGAAAAACAAGACAAAACAGAATACATGCCATATATCTATCAGTATATTTATTATACACTAGATGGTGGCCCGATTCTAAAGAATCGGGTAGTCTAGAATCTATATAGAGTTTATTTAGTAATACGGGAGTGCTGTGAAATTAATTGTGTGTATACAGGCGGCTCAGTGGTTAGCAGAGTATACGGTGGCTCAGTGGTCAGCAGTGAGTGCGGTGGCTCAGTGGTCAGCAGTGAGTGCGGTGGCTCAGTGGTCAGCAGTGAGTGCGGTGGCTCAGTAGTCAGCAGTGAGTGCGGTGGCTCAGTGGTCAGCAGTGAGTGCGGTGGCTCAGTGGTCAGCAGTGAGTGCGGTGGCTCAGTGGTCAGCAGTGAGTGCGGTGGCTCAGTGGTCAGCAGTGAGTGCGGTGGCTCAGTGGTCAGCAGTGAGTGGGGTGGCTCAGTGGTCAGCAGTGAGTGGGGTGGCTCAGTGGTCAGCAGTGAGTGCGGTGGCTCAATGGTCAGCAGAGAGTGCGGTGGCTGAGTGGTCAGCAGAGAGTGCGTTGGCTCAGTGGTCAGCAGAAAGTGCGGTGGCTCAGTGGTCAGCAGTGAGTGCAGCACAGGCTGGAGGGGGCAGAGGCTGGAGGGGGCAGAGGAGGGAGGAGGCAGAGGACGGAGGAGGCAGAAACTGGAGGGGTTAGAGGAGGGAGGGGTCAGAGGAGGGAGGGGGCGGAGGCTGGGGGGCAGAGGAGGGCGGAGGCTGGGGGGCAAGAGGAGGCGGAGGCTGGGGGGGCAGAGGAGAACGGAGGCTGGAGGGCTGAACACTCACTGGGCTGTCGGCGGTTCCGGAGGCCGGCCCCGGAGTGCGGGCGGGGCTAGCTCCGTGATGGAGGAGAGTCACCGGGTGTGTGGAGAGAGCGGCAGGACTGGGAGCGGTGCCGGCGGAGGCCGCACACCGGAGTGTGGGCCGGTCCGGGCGGTCCCCGCATGTTGGTGGGCGCACACCAGGCTGTGTGCGGAGCCAGTGGCGGGATGGCGGTCCCTGATGGAGAGTGGGCGGTGAGCTGCAGGGCTGTGGGCCGGATGTGGTTGGGCGCAGACGGGGCTCTGTGCAGGGACGGTGGCGGGATAAGGGGGAGTGGTGGCGCTTTAGCGCCCACCGCGAGGCGCTGTGCCATTTTGACAGCGGCTCACGGTGAGCGATATGTGCTCACCGCTCGTGAGTCTGGTACTTCCGGTTCCGGTCTTTGACACAGGGCGCAGGCCATCACGGAAGTTGAGCGGATTGGCGGGAAGTGGCCTTCGGGTTTTATATATAAGATATATATATAGCAGTACGATGGTATATGGTGGTAATTAGAGCACATGTATAGCAGCACTATGGTATATGGCGGTACATTACAGTACATGTATAGCAGCACTATAGTATATGGCGGTAGATTATAGTAAATGTATAGCAGCACTATAGTATATGGCGGTACATTACAGTACATGTATAGCAGCACTATGGTATATGGCAGTACATTATAGCACATGTATAGCAGCACTATGGTATATGGCAATACTGCGGTGACCGCGGTCCCCCACTCCTCCTGGCCCCCGGTCGTCCACAGTAAAAATAAAAAAATCCTCAGTGAGGATACTCACCTGTCCGGCGGCTCGCTCCACCTCCGCCTTGTAGGTCCTACAGGCCTTTAGGACCTGTAGTTGCCTGGGCAAGCGATCAGCTGAGGAGGGGAGGGGGGGCAGGATTGTGTTGGGGGGGCAGAATGGAGCGAGTGGGGCAGAATGGAGCGAGCGGGTCAGGATGTAGCGGGAAGGGGGGACAGGATGGAGACGGCAGGGCAGGATGGAGACGGCAGGGCAGGATGGTGGTGGGGGAGGGGGGAGGATGTAGGCGGCGGGGCAGGATGTTGGCGGGAGGTGCGAATGGTGGTGGGGGTGCGGGATGGAGTCGGGGGGGCAGGATGGTGTTGGGGGTGTCAGGATGGTGTTGGGGGTGGCAGGATGGATAGGGGGTGGCAGGATGGATAGGGGGTGGCAGAATGGATAGGGGGGGCAGGATGGATAGGGGGGGCAGGATGGATAGGGGGGGCAGGATGGATGGGGGGGCAGGAGGGAGGCGCTCCTCCTGACCCCCTCCGCTCCGGGCGGCAGCCGTCCCTCTGGCCCTCCAGTCTCTGCGGCCCCCCTCCCTCTGGGGCTGCACACCCCCCTCCCCCGCTCCTTCATGGTGATAATAAAAATAAAAAAAACCTCAGTGAGGATACTTACCCTGCGGCGGCTCGCTCCACCCGTCTTGTAGGTGGCAGGACAGGACCTGTCGTTGGCTGGGAAACCGATCTGCTGGGGGTGAGTGGGCAAAGCGGGGTCAGTGGGCAGAGTGGGGGATGAGTGGGAAGAGCAGGGGTTAGTGGGCAGAGTCATTGGGCAGAGCAGGGGTCAGTGGGCATAATCAGTAGTCAGAGCAGGGTCAGTAGGCAGAGCTGGGGTCTGTGGGCAGAGCTGGGGTCAGTGGGCATGGTCAGTAGCCAGAGGGGGGGGGGTAAGTAGGCAGAGCAGGGTCAGTAGGCAGAGCGGGGGTGAGTGGGCAGAGTTGTGGGTGAATGGGCAGAGCAGGGTCAGTGAGCAGGATTGGGCCGTCAGTGGTCAGAGCAGGGTAATAGCGGGGGTCAGTGGTCAGAGCAGGGGTTAGCGGGCAGAGTGATTGGGCAGAGCAGGGGTCAGTGGGCACAGTCAGTAGGCACAGCAGGGGTTAGTGGGAAAAATCAGTGGGCAGAGCAGGGGTGAGTGGGCAGAGCAGGGGTGAGTGGGCACAGTCAGTGAGCAGAGCAGGGGTCAGTGGGCAGAGCGGGGGTGAGTGGGCAGAGCAGAGTTTAGTGGGCATAGCAAGGGTTATTGGGCACAGTCAGTGGGCAGAGCAGGGGTCAGTGGGCACAGTGAGTGGGCAGAGAAGGGTCAGTGGGTAGAGCATGGGTGAGTGGGCACGGTCAGTTGGCAGAGCAGGGGTCAGTGGGCATGGTGAAAGGGCAGAGCGGGGGGTGAGTGAACAGAGGGTGGTCAGTGGGCACGGTCAGTTGGCAGAGCAGGGGTCAGTGGGCATGGTGAAAGGGCAGAGCGGGGGGTGAGTGAACAGAGGGTGGTCAGTGGGCAGGGTGAGTGGTAAAAGCAGGGGCGAGTGGGCAGAGCGGGGGTGAGTGGGCAGAGCGGGAGTAAATGAGCAGAGCAGGGTCAGTAGGCAGTGTGAGGGGTCAGTGGGCAAAGCATGGTCAGTGGGCAGTGTGAGGGGTAAG
The DNA here is from genome assembly GCA_033576535.1 of Allobates femoralis. Taxonomy (NCBI): domain Eukaryota; kingdom Metazoa; phylum Chordata; class Amphibia; order Anura; family Aromobatidae; genus Allobates; species Allobates femoralis. The sequence goes on from JARQOC010000004.1 coordinate 258,832,690, forward strand.
TGGGCATAGCATGTTCAGTGGGCAGTGTGAGGCGTGAGTGGGCAGTGTGAGGGGTCAGTGGGCAGTGTGAGGGGTCAGTGGGCAGAGCAGGGTCAGTGTGAGGGGTGAGAGGGCAGAACAGGGTCAGTGGGGCATGAGAGGGGTCAGAGGGCAGAGCAGGGTGAGTGGGCAGTGTGAGTGGTCAGTGAGCAGAGCAGGGTCAGTGGGGCGTGTGAGGGGTCAGTGGGCAGAGCAGGGTGAGTGGGCAGTGTGAGTGGTCAGTGAGCAGAGCAGGGTCAGTGGGCAGAGCAGGGTGAGTGGGCATTGAGGGGTCAGTGGGCAGAGCATGTTCAGTGGGCAGAGGAGGGTCAGTGGGCAGTGTGAGGGGTCAGTGGGCTGAGCAGGGCGAGTGGGCAGAGCAGGGTCAGTGAGGGGTCAGTGGGGAGAGGATGGTCAGTGGGCAGAGCAGGGTCAGTGTGAGGGGTCAGTGGGCAGTGAGGGGTGAGTGGGCAGAGCAGGATGAGTGGCCAGTGTGAGGGGTCAATGGGCCGAGCAGGGTGAGTGGGCAGAGCATGGTCAGTGGGCATAGTGGGGGTGAGTGGGCAGAGAGGGGGTGAGTGGGCAGAGAGGGGGTGAGTGGGCAGAGAGTGGGGGTGAGTGGGCAGAGCAGGATGAGTGGGCAGAGCAGGGTGAGTGGGCAGAGTGGGTGAGGGGGTAGAGAGGGGGTGAGTGGGCAGAGTTTGGGGGTGAGTGGGCAGAGTGGGGGTCAGTGGTCAGAGTGGGGGTGAGTGGGCAGAGCAGGGTCAGGGGCAGAGAGAGGGTCAGTGTGCAGAGTGGGGGTGAGGGGGCAGAGAGGGGTTCAGGGGGAAGAGTAGGGGGGTGAGTGGGCAGAGTTTGGGGGTGAGTGGGCAGAGTGGGGGTCAGTGGTCAGATGGGGGTCAGTGGTCAGAGTGGGGGTCAGTGGGCAGAGCAGGGACAGAGTGGGGGTCAGTGTGCAGAGTGGGGGTGAGGGGGGCAGAGAGGGGGTGAGGGGGGCAGAGTTGGGGGGTGAGTGGGCAGAGTTGGGGGGTGAGTGGGCAGAGTGAGGGTCAGTGGTCAGAGTGGGGGTGGGTGGGCAGAGCAGGGTCAGAGTGGGGGTCAGTGGTCAGAGTGGGGGTGGGTGGGCAGAGCAGGGTCAGGGTCAGAGTGGGGGTCAGTGGGCAGAGCGGGGGGTGAGGGAGCAGATCGTGGGTCAGTGTGCAGCGCAGGGGGATGAATAGGCAGAGGAGGTTAGATCGGGACAGGACCTTTGATGACGTCACGGTCATGTGATCTGTGACTCCACCCATCATCGTGACGTCATCAAAGGTCCTCAAGCAGGATGAAGAGAGATGGCGGGTGGCTGGAGGGAGCTGTGGTACGGGGGGGGGGGGGGTGACCGGACAGTGGAGGGGGGCGATCGGGGAGCAGAGGGGCAGTGGTGATAGGCTGGGGGTGACCGGACAGTGGAGGGCGGCTATGGTGACAGGCAGGGGGCTGATGGGGCAGCGGGGGGAAGGCAGTGGAGGATGGCTATGGTGACAGGCAAGGGGGTGATAGGGCAGCGGGGGCTGTGGGCCGGATGTGGGTGGGCGCACACGGGGCTCTGTGCAGGGCCGGTGGCGGGATAACGGCGAGTGGTGGCGCTTTAGCGCCCACTGCGGGGCGCTGTGCCATTTTGACAGCGGCTCGCGGTGAGCGCTACGCGCTCGTGGGTCTGCTACTTCCGATTCCGGTCTTTGTCACAGGGCGCAGGCCGTCACGGAAGTTGAGCGGATAGACCGGAAGTGGCCTTCGGGTTTTATATATAAGATGCCTATGTTAGCAGTTTCTAAATGGATATGTATAGTTCTAAACAATTGATATTCTGAAAGTTGTAACTACAGAATTTCTTTGGGATAAGGCTTTTTAGGATTATAGGGTCTGGAGTAGGGTGAGACACAAGAAGGAGAGGGCGCAGATGTAGGATGTTAGTTTTATCATGAATTTATTAAAAAAGGTTCTGCTCACCTATTTTCAATCTCGGTGTATTGCATATACGTCCACACAATGGTATATTATCCGAGATACGGTCTCATCTGGCATGCAGCGAAGCTGGCCTGTCAGCAGGTTGGTTTCGGGTACAACTCTCCGGAGTTTGTTCAGTGCTTCCAGAAATAATCAAATAGAATTGGTAGTATCGAAATTTTATTTGATATTCAAATTCATCATGAACATATACAACGCATTTCGGCTATGGACATATACAGATAGCCTTCTTCAGACATGCAGAAAGCTATCTGTATATGTCCATAGCCGAAATGCGTTGTATATGTTCATGATGAATTTGAATATCAAATAAAATTTCGATACTACCAATTCTATCTGATTATTTCTGGAAGCACTGAACAAACTCCGGAGAGTTGTACCCGAAACCAAGTTACAGAATTTCTCATTTTATGATGATATACCTTTTTATGCATATAAAACTTAAAGTAGGCAATACATCCAGACCTAATATGCTTTTCTATAGTAATTTTATACTTGCTATATTGTTTACTACGCAGAACAGTTTAACATATTAATCACTTTAAAGAAACTTTAATACAGATCTGAAAATAACTGTTTGGGTAAAGCTGGTAAAAATGTTTTACTGGCTGTAATCCAAGGAAGGCAGTAAAATGTATCAAACAGTTATCTACAACAATTCCATTGAAACGGATGCTTAAGTTCAATTTTTGCAGAAACACATGGGGCCCTAAGGATAAGAGAATGTTATATCGTGCAGAGAAACTATACATTTTCAAGTCACTTAATGTCATTATGATGATACCATATTTTCAACTGTTCTCTAAAAATGATCCAAAGCTCGTCTACATCCTAAAGAGCAAGTGCATTCCGAACAATGTCACAGTGCTTTATTTTACGTTTCTTTTCTTATTGCAATCTTTTAAAGTTATTATTAAATTAGACACAATAACACTGTTATTCATCATTGCCATAGTTGTCATTGTCACTGTTTAATGATAGCACATATTCATCTTTTCTCTGACACATTATTTTGGGCATTATCTAGGACAAATTCTAGATGATTTTCACAGTTATTTTATTACTTACTATTTATCAAATCATTCTGTATGAAAATTTCAAGGAAAAGCAATATTAAAAATAATGATATAATATTGAAAGTGGTAGAAACATTTAATTTCTTTTTTTTTTTACATAGTTACATAGGTTCCATATGTTAATAAAGAACAACTTTTTAATATTAATTATACACTATCAGAAGTATAAAGTAGCATATGATCTGCATAATTATCATGAAATGAACATTTTTGGGAGCGCTGATTTCATAGTAAGGGTGAAAACACACTATGCGAGACGCATGTGAGTATCTCAGTGATATATATATATATATATATATATATATATATATATATATATATATATGGTCATCTAATCACTGAAAAGTATATTTTATAATTTGAACTAGCCCAGCTTTTCTACCCTCTCATTATAAGATAAGCCTTCCATCTCTTGCTATAATCTTGTTGCTTGCCGTTGAACCAACTATAACTTTCAAACTTTCTTAGAATACACTGCTCACACCTGCATCCCATATTTAGGATTTTGCACTACTTTTTCATCACTGAATTTGCATATTTTGATGCAGATTATCAAAATCTGCATCACAAAAAGCATCAAACAAAAAAAGTATTGTGGGCACAGTGCCTCAGAGTGTCAAGGGAGAGTTGGGGTGAAAGGAGTGGAGGATTTCCTTTGCCCCCTGGCTACCTCCACGGACTTATAGGGCAGGGGTGGGCAACTAGAGTCATTAAGGTCTGCAAACAGTGCAACTTTTCAGGATTTTCTTAGCATTGTACAGGTGGTAACTTCATTGCGTGCAGAGATGATGATTCCAACACCTTGTACAATGCTAAGGAAATTATTAAAATATGCACAGTTTTCAACCCTCGAGGAGTGCGGTTGCCCAGCCTTATTCTACAGTAGTGTCTGTGTAGTGTCTTGCATTTTCATACCTCAGACCTTCAGGTCACAGCCCTGCGGCGTCTTTGCCAGCATGTGTAGGGCAGTATCAAAGCACCACTTAGTTTGCAGTAATAGTCGTCCAGCACCCAAGGAATGAAGTAAAAATTATTTACTGCAGCAACTTTTAAAAAGAACACATGAGCACACGTTGGTGCATGATGCAATTGTTCTCATTTATAATACACAATGATAATTTTGAAATTGGCACTTAGCACAGACTATGATAAGGCTAAAAGACACATATACTGTATATACAGTCATATGAAAAAGTTTGGGCACCCCTCTTAATCTTACTCTTTTTTTTTTTTTGTTTAAAATAGTTTTTTTGCAACAGCTATTTCAGTGTGATATTTGTAATAACTGATGGACACCGTAATATTTCAGGTTTGAAATGAGGTTTATTGTACTAACCGAAAATGTGAAATATGCATTATTTCAAAATTTGACAGGTGCCAAAGTATGGGCACCCTTCTGATTTTCATGATTTGAATACTCCTAACTACTTTTTACTGACTTACTGAAGCACTAAATTGGTTTGGTAACCTCATTGAGCTTTGTACTTTATAGACTGGTGTATCCAATCATGAGAAAAGCTATTTCAGGTGTCCACTTGCAATTTGTTCTCCTAGTTTCATCTTCTCAGAGGAGTGGCATCATGGGCTCCTCAAAACAGCTCTCAAATGATCTGAAAGAAAAGATTGTTCAACATAGTTGTTCAGGGGAAGGATGCAAAAAGTTGTCTCAGAGATTTAACCTGTCAGTTTCCACTGTGAGAAACATAGTAAGGAAATGGAAGACCACAGGGACAGTTCTTGTAAAGGCCAGAAGTGGCAGGCCAACAAAAATATCAGAAAGGCAGAGAAGAAGAATGGTGAGAACAGTCAAGAACAACCCACAGACCACATCCAAAGACCTGCAGCATCATCTTGCTGCAGATGGTGTCACTGTGCATCGGTCAACAATACAGCGCGCACTGCACAAGGAGAAGCTGTATGGGAGAGTGATGCGAAAGAAGCCGTTTCTGCATGCACGCCACAAACAGAGTCGCCTGAGGTATGCAAAAGCACATTTGGACAAGCCGGTTTCATTTTAGAAGAAGGTCCTGTGGACTGATGAAACAAAGATTGAGTTGTTTGGTCATACAACAAGGTGTTATGCATGGCGCCACAAAAACACAGGGTCCATCATGCTTTGGGGCTGAGTGGACAATGACGGCATCGGGAATCTTGCTAAAGTTGAGGGTCGCATGGATTCCACTCAGTATCAGCAGATTCTTGAGAATAATGTTCAAGAATCAGTGTCAAAGTTGAAGTTACGCCGGGGATGGATCTTTCAGCAAGACAATGATCCAAAACACCACTCCAACTCTACTCAGGCATTCATACAGAGGAACAATTATAATGTTCTGGAATGGCCATCCCAGTCACCAGACCTGAATATCATTGAATGTCTGTGGGATGTTTTGAAGCGGACTGTCCATGCTCGGCGACCATCAAACTTAACTGAACTGGAATTGTTCTGTAAAGAGGAATGGTCAAAAATACCTTCATCCAGGATCCAGGTACTCATTAACAGCTACAGGAAGTGACTAGAGGCTGTTCTTTTTGCAAAAGGTGGATCTACTAAATATTAATGTCACTTTTCTGTTGAGGTGCCCATACTTTTGCACCTGTCAATTTTTGGAATAATGCATATGTCACATTTTCGGTTAGTACAATAAACCTCATTTCAATCCTGAAATATTACTGTGTCCATCAGTTATTACATATATCACACTGAAATAGCTGTTGCAAAAAACAATTTATAAAAAAAAAAAGAGTAAGATTAAGAGGGGTGCCCAAACTTTTTCACATGACTGTAAATATACACAGTATATAAATAACCACTTACCAATAGATCAGCTGCACACCACGCTATATCCTTAAAGGAAATGCCAGAATGGCTGTGTGAATTTATTGCATCATATAATAAGAATCAAGGAAATATTTATAAAGCTACTAAAAGCTGGCCCTGGTCTAAAGAATAAATGTAAAAGCATTAGTTGATATCATAGCCATGAAATCATAAGCCTAGTAACTGCTTACAGAGTTCTTTCACTATACTGGGTCCTAATCTTACCCTTATGTCTGCAACCTGGAAGTGTGAATGGGTAAATGCCCTAATGCAGTTAAAATCATGGTCTTAAAGGAAATGGCCTTTAAAGGGAGTGTATGTCTCCCATTAGTCACTGGGCGGGGTGCTACTCCAAATATAAATAACTATATAAATCAGTATGGGCGCACACCTCTTATGGTGGGTGCAAGCTTCAAAATTTACATATAAACACTTACCAATAGATCAGCTGCACACCACGCTATATCCTTAAAGGAAATGCCAGAATGGCTGTGTGAATTTATTGCATCATATAATAAGAATCAAGGAAATATTTATAAAGCTACTAAAAGCTGGCCCTGGTCTAAAGAATAAATGTGAAAGCATTAGTTGATATCATAACCATGAAATCATAAGTCCAGTAACTGTTTACAGAGTTCTTTCACTATACTGGGTCCTAATCTTAACCTGGCATTTCCTTTAAGGATATAGCGTGGGGTGCAGCTGATCTATTGGTAAGTGTTTATATGTAAATTTTGAAGCTTGCACCCACCATAAGAGGTGTGCGCCCATACTGATTTATATAGTTATTTATATTTGGAGTAGCACCCCGCCCAGTGACTAATGGGAGACATACACTCCCTTTAAAGGCCATTTCCTTTAAGACCATGATTTTAACTGCATTAGGGCATTTACCCATTCACACTTATCTGGCCAACAGTGTAACTCCAAGATTGGTCAGCGATCCAACAACATGCTTTTTTAGGGCAGTCCTCTTTAATTGAATTAAATAATCTAGCATCTCTATCATGGCTGCCTGGGATGGATGTGGCCGTTCCGCACTATAGTCCTTTGCTGGACAGTTTAAGGGGTTCACTGGGGCTACTCTTCAGGGGCATTCTTTCATACCACTTGCCCCACAGCACACCCCATCATGGTTACCGCTAAAGAAGAGGACTGAGGAATTAGGGGACGGTCACCCCCTCTAGGAGACACGGGAGGAACCTTGGCAACCCTGACAAGCCCATTAGGATGTCTTGCCCCTGTGAGTTTCTCTACAGCTGGATGGCTAACAAGATCAGCCCTGGCCTCCAGCCAACACAGCATCCTATCCATGTTGGCCTCCTGCTGCCAGTCTTAACATTTTTCCACTTTGGTGACCCATCTTATGTCTTCCACAAACCACCCATGAATACCCTTCACCTTTAGGAAGGTGACATCCTCCACAACATAGAGCATGCGGAGTTGTGAATGTGGATCGTTACGCACCAGGGTGGATCGGTTTATGTAGCACCTTTCACCAATTCTCTGTTTGGTTGGGAACCCAAACTCCCTCCTCTGAAAGAATGATGCCACCCGACCCTGGGTGTATAGCTCATCAAAGTCGTTAGTCTTAGGTCCCTACAACTACTCTCAGGTGATGGCATCAGAGTGTCTAACTTCTTCCAGAAATTAGATGGGCTGTGGTGGTTCAGGCCTATTAGATTAGTTACTGGGAGGGGGTAGGAAACCCCAAATTGCATTGACCCAGACAAAGGCAGGGAACAGAGAAACAGTGGCTTCTGCCACTACTACCGCCTCATATTCTTCGTCCTGGATTTGCCGATCCACTGGCTGCAGCACCAGCTGCAGGTGTAATAAGGCCAGACATTCTGCAAGATCCTGACTCTGACCTGTGCTGGTCCTGGCTTCTATACGTAACAGCTGACTTCTTGACTCTGAGCTGCGTTCCAGAGGAACCCCTTTATCAGACATGGGGGATTTTGACCTCACTGCATATCAAGCCTAATGTGGGTAGCACAGTCATACTCCAGCTCACATTTGTAGATTAAGCCATCTCTTCTGTGGGCTGCTTCAATTCTGATGAAGCACTCTTGGCCCCTGGGGTGGTGAGAAAGATTACATCCCATAGAGCAGGCATGTCTTGGGGTGGATCCAGCATGTCTCAAAACTATGGACTGCAGGCACATAGTAGCACAGTGCAGCTGCATTGTATGGCAATACCAAGATGGCACTGGACTCTGCAGGGATGCATCTTTTCTTTGCCTAGGGACTCACCCTCTTCAGTGCTAAGACCCAATCACCTACAGGTTTTCAACTCCTCCATGCGATGGGCTGCAGAAGGCACCTGACTTACAAATCCCATTCCCTATGCCACAAGTATCACTTGAGCTTGTAGTTGAAGGGAGTAATTACTAAAGCATGACACATTTGAAGGATAAATGAGAAAAAGAAAATAGTTTATTTTCAGCTCGTCACAAATTAATCTGGAATGTTGAATAAGGCTAATGAGCAATGCACGAACAACGCCAAGATGAATGCTATAATAACACACTTGTGCACATTACAAAATTCTGTATTCTAAATGTATGGAATGAAATTGAATAAAGGAATTGCACATTTTTAAGAAGCAATATCACTAGTTTGGTGTTTAAAGACTGTGAACAGACTTATAAAACTATGTATTTCAAGAATATAATGGACATATACTACTTTTATCTGAATTGCTATCAGATAAGTGTAGAAGAGGTAGCCTAGCATGGTGTTGATCCTCTGCAATAATAAAGGTTTGCTCTCTAAGAAGAAAAAAAAAAAAAATAATAATAATAATTCAAAGCTTACTTATACGGATGTTTAATGCACATTTTAAGGTTACTGGTCTTTAGAGCTGCTGCCACATCTGGAACGCTTCCAAAAATTCACACCCTGCACGTGTCCCAACACTTGCAAACTCAAAGAAGCTTTAAAAATTATTTTAAAGATAAATTCTACAGCCGTCAGGTCTTCCGGTCAACTTTTGGCACCAAAGATTTAGGGAAAGTTTTAGGGCCATTTTAAATTTTTGAACTTTTTACCCTAACAAAGCTGCGTTCGCTGTTTTTTTTTTTTGGTAAATTGCTTGTGTTTCTGTTCACAAAATAAATCTACAATGTTTGTGCTCAGTTTGAAATAGGCAAACATGTTCGGGGAAAGTTCGTTCATCTCTACTGATTATATCATTATAGTAGTGCCTCTCGATGAATTTGAATATCATGAAAAATTCATTTATTCAGGTAATTTAATACAAAAACTGAAACACATATATTATATAGAGTCATTACAAACAGAATGATCTATTTCAAGTGTTTATTTCTGTTAATGTTGATGATTATGGCTTACAGCCAATGATAACCCAAAGGTCATTATCTCAGAAAATTATGTTAGGGAAGATGAAGGGTTAAAAACTGTACTGTCATATTCCATGAGACATCAAAGGGTGAATATAATATTAATTTAATAGTTAACGTGTTTCAGGGCTCCCAGAAACGCCCTGAAACATGGCAATATGACATTGATTTTTGATGATATTCTATGTCATTGAGATGCACTAGTATCCTGAACAAATCCTCCTTTCTTTTGTATTTGCTGAATTGCAGCACCATACTTACAAGGAACATCCACTAGACTTCACTGTTGCCTGCAGACACTCATTATTTTATCTCCGTCAATTTTATTGGGTATTAAACTGACCTCTACACCACAGTTCATATATTTTCATATTTTCAGTGTTGGGTCACTGCACCTTGCTATTTCAAATATACAGTTTTTGGCTGCATTTCTTCCATGAATACCACTTCCAGCCAGACTTCTCAAAGAGTCCTTTGGAGTAGCTTGGTTTCACTGGTTACTGGCAGTTCTGAGCTGATGCCACTGCTGAATATCTGAATTTGAAGGAATGTAAGCATGATGTGTTATTCTTTTCAAAGACATACTGATGGGATGTTTGGATTGTGAGCCCCAATGGAGACAGTGTTTCAAATGTATGTAAAATGCTATGGAATTATTAGCGCTATATAAATGAATAAATATTATTATTATTATTATTATTATATTACTTGCTACAATAAATTTCTTTGGCCAACCCATACATCTACCCTGTTTCCCCGAAAGTAAGACACCGGTATGATCCTCAATGTTGTCCTTTTCTTGGTGACCTCAATGTTGATAAATATAGGCAGAAATACTTATTGATCATGGAATACCATCTGGGAGGCATCTAATTAGCTCCAAACTTATTCTGCAGTAGTCAAAACACAAATATTGAGCTAAAATATTATTAGGAACTATCTTCAGCATAAAGAAAATATATACAGTCCTGCAAATAGACTTGTGCAAACCTACATCCATAGAAGATCTATGGTTAGTTCTTTTAAATACATATATATATGTTAAAAAAGATTTTGACTTTTACTATAGAATTATCTATCTAGAATATTGACCCACTTTTTTAGTCATTAAGAATTCTCTGTTTTCTTCAAAAACATACCTGAACCTCCCTACACACTTTCACCTTCCTATGTTTATGCAGTGCAGCACCAGGAAGAAGTGATTATTACCACCAACCCTCGTTGTCCTAGCAGTGCTTTTCTATTTACATAGGCATTAACCCCAACATTTCCAGAACCCAAATGGCTAGGACAACTGACAAGCTTAAAGGGAACCAACCACCCAAAATCATGTTCCTAACCTCTTAATACCTGTCCCTGCAGCATTACACTGCTATCTAAGCCACCCCTGTCTGACCTTTTTTTTAGTAATATAGGAGTAGAATAAAGTAGTTTGCAAACTTGCAAAATCCAGGATGGAGGGGCTTTCCTCGCGGTGTCTGTGATGGGTAGGTGGGTCCCCTGTGCCGCGCTACCCCCGCCTCGCTGCTCTATTACGCCCTAATGGGCGTAATTCCAGCCTGCAGAGTGCGGGCATGATTTAAATCTCGCGCCCGCAACGTCACCGCTGAGACACGGTCACGTGACACTGGGATCGCGTCACTTCTGGTCGCCGCAGGTCTCACACAGGCCGACTTCAGCATGAAATCTGTGCATGCGCATGCCGCAAGGAACGCCCCTCCGTCCTGGATTTTGTAAGTTTGCAAACTACTTTATTCTACTCCTATATTACTAAAAAAAAGGTCAGACATGGATGGCTTAAATAGTAGTGTAAGGCTGCAGGGACAGGTATTAAGAGGTTAGGAAGGTGATTTTGGGTGGTTTGTTCCCTTTAAAGTTATTTTTTTTATAAAGCAAACCTTTAAGATCATCTGAATAGATTTCCTACAACCTCTTTATATTCTCAGAGATGCCCCTGAATACCTCAGAAAAAGAGAGTTATACTTGCCCCATCAAATTGTATGGTCCGGTCCCTTCAAATGCTGCCTTTTCTAAATGCATATAAGTTGACAACCTCTCTCCATCATCCACACAGTGCCTAAAATCTCACATCTGCACAGTGGGATCGGAGTCCTGTCTACTCGCACCTCACTTCCTTATTGAACAGCCAGTGATTTCAAGCACAAGTACAAGACTAATTTCACTTTGTGATTGATGCAGAGAGCAAAGTCTTGTGCCTGTGCAGTGCAGTGGAATTGGAGACCTGCGCAAGCACCCCATTGGGCTGTGTTGAGCAGCCAGTGATTAAATTGCGCTAGGGTCCCTTTAATATCTTAGTGATTGATCTATTGGTAACTTTTACTTCTACTGTCCTCTTGTTGGTTTATGCTCTAAAAATAAACAGATCTAATTCGAAAGTATTATATTGCAGTACTCCAACTCAAATAAAAAACTGCTTGTTGATTTTAACTTGGGTTTAAAGAAGGAATCAGATCCATTACATGCTTGGAGGTTTATTTATAAAACTCATTGAGCTTATATAGCCTTTAACTCTCATAAATCTATGGGTCCATCAGACAAATCTCAAATGGTGATTTGCTCACCATTTATCATAGAAAGGTGGATTAAATCCTATAAAATGATATTCTCCCTTAGATATTTTACATATTTGGATCTATGCAGATCTCTTCTGATCCCTGTATCACTTGCCAGTGGGTGCAATTCAAGCTTATTTAATACTAAGCATCCATGCTAATAAAATAATATTATTATTCACCATAAAAGGTAAGAGTGGGTGGCACGGAGGCTCAGTGGTTAGCACTGCAGATCCTGAGTTCAATTCCCACCAAGGACAAACTCTACAAGGAGTTTGTATCTTCTCCCCGCGTTTGAGCGGGTTTCCTCTGGGCACTCTGGTTTCCTGCCATATTTGAAAGACATACTGATAGGATGTTTACATTGTGAGCACCATTGGGGACAGTATTGCAAATGTATGTAAAGTGCTATGAAATTAATAGCGCTATATAAATTAATAAATATCTACTCTATAATTGCCGTAGGCATTTTCGTGTCGGCCCCCGAAAACGCCGTGGCTATGTCACTATGTGACGTCACCACGCGCGAGCAATGGCCGCGAAGCGGCCATTGCGAGTCGCTGGCCGAAAATAGAACCAGAGGCTCGGCCACAAACTTAGCGATTTACCGCTGAGGTAGCGCGAGCAATGGCCGCGAGGCCATTGCGAGTCGCTACCTCAGCCGCCGCACCTGCCGCATCTCCCCCTATACTTTCAATGGGGATCTATTGCGAGTCGCTGTGTAGCGCGAGCAATGGCCGCGAGGCCATTGCGAGTCGCTACACTTGCGGCGCGGTTGCGGTAATCCCCATAGAAAGTATAGGGGGACTTGCGGCAGGTGCGGCAGCGAGTCGCTGGCTGAGTGCGAGCACTTGCGGCACGGTTGCGGTAATCCCCATAAGGATTACCGCAACCGCGCCGCATTGCGAGTCGCTGGCTGAGTGCGAGCACTTGCGGCGCGGTTGCGGTAATCCCCATAAGGATTACCGCAAACGCGCCGCATTGCGAGTCGCTGGCTGAGTGCGAGCACTTGCGGCGCGGTTGCGGTAATCCCCATAGAAAGTATAGGGGGACTTGCGGCAGGTGCGGCAAGTGCGGTTTTGCCGCACCTGCCGCAAGTCCCCCTATACTTTCTATGGGGATTACCGCAACCGCGCCGCAGATGCGGTTTTTAAATAAAATAAAATAATTTTAATACAAATAAATTTACTTAAAATAACAAATAATAAATACATTTAATAATAATAAAAATAGTAAAAAAACAAAACAAAATAAATAATAAAATAAAAAATTCCTATCTACTATATTGGATTATTATTTGAAAATCTAAAAAAAAAAAAAAAAAAATATTCTAGACACCCGATGCATTTGCATCGGGCTCACAGCTAGTGTACTATATAATTGTCTAAGGCGTCTGTCAGTCACAGAAATCGCATGCCAGACAGAGGCCGCTCATTGGTGGCCGCCGGAGGTGGGCGCCAATAAGAGCAGACTATGCAAATATCGCTGTAGCCGGGATACACTGTCTCTCCTCACAGCTCCCCGTTTCTCCTACCCACGCTCCCTGCGTCCCCCCTGCTCTTCCTGCCCCCCTCCACTACTCCTGCCGCTCCCCGCGGCCCCCCCGCTCTTCCTGCCCCTGTCCGCTACTCTTGCCCCCCCGCTACTCCTGTCGCCCTCCGCTGCTCCTGCCCCTCCTGCGCTCCCCGCGGCCCCCCTGCCTCTGCCCCTCTGCTCCCTGCGGCCCTGGAATAAAAAATAATAAACAATCTATTCTCACCTGTCCACGAGTCCCCCGGTGTCTCCAGCTTATCCTGCCTCTAGGACCTGCCGTGATGTCACAGTCACATGACCGGTTACCGTGGTAACCGGTCATGTGACTGTGACATCACGCCAGGTCCTAGGATCAAAAGATACAGCTGGAGACGCCGGGGGACTCGTGGACAGGTGAGAATAGATGGTTTATTATTTTTTATTCCGGAGGAGAGGGGAGAAGCAGGGAGCACCAGGTGAGAAGAGGGGTTAACACAGGGGAGAAGTGGGGAGAGCAGGGGAGAAGAGGGGTTAACACAGGGGAGAAGCGGTGAGAGCAGGGGAGAAGAGGGGTTAACACAGGGGAGAAGCAGGGAGAGCAGGGGAGAAGAGGGGTTAACACAGGGGAGAAGGGGGGGAGCAGGGGAGAAGAGGGGTTAACACAGGAGAAGCGGTGAGAGCAGGGGAGAACAGGGGTTAACCCAGGGGAGAAGTGGCATTAACACACAGGAGAAGAGGGGTTAACATGGGAGAAGAGGGGTTAGCACAGGGGAGAAGCAGGGTTAACACAGGGGAGAAGAGGGGTTAACACAGGGGAGAAGAGGGGTTAACACAGGGGAGAGGAGGGGTTAACACAGGGGAGAAGCCGGGTTAACACATGGGAGAAGAGGGGTTAACACAGGGAAGAAGCAGGGTTAACACAGGGGAGAAGAGAGGTTAACACAGGGAAGAAGAGGGGTTAACACAGGGGAGAAGCCGGGTTAACACAGGGGAGAAGAGGGGTTAACACAGGGGAGAAGAGGGGAGAACAGCTGACAGGTGACAGGAGGCAGAGAGGAGCAGATGACAGGAGGAGCCGGCCAAACTGATCCAGCAAAATGTCGGGATCGGATGCCTATTTGGCATCCGATTGCAGGGATCAGTTTGGATCCGATGCTGTCCGATTTATATCGGACAGCACCAGATTTAAAAAAACCATAGTGTGAAACCAGCTTAAGTATCACTGAGGGTTTCTTTATTATCACCATGGGGGAGTGGGGGGGCCACGGGGAACGGAGGGACAGAGGGAGAGGGGCCACGGGGAGCGGAGGAGAGGCAGGAGCAACGGAGGGGGCAGGTGGAGCGCCTCCATCCTGCCCCCTGCATCCATCCTGTCCCCGCCACCATCCTGCCCAGCCGGCTCCATCCTGCCCCGTCATCTCCATCTTGCCCGCCACCACCATAATGATCTGCCCTGCCGGCTCCATCCTGCCCCCCCGCATCTATCCTGCCCTGCCGGCTCCATCCTGCACCCCCACCACCATCCTGTTCCACCCCGCCACCATCCTGCCCCACCGGCTCTATCCTGCCCCGCCGGATCCATCCTGCACCCCCACCACCATCCTGTTCCCCCCTTCCACCATCCTGCCCCGCCGGCTCCATCCTGCCCCCCCGCCACCATCCTGATCCTCCCACCACCATCCTGTCCCACCGGCTCCATCCTGCCCCCCCGCATCCATCCTGCCACCCCGCATCCATCCTGCCCCCACCACCATCCTGCCCCACCCGCTCCATCCTGCCCCGCTCGAAACCATCCTGCCCCTTTAGCTCCATCCTGCCCCGCCGGCTCCATCCTGCATCCCCACAACCATCCTGTCCCCCCACCACCATCCTGCCCCGTCGGCTCTATCTTGCCCCGCTCGCCACCATCCTGCCCCGCCAACTCCATCCTGCCCCGCCCACTTCATCAAGCCCCGCCCGCTCCATCCTGCCCCGCTCACTCCATCGTGCCCCCCCACCACCATCCTGATCCCCCCGCCACCATCCTGCTCCGCCGGATCCATCCTGCCCCCTCGCATCTATCCTGCCCCCCCCGCATCCATCCTGCCCGGCCGGCTGCATCCTGCCCCCCCTGCATCCATCCTGCCCCGCCGGCTCCATCCTGCCCCGCCAGCTCCATCCTGCACTCCCACCACCATCCTGCCCCCCATCACCATCCTACCCCACCGGCTCCATCCTGCCTCCGCCACCATTCTGCCCCGCCAGCTCCATCCGGCCCCCCCACCATCCTGCCCCACCGGCTCCATCCTGCCCCCCCCGCAACAATCCTGCCCTGCCGGCTCCATCCTGCCCCCCCCCGCAACCATCCTGATCCTCCCCGCCACCATCCTGCCCCCCCACATGCATCCTGCCCCGCCGGCTCCATCCTGCCCCGCTGGTTCCATCCTGCACCCCCGCCACCATCCTGACCCCCCGCCACACATCCTGACCCCCCCACCACCATCCTGCCCCCCCCCCCGCTGACTCCATCCTGCCCCGCTGGCTCCATCCTGCCCCCCCGCATCCATCCTGCCACCCCGCATCCATCCTGCCCCCTCCACCATCCTGCCCCACCACCACCATTCTGCCCCACCAGCTCCATCCTGCCCCGCTCGAAACCATTCTGCCCCTCTGGCTCCATCCTGCCCCGCCGGCTCCATCCTGCATCCCCACCACCATCCTGCCCCCACCACCATCCTGCCCGTCGGCTCTATCCTGTCCCGCTCGCCACCATCCTGCCCCACTGACTCCATCCGGCCCCGCCCACTCCATCCTGCCCCGCTCACTCCATCCTGCCCCACCGGCTCCATCCTGCCCCGCCAGCTCCATCCTGCGCTCCATCCTGCACTCCCACCATCATCCTGCAACCCCGACACCATCCTACCCCACCGGCTCCATCCTGACCCCCACCATTCTGCCCCGCCGGCTTCATCCTGCCATGCTCGAAAGCATCCTGCCCCTCCGTCTCCATCCTGCATCCCCACCACCATCCTGCCCCCCCGCCACCATCCTGCCCCGTCGGCTCTATCCTGCCCCGCTCGCCACCATCCTGCCCCGCCAACTCCATCCTGCCCCGCCCACTCCATCGAGCCCCGCCCGCTCCATCCTGCCCCGCTCACTCCATCCTGCCCCCCACCACCATCCTGATCCCCCCGCCACCATCCTGCTCCGCCGGCTCCATCCTGCCCCCTCGCATCCATCCTGCCCCCCCTCCCGCATCCATCCTGCCCCGCCAGCTCCATCCTGCCCCCCCGCATCCATCCTGCCCCGCCGGCTCCATCCTGCCCCGCAAACTCCACCCTGCACTCCTACCACCATCCTGCCCCCCGCCACCATCCTACCCCGCCGGCTCCATCCTGCCCCTGCCACCATTCTGCCCCGCCAGCTCCATCCTGCCCCCCCACCACCATCCTGCCCCACTGGCTCCATCCTGCCCCCCCCCGCAACCATCCTGCCCTGCCGGCTCCATCCTGACCACCCCGCAACCATCCTGCCCTGCCGGCTCCATCCTGCCCCCCACCACCATCCTGTCCTGCCGGCTCCATCCTGCCCCCCCCGCAACCATCCTGCCCTGCCGGCTCCATCCGGCCCCCCTACCACCATCCTGATCCCCCCCGCCACCATCCTGCCCCACCGGCTCCATCCTGCCTCCCCAACATCCATCCTGCCCCGCCGGCTCCATCCTGCCCCTCCGGTTCCATCCTGCACCCCCGCCACCATCCTGACCCCCGCCACCATCCTGACCACCCACCACCATTCTGCCTTGCCAGCTCCATCCTGCCCGCCTGGCTCCATCCTGCCCTGCCGGTACCATCCTGCCCCCCCCCGCCACCATCCTGCTCCGCCGGATCCATCCTGCCCCCTCGCATCTACCTGCCCCCCCCCGCATCCATCCTGCCCGGCCGGCTGCATCCTGCCCCCCCTGCATCCATCCTGCCCCGCCGGCTCCATCCTGCCCCGCCAGCTCCATCCTGCACTCCCACCACCATCCTGCCCCCATCACCATCCTACCCCACCGGCTCCATCCTGCCTCCGCCACCATTCTGCCCCGCCAGCTCCATCCGGCCCCCCCACCATCCTGCCCCACCGGCTCCATCTTGCCCCCCCCCCCGCAACAATCCTGCCCTGCCGGCTCCATCCTGCCCCCCCCCCGCAACCATCCTGCCCTGCCGGCTCCATCCTGCCCCCCCACCACCATCCTGAACCCCCCTGCCACCATCCTGCCCCCCACATGCATCCTGCCCCGCCGGCTCCATCCTGCCCCGCTGGTTCCATCCTGCACCCCCGCCACCATCCTGACCCCCGCCACCATCCTGACCCCCCACCACCATCCTGCCCCCCCCCGCTGACTCCATCCTGCCCACTGGCTCCATCCTGCCCCCCCGCATCCATCTTGCCACCCCGCATCCATCCTGCCCCCCACCACCATCCTGCCCCACCACCACCATCCTGCCCCACCAGCTCCATCCTGCCCCGCTCGAAACCATCCTGCCCCTCTGGCTCCATCGTGCCCCGCCGGCTCCATCCTGCATCCCCACCACCATCCTGCCCCCCACCACCATCCTGCCCGTCGGCTCTATCCTGTCCCGCTTGCCACCATCCTGCCCCACTGACTCCATCCGGCCCCGCCCACTTCATCCTGCCCCGCTCACCATCCTGCCCCACCGGCTCCATCCTGCCCCGCCAGCTCCATCCTGTGCTCCATCCTGCACTCCCACCACCATCCTGCAACCCCGACACCATCCTACCCCACCGGCTCCATCCTGACCCCCACCATTCTGCCCCGCCGGCTTCATCCTGCCGTGCTCGAAAGCATCCTGCCCCTCCGGCTCCATCCTGCATCCCCACCACCATCCTGCCCCGTCGGCTCTATCCTGCCCCGCTCGCCACCATCCTGCCCCGCCAACTCCATCCTGCCCCGCCCACTCCATCAAGCCCCGCCCGCTCCATCCTGCCCCGCTCACTCCATCCTGCCCCCCACCACCATCCTGATCCCCCCGCCACCATCCTGCTCCGCCGGCTCCATCCTGCCCCCTCGCATCCATCCTGCCCCCCCTCCCGCATCCATCCTGCCCCGCCAGCTCCATCCTGCCCCCCCGCATCCATCCTGCCCCGCCGGCTCCATCCTGCCCCGCAAACTCCACCCTGCACTCCTACCACCATCCTGCCCCCCCGCCACCATCCTACCCCGCCGGCTCCATCCTGCCCCTGCCACCATTCTGCCCCACCAGCTCCATCCTGCCCCCCCACCACCATCCTGCCCCACTGGCTCCATCCTGCCCCCCCCCGCAACCATCCTGCCCTGCCGGCTCCATCCTGACCCCCCCTCAACCATCCTGCCCTGCCGGCTCCATCCTGCCCCCCACCACCATCCTGTCCTGTCGGCTCCATCCTGCCCCCCCCGGAACCATCCTGCCCTGCCGGCTCCATCCGGCCCCCTACCACCATCCTGATCCCCCCCGCCACCATCCTGCCCCACTGGCTCCATCCTGCCTCCCCAACATCCATCCTGCCCCGCCGGCTCCATCCTGCCCCTCCGGTTCCATCCTGCACCCCCGCCACCATCCTGACCCCCCGCCACCATCCTGACCACCCACCACCATTCTGCCTTGCCAGCTCCATTCTGCCCCGCTGGCTCCATCCTGCCCTGCCGGTACCATCCTGCCCCCCCCGCCACCATCCTGCCCCGTCGACTCCATCCTGCACCCCCACCACCATCATGCCCCCCCCACCACCATCCTGCCCCGCGGACTCCATCCTGCCCCACCGCCATAATCCTGCCCCACCGGCTCCATCCTGTCCCCGCACCACCATCCTGCCCCCCCACCCCATCCTGCCCATCTGGCTCCATCCTGCCCCGCCGGCTCCATCCTGCATCCCCACCACCATCCTGCCCCCCACCACCATCCTGCCCCGTCGGCTCTATCCTGCCCCGCTCGCCACCATCCTGCCCCACCGACTCCATCCGGCCCCGCCCACTCCATCCTGCCCCACTCACTCCATCCTGCCCCACCGGCTCCATCCTGCCCCGCCAGCTCCATCCTGCACTCCCACCACCATCCTGCAACCCCGACACCATCCTACCCCGCCGGCTCCATCCTGCCCCCCACCATTCTGCCTCGCCGGCTTCATCCTGCCCTGCTCGAAAGCATCCTGCCCCTCCGGCTCCATCCTGCCCCGCCGGCTCCATCCTGCATCCCCACCACCATCCTGCCCCCCGGCACCATCCTGCCCCGTCGGCTCTATCCTGCCCCGCTCGCCACCATCCTGCCCCGCCAACTCCATCCTGCCCCGCCCACTCCATCGAGCCCCCCGCCCGCTCTATCCTGCCCCGCTCACTCCATCCTGCCCCCCACCACCATCCTGATCCCCCCGCCACCATCCTGCTCCGCCGGCTCCATCCTGCCCCCTCGCATCCATCCTGCCACCCCCCCCCCATCCATCCTGCCCCACCAGCTCCATCCTGCCCCCCCCGCATCCATCCTGCCCCGCCGGCTCCATCCTGCCCCGCAATCTCCGCCCTGCACTCCCACCACCATCCTGCCCCCCCGCCACCATCCTACCCCGCCGGCTCCATCCTGCCCCCGCCACCATTCTGCCCCGCCAGCTCCATCCTGCCCCACCACCACCATCCTGCCCCACTGGCTCCATCCTGCCCCCCCCCCCCCGCAACCATCCTGCCCTGCCGGCTCCATCCTGACCCCCCCGCAACCATCCTGCCCTGCCGGCTCCATCCTGCCCCCCACCACCATCCTGCCCTGCCGGCTCCATCCTCCCCCCCCCGCAACCATCCTGCCCTGCTGGCTCCATCCTGCCCCCCTACCACCATCCTGATCCCCCCCGCCACCATCCTGCCCCACCGGCTCCATCCTGCCTCCCCAACATCCATCCTGCCCCGCCGGCTCCATCCTGCCCCGCCAGTTCCATCCTGCACCCCTGCCACCATCCTGATTCCCCGCCACCATCCTGACCATCCACCACCATTCTGCCTTGCCAGCTCCATCCTGCCCTGCTGGCTCCATCCTGCCCTGCCGATTCCATCCTGCCCCCGCCACCATCCTGCCCTGTCGGCTCCATCCTGCACCCCACCACCATCATGCCCCGCCCACCACCATCCTGCCCCGCGGGCTCCATGCTGCCCCACCGCCACCATCCTGCCCCACCGGCTCCATCCTGTCCCCGCACCACCATCCTGCCCCCCCCACCATCCTGCCCTGCCGGCTCCATCCTGCCCCGCCGGCTCCATCCTGCCTCCCCACCACCATCATGAACCCCCCCGCAGCCATCCTGCCCTGCCGGCTCCATCCTGCACCTCCACCACTATCCTGCCTGTCACCATCCTGCCCCCCACCTCCATCCTGCCCCCACCACCATCCTGATACCCCCCGCCACCATCCTGCCCCGCCGGCTCCATCCTGCCCCGCTCACCAAAATCCTGCCCTGCCGACTCCATATTGCCCCGCCCACTCCATCTTGATTTCCCCCCACCACCATCCTGCCTCACCGGCTCCATCCTGCCCCCCACATCCATCCTGCCCCGCCGGCTCCATCCTGCACCCCCACCACCATTCTGCCCCCCCGCCACCATCCTGCCCTCCGCCTCCATCCTGCCCCCCACCACCATCCTGATCCCCCACCACCATCCTGATCCCCCCCCATCACCATCCTGCCCCGCCGGCTCCATCCTGCCCTGCCAGCTCCATCCTGCCCCGCTCACCACCATCCTGCCCCGCCGGCTCCATCCTGCCCCCCCACCACCATCATGATCCCCCCCCGCCACCATCCTGCCCCACCGGCTCCATCCTGCCCCCCAACCACCATTCTGCCCCGCGGGCTCCATCCTGCCCCACCGCCACCATCCTGCCCCACCGGCTCCATCCTCTCCCCCCACCACCATCCTGCCCCCCCCCACCACCATCCTGCCCTGCCGGCTCCATACTGCTCCGCCGGCTCCATCCTGCCCCCCCACCACTATCCAGCCCTGCCGGCTTCATCCTGCCCCCGCCACCATCCTGCCCCGCTGGCTCCATCCTGCCTCCCCACCACTATCATGAACCCCCCCGCATCCATCCTGCCCCCCCCGCATCCATCCTGCCCCGCCGGCTCCATCTTGCACCCCCACCACTATCCTGCCTGTCACCATCCTGCCCCCCACCTCCATCCTGCCACCCACCACCATCCTGATCCCCCCCGCCACCATCCTGCCCCGCCGACTCCATATTGCCCCGCCCACTCCATCTTGATTTTCCCCCACCACCATCCTGCCCCACCGGCTCCATCCTGCCCCCCCACATCACTCCTGCCCCGCCGGCTCCATCCTGCACCCCCACCACCATCCTCCCCCCCACCACCATCCTGATCCCCCACCACCATCCTGATCCCCCCGTCACCATCCTGCCCCGCCGGCTCCATCCTGCCCTGCCAGCTCCATCCTGCCCTGCTCACCACCATCCTGCCCCGCCGGCTCCATTCTGCCCCCCCACCACCATCATGATCCCCCCCGCCACCATCCTGCCCCACCGGCTCCATCCTGCACCCGCACCACCTTCCTGACCCCCCACCACCATCCTGCCCTGCCGGCTTCATCCTGCCCCGCTTGCTTCATCCTGCCCTGCCGGCTCCATCCTGCCCCCCCACCACCATCCTGACCCCCCGCCACCATCCTGACCCCCACCACCATCCTGCCTTGCCAGCTCCATCCTGCCCTGCTGGCTCCATCCTGCCCTGCCGGCTCCATCCTGCCCCGCTCACTCCATCCTGCCCAGCCGGCTCCATCCTGCCCCCCCGCCACCATCCTGCCCCGTCGGCTCCATCCTGCACCCCCACCACCATCATGCTCCCCCCACCACCATCCTGCCCCGTGGGCTCCATCCTGCCCCACCGCCACCATCCTGCCCCACCGGCTCCATCCTGCCCCCCCACCATCCTGCCCTGCTGGCTCCATCCTGCCCCGCCGGCTCCATCCTGCCCCCCCGCCACTATCCAGCCCCGCCGGCTCCATCCTGCCCCCCCGCCACCATCCTGCCTCGCCGGCTCCATCCTGCCTCCCCACCACCATCATGAACCATCCCGCATCCATCCTGCCCCCCCGCATACATCCTACCCCGCCAGCTCCATCCTGCACCCCCACCACCATCCTGCCCTGCCACCATCCTGCCCCCCCGCTACCATCCTGATCCCCCCCCACCACCATCATGCCCCGCCGGCTCCATCCTGCCCCGCCGGATTCATCCTGCCCCCTGCATCCATCCTGCCCTGCTCGCTCTATTCTGTCCCCCCGACACAATCCTGCCCCCCTCCCCCCTCAGCTGATTGGTTTCCCAGCCAACGACAGGTCCTAAAGGCCTGTAGGACCTAGAAGACGGAGGTGGAGCGAGCCGGCGGACAGGTGAGTATCCTCACTGAGGATATTTTTATTTTTACTTTTACTGTGGAGGACCGGGGGCCAGGAGGAGCAGGGGCCGCGGGGAGCAAAGTGTCGCCTTATACCATAGTGCTGCTATACATGTACTATAATGTACCGCCATGTACCATAGTGCTGCTATACATGTACTGTAATGTACGGCCATATACTATAGTGCTGCTATACATGTACTGTAATGTACCACCATATACCATAGCGCTGCTATACAAGTACTGTAATGTACCACCCTATACTATAGTGCTGCTATACATGTATTGTAATGTACCGCCATATACCATAGTGCTGCTATACATGTACTGTAATGTGCCACCATATACTATAGTGCTGCTATACATGTGCTGTAATGTACCGCCATATACCATAGCGCTGCTATGCATGTAATGTAATGCACCGCCATAAACCATAGCGCTGCTATACATGTAATGTACCACCATATACTATAGTGCTGCTATACATATGCTATATATATATGTAGTTCACTCATGTTGACTGAACAAATTCTGTCAGTCACAGTATGTCAACTACATACATATTCTAGACTACCCGATGCGTTAGAATCGGGCCACCATCTAGTTATTATTATAAGAGTCCTTTTTCATCACCAACTACAGGGTAGACCATTTATATGGATGCACCTAAATAAAATGAGAATGGTTGGTGATTTCAACTTCCTGTTTGTGGCACATTAGTATATGGGAGGGGGAAAACGTTTCCAGATGGGTGGTGACTATGGCGGCCATTTTGAAGTTAGCCATTTTGGATTTCGTCAATGGGAAGAGGGTCATGTGACACATCAAACTTATTGAGAATTTCATAAAAAAAATAATGGTGTGCTTGGTTTTAATATAAATGTATTTTTTCATGAATTATTTACAAGTTTATGACCACTTATAAAATGTGTTCAAAGTGCTGCCCATTGTGTTGGATTGTCAGTGCAACCCTCTTCTCTCACTCTTGACACACTGATAGCAACACACGCAGAAGAAATGCTAGCACAGGCTTCCAGTATCCGTTGTTTCAGATGCTGCACATCTCGTATCTTCACAGCATAGACAATTGCCTTCAGATGAGTGATGAGGTAAACTTTTTTGTGAATAGTGAAGTTAACAAACAATACTACCCCAATTGGTTTGACACTAACCCACAGTGGATAGATCCCTCCAAGAATGTTGGAACACAAAAATTGATGGTATGGTGTGGTATATGGAGTACAAAGATAGTGGGGCCATTCTTCATCAATGGAAACCTCAATGTCACTGATATCTGAATCATATCCAATTTCAGACATCCAGTGGCATTGAGGTTACCATTGATGAAGAATGGCCCCACTATCTTTGTACCCGATATACCACACCATATCATCAATTTGTGTGTTCCAACAGTCTTGGAGGGATCTATCCACTGTGGGTTAGTGTCAGACCAATAGCCGTGGTTTTGATGGTTAACTTCACCAATCACAAAAAAGTTTGCCTCATCACTCATCTGAAGGCAATTGTCTATGCTGTGAAGATGTGCAGCATCTGAAACAACGGATACTGGAAGCCTGTGCTAGTATTTCTTCTGCGATGTTGCTATCAGGGTGTCAAGAGTGGGAGAAGAGGGTTGCATTGACAATCCAACACAATGGGCAGCACTTTGAACACATTTTACAAGTGGTCATAAACTTGTAAATAACTCATGAAAGAATAAAGTTACATTAAAACAAAACACACCATTGTGTTTCTTATGAAATTCTCAATCAGTTTGATGTCACATGACCCTCTTCCCATTGAAAAAAATAAAGTTGGATCCAAAATGACCGACTTAAAAATGGCCACCATGGTCACCACCCATCTAGAAAAGTTTTCCACCTCCCATATACTAATATACCACAAACAGGAAGCTGATACCACAAACCATTCCCATTTTATTTAGGTGCATCCACATAAAGGGCCCTCCCTGTACTTGAAATACTATAGGGCATCTAGAATTGTCCAACTCAACTCAGTGTGAGCCCATGTCATCCCTTTTTGGTGACTCTGGAGCCAAACTTGGTTTCCCAATACTGTTTGTTCCCCTTGATGTGGCTAGCAGGATCAATGACTACTCTTACTCCTTCACTAGCTCTAGTAACACTGCATTTCTGTTCTATTGTGGAGCAGTACAATCTATTATATAAAACCCGAAGGCCACTTCCTGAAAAGGCGAAGGCCACCTCCGTGACGGACTTCGCCCAGGGGCTGGTGACGTCATCCAGTGCAGGGCCCCCCTGCTACAGGCAGCGGCACAGGAACGTTCCGACCTCGGAAGTTCCGTGTGCCCTACAGCCTCTCCCATCCACCCTCTGCTGTCTGCCCAGAGGCCGCCCCTCATGTATCATGTCCTCAGCCCCTGCTCCACACATCAGTACACTGTCAGGAGGAGGCGCCCGGCAGTGCAGGGGTTACAGCCGAGCCTCCAGTGTGTGCGGGCGGCTCCTCCCCGCTCTCCGCACACACATTCCCCGGGTGCCCGGGCAGTGAGGAGGTGGCAGCGGCAGCACATGGCAGCCGGGGGGTAGCTGCACTGACAGGAGGCGGCTGACACTGGAGGCTGACACCCGGGATCATGCTGCACAGCGCAGTCTCCACGCCCGCCTTCTCCACAGCTCCGCACTGCTGACACCGGGGGACACCGCGCTCAGCACCGGGAGGGGACGCAGAGGTGAGAGCCGGGCTGCAAGGGATTAACAGGTGTGCAACAGTAATGTGTACGTGTGGCCGGGCATGGAAACTGTGTATATATATATATAGTGTGTGTACTATGTGTATATATACTGTGTGTGTATATACAGTGCGTATATATACATATTGTGTGTATGTATATATGTACTGTGTGTACTGTGTGTATATATATATATATATATATATATATATATATATACTGTGTGTACTGTGTGTGTGTATATATATATATATATATATATATATATATACTGTGTATACTGTGTGTATATATATACTGTGTGTACTGTGTGTATATATATATATGTACTGTGTGTATATATATATATACTTTGTGTACTGTGTGTATATATATATACTTTGTGTACTGTGTATATATATATATACTGTGTGTACTGTCTGTATATATATATATATATACTGTGTGCACTGTGTGTATATATATATATATATATATCTATTATATAAAACCCGAAGGCCACTTCCTGAAAAGGCGAAGGCCAATTCCGTGACGGACTTCGCCCAGGGGCTGGTGATGTCATCCAGTGCAGGGCCCCCCTGCTACAGGCAGCGGCACAGGAACGTTCCGACCTCGGAAGTTCCGTGTGCCCTACAGCCTCTCCCCTCCACCCTCTGCCTTCCAGCCCACTAGCCTACATACCGGGGGGGCAGAGGGGGCCCATTGCCCAACACCTCGGGGGGCCACACACACCCTCAGGGTACCCGTGCTCCCCGCCGCGCGCCTGGAGAGGAGGGAGGGCGGGACTTCCTCTCCTGCACCTCTGCCCGTCCCTCCTCACCTCCTACACCCAACGCGCGGCCCGTGCTGAGTCTCCAGCCCCCCACACGCTCCTCCGCTCCATCCGCCTCTGCCGCCGCCGCCGCTCCAGCCGCCTCTGCCCACAGCCGCTCCAGCCGCCTCTGACCGCAGCCGCTCCAGCCGCCTCTGCCCGCCGCCGCTCCAGTCGCCTCTGCTAAGCAGCCTGTCCCCCTGTCCTCTGCCCAGCTGCCTGTCCCCCTGTCCTCTGCCCAGCTGCCTGTCCCCCTGTCCTCTGCCCTCCTGCCTGTCCTCTGCCCAGCTGCCTGTCCCCCTGTCCTCTGCCCAGCAGCCTGTCCCCCTGTCCTCTTCCCAGCACCCTGTCCCCCTCTCCTCTGCCCAGCAGCCTGTCCCCCTGTCCTCTGCCCAGCAGCCTGTCCTCTGCCCAGCAGCCTGTCCCCCTGTCCTCTGCCCAGCAGCCTGTCCCCCTGTCCTCTGCCCAGCAGCCTGTCCTCTGCCCTCCTGCCTGTCCTCTGCCCAGCTGCCTGTCCCCCTGTCCTCTGCCCAGCAGCCTGTCCCTCTGTCCTCTGCCCAGCACCCTGTCCCCCTCTCCTCTGCCCAGCAGCCTGTCCCCCTGTCCTCTGCCCAGCAGCCTGTCCCCCTGTCCTCTGCCCAGCAGCCTGTCCCCCTGTCCTCTGCCCAGCAGCCTGTCCCCCTGTCCTCTGCCCAGCAGCCTGTCCCCCTGTCCTCTGCCCAGCAGCCTCTCCTCTGCCCAGCAGCCTGTCCCACTGTCCTCTGCCCAGCAGCCTGTCCCCCTGTCCTCTGCCCAGCAGCCTGTCCCTCTGTCCTCTGCCCAGCAGCCTGTCCTCTGCCCAGCAGCCTGTCCCCCTGTCCTCTGCCCAGCAGCCTGTCCCCCTCTCCTCTGCCCAGCAGCCTGTCCTCTGCCCAGCAGCCTCTCCTCTGCCCAGCAGCCTGTCCCCCTCTCCTCTGCCCTCCAGTCTCCGCTCTCCTCTTCCTCTCCTCTACCCTCCAGCCTCCCCTGTCCTCTGGCCTCCAGCCTCCCCTGTCCTCTGGCCTCCAGCCTCCCCTGTCCTCTGGCCTCCAGCTTCCCCTGTCCTCTGGTCTCCAGCCGTCCTCTGCCCTCTCCAGCCGTCCTCTGCCCTCTCCAGCCTCCAGCCGTCCTCTGCCCTCTCCAGCCGTCCTCTGCCCTCTCCAGCCTCCAGCCGTCCTCTGCCCTCTCCAGCCTCCAGCCGTCCTCTGCCCTCTCCAGCCTCCAGCCGTCCTCTGCCCTCTCCAGCCGTCCTCTGCCCTCTCCAGCCGTCCTCTGCCCTCTCCAGCCTCCAGCCGTCCCCTGCCCCCTCCAGCCATCCCCTGCCCCCTCCAGCCGTCCCCTGCCCCCTCCAGCCGTCCCCTGCCCCCTCCAGCCTCCAGCCGTACTCTGCCTTCTCCAGTCGTCCGGGGGTGGCCACATGTTGACTCAGGATCCAGGCGCCGGAGAAGACGCAGGGTCGGTGGTAAGTATAGTGGAGTCAGTGTGTGTGTGTGTGTGTGTGTGTGTGTGTGTGTCTGTATGTATGTGTGTATGTCCTGACCACTCTGCCCACGCCGCTGCGCTGACCACTCTCACTGCACTCACTGCTAGCCACTGAGCGACCGCGCGCAGTGCTAGCCACTGAGTCACCATATACTCTGGTACCCACACAGCCGCCTGTATACACACAATTAATTTCACCGCACTACCCTAACTATTCGTAAATAAACTATATCTGGATTCTAGACTACCCGATTCTTTAGAATCGGGCTGCCATCTAGTTGAAATATAAGCTGCTATTTGTAGTCACAAGTTTAGTGAATCCTGATATTACTAGGGCACTAATGGTGGAGATTATGCATTTTGGTGTTCTCAAGGGTTGACACACTTAGGCTGGGGTCACACATAGAAATCCGTTTTTGGAAGTGATTTCCATGACCAATCCGTTTTTTTTGGGTGCTTTTTGAGCCTCCTGCACCTCTGAACGTTTTTGGACTTAGTCATTTTTTTGACCAAAATTTAAAAAAAAAGGATCCGTTTTTTTAAGGCACCATAAAAAAACGGATCCGTTTTTCCATGTTAACATTTTTTTTTTTTTTTAAAACGGAACCCAAAAACGTTGCTAGCAACGCTTTTGGCTCAAAAACGAACCTAGCAATGTTTTTAGGTGCAGAAAAAAACGGACAGGGTGTTTATTACATCCAATCCGTTTTTCTATCAGTTTTTGGACTTAGAAAAAAGAAATGCCAAAAATGAAGCTAAAAACGGACCAAGGGCTTATGTGTGACCCTAGCCTTACATGATTTTCTAATACAAAAAAGTCATGTCTATCATGTACTTTAGATTAGAATATCATCCCCCAACTTTCAAATTATTAATAGTGTTGCATACTTTCCAATCTAAATATACGGTAATCAATTGACGTCTGCACATAATTCTCAAGATATCTAGTATTCTTTTTTAGAATTTGTTGCTATCTTTATCACAATGAGTCTTAACATCTGACATACCATTATGATATAATTAATCAACCATGTTCAGAGGTTAAATCACCTTTATTGTGCAGTGGGAGAAGGAATTTTAACATAATGTGATAAAAAGAATTATTTGCTGTGAAAACCCCAGCAAGGGAAGTCGGCAGATGCCACTTCTGGAGAAAGCTCTTAAAATACCTTATAGGACTTGTTTGGTTCCGATGAAGCTTCACGTCATACATACTGAGGTTTATATTTTAGAAGTGGCCCTGTTAAAAGCTAAATGATACTTGGTAGTCATACCTAATGGTCTCTAACCTTTGGTCATTCATCACTTCACTTATTGAACAGCTGATGGGTTACATCTGCCTATTGGGAGATAAATTGACTAAAATGTCCAACACAACTTTTAAATTAGCTCAATATATTGTGTAGGGATCCAGACTACCAACCCAATCTAAACGAATATATTCATATTTGTCTTATACGTACCATTGTACTGTAAAGCGCTGCAGAATATGTTGGTGCTATACAAATAAAGTTTTATTATTATTATTATTATTATTATTATTATTATTATTATATCTCCAGTTTCATGTCACTATTTCTAAGGTCAACAATTTTATAATTCATGAAAAATATCAGTACGGTAATAGAATCAGATAATATAGATTACTTTAATACTTTGTAGTCACTATAGATATCCTCTTCCCATATGCCTGATTTTAGCTACTATTTAATTTGTAGCACTATAGACCTGAGGAACACATAATTGTATATTTTAAACTTTTCCCTCTAAACCACAATAAAAGTCCATTTCATTATATTATGACTGTATTCTTCCTTAAGTACTTTATACATTTCCAAATGTACAAATTATAAAAAGCACTATACTGGTTAATTTTCATAAAAGGTCAATTGTTTGATACTAAAATTGACATCTTAGACCTTATGAGGCCAGTGTACGAACTTTAATAAATCTATTTAAAAAAGCTGTATAATTATTTTTGAACTAGATGGGAGGCTGATGTTATCGAATCGGGTGGGCTTTGACCACAATTGGGCAGACAGTATGGTGCTGGGGGCTGTGGCCGTCACTCCCCCTGTGCGGTCTGTCCCTTGCCTGCTGCATTTTTCCCCTTGCTCTCAGCCCCCCCATGCTGCCTTGTCTGTGCCATCCCCTGTGCTTGCTCTCTATTGCCTACACCTGTGCTTGGTCTCAGCCGGCCCCCCTGTGCGCACTCTCTGCCCCCCTGTGCGCACTCTCTGCCCTCTGTGCTCGCTCTCTGCCTCCCACCCTTGTGATTGCTCTCTGCCCCCTCCCTTGTGCTCACTCTTTGTCCCCTCTTTTGTGCACACTCTCTGCCTTTGTGCTCACTCAAACCCCTGTGTTTGCTCACTGCCTCACTGTGCTCACTCTCTGTCCCCCTGTGCTTGTTCTCTGCCCCCTGTGATTGCTCTTTGCCACCCTCCCCTGTGCTTGCTTGTTGCCCCACTTTCCTATGCTAGCTCTCTGCCCTTCAGCCCTGTGCTTGCTCTCTGTTCCCCTTGTGCTCACTCTTTGCCCCCTCCTCTCACTCTCTTCCCCCTCACCTATGTTCTCACTGCTCCCTCTCCTTTGCTTGCTTTCTGCCACCGTCCCATGTGCTTGCTCTATGGCCCCCTCCTCTGTGCTTGCTTTTTGCCCCTCTCCCCTGTCCTCACTTTTTGCCCCCTCCCTTGTTCTTGCTCTCTGCCCCCTCCCTTGTGCTCACTCTCTGCCCCCTCCCTTTTGCTCGCTCTCTGCCCCTGTTCTTGCTCTCTGCCCCCTGTGCTTGCTCTCTGCCCCCTTCCCTGTACTCGCTCTCTGCCTCCCTCCCCTGTATTTGTTCTCTGCCCCCTCCCCTGTGATTGCTCTCTGCACCCCTCCCCTGAGCTGGCTCTCTGTCCCTCTGCCCAGTACTCAATCTCTGCTCCCCTTCCCTTGCTCTCTGCCCCTTCCCCTTGCTCTCTGCCCCCTCCCCTTGCTCTCTGCCCCCTCTTCTTGCTCTCTGCCCCATCCCCTGTGCTCACTCTCTGCCCCCTGTGCCCGCTCTCTGCCCCCTTTGCTTGCTCTCTGCCCTCCTGTGCTTGCTCTCTGCCACCCTTCCCTTGCTTGCTCTTTGCCCCTCCCCTGTGCTCATTCTCTGCCCTCTTCCCTGTGCTAGCTCTCTGCCCCTCTTCCCTGCCCTTGCTCTCTGTGTCCCTCCCTTGTGCTGGCTCTCTGCCCCTCTGCACTGTGCTTGCCTTCTGCCCCCTGCACTGTGCTTGCTCTTTGCCCCCTCCCATTGCTCTCTGTCACCCTCCCTTGTGCTCTCTTTGCTCCCTCTTCTTTGCTTGCTTTCTGCCCCCCTCCCCTGTACTTGCTCCCTGACCCCATTCCCTGCGCTTGCTCTTTGCCCCCTCCACTGTGCTTGCACTCTGCCACTTCTCCTGTGCTTGCTCTCTGCCCCCTCCCCTGTGCTCATTCTCTGCCCCATCCCCTGTGCTTGTTCTCTGTCCCCTCCTCTTTGTTCAGTGCCTGCCCCCTCCCCTGTGTTCACTTTCTGCCCCATCTGTCCTGTGGTCGCTCTCTCAGTGCAGGGTTGAATTCGGGGTTGAGTGTTTGTGTGGTGATTGTAGGGCTGAGTGTGTGTGTGTGGTTATTGTGGGACTAAGTGTATGTGAGTGGGGTGTGGTAAGTGTGGGGCTCAGTGTGTGTGTGTGTGTGTGTGTGTGTGTGTGTGTAGTGAGTGCAGAACTGAGTGTGTGTGGTGAGTGCAGGATTGAATGTGTAAGTGTAGTGAGTGCAGAAATGAGTGTGTGTGTGTGGTGAGTGTGATGCGGCCAGGGCTAGGGTGTACTCGGACACCGGGGCTGCTAAATAGGGAGTCACGGGTGGATGGGATCCCGGTTCTGTGCCCTGGTGATCATTTGAAATAGATGTTGATGATGGAGGAGAAGGGGGTATTTACAGAGGATCATGATGCCACCTGTAGTTCCCGGTAAACTGGTACCGGCGCTGCAAGCCGGCCGCTGAGGTGATGGTGGGTGCAGCAAAATGTGGGACAGCTCCCTACAGGTGGAGCTATTACCTCAGTGCAGCGGTGATGGAGATGTGGATGAGGAAAGTTGTAGTGCTGAATGGTATTGCAGTTCTCTCCCCTCTGCTGAGCTGCTGGTGGTGCTGAGCCCTCCGGGCACCGGCAGGAAGAATAACGGAAACCAGTTCAAGTTTAACTCTACTTTACTAGGTACCGGCAGATGGCAAACGCTACACGGTACAGTTTGGTTTGATGGGTAATGTTGCCAGCTCAGGATTTCCCCCTATGGAGTCTCTAGATGTCCTCTGTCTTTGTCTTTCAGGGTCTCCTTCCTTCCTTCTACCACCCTTGCAGAGCTCTCCCGCCAGTCCCTTGATCTCCGACGGTGGGGCACGGGTTTCCTTTCCCGGATTTAAGAGGAGACCAGCCAATCCCCCGATGTCGGTACTCGGGCCATTACCCCTGCGGTCCTGAATCTAGTGTGGTCCTGAGGGGCGAGGTACCTTGTGGCGCTGCCAGCAACCCGGTTTCTATGGGCCTGCAGCTTGTCAGTTCTGCGGTCAGGGCTAAACTCCTGGCCGCCTCGGCTTTCTGTGTTGCCTGTATTTCCCTCAATGAGACCAGCTGGCTCCAACCAGTACTGGCCCATTGCCTTCTGTCCCGGGCCCCCACTTAGTGATGGGGCTCCCTCCTGTCAGCTGGGCTGTCAGGCCTGACCTTCCTGCCTGCCTTCCCAGCGCCGTCTGAGGTAAACTAAGTTTTTCCTCCTACTACCCCATCCTAGGCTCCACACCCACCCTCCTGGGACCTACTAAATTACCACTCCCCCTATTCTAAGTGGTGTGGTCCTAAGTGGGTGTAAGTACAGACTCCATAAGATTTAACCCTGAACTGACAACTTTACAGGGGAAAACACATTTTAATATTAAAGTGCAATACTACCCTGTGGCGCCTAGCCGCAGGGGCGCCACAAGTGCAAGACTGAGTGTGTATGTGGTGTGTGGTGAGTGCAGGAATGAGTGTTTGTGTATTTGCATGTGTGGTGTTTGGTGAGTGTGGGGCTGAGTGTGTGTCTGTGTGTAGTGAGTGCAGGACTGAGTGTGTGTGTAGTGAGTGCAGGACTGAGTGTGTGTGTGTCATGAATGTAGGACAGAGTCTGTGATGTGTGGTCAATGCTGGACTGAGTGTATGTGGTATGTGGTGAGTGCGGGGCTGAGAGGGTGTCTGTGTGTATTGAGTGCAGGACTGAGTGTGTGTGTGTGTGTGTGGTGAGTGCAAGACTGAGTGTGTGTGTGTTTGTGTGGTGTGTGGTGAGTGTGTGTCTGTGTGTGACTGCAGGGCTGAGTTTGTGTGAGTGCAGGGCTAAGTGTGTGTGTTGACTGTGGTGTAGGGTCAGTGGGCTGCAGCACCTGTCTGCTGCTGCTATCTGTGTTCCCCCAATCCGTTAAGCTTAAGGACCTGAGGTGATGTCATATTCATGCACCTGACTCCGCCCATGATTGTGACATCACCACAGGTCCTTTAAGTTTTAGGTTATTGGAGCCACTGGGCAGGGGGGCTGCGGACTGCTGAGAGTGGGCAGGGAGGAGCGTGCACCAGGCTGCGGTGGGAAACAGAGGAGGGGGCAGCGGATGTGGGGGCAGTGGAGGTGTCACGCAGCATAGGTGTCGGGCAGCAGAGGTTTTGGCTGGGAGTGCAGCAATCACCATATTAAAAGGCCCATTAGTTGGGTTTCTTAATATGATGGTCGGTGTACTTTCAGCTGGCGCCTTGGATTGTGGGATTCGAGGACGTCCGGATGGAAGTCAGTGATGGACAACATAAGGCAATTATGTATAGAGATTCTTACATTTAATTTCCTTCCACCTAGCATGATTGACAACTCCTATATGTCAATCCTACCTGTTGCTGCTGAGATCTCACACTATTCAATACAATCTGATGTATAAGTCAGGCTGGGTGGGTGGAAATAATAAAATATTCTGGGGTTCAAGAATTCCCTCTAAGAATGTTCATCTTATTAATAGAACTAAATAGCAATACTGACCTGGTTTTGAAAGCACACACATCAGTATAATCAAGTATAACAGATATATTTATTAACAATCTATTGACAATTTATTATATAATATGCTAAAATTGTTTATTTTTATATCACTAATCAAATTCTAACATTAAAATTAATTTAACTTTTATGCATTCAACTAAAATTAGACTAAGGCAAGGGTCACATTTCAAGTTTTTTTTTTCAAACCTGATCCGGTTTTGAGCTTTTAAAAAGCTCAAAACCGGATCAGGAAACGCTCCTCATAGGAGCCTATTATAAAAACCGGATTGCTTCACAAGCAATCCGGTTACTGCCTCCGACTCTGCAGCCTGCGTGAAAAATCATGCAGGCTGCAGTTTTCAGAGCGGTTCTAAGCCCCGCAATGCAGTAACCGGATTGCTCAGGATGTGTAATCCTGAGCAATGCGGTTACCGCATATACTTTGCTTATCCCGGTGGCAGCCAGGATAAGCAAAGTATACAGGAACCGGATTGCTCAGGATTACACATTTTGAGTAGTGATGGGCGAATCCTAAATTACTCGGACTCGCTTGACTCTACCGAGTCCGAGCCCGGGACTCGCTACTCGTTGCGAGTCTAGCGAGTCCAATGTTAATGAATGGGGAAGCGAATAATAGCGAGTAATGTGTGATTTAAAAATCGCAGATGTGTGTCGGAAAGCGCTCGCATTGCCGTGTCGGAAGCCCCACTGGCAACTGTATTTTGCTGCTGTCTCCGAGGCCAAAGTCGCATGTGTTTGAGGCGAGGCAAGCGATTTTCGTCAGCAAACCCCATGCTTTGTGCAAACAGGAAATAAGCCGACTCGAGCTTCCTGGCTGGACGCGCAGAAAGTCACAGCGAGGAAGCATGGCATCTGTGGACACCCTGCAATTAATTGGTCTGGTGGAGGCTCGGCCCCTGCTTTGGCTGCCCACTGACCCTGCGTATGGTGATAATGTCCAGCGGGCTACGGCCTGGAGGGAGATTGCACAGGGCGTTTTCCCAACGTTTCATCGTTGTGGCCATGATGTGCAGACCAATATGGGTGAGTTAAATGTGTTCACACGTTATATTGCATTTACCGTATATAGTCGTGTATAAGCCGACCCGTGTATAAGCCGACCCCCCTACTTTAGCCCCAAAAAAGTGGGAAACCATATTGACCGCCATCCTTGTATACAGCGGCTATCACTGTTAGACAGCCCCCCCGCAGAGTATACAGCTCCACCTGCAGAGTATACAGGCCCCCCCCCAGTGTGTATATATGCCACCGATATTAGGGTATACAGACCCCCCGTGGGTACACAGGCCCCCCAGCACTGGGTATATAGGGCCCCCAGTGGTTATACAGGGCCCTCATAATAGGGTCTACAGCCCCCCCGTGGGTATACAAGACCCCAGCAGTGGGTATACAGTGCCCCCGTGGGTATACAGGGCCCCCATAGTAGGGTATACAGGGCCCTCAATGTGTTATAATGCGCCGTCGCATGGTTGCCTATATTTGGATGGGGTCACAATAGTACACTTATTTTAAGGGCTGGTCCTCCTGCCTCTGAAGGCCAGGGGGTTGGGTGTATATAAATACCACTAATGAGCGGAGTCTGGTGCCCGCACTATTACATTCTCTATGCGTTGACATGTGCCCTGCCCCATTTTTGATTGTGGCCACGTGAGCTCAATGTCCGTAATGCTGTTGATGATGTTCCACACTGTCGTGTCCATGTGCCTTGTATACACATTACACACACAACATGAATAAAATGTTATTGTTGATTTGTACACATACTTTTAGTGTTTCAAATGTTACAGAGGTCTAAACCCGTTTTGAAATCATTTCACAGTTGACCACATTATGAAGCGGTGGAGGAGCTGCCGTGACCAGTTCAAGCGGCAACACCGGAGGATCATGGAGGGGGGCCCGGAAGCTGGTCACGGGATAATATATCGCCACTATCAACGGCTGTCATTTCTGGAACCGGTGGCCCGTATGCCAAGGTATGTGTCTGCCGCACTGTTGTTTAGTATTATTGTTATTATTATTTATTTATATAGCGCCATTAGGTTCCATGGCACTTTACATGAGGATAAGGGTTAACGACAAAAAACAGTACATGAAGACAATCAGGTCATACAGGTACAAGAGGAGAGGACCCTGTCCACGAGGGCACACAGTGTACGTATGAAGCTCTATAATGAGTGTGCTGGTTTACATACCCACACTGGGGTTTGTTTCTGCCATGGTGCAACACAATTCTATTACCTTTGGCAATGATCCAGGACATACACATTTATAGTCACATTGTGACGTTGGGACAAATAAGCAATGTTCTGCAGGGTGGTCAGACACAATGTTCCGTGACCTCACAATTAGCTATTATTGTTGGCATGTTTGTGGAACAAAGCCATGTTCTTCCCTGCAATGGCCTCTAAGGTGTGTGGCCCTGTCTGGTTTGCCTGTCATAAGCCTCATTTGTATCAGTTCCTAATGGCCTCGACTTGCATAAGGGCCACATACATCCCTACACGTTTAGTTGTGGGTGTTTTTTTCGGCTAAATAACGTTGCAAGGATATGCCCCTTTTGCACTAAACTGTTTGTACACCATCCCAGATTGTTGACACAGTCACACACATTTCAGGACATACCCTGTATCACTACAAATATGTGTGGTTCAGTTTTCCCATGGGTTTATTTGGGGCTGCAAGGTGATGGTGTATATATTAGGGCCCACATGTGAATTTTATTTTTTTTGTCGTTAACTCATGGCCACATTACGAATCCTCCGGAAAACATAGTGTATTAATGCTGTATAAAATCAAACTAAAGAGGGCCATATTTTAAGTGCAACAGGCTTTTATGTCCAAGGTCCTTTAGGAAACCCGAGGTTTGTCCTTGCTGCTCCCGGTTTTTTGTTCGGCCCCGTTGGAATAACTAAAACTGTCCATCTGTGCATACCACCTTGTTTGGCACCAACGATGTGTGACCTGCTGCTCAAAAAAAAACCCCATACTCTATGTCCATTACAGTCGTTTCAAATCCCAAGCCATCTGTTTGGGGTGTTTTATTTACCAAGATATTCCTGATTAGCATACATGGCAGCAACAAGGAGTGTAGGCCACTAACGCCGAATGCTCATGTGTCACCTATGCTGCAGCACTCCATTTCCTGTCTTGCTCACCTGCCCTATTGATCTAGGTTATGTGCATTGAGACCAAGGCCGTCCACACTGTGTGTTTTTGTGTCCATCTGATGGCAAACAACCCTGAATAATGTGTTTGCCTCACAGTGTCAGGCTATAGCTTTGTCCACATAAAGTTTCCACAAAAAGTCTAAACAATAGTTGTGGCCACTAATATGTCTTCAAGTGACTACATAGCTGTCCTGCCTAAGGCAGGGCACAGTGTAATAGTGCGGACAAATTTTAAAATTTGTAATGTAATGGCAAAAAATCGTGGAGCAACACTACCCACACATACAATATTGTTTCAGGCATGAGCCAAAAATATCATTAATTTATTTGCTGCAATTCCATCTTAAGGGCAACAATGAAAAGACACAGAATACACAGATACACTGAGTCAAAAAAGCGTGCACATGTTATGTTTGGCCTATGGTTTTGTTTCCAAACGCAACCCATTCACCAAATGTTTTTTATATTTACCCACAGAGCTGCTCACTTTCGGAGGCGGCGTCGTCACCCGCCAGCAGAGCTGCCTGAGGAGGTGAGGGAGGCCCCTCAACCCCCACCAGATGAGGAGGAGGGAGTAGCACCACCACCTCCGCCGCCACCACCACCGCCACCACCGCCACCACCGCCACCACCACCACCACCACCACCACCTCCGCCGCCACCACCACCACCACCGCCGCCACCACCACCACCACCACCTTTGGGGCCGCAGATACAAGAGGAGGATGAAGGGCCACACCAGCGCCCTCCACTGCCGACTGCCAGCAGCAGTGTGGGGAGTCACTGGAACCCCAGCAGCCCTGCTCTTATCCCGGGGGCACCACAAGACCGCAGAGGACAGTGTAGTGCTGACTTTGCCCGCAGTCTCATACCGTTCTTGGAAGACATTCCATTCGAGAGACGACTGCGGGCATGGTCAGCAATACACATTGTCCTCGATGCGTGTAGGCCACCAAACCACCCTGGGCAGGTGTTTGCTTTTTTGGAGGAGTGGCGGCTCAGTAGATCCAACATCTTGGACAGGGCCACACCCCGGGACAGGTATGTAGCGACCCAAAGGTGGTGTACAAGAATCAGTGGCCTACCAAGCCAAGGCCAACCGGCCCAGATGCCCCAACCTACAGGCTTCCAACCACTGGGTGAGGTACTGCATGGGGCCCTGGACCTCCTCAACGACCAGGGTGATGGTGCCACGTTACAGGCAAGCCCGGAGGATGCGGATGCGGCAACCTACCACCAGCTGTAGACACCTTTTTTTTTTTTGTTTATTTTTTGTTCATGTGCATTGCACAATTTCTTTGTTACCTTATTATTTGTTTTTACAAACTTCTAACCAAAAAAAAAAAAAAAAAAAAATATTCTGACATCGTTGCCATTATGGCGAAATTATACCCAGTTGACAAAAACTAATTTGTGTCTGTCTTTTTTCAGTGAATGGATGTGTATGTTTTTTTTGTGGGTTGTTTTAAAGTCTTCATCATTACCAAGTACTTTACGGCCCGCATGGCGCATGAAGGCACCTTGGTTATTATGTGCAAAATCATGACTGCACATACAAATGTTGCTGACAAATAAATAGTGCCTGTGTTTGTGGGGGGGTTACTTAATGACTTGGTATGGCAACAACACTGGGAACACAGGTGCGATAGGCTGGGACGTCTACTTGAAACAGAGCGCGTCTACGCGTTATCTCCGTAGCGTACAGTGGGACCCTTCGCCATGCTCCAGCAGGATCTAAGTACAAGCCACGTCTTCGATGCAGGCATAGGCCTGTTGCCACAAAAAATTAGCCCAAGGGGCGGGATCAACTCTATTTAGAAGTAGAGGAGGGTGCGTGGCCCATACTATATTCTTGCTTGTCCTGACAGCATAGTACAAGCAAGTAATTCTATGTAGGCATAGGCTTGTTGCCTCAAAAAATTAGCCCAAGGGGCTTCATGAACTGTTATTAGATATAGAGGAGGGCGCGTGGCCCATAGTATAGTCTTGCTTGTCCTGAGAGCATAGGAGAAGCAACGTCTTCGATGCAGGAATAGGCATGTTGCCTCAAAAAATTAGCCCAAGGGGCTTGATCAACTCTTTTTAGATATAGAGGAGGGTGGCCCATAGTATAGTCTTGCTTGTCCTGAGAGCATAGGAGAAGCAACGTCTTCGATGCAGGTATAGGCATGTTGCCTCCAAAAATTAGCCCAAGGGGCTTGATGAACTGTTTTTAGATATAGAGGAGGGCGCGAGGCCCATAGTATAGTCTTGCTTGTCCTGAGAGCATAGGAGAAGCAACGTCTTCGATGCAGGAATAGGCATGTTGCCTCAAAAAATTAGCCCAAGGGGCTTGATCAACTCTTTTTAGATATAGAGGAGGGTGGCCCATAGTATAGTCTTGCTTGTCCTGAGAGCATAGGAGAAGCAACGTCTTCGATGCAGGAATAGGCATGTTGCCTCAAAAAATTAGCCCAAGGGGCTTGATCAACTCTTTTTAGATATAGAGGAGGGTGGCCCATAGTATAGTCTTGCTTGTCCTGAGAGCATAGGAGAAGCAACGTCTTCGATGCAGGAATAGGCATGTTGCCTCAAAAAATTAGCCCAAGGGGCTTGATCAACTCTTTTTAGATATAGAGGAGGGTGGCCCATAGTATAGTCTTGCTTGTCCTGAGAGCATAGGAGAAGCAACGTCTTCGATGCAGGAATAGGCATGTTGCCTCAAAAAATTAGCCCAAGGGGCTGCATTGTTTTTTTAAAAAAAAAAAAAAATTTGAAATGCTCACAAGCGGATGCACTTGTAAAGTAAAAAGATGTTTACTGATTGCGTATTTTTGTTATCATGCCGCAAATGTTTCAGGAACATGAGTTATCACATCGTCTCAGCTGAGGGAGATGCCGATACTTCCTGTCTTAAAAGGGCATAAAGTTACAAGCGCAATATTCCAATCCTATTAATTAAGATTAGGTTACACTACAATTGGGTACTGTTGTCTGGGGGACTTACGAACTCCGATGATATCCAGTCCTTGTTGAACTTTATGAGCGTCAGCCTGTCGGCATTTTCAGTAGTAAGCCGTGACCTTCTATCAGTGACTATACCCCCAGCGGCACTGAAAACACGCTCTGATGTCACACTAGCAGCTGGGCAGGCCAGCACCTCCAAGGCATACAGAGCGAGCTCTGTCCAAGTGTTAAGCTTGGAAACCCAGTAATTAAAGGGTACTGAAGGGTCGGTTAGGAAGCTGGTACTGTCACTGACATACTCATTCACCATGTTGGAAAATTGTTGTCTCCTATTCAAGGTGACCGCAGGCACTATCCGTTGTTGATTGGAAGGTCTGTTGAACATCGCCCAGTTGGTGGACATCTTACCCCCACCTCTTCTTGACATTGTTGACGTTTGTGTCCCAACCAAAGGCTGCTGTTGGAAAGAGCTGATTCTTCGGGGTACAGCGGAGTCAGACGGTGATATGGACATCAAATTGTCAACAACAACAGTCTTGAAAAATTCCGTCGTTAAGCCCCTGGTTGACTGCAACAGCAGCGACGGAAATTTATCTTTGTATCTAGGGTCCAAAAAGGTTGACAACCAATAGAGGTTGCTGGCATATATGTGAATGACGCGTGGATCTTGGGAGAGACATTGACACATTACGTCAGCCATATGCGCTAAGCTGCAAAGACTCATCTCCTCGGTTGCAACAGAATGAGGATCACTACGCATCATGGCCTCTACATCGGTCTCCGCCTCCTCCTCTTCAGCCCACCCATGCTGTACTGACATAAACGTAGGGTTTGGAGTACCATCTGGGTTCACATCAGTACCACAGAAAAATGAATCTTCTTCATCATCACCCTCATCACCTTCTTCTTCCAGAGCCAATGTAGCCTGCTGGTGTTGGCTTGGCTGGCTAGGATCAGCGATGTTAAATTCTGGCTCCATAGCCATCCGCTGGGCCCTCAAAGCTTCTGTTTTAAGATTCAGGAGCGACTCCTTAAGCAAACAGAGCAGGGGGATGGTGAGACTGATAATGGACTGATCATCGCTGACAAGTTTTGTGCAGTATTCAAAGTTGTCCAGCAACTCGCAAAGATCAGCGATCCAGACCCACTCTAAAGTAGTTATGTGTCTGGTCTGACTTCCGTGGTGACGGGCATGTTGCAGCTGATATTCAGCTATTGCCCTCTGCTGCTCATTAAACCTTGCCAACATATGGAATGTTGAGTTCCATCTCGTGGGCATGTCACAAATTAGCCGGTGTTTAGGCAAATTAAATTTGTTTTGAAGGGCTGAAAGACTGGCAACTGCTGTGGACGAATGTCTAAAATGGGCGCAAATTCGCCTCACCTTCTCGAGTAGGTCAGATAACTCGGGGTATATTTTAAGGAATTTCTGAACTATTAAGTTCAGAACGTGAGCCAGGCAAGGGACGTGAACAAGGTTACCGTGCTTCAGTGCCGCCACAAGGTTTCGTCCATTATCGCTCACAACAAGACCTGGTTGTAGTTGCAGTGGGGCCAGCCACTCATCAGTCTGTTGCTTAAGACCCTTCCATAGCTCAGTTGCAGTGTGAGGTGTGTCACCTAGACAGATAAGCTTCAGAAGAGCCTGTTGTCGCCTTGCTGAAGCACTACTGCAAAGCTCCCAACTTGGACGTGAGGGTGCGGGCAGCTGAGCAGTGGACAAGGAAGTTGCAGAAGCAGATTGCGCACTGGACATATATGATGAGGCAGCCACCCTGAATGATGTAGTGCCTGCTATTCGTGGAGTTGGCAGTATTTCAGATGCTCGACTTTGCGAAGTTGGGACACTCTCCACCAGGTTGATCCAGTGAGCCGTTACTGAGATGTATCTGCCCTGTCCACAAGTACTTGTCCACGTGTCCGTTGTTAGGTGGACTTTGGCAGTTACCGCATTAGTTAGTGCACGCTTTAAGTTGGTGACAACGTGCTGGTGTAACGCGGGGACGGCACTACGTGAGAAAAAGTGGCGGCTGGGTACAGTGTATCGTGGTGCCGCCACAGCCAACAACTCCCGAAAAGACTCTGTACCTACCAGCCTAAACGGCAGCATTTCCACAGCTAACAACTTTGCAATTTTAGCAGTCATTTTTTGTGAAAATGGGTGTGTGGATAGGTACTTCTTTTGCCTTTCATACAGCTGTGGCACAGACAACTGGACGTTTGTCGCGCACACACCTGTGGCTTCACTACTCTGAAGTCTCTCTTGTAGCGCATCTTCGGAGGAGTACGTTTCAGCCGGAGCTGATGCCTGAACACTAGCTGGTGAAGGATGGATCTGAGGTGGCCTGGAAGTGTTGTGATCAGAAGGCACTGATTCTGAACCCTGATGGGCCGACCACTGAATTGGGTGCTTCACAGACATATGCTTACGCATGCTGCTGGTGCTCAGGTTTTTTTTTCCCAGGCCTCTGCTTAGCCTTGCATGGCATATATTGCAGATCACCACATTTGGTACAGATGGGGCATCCTTAAAAAAATGCCACACAATGGCTTTTCGGCCTTTATGTAGAATTGGAGGCAAAGGAGGGTGACTCTGTACCACACCAACTGTTGACACAGTTTGGGCAACTGTGTTTACAGTTTGTGCAACAGTTGGTACACTTTGTGCAACAGTTGACACAATTTGGCCAACTGTTCTCACTGTTTGTGTTCTGGAGAAAGGAGTAAGCCTGGGTGCTTTTGGCGGTGGTGCATAGCCACTTTCCTCCTCCTGGCTGCTTTGTTGGCTATGCATGCCAAGAGTCCAGGTAGGATCTGTGGTCTCATCATCCACGCCTTCCTC
The DNA here is from genome assembly GCA_033576535.1 of Allobates femoralis. Classification (NCBI taxonomy): domain Eukaryota; kingdom Metazoa; phylum Chordata; class Amphibia; order Anura; family Aromobatidae; genus Allobates; species Allobates femoralis. The sequence goes on from JARQOC010000004.1 coordinate 258,875,529, forward strand.
CTCAAAGTCTACGGGATAATGTGACTGAGCAGGCTGGCCAGATGAGATGTGTGTCTCATCATCGTCATCATCATCCACCTCCTGAGATGCTGTATGGGTTTGGTGAAAGTGGCTTTCTTGAGTACGAGGTGCTTCCAAACTTTGGCCATGAATAGACATTACGTCTTCTTCAAGTATCTCGTCAGGCACTGATAAAGAAAGGCCAGATGGAATCGAGTGCTGATACGAACCAAATAAATCATCGGAGTGACCAAGGTCGCACTCCAAGTTTTCCTCTGGCTGCCGAAGGCTTGAGGAAATAGGAAGCCTTTGAGGATTGGATGGCCCTGCGTTGTCTGTAGCGACACTAGACTGTGTTGGCACGGACGATTGTGTACTCAAAGAACCAGTGGTGGAGGTGTTATCAGCCATCCAAGTTGTTATCTGGTCATGCTCTTCCGGCCTCAAGACACGTTTTTGTTGAGTACTGATAATTTTAGACGGGAGAAAGAGAGATCTGTCAATCCTCGTCTGTCTACCTGTACCAGTGCCTTCTTGGGCACGACTGCTACGGCCACGACCTCGTCCCCGTCCCTTTGCCACATCTTTTTGCGGAAATTGTGGTTTTTGTGACATTTTTGAAAAACGCACAGCCACCGAGATGGAGTTTGGTGTTGCTGCAGGCGTCACTTACTGGTGGGTTAAGTGTGTGCTAACACTTGACAGTGAAGCACTACACTATTCCCTTAAAAAATTAGAATGTGCGCACAGCCACCGAGATGGAGTTTGGTGTTGCTGCAGGCGTCACTTACTGGCGGGTTAAGTGTGTGCTAACACTTGACAGTGTAGCACTACACTATTCCCTTAAAAAATTAGAAAGTGCGCACAGCCACCGAGATGGAGTTTGGTGTTGCTGCAGGCGTCACTTACTGGCGGGTTAAGTGTGTGCTAACACTTGACAGTGAAGCACTACACTATTCCCTTAAAAAATTAGAAAGTGCGCACAGCCACCGAGATGGAGTTTGGTGTTGCTGCAGGCGTCACTTACTGGCGGGTTAAGTGTGTGCTAACACTTGACAGTGAAGCACTACACTATTCCCTTAAAAAATTAGAAAGTGCGCACAGCCACCGAGATGGAGTTTGGTGTTGCTGCAGGCGTCACTTACTGGCGGGTTAAGTGTGTGCTAACACTTGACAGTGTAGCACTACACTATTCCCTTAAAAAATTAGAAAGTGCGCACAGCCACCGAGATGGAGTTTGGTGTTGCTGCAGGCGTCACTTACTGGCGGGTTAAGTGTGTGCTAACACTTGACAGTGAAGCACTACACTATTCCCTTAAAAAATTAGAAAGTGCGCACAGCCACCGAGATGGAGTTTGGTGTTGCTGCAGGCGTCACTTACTGGCGGGTTAAGTGTGTGCTAACACTTGACAGTGTAGCACTACACTATTCCCTTAAAAAATTAGAAAGTGCGCACAGCCACCGAGATGGAGTTTGGTGTTGCTGCAGGCGTCACTTACTGGCGGGTTAAGTGTGTGCTAACACTTGACAGTGAAGCACTACACTATTCCCTTAAAAAATTAGAAAGTGCGCACAGCCACCGAGATGGAGTTTGGTGTTGCTGCAGGCGTCACTTACTGGCGGGTTAAGTGTGTGCTAACACTTGACAGTGTAGCACTACACTATTCCCTTAAAAAATTAGAAAGTGCGCACAGCCACCGAGATGGAGTTTGGTGTTGCTGCAGGCGTCACTTACTGGCGGGTTAAGTGTGTGCTAACACTTGACAGTGAAGCACTAGACTATTCCCTTAAAAAATTAGAAAGTGCGCACAGCCACCGAGATGGAGTTTGGTGTTGCTGCAGGCGTCACTTACTGGTGGGTTAAGTGTGTGCTAACACTTGACAGTGAAGCACTACACTATTCCCTTAAAAAATTAGAAAGTGCGCACAGCCACCGAGATGGAGTTTGGTGTTGCTGCAGGCGTCACTTACTGGCGGGTTAAGTGTGTGCTAACACTTGACAGTGAAGCACTACACTATTCCCTTAAAAAATTAGAAAGTGCGCACAGCCACCGAGATGGAGTTTGGTGTTGCTGCAGGCGTCACTTACTGGTGGGTTAAGTGTGTGCTAACACTTGACAGTGAAGCACTACACTATTCCCTTAAAAAATTAGAAAGTGCGCACAGCCACCGAGATGGAGTTTGGTGTTGCTGCAGGCGTCACTTACTGGCGGGTTAAGTGTGTGCTAACACTTGACAGTGAAGCACTACACTATTCCCTTAAAAAATTAGAAAGTGCGCACAGCCACCGAGATGGAGTTTGGTGTTGCTGCAGGCGTCACTTACTGGCGGGTTAAGTGTGTGCTAACACTTGGCAGTGAAGCAGCACACTAGTCCCTGAAAAAAATTATTAAGTGCGCAGAATTAGTCGCAGAAGTAGGTGGCGTACGTGCTATTTGCAGCTAGGAGAGCAGCAACGCACTGTTCTGCCACAGACAAAATAACGCTGAAGGGGTTTTTAGGACCCAAAATCTATCAGCTGGCAAAAAATTGTAAATAGTACCTCAGCTAAGCCTCTCACTTCAGCTATTAGAACAGCTGAGTGAGTAAGCGAAGCTATGAGGTCGCTCCTGTGAACACTGTAAAGGCTGCAGCTCCCTGCTTCCCTGCCTGCCTACAGTGTCACAGTACACAGTACTCCTCTGTCCTCCTGCTAGCTCTCACAAGAGCTGTTTGGGGTTAATATAAGGAATCTTGAAGTTCCCTACACTCACTGACAATCCCTATGATCTGCTCCAGAATCTACCTCACCCTGTTCTAGCTCAGATCTTCAGAGAAATGTGCTCAAAATGGCGGTGGCAAGGCTTATATACAGCCTTGCCTGTCATCGATGACATAGCCATCACGATGGACAGAAGCCAATCATAGTAATGCCACAAGAAGAGGGCTGTGGCATTACTGAATATGATTGGCTAACATCCTTGTCAATCTTCACAAGTTTGTCTGACCTAACACGCTAGGCTGTCTCGGAAGATTTGTCGGAACATAACAGATTCTGTATTCGCGAGTCCCGAATACAGAATACAGGACTCGGATTCGTAGACTCGCTAGGATTCGCTAGGAGTCGCTACGACTCGCTCGGAATCGCTACTTACAGCGGGTATCCGTGAAGCGGTGCCATTCTCTAAACGATTTGGGGGAGATTCAAGCTACATAGCGATGTGATATAGCGAGTCTCGCTAGTAAAACTAGGATTCCCATTTAATTGCATTGGACTCGCTACTTTGCGAGTCCTCGCTGGGAAACTCGCCGAGTAGCGAGTCCTGCGAGTCCCTTACTACTCGCCGAGTAACGAGTCCTAGCGAGTAGATTCGCCCATCACTAATTTTGAGCAATCCGGTTATCGCAATGTGGTTCACTCCACACATTTTTGTGGAAAAATGTGTGGGACCGCAATTGTTTTCACCGCATCCGGATCTGGATGTGTGTGACGCTAGCCTAACTGGATGTCATCTCTTGATATGTGACTTTATAGTCACTCTTTGAAAGGAATCTGTCAGCAGATTTTTGCTGTGTAAATTGAGGGCAGCATAATGTATGGACAAGGACATCAGTATACATAGAAATCATTGGGCCCCATAGCAGAAATTTTGCCAATTCCCCCCCCCCAAAAAAATATATAATTATATTAAATATTCAGCAGGATCGCAGAAAAGCATAACTCATAACTTTGCAGCCCTTACAAAGTAATGTTCCTCCTATGGAAGCCCTGGATTCCTCTTTCATTGCCTTCATACAGTATGATGACAACAAAGGAGTGAACACTGTACTATATCCCCACAGTGTCCTCCATACAAAAAGTGTGATGACTATACTGTTGTCTTACAACCCTCCCCGGTAAAGGATGGTGACCCATTCAAATTATATGTATATTTGAAAGTGTGATGCTCTAATGCGGGCACCGAGACCCACGGTTCACAGGCCCCAAACAGCTGCATGCTCTGATGCAATTGGTGGTATGGCACTAAATAGAGATCCTTATTCCAGTAAAGTGTTACTTACTAGACTTTGTGTTACTGTTTCAATATATTCAGTGTTTGATCAGTAAAAGTTTATCACTACAGGATTTGTTGTTTTGTGCCTTCCGGTCAATTGCTTTGCATAACCCAAAACCCACTACTTAATAGCCGCTTTCTGTCAATGTACAGTGAATTCAGAAAGCTGGCAAGCAAGGGTGTGCGTCGGGTCATACACAGCTCAACATGCTGAGCTCTGCTAGATCTGCAACAGAATCAAATGTGATTATATCAAAATGATGGTATGCAGACCAGTAATGGTACCTTTACACGCCGCTACCAAGGTTAGAAACCACCGGGTGTCGGAGACAATTGTACCTTGTACCTTCAAAACACCGCGCAGTGGCAGCGTGTAATTCAGGTTGTTGCCACCAGTCTCTTTGGACACCTGTCATTCAGGCGTGCTCAAAAACAAGCAGGTATAAACCCTATGGTAGTGGCGTGTAATCGGGGCACAGGTATGGTGTTTGAGTTCCCTGGGGCGTGCTTGAGCGTCATGTATACCACGCCCCATCAGCTATCATTGGAGGGGGCTACAGTGTACCCATTGGCTGTCCCTGCATAGGGCGGCATATTTAACGATCTGACCAGTCGCAATAGACATCTGCTATAGCGTCATGTATTAGGCAGCCTCCCTGCGCTGGCTGGCCAATCATGATGTTATTGCATTGTCCAATCACCGTACGAGCGTCGCGTAATACACTACTCTTTCACGCCTACGTCGTTACGGCTCACAATATGTACGCCCAGATTCCCTTGTGGTAGCGGCGTGTAAATGAGGGAAGGTGCTCCACAGAAGGTAACCTGCGGCACCCGTCGGCACTTCCGGGGAACGCAAATACCTTCTGTCGAACACCTTGTAGCGACGTGTAATTGCAGTATCAGGTATCATTAGGAAACGTTGGAACACGCGCGTGCACGTGCGACACCCGGTGGTTTCTAACCCTCGGTAGCGGCGTGTAAAGGTACCATAAGTGATACATCACTGGGATCAGAGTGAGTGTCCGTATATCATGCTGCTCTCAGATTACATTGCAATAATCGATCACACATTCCACTAAACATCAGATATTATCTTCTTGTGACAACATATTGTGCTATCAGTATAAATATTCCAATAAATCAATTTCACCATCACAGTCTTGTTTAACAGTTGGAAATCTCTAATGGTACCTTTACACGTCGCTACCGAAAGGTAGAAACCAGCAGGTGTCGGAGACAATTGTACCTTTTACCTTCAAAACACCGTGAAGTGGCGGCGTGTAATTCAGGTTGTATCTTCCTGTCTCTTTGGATACCTGTCTTTCAGCCGTGCTGAAAAACAACAGGTATAACCCCTATGGTGGCGGCGTGTAATCGGGGTAAAGGCAAGGTATTTGAGTTACTTGGGGTGTGCTAAAGCGTCATGTATACCACGCCCCATCAGCTATCATTGGTGGGGACTACCGTGTACCCATTGGCTGTCCCTGCACAGGGCGGCATATTTAACGAGCAGTCCAGTCACAATACACATTTGCAATAGCGTCATGTGTTAGCCAGCCTCCCTGCGCTGGCTGGCCAATCATGATGTTATTGAATTGTCCAATCACCATACGAGCGCCGCGTAATACACAACTCAGTCACGCCTATGTAGTTATGGCGCACAATATGTACGCCCAGATTCCCTTGTGGTAGCGGCGTGTAAATGAGGGAAGGTGCTCCACAGAAGGAAACCCACGGCACCCGTCGGCACTTCCAGGGAACGAAAATACCTTCTGTGGAGCACCTTGTGGCGGCGTGTAATTGCGGCATCAGGTACCGTTAGGAACCGTTGAAAACGCGCGCATGCACGTGCGGTGCCTACCTGTTGCTACCCTCGGTAGCGGTGTGTGTAGGTACCATAACAGTTACCCAGGTATTGGATACTTTTTACTAATTATAGATGGAAAAAGTTGGAATCGTTACATAAGTGTATTTTTATGTTTTCCAGTATTTTAATTTAGAGTAATGATCCTACCATAATTAAAGTCAATTGATATTTCTTTTCTATGTCTCTATTAATTTATAATCTTTATAACTATTACTAAATCCAGTACAGAGAAAGCAAAGGAAAATGAGGAGCTGCAACTCAACAGTCAGTATACTCCTTTTTATTGTGCAGTTAACGGATACATACGGTAGGTGCAGGGAGGAAGTGATGGACCCATGGACTACGGTCCTCTTTCGCACCTCATTTCTTCTACAGGTCGTAGTCCGTGGATCCATCACCCCCTCCCTGCACTCATGTACACGTTAACTGCAAAATAAAAAGGAGTATACACTGACTGGTGAATTGCAGCTCATTTTCCTTTGTTTTCTCTGCTGTGAATTATCTAATGTGGCTTACAGCTTTGAGCGAGCACCCGGGTTTGGCGTCTTTATCCCACTGTATTCGAGTGCAGAGTCATAACCTCGAAAGCTGTAACGAGAGTTCTCAGTCTATTCTCTATTTACATATCTGTGATATAGCTATAACTAACTGTTACTCTTTATAATTATCTAAGTATTACACTATCTTGTAGTATTATATATGTATACAGTTAGTAGTAGTTTTATATATATATATATATATATATATATATATATATATATACATATATATTGCAAAGCAATTGTTTTCAGTAACCATTTCATGAATGTTTGTAACAGATTCCAGAAACACAGTAACTCATTACAGATGGGCCCCAATTATGTACTGTTGGATGTAAAATGTATGGTTATATTTCATAACACCCAGACCCTATTCATAGTCAGCCATCTGTTGTGTTTTCCTTCTTTCTTTAACATATCTCTTGGCTCATTCATATTTGCTAACACATGTGATTTCAAAATGTACTTTTCCACACAAACTTATATTACATTTCATTTTTCTTTCTCTATACCATCAGTGAAAAGTATTTAAATTTGCAATTATTTAAATGAAATTGTGATTATACAGCTGTAAATAATTTTTTAAGAAATGTATCCACACTGTTTTTTAATTAAAATATGTCTAAGGCTACTTTCACATTACGATTTTTAGGGAGCCGATGCTGTCCGATATAAATCGGACAGCATCGGCTCCCTTCTGATGCCTGGAATCGGATGCCAAATAGGCATCCGATTCCGGCATTAAATCGTAGCCTCCGGGCTGAAAAAAAGAAAAAAAAAAAAAGTTTATGCTCACCTCCCCCCGAGCCCCCGCAGTCTCCCGCCGTCTTCCTGCAGGCTCCCGGTGACTCCCGCAGGCTCCTGCAGGCTCCCGGTGTCTGCAGAGGTCTTCTTCATGTGTACAGGACCTGCGGTGATGTCACAGTCACGTGACAGCAGGTTCCACCATGGTAACCCGCGGTCACATGACTGTGACATCACCGCAGGTCCTGTACAGCAGAAGAAGACCTCTGCAGAGACCAGGAGCCTGCGGGAGCCACCGGGAGCCTGCAGGAAGACAGCGGGAGACGGCGGGGGCTCGGGGGAGGTGAGCATAAAATGTTTGGGTTTTTTTAACCCTTGCGCTCCCAGTTTGGAGCATTTCTACTGTACTGAGCATGCTTACAGTAAAATCGGGTCCGAGGAGACATCAGATGTTTCCTCGGACCCTTCTCCATAGGGCCCCATGTTAAATTGATCGGGTCGGATTGGATGTGCACTAAATGCCATCCGATTCGGTCCGATCCGATTCTGTCAGATTTTATTTTCGGTGCAAAAATCGGAGCAGGCTCCGATTTTTGCACCGATAAAAAAATCGGACAGAATCGGATCGGACCGAATCGGATGGCATTTAGTGCACATCCGATTCGGTCCGATGCCCATAGGGCTACATGGGGCCCAAAATCGGTCCGATGCAGTCCGATTTTTATCGGACAGCATCGGATTTTAGAAATCCGTAAAGTGAAAGCAGCCTAACATGATGTTAAATAAAACAATAATGCATGCTTGTCTACCGATCCTCCACATCTCTGTCTTAGTGCTGCCTAGTTCCAACAACATTCTTTTTTCTTAGTTCAGATGGGCATGTGAAAAATGCAGCTAAGTACTAACCAGCAACAGTCAAGTGTCTGGTTAATCAGAAAGTTTGTAAAAAGCAGACGTACAGGCAACTCTCTTCAAAACTTAAAGTGCACCTGTCACGTGTTTTGGGGGTTCTAAACCCTGCCCATCACCTTAGAAATGATGAAATTGAGGTTCCTGTAACCCCTTTGTAACCCCTGACGTGCCCCTGCATACTACATAAAACAACTTTTAATCTGTCCTGCGCTGTATGCAAATTACTTTTTAAGGGTCATATGGGGTGCAGCACACTCCAGTAGAGCCACATATCTCCATGGTAGACCCACCCCACTCAAAGCCAAGACTGCCTTGCTGCATAAAAAACTCACCTTGCCTGTGTATGTAAATGAATGAAAGCTATGTCATTCACACGTCTCACGCCTGCGCAGTGGCGAGCCTCACTGCACCATACTGAAGAGCCAGTGTTTCCACTGCACAGGAGTTAGACTTCGGGCACTTTGCGGCTGATGTGATGTGGAATTACTGGCTCTTCAATAGGACACACTAAGTCAAGCCACCGAGCAGGTGCAAAACATGTTATTTGTGTTGATGACGTCACTATGTCATTCACTTGCACACAGTCAGGAGAGGCGAGTTTTTCATGGAGCAGAACGGTGATGAGCACAATCTGCAGACCCCCCATATGACCCTTATCAGAAATTATCATACAGCGCGGGACAGTTTGAAAATCGTTATATGAGGTATGCAGGGGGATGTCTGAGGATATAAAGGGGTTTCTGGAACCTCTATTTCATCATGTTAAAGGTGGTGGGCAGGGTTTTGAATCCCCAAAACTGGTGACAGGTTACCTTTAACCACACGAATGCCTGATCATTTGCTATATATTTTGCTTTAAAACATTGTTTTGACCCATTTAGATGAGCCAGTAATTGGTGAATGACCTTTCCTAGAAACATTTATTCCCAACTGTAGGTTTACCTATATATGTACAAATTTGCATGATTAACAAAATATGTTTGCTCTTCAGATGCAGTGCTTTATATCCTGCAACAAAACCATTATTATCAGCAGCTCTTTGCCTAGTGTAAACAGGTGATGTGCAGCAGAATACATGATATTCTACGCTCTTGCAACAATGGTAACAGCAATAGTTCAGTGACTACAGAAGGTTTGTTAACCTGCCTAAATAGGGAAATAAATTAAGACAAACTGGCATATATATGATAAGTGATCATTTCCCAGTCTGGATTGATTTGTCTACATGGCCCTCAAAAAATAAAGTTTGATAGAAAATCTAAAAATCTGTGTTCAATACCTGCTTCTTTTAGCAGCATAGAAAAAAGTGACTTGTACCAACAATAGTTGTGGAAAAAGTTGAAAGTCCAATCATACCATAGGTCTGCTGTGATATGTATCAAAAATAATAAAGGACTTGAACTTTTTTATAATGTCTGGCTGAACTTTTGACACTTCACACAATAATCGAATTTGACAAAAAAATGAATATATAATATATTCTTAAAATAAACTAAAAATAATTTTAGGTAAAAGAAAAACTAAGAATAGTTATAATACAATTACATTATAACTTTTAAATATGAAAATACAAGGTATTTCTTGAACTTTTACTCCTATTTAGTGATGGCATATCACTAGGATATTCCCCTCCCAGACCGCCTATGAAGCCTGTGTAGTGCTGTGTGACCATCTAAGTTCAAATTGTATTGATTCATTGTAAAACAAAGTACAATTTAGACATCAAGTGCTTGACAAAACAATACATGCAGATTGCCTCTTCAAAGATGACTAAACTATAGCGCCACTGATTGGAAGTTGTAATTCTAAAAGTCAATATCGACATTTTAACGAACCTTGCCGTATTACCAAGGTAGGATGTCGGCCAAATCAGAAACTCAGTATGCAGACATGATGTTTTGGGGTATTGTCCGTCATCAGGGCAAAGTATGAGATCTATATTGACTAGGTGAGAGGCTACAACAGGGTATCCATTGGATAACATGTCTCTCTCTATAAGAAGAAATATTGTCCCTTAGAACAACTGTATATGCACAAATTCTGTATATTGGCACAAATAATCCCTACTGTTAAGTGCTATGTATGCATCTTGTGTGTAGTCAGGTAAAGGAAAGTTTTTATAGTAAAGTATCTGATTTAAGTAAAAATAAAAGAATCCAGAACTCAAATGTGTATAAGGTAAAAAAAAATTGAAAGTTTATTTTGGTGGTCCCAGTGAAACTGTACACTATTGAATTTGGACCACCAAAATAAACACTTTTTTTTCGACCCTACACACATTTGAGTGCCGGATTTTTTTTCATAATGACTTTAACAGGGGATAGACCCTATCTGATCACCAACAACCTTCAGGAGTGTCATATTGTCTTTATAAAAGTATCTTATTAAATATAGTGAATGTTAATGGAAAACCTTTGTTTGTCTTTTGTAGAGTTGCCTACACAACAAATTTAGAAACTAGTGAAGGTCATAAGTCATTAAACATACATAACATATATAGCCTCTCTGTAATTTGGTTGAACAAATGATAAATACGTCAATAAAATCTAAGTATTCTTTTATCTCACTTGTTTTTTAATTGCTATATCTTCTGAAGAGAATGGAACATTCACATCTACAGGAATATTTAATATTATAGACTAGGTGAAATGCACAAAAATTGGTCATGAGTAGTCATATTACCTTTTAGCAACAGTTGTCAACCTAACTAGTGACAAAGATGTGCATATGTATATATATATATATATATATATATATATATATATACATATATATATGTATATATATATATATACATCAGACTGACAGGACAGAACAGATTGACGTGACATGCTGGCATGTTGTAGGAAGTCATCAATCTTCCCCAGGTACTTACTATGAGAACATAGAACTTCAAACATGCTGTTCAATGCACAGTTAGATATGTTCTTTTTTATTGTAAATGGAATGAAAATTAGAAATGTTGTAAAAATGATAACCGTCATGGACAGGTGAGATTGATGATCATGAATTATTAGTTTTATAAGGTCCATGTTAATGCCTAAAACATATAACAGTATTATGAATGAGTTATCTAATTGTTAATACTATAATTTTATTAAACAGTCATTAGTAAATTGATGTAGGGTATAAAGAATAGTACCTGATTGTAAAATAGAACAATATATAAGGGATATTAAAGAGAATCTGTCACCTTTTTGAGGTTTTTGAGTAATTAATATGGGCCTATGGTTATCATAAAGCTTAAATTTGCCATATCTGTATGCCTCTTGAATAATGGATCATTTTGGAAAAATTATCTTTAATATTTTGGATATTACAGACAGCACACACCCCATAGCCCATAAGATAAGACTGCCTTCAGTCTTCATTATAACCAACTGCTCCTCCCCATCTCTTTAGTATGTTTGTAACGTGAGGTGCACAGCCAAAAACCTCGTTCCTGCACATTCTGCCAGCTGTTTCTTTCCTGGAACTGTTCTGCCCTTCTGTGGGCACAATTATCAATTTTTACAGTCATATGAAAAAGTTTGAGCACCCCTCTTAATCTTACTCTTTTTTTTTTGTTTAAAATTGTTTTTTTGCAACAGCTATTTCAGTGTGATATATGTAATAACTGATGGACACAGTAATATTTCAGGATTGAAATGAGGTTTATTGTACTAACCAAAAATGTGAAATATGCATTATTTCAAAATTTAACAGGTGCCAAAGTATGGGCACCCTTCTGATTTTCATGATTTGAATACTCCTAACTACTTTTTACTGACTTACTGAAGTACTAAATTGGTTTGGTAACCTCATTGAACTTTGTACTTCATAGCCCGGTGTATTTGGGGGAGGGTCCATCATGCTTTGGGGCTGTGTGGCCAATGACGGCATCTGGAATCTTGTTAAAGTTGAGGGTCGCAAGGATTCCACTCAGTATCAGCAGATTCTTGAGAATAATGTTTAAGAATCAGTGTCAAAGTTGAAGTTACGCCGGGGATGGATCTTTCAGCAAGAAAATGATCCAAAACACCGCTCCAAATCTACTCAGGCATTCCTGCAGAGGAACAATTACAATGTTCTGGAATGGCCATCCCAGTCCCCAGACCTGAATATCATTGAACATCTGTGGGATGTTTTGAAGCGGGCTGTCCATGCTCGGCGACCATCAAACTTAACTGAACTGGAATTGTTTTGTAAAGAGGAATGGTCAAAAATACCTTCATCCAGGATCCAGGAACTCATTAGAGGCTGTTATTTTTATGAAAGGTGGATCTACTAAATATTAATGTCACTTTTTTGTTGAGGTGTCCATACTTTTGCACCTGTCAATTTTTGAAATAATGCATATTTCACATTTTCGGTTAGTACAATAAACCTCATTTTAATCCTGAAATATTACTGTGTCCATCAGTTATTACATACTACATATATCACACTGAAATAGCTGTTGCAAAAAAACAATTTTAAACAAAAAAAAAGAGTAAGATTAAGAGGGGTGCACAAACGTTTTCATATGACTGTATGAGTGCAGGTGCCAAGGAGTAACTGCTACTTCACAGTGCTGGGGGGAAATGGAAGGCAAAATGTGCCAATGCAGAGTTCTGGCCATGCACCTGAAGCCAGAAGCATACTAAAGAGAAGGGGAGGAATAGTTGGCTGTAATGAAGACGAAAGGAAGTCCAATCTTCAGAGAATCTGCTTCACCCTGCAGTTCAGTGCTTCTGTGCCCAATCCACTTTGCTCTACTAAGCATGTAAGAAAATCAGTAATTTTATTTGTCTATGTCTATTTGTGTGCACAATATTTGGCCCTGACATTAGAAGATTGGTAATGTGTTCAATATTTATTTCACCTGATTTATGTGTGCATGTGTTTCACATTGTATATAAATAATTAGGTCCAGAAATATTTGGAACATTAACACAAGTTTTGTCATTTTAGTCATTTACCAAAATATATTCAAGATGTAGTCATATGACGAATATGGACTAAAAGTGCAGACTCAACTTTATTTGAGGGTATTCAAATCCCAATTGGAATAAGATTATTGGAAATACAGCTCTTTAATATGTAGCTGCCTCTTTGTAAAGGGACCAAATGTAATTGAGCAATTATCTCATAAGTTCTTTATTGTACTGCTGGATATTCCCTCCTGATGAAATTATGAATTACGCAGTAAAAAATGCATGGGGATTGGCAGTATACTTCAGTCCAGCCCAGTAAAAGCAGATGGCTGAGAGTTGCCACCCTCAGATGCCTAATTTTACCTTGACTGGCAAAAACAATGCATGGACTTCAGCCTATTTTTAATTGCCAGCCAAGGTAAAACTAGGCAGCCGAGGGCTGGTATACTCAGCATGGCAGGGACTTTCATTATTAGGCCACCATACTATAGAATAGCAGCCCGCAGCTGCCCCTAAAAATGCCCATTCATCGTAGCGACATTTCCAGGTGCTTTACCAGGCTCTTCCAGTGGCTCTGGTGGCAGTGGCATACAGAGCAAAAAGGAGTTAATACCAGCTTTGTATTGTCAGCTGCTATTAAGACCTGAGATTCTTAATGTCAGGCCGAGTTAGACCCAGCCATTAAGAATTTCAAATAAATGGTTGAAAAAAGTACAACACAGAGAAAAATCATTAAATTCAATACAAAAACACAGAGACACTTAGTGACTCCATCTTTATTGCCCACTCCCCACCCTCGTACCCCTCCATGATCCTCCGCAACATCTTCTTCATTGGAGTCTATGGTGAAGAATACAGCATTCTGTTACCACAGCCTCCAATCATTGAATGAATGAGCTGCAAGCTCCGTACATAAATGGTGAGTCACTGAGGTTACCTGAGGTCACTGTTCAGGTAACCATGGTACCTGCTATGATTAACAGCCACCATAGTTACCTGAATGTTGGCCTTAAGTGACCTCAGCAAGTGACTGCACACCTGGACTAGAGCTGGCTGTGATTGATGTGCACAGCAGATGATCTGGTAACCAAAGTACCGGTAATCAAGTTAGGTGACCAGATCAGCTGACCATATATAGTCATGTGATGCGATTGCTGTGGGTGATCAGATGAAATGACTACACATAACACTCAGAGAGGAAGCATGGGAAGATGGACCTGCACAATCAAATACCCGGTAAGATGATCTGTGTTTGTCTGTCTTTGTGTATTCGATAATGTAGAAAACAAGCATTAGTGCATTTGCACAAATGCTTCTGTCCTACGTTAAGCTACACACACATCCAAGCATTACGGATCATTCACATTTCCCAACTTTTAAACAAAATATTCGAATTCGAGGTGATGAATCGTCCTAGTTGTTGCCGAATTTGAAATTGGCGAACTTGTTCGAGCAAACTTCGCTCATCACTATTGGTGACGTCAATGGCTTCCAGACTTCTGAATGTCATTCCCTGCAAAGATTTCTCTACATAGTATTAAATTTAAATATTTTAATTATAGTATGGTAAATTTGTCCATTTAATTTTGAGCCCCTGAAATGAAAAAGGGTTATAGAATTATAGACAAATTCAAAGAAGTTCAGCACACTGGGTCTATGTTTCCTCAATGGATTATTTCTTTATTCGGTGCTCACATGAAAGTTAAAAGCAGCATCTTGCAGGGGTCAGTCGCGTTTCGATAAACTTTATCAATGACATAGACCTCAAGACACACAGACAATATATACAATGACAATTAAAGACAAGTAAGCACACATGTGAAACCTCAGTCTATACGAGGTAAGTTAGGGCATGGTGTTCCCATTGTAAGTGCAACCGGCAATCCAAAGAAAGACTGAAGGAAAACTCCTAGAAGAAAAATTCCTTAAAGGAAAACTCCCAGAAGGAAAACTCCTTAAATGTTCTATGTGAAACATGTACATCATTCCTTCATATAATGACACAATGGTAATGAGATTTATGATATGGCAAATGATTGCCTTCATGATATGACGATAAATTGTTATTATGATGTACAGTTCACACAGAAAGATCACAATTAGTCAAAACACAATATGTATAATTCACAGTGCAGAAAACAAATATAGAGTTGTTCATAATTTTATTGGATATGTCCCTTATATATAAAAGGGGAGATGAAATCTACTCAGTAAGATCATTGATATTGTATGAATGTTGATAAAACCACAAATATCAATAAAAGTACATGAGATCACTTTTATAATTTAAACCTGCTGGAAATCTTGTTCCTAGATGCAGGATCCACAAACTTTCTCTGTTCAGAAGTTTGCGATCCCAGTCTCCCCCACGGACAGGCTTATGGACATGTTCGATTCCTCTAACCACTAGACCATCTGTCCTGCCATTATGCTTCCCCAAGAAATGTCTGGACAAACCTGACAGGGACTTGCGGCTGCTGGCTGTGGATGGATTGGCAGCTGTAACATGCTCTGATAACCTTCTTTTTAGGGGACGACTAGCACAGCCCATGTAGTCCAAACTGCAAACTGTGCAGGATGCCAAATAAACTACATGGTCAGAACAACAATTAATGTAGGTTCTAATCCTGTGTGTCTCCTGTGTATGTCTATCTGTGAAGGAATCTCTTTTTTCATGTATTTACATAGACCACATCTAGTTTGTCCACATTTGTAATTTCCAGAATATCGTAACCAGGAGGGTGTGGGCTTAGCGATATTGTCACGAAAAGTGCTGGGGGAGATGTAACTTGCTACATCCCTACCTTTTCTCGGTACACATTTGAAACCTTGTTCCAGTACCTTATTTAGGTCCGCATCCTGGTACAACATTGGAATATATTTATGCAAGATAGATGCTATATCCTTGAAATCCGCACTGTAAGGGGTTGTGAAAGTTACGCCCTGACATGTTTGTGACGGTTTGCTGACTTGATTTTTTTGGGGGGTATAAGACAGCAGATCATCTCTGTTCTTTTTATCCACTATAGTTTTACCCCAATGGATCATCCATTTGCTATACCCCCTAGACCTCAACCTCTGTTCTATCATCTTACACTGTTTAATGTAGTCTATAGGATTGGAGCAAGTTCTCTTGGCCCTAGTAAATTCTCCTGTTGGTAGGCTCCTAATCGTATGGGCTGGATGGCAGCTGTAAGCGTATAAGAGTGAATTTCCTGATACGGGTTTCCTATAAAGATCAGAAAAAATAGAATTGGTAAGGGGGTCTCCTATGAGTGTGGTGTCCAAGTAATTAGCCCTGGAACCATGATCCTCAAAGGTGAAACTCAGGTTCATGTTGTTGTCATTACAAAAAGTGACGAAAGCAAGCACTTCAGGGTCGGGAGACACATTAGAGGACCCATCCAGATCAGGATGAGGTCATCTATGTATCTCCCGTACCACCGAAGGCTGTGTGAATATGGGTTGGCAGTAGTATACAAAAAGGTCTCCTTCCATGCAGACATATAAAGGTTTGCCAGCGATGGGGAAAATTTAGCACCCATCGGGCAACCACATGTCTGCAAAAAGAAAATACTTTCAAATTTAAAAAAATTGTTCTTCAATAGAAAATTTACTGACATCAAGATGAACCTGACAGTATCATTGGAATAGTGTGATTTACTCAAAATGGATGATAAATGTTCCATGGCAAGATGGTATGGAATACAGGAATAGAGTGAAGAGACATCCATCGTGACCCATTTATACCCATGGCCTCATTCCATATTCTTTAGGGCAAATAATAAATGGTTGGTGTCCCGAATATATCCCGGTAACTTAGTGACCAATGGTCGTAATTTTGGTCCACCCACTCAGACAGTCTTTCGTTCAAAGAGCCAATGCCTGAAACAATTGGTCTGAGTGGGGGAGGGAAAACATTTTTATGTGTCTTTGGTCGGGCATGGAAAATGGGACAAACCGGTTGTTCCACTAGAATGTGATTGCGTTGTTTTTCAGAGATCACATCCAATGCAACACCCTCCATTAGTAAGGTTTCCAATTCCTTCTTTACTCTAGTAGTGGGATCAGAGGTAAGCACAGAATATGTGCTATTGTCATACAGGGTTTTCAGGACTTCTCTGCGATACAATTCGGAATCCAATACCACCACCGACCCCCCTTTGTCAGAGGACTTGATGGTGATATATGGATTGTCCTGCAACTCTTATAGTGAGGTTCTTTGTGCATGAGTTAAATTGTCACCTTCCATGCATTTGGTTATCAAAATCAAGATGTCCTTCACTGTCTCCTCCACAATTGTTTGGAATGAGTCCATCACAGTAGCCCTAGATTTTATGGGATAAAACTCTGGGTTCAGTATCCTACCCAGAAAGTCACATACAGTAATATCAGGTATATCACAACTCTCCCTTTCTTTCCCCATATTATGTAAAACAGATTCTCCATAAAAGGCAATGATAATTTGTCATGGTCAAAATTCTGCTGACCTCCTAGGGGTCGTACAGCATCATTGGACAAATCCTCTATGCCAGAGGGATCTGTGACAGATCGGTCAAGGAAGTGGCATTTAATTGTTAAATTCCTGAAGAATTTGTTTACATCCTTGACCGTCTGAAACAGATCTGCCTTGGCAGTGGGGACAAAATTCAGACCTTTTTTCAACAAACTCATTTGTGCAAAGGAAATATTACATGCAGATAGATTTAATAGTGTAGTTATTTGCATTAACGATTTCCGTACAACATGAACTTACTGACGATAATATTTTCTCTTTTTCCCCCGCTTTGGATATCTGTTATGATTGCTGTGGTGATCAGATGAACTGACTACACATAACACTCAGAGAGGAAGCACGGGAAGATGGACCTGCACAATCAAATACCCGGTAAGATGATCTGTGTGTGTCTGTCTTTGTGTATATGATAACATAGAAAACAAGCATTAGTACATTTGCACAAATGTTTCTGTCTTACGTTAAGCGACACACACATCCAAGCATTACGGAACATTCACCGGATTTCACAACTTTTAAACAAAATGTTCGAATTCGAGGTGATGAATCGTCCTAGTTGTTGCCGGATTTGAAATTGGCGAACATGTTCGAGCAAACTTCGCTCATCACTATTGGTGACGTCAATGGCTTCCAGACTTCTGAATGTCATTTCCTGCAAAGATTTATTTACATAATATTAAATTTAAATATTTTAATTACAGTATGGTAAATTTGTCCATTTAATTTTGAGCCCCTGAAATGAAGAAGGGGTATAGAATTATAATTGCACTTCTTGAATGTTGTATAGGATACTTTTGTTCAACCCCTTTAACTAAACCTAAAAGTTTACATTTCAAGTGCACCTCAGTTATTTCAGTTTAAATAAAAAAGTGACATGCAGGCCCAAACCATGATGGTTCAATCACTGTCCAAATATTAATGGACTTATTTGTATTTTGACGAACATACACTCATCCCTGAAAGTGTTGACACCCTTGAAATTATTCCAGAAAATGAAGTATTTCTCCCAGAAATTTATTGCAACAACTCATGTTTTGTCACACATGCTTTTTTTTTCCTTTGTGTGCATTTGAACAACACAAAATTTGAGAAAAAAAGGGCACATTGGACATAATTTTTACACAAAGCCCCAAAAATGGGCAAGGCAAAACTATTGACACCTTTCAAAAACTGTGGCTAAACAAATTTGTTTCAAGTATGTGGTGCTCACTTAAACTCACCCGTGGCAAGACATAAATCTGGGCAATATGAAAATCACACCTGAAGTCAGATAAAAAGGGGAGAAGTTGACTAAATCTTTGCACTGTATGTCTGTATGTGCCAAGTAAAGCACAAAGAACAAAAAAAGAAAAGAACTGAGGACAAATGAGCCAATATTGTTGAGCAACATGAACAATCTCAAGGTTACAAGCCCATCTTCAGATATCTTGATGTTTTTTTGTCCAACATAATCAAGAACTTTACAACTTGTTGTACTGTAGCTAATCTACTTGGACATGGACAACGAAGAAACATTTTTTAAAGGTTGCAATGCAGCATAATCCAGAGGTGGATAAGCATCCCCAATAAGGTTATAAAGAAATTCAAGCTGTCCTGTAGGATCAGGGTGCATTAGTGTCAGTGTGAACCACCCAGCAACATTTCAATACAGTGAACTTTTATGGCAGAAAACTCAGGAAGACCCCACTGTTGACGCAGAGATATAAAAAAGCTAGATTGCAGTTTGATAAAATGTATGTGAGTAAACCAAAATTGTTCTGGAAAAGAATCTTATGGACAGATTAAACCAAGATAGAGCTTCTTGTTAAAGCACATTATTCTACTGTTTACTGAAAACTGTATGAGGCCTACATAGGAACGAACAGTCAAATATGGTGGAGGTTCAAAGATGTTTAGAGAGTGTATTGCTGCCTGTGATACAGGGTGCCCTGACTGTCTGCAAAGCATCATGAAATCTGAACTTCACCCAAGAAATTTGGGTAGGCTTACAATATAGTGCCCAGTGTCAGAAAGGTGGATTTGCATCCAACATCCTGGGTCTTTCAGAAGGACAATTACCTCAACCAAAGTTTTAGAAGCACCCAGAAATGGCTATAAACAAACCACTGTAGAGTTCTGCAGTGGCCAAAAATGAGTCAGGATCTAAGTCCCATCGGATACCTATGGAGAGATCTTTAAATTGCTATTGATAGAAGGCATCCTTCAAATATGAGAGATCTGGAGCAAAAGAAAAGGGGTCCAAAATTCCAGTTGAGAGGAGTTAGACGCTTGTTAATGGGTATAGGAAACAATTGATTGCAGTTATTTATTGCAAAGGATGTGCAACCAAACATTACGTTTTAGTATGCCAATGATTTGTCTCGCCCATTATTGGAGTTTTGTGTAAATTATGTCCAACTTGCATTTTTTCCTCTGATTGTTTTAGTGTTGTTCCAATAGACACAAAG
The DNA here is from genome assembly GCA_033576535.1 of Allobates femoralis. Classification (NCBI taxonomy): domain Eukaryota; kingdom Metazoa; phylum Chordata; class Amphibia; order Anura; family Aromobatidae; genus Allobates; species Allobates femoralis. The sequence continues at coordinate 258,895,486 of JARQOC010000004.1, forward strand.
GAAATTAAAATGTATAACGTGTAAATGTGTAATTGCAATAGTTGTCTTGGAGAAATACTCCACTGTCTGAAACAATTTCAAGGGTTTCTCCACTTTTGGTCATGACTTCATTCATCTACTTATATAATCGGGAGTTTGGGATTCGGCCACTGTAGCCGAATCACAAAATCCTTTGCGGCACTGCGAGCGAGCGACGGCGTGCATGCGCCATCGCAAGCCGCCGATTCTGCCCGCAAACGCTACACTGCTCATTATCGCCCCAAACCACCACCACTGCCCGCTCCCCACCCCATGCTCCCGCTCCCTCGCCCCATGCTCCCGCTCCCTCGCCCCATGCTCCCGCTTCCCGCTCCCTCGCCCCATGCTCCCGCTCCCCCGCCGCCAGGGCCGCACCGTCCATTACACAATGTCAGCCCTGAGTTCCAAGCGGCAGCAGCCAGAGGGAGCGGTATTAGCGATGGGGGCTTCGCCACCATCACCGCCCGCCTTCATGACACACGCCGCCCCCCGCAGCGTCCCCTGGTAAGATGGCGGCGGCGCTCTGCCATTCTAAGCCTACAGGCCCGGCGGGGCTCAGATCTGCACCCACACTGCCCCTGCTTACCCCCCAATCACACACACTGACCCCACTTACCCACACTGCCCCTGCTTACCCCCTACTCACCCACACTGCCCCCTACTTACACACACTGCCCCTGCTTACCCCCCATAATCACCCACACTTCCCCCACTTACCCACACTGCCCCTGCTTACCCCCTACTCACCCACACTGCCTCCACTTAACCACACTGCCCCTGCCCTTACCCCACCCAATCACCCACACTGCCCCCACTTACCCAAACTGCCCCTGCATACCCGCCACACCTATCCCAATCCCTGCCACTCCTCTTACCCCCTATGCCCTCACTCACTCCCCACACTGCCTTCTTACCCCCAATCACTCACACTGCCCCCACTTACCCACACTGCCCTTGCTTACCCCCCCAATCACCCACACTGCCCCCACTTACCCACACTGCCCCTCCTTACCCCCTACTCACCCACACTGCCCCCACTTACCCACACTGCCCCTGATTACCCCCTACTCACCCACACTGCCCCACTTACCATCACTGCCCCTGCTTACCCCTACGCACCCACACTGCCCCCACTTACCCACACTGCCCCTGCTTACCCCCTACTCACCCACACTGCCCTCACTTGCCCACACTGCCCCTGCTTACCCCTACTCACCCACACTGCCCCCACTTACCTACACTGCCCCTGCTTACCCCCTACTCACCCACACTGCCCCCACTTACCCACACTGCCCCTGCTTACCCCTACTCACCCAAACTGCCCCCACTTACCCACACTGCCCCACTTACCCACACTGCCCCTGCTTACCCCCTACTCACCCACACTGCCCTCACTTACCGACACTGCCCCTGATTACCCCATAGTGACCCACACTTCCCCCACTTACCCACACTGCCCCTGATTACCCCTACTCACCCACACTGCCCCCACTTACCCCCACTGCCCCTGCTTACCCCCTACTCACCCACACTGCCGCCACTTACCCACACTGCCCCTGCTTACCCCCTACTCATCCACACAGCCGCCACTTACCCACACTGCCCCTGCATAGACTCCCACACTCACCCACACTGCCCGTGCTCACTCCTCTTACCCCCCTCTGCCCTCACTCACTCCTCACACTGCCCCTGCTTACCCCCCACTCACCCACAAAGCCCCCACTCACCCACCCTGCCCCTGTATAGCCCACCCAACTCAATCACACTGCCCCTGCTTACCCCCCTACTCACCCACACTGCCCCCACTTACCCACACTGCCCCTGTATACACCCCCAACCACCCACACTGCCCCAACTTACCCACACTGCCCCTGCTTACGCCCTACTCACCCACACTGCTTCCACTTACCCACACTGCCCCTGCTTACCCCCACAATCACCCACACTGCCCCCACTTACCCACACTGCCCCTGCTTACCTCCTACTCATCCACACTGCCCCCACTTACCCACACTGCCCCTGCTTACCCGCCCGATCACCCACACTGCTCCCTCACTTAGCCACACTGCCCCTGCTTACCCCCCCAATCACCCACACTGTCCCCACTTACCCACACTGCCCCTGCTTACCCCTGCTCACCCACACTGCCCCCACTTACCCACACTGCCCCTGCTTACCCCCCCAATCACCCACACTGCCCCACTTACCCACACTGCCCCTGCTTACCCCCTACTCACCCACACTGCCCCCACTTACCAACACTACCCCTGCTTAACCTCCTACTCACCCTCACTGCCCCCACTTACCCCCTACTCACCCACACTGCCCCCCTTACCCACACTGCCCCTGATTACCCCCTACTTACCTACGCTGCCCCCACTTACCCACACTGCCCCTGATTACCCCCTACTCACCCACACTGCCCCCACTTACCCACACTGCCCCTGCTTACCCCCTACTCACCCACACTGCCCCCACTTACCCCCACTGCCCCAGCTTACCCCCTACTCACCCACACTGCCCCTGCTTACCCTTACTCACCCACACTGCCCCCACGTACCCACACTGCCCCTGCTTACCCCCTACTCACCCACACTGCCCCAACTTACCCACACTGCCCCCACTTACCCACACTGCCCCTGCTTACCCCCTACTCACCCACACTGCCCACACTTACCCACACTGCCCCTGCTTACCTCCTACTCATCCACACTGCCCCCACTTACCCACACTGCCCCTGCTTACCCGCCCAATCACCCACACTGCTCCCTCACTTAGCCACACTGCCCCTGCTTACCCCCCAATCACCCACACTGTCCCCACTTACCCACACTGCCCCTGCTTACCCCTGCTCACCCACACTGCCCCCACTTACCCACACTGCCCCTGCTTACCCCCCCAATCACCCACACTGCCCCCACTTACCCACACTGCCCCTGCTTACCCCCTACTCACCCACACTGCCCCCACTTACCAACACTACCCTGCTTAACCTCCTACTCACCCTCACTGCCCCCACTTACCCCCTACTCACCCACACTGCCCCCCTTACCCACACTGCCCCTGATTACCCCCTACTTACCTACGCTGCCCCCACTTACCCACACTGCCCCTGATTACCCCCTACTCACCCACACTGCCCCCACTTACCCACACTGCCCCTGCTTACCCCCTACTCATCCACACTGCCCCCACTTACCCCCACTGCCCCAGCTTACCCCCTACTCACCCACACTGCCCCTGCTTACCCTTACTCACCCACACTGCCCCCACGTACCCACACTGCCCCTGCTTACCCCCTACTCACCCACACTGCCCCAACTTACCCACACTGCCCCCACTTACCCACACTGCCCCTGCTTACCCCCTACTCACCCACACTGCCCCCACTTACCCACACTGCCCACACTTACCCACACTGCCCCTGCTTACCCCTACTCACCCACACTGCCCCCACTTACCCACTCTGCCCCCACTTACCCACACTACCCCTGCTTACCCCCTACTCACCCACCCTGCCCCTGCATAGCCAACCCCACTCACCCACACTGCCCCTGCTTACCCCCACACTCACCCCACTGCCCCTCCTCACCCCTCTTACCCCCCACATGCCCTCACTCCCACACTGCCCCTGATCATGCCCCCACTCTGTACCTGCTTACCCCTCTCACCTCCCCCCACATGCCCCCACTCACCCACACTACTCCTGCTTACCCCTCACTCACCCACACTGCCCCTGCTTACCCCTCTCACCCCAACTGCCCCCACTCACCCACACTGCCCCTGCTTACCCCTACGCACCCACACTGCCCCCACTTACCCACCACTCTGCCCTGCTTACCCCCTAGTCACCCACACTGCCCTCACTTGCCCACACTGCCCTGCTTACCCCTACTCACCCACACTGCCCCCACTTACCCACACTGCCCCCACTTACCTACACTGTCCCTGCTTACCCCCTACTCACCCACACTGCCCCCACTTACCCACACTGCCCCTGATTACCCCCTACTGACCCACACTTCCCCCACTTACCCACACTGCCCTGGATTACTCCTACTCACCCACACTGCCCCCACTTACCCCCACTGCCCCTGCTTACCCCCTACTCACCCACACTGCCGCCACTTACCCACACTGCCCCTGCTTACCCCCTACTCACCCACACTGCCCCCACTTACCCACACTGCCCCTGCATAGACTCCCACACTCACCCACACTGCCCCTGCTCACTCCTCTTACCTCCCTCTGCCCTCACTCACTCCTCACACTGCCCCTGCTTACCCCCTACTCACCCACACTGCCCCCACTCACCCACCCTGCCCCTGCATAGCCCACCCCACTCAACCACACTGCCCCTGCTTACCCCCCTACTCACCCACAGTGCCCCCACTTACCCACACTGCCCCTGCTTACACCCCCAACCACCCACACTGCCCCCACTTACCCACACTGCCCCTGCTTATGCCCTACTCACCCACACTGCTTCCACTTACCCACACTGCCCCTGCTTACCCCCCCAATCTCCCACACTGCCCCCACTTACCCACACTGCCCCTGCTTACCCCCTACTCATCCACACTGCCCCACTTACCCACACTGCCCCTGCTTACCTGCCCAATCACCCCCACTGCCCCCACTTACCCACACTGCCCCTGCTTACCCCCTACTCACCCACACTGCCCCCACTTAGCCACACTGCCCCTGCTTACCCGCCCAATCACCCACACTGCCCCCACTTACCCACACTGCCCCTGCTTACCCCCCCAATCACCCACACTGCCCCCACTTACCCACACTGCCTCTGCTTAACCCCTACTCATCCACACTGCCCCCACTTACCCACACTGCCCCTGCTTACCCGCCCAATCACCCACATTGCCCCCACTTACCCACACTGCCCCTGCTTACCCCCTACTCACCCACACTGCCCCCACTTAGCCACACTGCCCCTGCTTACCCTCCAATCACCCACACTGCCCCCACTTACCCACACTGCCCCTGCTTACCCCCTACTCATCCACACTGCCCCCACTTACCCACACTGCCCCTGCTTACCCGCCCAATCACCCACACTGCCCCCACTTACCCACACTGCCCCTGCTTACCCCCTACTCACCCACACTGCCCCAACTTAGCCACACTGCCCCTGCTTACCCGCCCAATCACCCACACTGCCCCCACTTACCCACACTGCCCCTGCTTACCCCCCCAATCACCCACACTGCCCCCACTTACCCACACTGCCCCTGCTTACCCCCTACTCATCCACACTGCCCCCACTTACCCACACTGCCCCTGCTTACCCACCCAATCACCCACACTGCCCCCACTTACCCACACTGCCCCTGCTTACCCCCTACTCACCCACACTGCCCCCACTTAGCCACACTGCCCCTGCTTACCCGCCCAATCACCCACACTGCCCCCACTTACCCACACTGCCCCTGCTTACCCCCCCTCACCCACACTGTCCCCACTTACCCACACTGCCCTGCTTACCCCTGCTCACCCACACTGCCCCCACTTACCCACGCTGCCCCTGCTTACCCCCCCAATCACCCACACTGCCCCCACTTACCCACACTGCCCCTGCTTACCCCCTACTCACCCACACTGCCCCCACTTACCAACACTACCCCTGCTTACCCTCCTACTCACCCTCACTGCCCCCACTTACCCCCTACTCACCCACACTGCTCCCCCTTACCCACACTGCCCCTGATTAACCCCTACTTACCTACGCTGCGCCCACTTACCCAAACTGCCCCTGATTACGCCCTACTCACCCACACTACCCCCACTTACCCACACTGCCCCTGCTTACCCCCTACTCACCCACACTGCCGCCACTTACCCACACTGCCCCTGTTTACCCCCTACTCACCCACACTGCCCCCACTTACCCACACTGCCCCTGCATAGACTCCCACACTCACCCACACTGCCCCTGCTCACTCCTCTTACCCCCTCTGCCCTCACTCACTCCTCACACTGCCCCTGCTTACCCACTACTCACCCACACTGCCCACACTCACCCACCCTGCCCCTGCATAGCCTACCCCACTCAACCACACAGCCCCTGCTTACCCCCCTACTCACCCACACTGCCCCCACTTACTCACACTGCCCCTGCTTACCCCCTACTCATCCACACTGCCCCCACTTACCCACACTGCCCCTGCTTACCCGCCCAATCACCCACACTGCCCCCACTTACCCACACTGCCCCTGCTTACCCCCTACTCACCCACACTGCCCCCACTTAGCCACACTGCCCCTGCTTACCCGCCCAATCACCCACACTGCCTCCACTTACCCACACTGCCCCTGCTTACCCCCCAATCACCCACACTGTCCCCACTTACCCACACTGCCCCTGCTTACCCCTGCTCACCCACACTGCCCGCACTTACCCACACTGCCCCTGCTTACCCCCCCAATCACTCACACTGCCCCCACTTACCCACACTGCCCCTGCTTACCCCCTACTCACCCACACTGCCCCCACTTACCAACACTACCCCTGCTTACCCTCCTACTCACCCTCACTGCCCCTACTTACCCCCTACTCACCCACACTGCCCCCCCCTTACCCACACTGCCCCTGATTACCCCCTACTTACCTACACTGCCCCCACTTACCCACACTGCCCCTGATTACCCCCTACTCACCCACACTACCCCCACTTACCCACACTGCCCCTGCTTACCCCCTACTCACCCACACTGCCGCCACTTACACACACTGCCCCTGCTTACCCCCTACTCACCCACACTGCCCCCACTTACCCACACTGCCCCTGCATAGACTCCCAAACTCACCCACACTGCCCCTGCTCACTCCTCTTACCCCCTCTGCCCTCACTCACTCCTCACACTGCCCCTGCTTACCCCCTACTCACCCACACTGCCCCCACTCACCCACCCTGCCCCTGCATAGCCCACCCCACTCAACCACACTGCCCCTGCTTACCCCCCTCCTCACCCACACTGCCCCCACTTACTCACACTGCCCCTGCTTACACCCCCAACCACCCACACTGCCCCCACTTACCCACACTGCCCCGGCTTACCCCCTACTCATCCACACTGCCCCCACTTACCCACACTGCCCCTGCTTACCCGCCCAATCACCCACACTGCCCCCACTTACCCACACTGCCCCTGCTTACCCCCTACTCACCCACACTGCCCCCACTTAGCCACACTGCCCCTGCTTACCCCCCAATCACCCACACTGCCCCCACTTACCCACACTGCCCCTGCTTACCCCCCCCAATCACCCACACTGCCCCCACTTACCCACACTGCCCCTGCTTACCCCCTACTCATCGACACTGCCCCCACTTACCCACACTGCCCCTGCTTACCCGCCCAATCACCCACACTGCCCCCACTTACCCACACTGCCCCTGCTTACCCCCTACTCACGCACACTGCCCCCACTTAGCCACACTGCCCCTGCTTACCCGCCCAATCACCCACACTGCCCCCACTTACCCACACTGCCCCTGCTTACCCCCCAATCACCCACACTGTCCCCACTTACCCACACTGCCCCTGCTTACCCCCTACTCACCCACACTGCCCCCACTTACCAACACTACCCCTGCTTACCCTCCTACTCACCCTCACTGCCCCCACTTACCCCCTACTCACCCACACTGCCCCCCCTTACCCACACTGCCCCTGCTTACCCCCTACTCACCCACACTGCCCTCACTTGCCCACACTGCCCCTGCTTACCCTTACTCACCCACACTGCCCCCACTTACCCACACTGCCCCTGCTTACCCCTACTCACCCACACTGCCCCCACTTACCCACACTGCCCCCACTTACCCACACTGCCCCTGCTTACCCCCTACTCACCCACACTGCTCCCACTTAACCACACTGCCCCCACTTACCCACACTGCCCCTGCTTACCCCCTACTCACCCACCCTGCCCTGCATAGCCCACCCCACTCACCCACACTGCCCCTGCTTACCCCCCACTTACCCGCACTGCCCCTCCTCACCCCTCTTACCCCCCACATGCCCTCACTCCCCACACTGCCCCTGATCATGCCCCCACTCTGTACCTGCTTACCCCTCTCACCTCCCCCACATGCCCCCACTCACCCACACTGCTCCTGCTTACCCCTCACTCACCCACACTGCCCCTGCTTACCCCTCTCACCCCAACTGCCCCCACTCACCCACACTGCCCCTGCTCATGCCCCCACTCACCCCACACTGTCCCTGATCAGCCCCCACTCACCCCACACTGCCGCTGTTTACTCCTTTCACCTCCCCACTCACCCCACACTGCCCCTCCTCACCCCTCTTACCTCCCCACATGCCCTCACTCCCCACACTGCTCCTGCTAATGCCCCACAGGGTGAAGTCACAGCTGCTGCCCCCAATGCCAAACAGCCCGCCCCCATCTTCATGTCACCCCATCTCGCATCGGGCCTTTTTACTAGTGTGCTATAAAAATGTGTTTGTGATTATGACCAAATTCTGTGTCAGGTCAGGTCATCAGGTGACCAATCTATGTCAAATACTCACATTTCTTCAACATAATGGTGTATATCACTGCAATGAATATATTTTGTTAAATGTGTAAACAAGTCTAATCAATATTTAACTAAACATAAAGTAAATTGAAAATATTTAAAGTGTAATAACCCCTGCGCCACTCCCAAATTAATGAGCTTTGCACAACATGATGAAGATATATATTATATATATAGAAGTCAAAATTTACACAGAAAGTAGGTGTAAATTTTTTCCTTTACAAGTATAGATAACTTGAACTTATACAGCGCTGCATCATTACCTTGTTGACTCTAGAGAATCACACTGGCTGTATTATCATCTGTTCTTACACAATTGTAAAATGAGAAGAAACCGAGAATAACCAAATCAACTAGGTAATGGTTTTTAATAAGCAGAAAATAACAAGTGCTAAGTTGATAGTTAATTTACTATATACTTTTTGCCATAATATTTTAGTTTTATAAAAACAAGATTGAAAGCACTTATATCTATATATAATGTATCAAAAAAGAAATAGGTCCCCACCACTCTAATTGTGGCAACCCATACTTTTGGTATTACTGGGTACTGTGTGCCGTGTATTGACTGTGTTTTGTAAACTGTGAATCGGGCCGCCATTACTGCACCACAGATATTAAACTGCATCACAGATTGGGAAGGAAGGGGTGTAACGGTTGAAAACGAGCGAGAAGATAAGTCCCGCCCCTGCGCTCTGCCGATGAGTGATTAAGCGCAGCGTCCTAATCCAAAGACTTAAACTGTGCCTAAAAATGTAAGCAACAATGTGCTGGCCCAGGGGCGTGCCTGGCCCCTCATCACGGGAGGGCCAGGCCAGAGGCACAAAAATGCTTGCCAACCCCTATTGCCATTAAAAAACAAGGGGGCGGGCCAAAGATCAGAGTACCCCTGCCAGGGTTCAGCAAGCAGGAGCTGGGACCAGGAGCAAGACACCGAACCCCGATTGAGCACCCAGTTGCCAGAGAAGACCCGCCAGTTGAACCGCAGCCCGTTACCAGCGCAGAAGTTGGGTCATCCGGGCCCCGTGAAGAGCCAGATGACCCAGAGGCCCTGGCTGAGTCAGGAGCCATCCAGCCACCCGGAACACGTGGAGGAGGTCAAGCCCGAGGGAGATGACATCTATGACTCACAGGAAGTCAGCGATTCCGGGCCCTGAACGGTATAGAAAGAGCATCAACTGCACAGACCGGCTAGACAGGTTGGTGTAGCTGCAATAACAGGTGAGCAGAATCATGCACCAGTTCCAGTCCCGGAGCGGGACCTGTACCAGAATGACAGGGTTAGCTAGGAGAGGCACGCAGGGCAAAGAGGATCATATGCCCTCCGTGGTTACAAATGTGTGGACTAGAGACGGCAAAACATGGTTATGTAAATAGTGTATAGTTGTGTGAAAACTGTTTTTCTTTTGCGAAACTCATAGACTTTCATGAGGATTTTGCTTTTGTTGAGACTTGCTGGACTACCCCGTTAAGCCCAAGAACTCAATGTGATGTGAATGTGTGCTTTTAACAGTCCAGTGGTGACAAGGACACTAACGAACTAGTGCAAGATAATTACCACCGGAACTGTATGTGTTAACGCGGCCCGTTAGGTCGGTTGTATATATCATTAAAATATTTTGGTCCAGTTGACCCGGTAACGTTTCAAGAACCGTGCCCCCTGGAAGGGATGAAAAGTAATGCATAATGTTTGTGTGAATAAAAATGTTATCTTATTGTTTGAAAAGCATATAAAAACAGCTCTGTATCAGGTAGGGGTAGAAACACTTGCAGACAAGTGTGTTTCACCAAGGGGGAATGTGGCGCCCCACTGGTCAGTGCGCCACAGAAGGGGTACTACACCCAGACTATTGTATGTGGTATCCCGGCTACCAGAGGATGGTAATGTTAGACCTGAGACCCTTATCCCTGCATTCATACACTTACAGCTAGGGGACCAATTGGCTGAACCTGTTACCATGGTAACCGGTCCCGGTGGGAGGAGCTTAGGTGTAGTGAAATATGCGGGAGTGACAGTTAGTCAGTCGATGAGGAGAGTACCGTGAGGGAAGTCGAGGAGGAGGATCCTGCGAGGATTGAGTGGGGGGCACCTGAAAAGGAAGGCAGCCCAGACAGAAGGGGGATCCTTGGCTTGTGCAAGCCTGTGCCGGACTGTATATCGCCAGTCCGGGAGGGATCCCAGTCCAAAATGTAGAATTGGCTCCGAGTGCAGTGCAGGAAAGTTCAGCTCTGAGCCGCCAAACCCGATGGGTCACAGGCCTTTCATATAGCCCCGACCTGCTCCGACACGCACATCTCCACCAGGAACTTCAAACTGGGTTGAGCCCCTTAGAGAGATGGGAAACCTCTACATACCCAATGGGCCTGGTAGCAAGATGGCTCCGTGCAGGGCAGCGCACGGATAGTAAGGAAAGCGCAGTGAAAAGGACAGAAGTCGTTACCAGAAGGAACAGCATTGGGGGCCTCAGAAAGACTTTGCATCCTTTGGTGACTATCCGACCAGCTACCTGAGACTAAGTGACTGTGTACCGATATCAATGGCTGTGAAACTCGAAAGACTACTTCACGTCTCCAGTAAACACCCGTGCAGAGCAAGAAGGTTTCCTGTGCCAGTATCAAGGAAAAGACTGTGCCTCCTCCCATGTGAAACCACTTCTTTACCTCACTGTCCTAGGACTTCGCTCTGCCTGCAGGGAGTGATATCATCCGGCTGCCTACCCATTGTCCCCGGAGGTCTGCTGGCAGCGCTGGTGCCATCAACAGATACTGCATGTGGCATCACGTTGAAAACTTGTATTACTTTATTTTTACTAAACCCCTTTTTCGTGACCACCAGGGGCACAGATTCGAGCACCGTCCACCAGTGACAGTCCCTTAAAGTTACACCTAGGATTCGATACCCCGACCATGGAATGCGTCATACTTGCCTATATATAACCTAATCTTGAACTGTTATTTAAATCAAGGTTTTATGTTAAATGTATCTTTTTAAATGTTTATAATGTAGTTTTTTTCTAATCACTTTGAAAAATCTTGCAAATTTAAGACTGGCCACTGAGATTAATAAGACTTCTACTTCTTGTTCTTCACATAGGCATAAGCAGAAATACACTGACAAGGACAAAAATCATTGTGAAGTGAGGAGGTGAGCTATAACCTTATTTATAGTGAATTGTGGATCCTGTGTTATCTGCTGCTTTTAGAGTTATTACTAGAGAGGAGAAGGTCTTGTAAAGGGGTTGTCTGGTCTAAAATAATAATTTTGAAGTTACTCTATGTGACTACACACTTATCAATCCTCCCAGTGCCCACACTGTGCGCACTCGGCCAGAACCTCTGACTAGTGCTCACTGTCTCTTTCAATACAAGTGTTTGGAGCAAGACCGCACCCACTAAATGGCTGCTCCCATTAGAAGGACGCACCGCCTCCATACATTTGTGTTGAGCGAGACCACGCCCACTAGTCGTGTTGTTGCCGGGAATATGCGTACCCGATAATTGTGGTCTGTTCCTGGTTTAGAACCTGGCGGATCCTCGCAGCGCACAGTGCGTATGCTGGGAGGATTGATAACACTGCAAAGTGCATTACTGAACTTTTTGATCTGGCCGGAACATAAAAGTGCTTCGCTCTTGGCCCAATATATTCTTAATGCGGCAAAATTATTCATACCGGTTCACTGGAAAACCACTGATATTCCCACACTACTGCATCTTCAAGATAAGGTACATTTGCTTTTTCATGTGGCTGAAACAGTGTCCTTGGTGAATCACTCACGAGCCTCCTTTTTGGATGTCTGGCAACCATGGGTTAACTATAGATCCTCCATCCGGTCTAGATAAACAAATTCTATGAACATCATAAAACGCAATACTTGTGCCTATCTTCCTTTCCCTTTACTCCTCACCCCTTACCGTTTTCCAACTATCCCCTTGTTTATTTCTCTCTTGTTAATAATTTTTAAATGTTTGTACTTGTTATTTGGAACAGTTTTCCTTAACCAATGTTTCTTAGTCAAGCCTGGAATGTCAGAGCGGTCGTTATATTTTATTACCCAAACCAGCTAATTTAAACATATCTTATTGAGTAACAATCGTAAGGCTTGTATTCTATATGTGACAATATATTTTGTAATGTTCGTTTTCTTTAATAAAAAGAATTTTGAAAAGAAAAGATAACACTGCAAAGTAACTGAATAAATATTGTGTTAGACAGGACAACCTCTTTAACCTGTTCTTGACATTGGACATACTAGGAAACCTTTGAGTTCCTGATCTTAGATGTACCTAGTATGTCATGGCAATCTTGCGGGCACTGCGGCTGTGCCAGCACGATCGCCGCCGGTTCTGCAGGTGGTCTTACAACTGAAAACCAGCTCTCACTGCTAGAATCAGTGCTGCGCCACTCCTGGCAGTTTAACCCCATAATGCTGCAATCTCAATGTGCTCACAGCATCTAGGAGGCAGAGAGAGGAACCACGCTCTTCTCCCAAGTGATTACCAGGACCTGATCTCTGCCATGGTGACCGGGGCTTGTTGCCACATCAACCCCCGTGTCACCTGACTATGGAAAGCCTCATGCACCATGCTGAGGCATGGTGCATGAGGCAGACTGTCAGAGTTGCGAGGCAGTGTCAGAGCTGTGAATAGCTGCACGCAGCTCTGACACTTACATACAATTCACTACAATACTGATGCTCTATAGTGGATTATATATGATCAGGTCATCAGAGGATCGTGGAGGGTTATTACTTGGGTAATAAAGAGGGTAGAAGAGAGCTCTGTGTTCTTTTCCTAAATAAATATTTTTTCTCTGTGTTATGCATTATTACTTAGAGGTTCATACTGGCTTGACCTAATATTGGCCTGACAGTATGAACCTGACATAGTTGGTATTAACCCCTTATAACTCAGACTGCCACCACTACATGGCAGCTGGAAGAGTAGGGTACAACACCAGAAAATGGCGCTTTTATGAATGTGCCATTTTCTGAGGCGGCTGCGGGCTATGATTCGCAGCATGGGGGCCAAGAACGCTTGAGCCTCTGCACGCTGATGATTTCAGCCCCCAGTTGCCTATTTGTACATAGTTGGAATCCAAAAAGACTGCAAAGCCCCACGTAATTTTTTTAAAAATTATTTCACAAAATAATTTAAGAAAAAAGGGCTTTGATGTATATTGATTACCATCCAGGTAAAATTAGGTAGCTGGGGGTTGGTGGCAGCCCGTACCTGCGTGTTGTATCTGGATGGAAACCAAAAACACTCTATTCCCCTTTATTTTGCGGTATCTATTATATAATTGCCGTAGCGACTTCCGTCGGAGCGGCGCAACTTCCGGTGGCTTTGTTAGCGAGCGAGCTGCTTCTCCTGGACTCTCCCCGTGGCCGCGTAGCGGCCACGGCGACTCACGAAGCAATGCCCGCAAAGCGGGCATTGCGAGTTGTTGCAGTCTTGCGAAGCAATGCCCGCGAAGCGGGCATTGCGAGTCGCTTTGCTAACAAAGCCAGGGCTGGCTACGAGCATGGCGCTGTAGTGTACACCGCTATGGTATACTACAGTCCCATGGCCATACGCTTTACACCTGACAGGCGTATGGCCATGGGACTGTAGTATACCATAGCGGTGTACACTACAGCCCCATGCTCTTAGCCACCCCCTCAGTGCGCCGCCCCTACCCCTAAGTCGCCACCCGCTAAGCCACCACCACCTAACCCCCGACCCGCAGCATCCTAACCCCCCGCCGATACCCCCTAAGCCCCGCTGCCCGGCGCTGCTCTTAGCCACCCCCTCAGTGCCTCGCCCCTACCCCTAAGTCGCCACCCGCTAAGCCACCACCACCTAACCCCCGACCCGCAGCATCCTAACCCCCGCCGATACCCCCTAAGCCCCGCCGCCCGGCGCTGTAGTGTACACCGCTATGGTATACTACAGTCCCATGGCCATACGCTTTACACCTGACAGGCGTATGGCCATGGGACTGTAGTATACCATAGCGGTCTACCCCCTAAGCCACCGCCGCCCTCAGTGCACCGCCCCTACCCCTAGGTCGCCACCCGCTAAGCCCCGACCACCTGCGCCAACCCTACCCCTAAGTCACCACCCGCTAAGCCCCGACCACCTAACCCCCGACCCGCAGCATCCTAACCCCCGCCGATACTCCCTAAGCCCCGCCGTCTACCCCCTAAGCCACCGCCGCCCTCAGTGCGCCGCCCCTACCCCTAAGTCGCCACCCGCTAAGCCCCGACCACCTAACCCCCGACCCGCAGCATCCTAACCCTTCGCCGATACCCCCTAAGCCCCTATCCCCTAAGCCGCGACCACCTAACCCCCCACCCGCAGCATCCTAAGCCCCCGCCGATACCCCCTAAGCCCCTATCCCCTAAGCCGCGACCACCTAACCCCCGACCCGCAGCATCCTAAGCCCCCGCCGTTTACCCCCTAAGCCACCGCTGCCCCTAAGGCCCTACCCCCTAAGCCCCCAGCAGCAGCCCCTAAGCCCCTACCCCCTAAGCCCCGTAGCATCCTAGGCCCCCGCCGATACCCCTAAGCCCGCCCGCCTATCCCCTAAGCCCCCGCCGTCCCCTAACTTAACGCCGCTGTCACCTAAGGCCTACACCCCAAGCCCCCGCTGTCCCCTAACCTAACGCCCCCGTCGATCACTTACATCCCTTCAAGTCATCTGATCGTCCGTCCGTCCGATCCTCAACTCCTCCGTCCGGCCAGGCGTCCTCTTCCTCCGGCCCCGGGGGTCTTCTCTCTTATTTTCGCCATCTTCGCCTCTTCGTCCGGCCCCGGGGATCTTCCACCTCCGACGTCCTCTTCCTTCTCATTAAGATAGAATGGAAGAAAAATCCCCCATTCTACCTCAATGAGATCTCAGGCCCTCTTCTGATTGGTCGAGGTATACTGCCCTCAGCCAATCAGAAGAGCCCCTCAAAACTGAGACGCAGTTCTCATTCAGGTCCGCCTTTTTTTTTACCCATTGACATACATTACCGGTGTGTCGGCGATTTTATGGCCGCCCACCTGGTTCTATTTGTCGGCCCTAAAATCGCGGACACACCGCTAATGCATCTCTATGGGCAGTCAGCCCGATTTCGGATTGAACGCCGACCAATCAGAATTCGAGCTGACTGCCCATAGACATGCATTAGCGGTGTGTCCGCGATTTTAGGGCCGACAAATAGAACCAGGTGGCCAGCCATAAAATCGCCGACACACCGCTAATGTATGTCAATGGGGAAAAAAAAAGGCGGACCTGAATGAGAACTGCGTCTCACTCTGAGTTAAAAAAATAAATAAATTAAATAATAAAAATAATAATTTAAAAATAATTTAAAAATAATAAAAAAATAAATAAAAAATATTAAATAATTAAATAAAAATAATAATAAAAAAAAAAAAAACTGCGGACCTGAATGAGAACTGTGTCTCACTCTCACTTAAAAAAATAAATAAATTAAATAATAAAAATAATAATTTAAAAATAATTTAAAAATAATAAAAAAATAAATAAAAAATATGAAATAATTCAATAAAAATAATAATAATAATAAAAAAAAAAAATGCGGACCTGAATGAGAACTGTGTCTCACTCTCACTTAAAAAAATAAATAAATTAAATAATAAAAATAATAATTTAAAAATAATTAAAAAATAATAAAAAAATAAATAAAAAATATTAAATAATTCAATAAAAATAATAATAAAAAAAAAAAAAAAAATGCGGACCTGAATGAGAACTGTGTCTCACTCTTCACTTAAAAAAATAAATAAATTTAAATAATAAAAATAATAATTTAAAAATAATTAAAAAAATAATAAAAAAATAAATAAAAAATATTAAATAATTCAATAAAAATAGTAATTAAAAAAAAAAAAAAATGCGGACCTGAATGAGAACTGTGTCTCATCTCACTTAAAAAAATAAATAAATTAAATAATAAAATAATAATATTTAAAAATAATTAAAAAATATATAAAAAATAAATATAAAAATTAATAATTCAATAAAAATAATAATAAAAAAATAAATGAAAAATAATTATAATATTAATAATAATAATAATAAAATAAATAAATGCTAATAATAATGCTATTAATGCTATTAATGATGTTATTAATGCTAATTAATGCTATTATTAATGCTATTTATGCTAATAATAATGCTATTAATGCTATTAATAATGCTATTTAATTCTATTAATGCTAATATTATCTTTATTAATGGTATTATTAATGCTAAATTAATGCTAATAATAATGCTATTAATGCTATTAATGCTAATAATAATGCTATTAATGCTATTAATAATGTTATTAATGCTATTATTCATGCTAATAATGCTATTATTAATGCTATTATTAATGCTATTAATGCTAATATAATGCTATTAATGCTATTATTAATGTTATTAATGCTATTAATAATGCTAATAATGCTATTATTAATGCTATTTATGCTAATAATAATGCTATTAATGCTATTAATAATGCTATTAATGCTATTAATGCTAATATTTATCTTATTAATGGGTATTATTAATGCTATTAATGCTAATAATAATGCTATTAATGCTAGTGATGCTAATAATAATGCTATTAATGCTATTAATAATGTTATTAATGCTATTATTAATGCTAATAATGCTATTATTAATGCTATTAATGCTAATAATAATGCTATTAATGCTATTAATAATGTTATTAATGCTAATAATGCTATTATTAATGCTATTTATGCTAATAATAATGCTATTAATGCTATTAATAATGCTATTAATGCTATTAATGCTAATATTTATCCTATTAATGGTATTATTAATGCTATTAATGCTAATAATAATGCTATTAATGCTAGTAATGCTAATAATAATGCTATTAATGCTATTAATAATGTTATTAATGCTATTATTAATGCTAATAATGCTATTATTAATGCTATTAATGCTAATAATAATGCTATTAATGCTATTAATAATGTTATTAATGCTATTATTAATGCTAATAATGCTATTATTAATGCTATTAATGCCAATAATAATGCTATTAATAATGTTATTAATGCTATTAATGCTATATTTATCATATTCATGCTATTAATGCTATTAATAATGCTATTAATGCTATTAATTATGCTATTAATGCTATCAATGCTAATATTTATCCTATTAATGGCATTATTAATGCTATTAATGCTAATAATAATGCTATTAATGCTATTAATAATGTTATTAATGCTATTATTAATGCTAATAATGCTATTATTAATGCTATTTATGCTAATAATAATGCTATTAATGCTATTAATAATGCTATTAATGCTATTAATGCTAATATTTATCTTATTAATGGTATTATTAATGCTAATTAATGCTAATAATAATGCTATTAATGCTATTAATGCTAATAATAATGCTATTAATGCTATTAATAATGTTATTAATGCTATTATTAATGCTAATAATGCTATTATTAATTGCTATTTATGCTAATAATAATGCTATTAATGCTATTTAATAATGCTATTATATGCTATTAATGCTAATATTTTATCCTATTTAATGGTATTATTAATGCTATTAATGCTAATAATAATGCTATTATTATGCTATTAATGCTAATAATAATGCTATTAATGCTATTAATAATGTTATTAATGCTATTATTAATGCTAATAATGCTATTATTAATGCTATTAATGCTAATAATAATGCTATTAAGGCTATTAATAATGTTATTAATGCTATTATTAATGCTAATAATGCTATTATTAATGCTATTTATGCTAATAATAATGCTATTAATGCTATTAATAATGCTATTAATGCTATTAATGCTAATATTTATCCTATTAATGGTATTATTAATGCTATTAATGCTAATAATAATGCTATTAATGCTATTAATAATGCTATTAATGCTATTAATTCTGCTATTAATGCTAATATTTATCCTATTAATGCTATTAATGCTAATATTTATCCTATTAATGCTATTAATGCTATTATTAATGCTAATAATGATATTATTAATGCTATTCATGCTAATAATAATGCTATTAATGCTATTACTAATGTTATGAATGCTATTATTAATGCTAATAATGCTATTATTAATGCTATTAATGCTAATAATAATGTTATTAATGCTATTAATAATGCTATTAATGCTATTAATTATGCTATTAATGCTAATATTTATCCTACTAATGCTATTAATGCTAATAATAATGCTATTAATGCTATTAATAATGCTATTAATGCTATTAATTATGCTATTAATGCTATTAATGCTAATATTTATCCTATTAATGGCATTATTAATGCTATTAATGCTAATAATAATGCTATTAATGCTATTAATAATGTTATTAATGCTATTATTAATGCTAATAATGCCATTATTAATGCTATTAATGCTAATAATAATGCTATTAATGCTATTAATAATGCTATTAATGCTATTAATTAGGCTATTAATGCTATTAATGCTAATATTTATCCTATTAATGATATTAATAATGCTATTAATGCTAATAATAATGCTATTAATGCTATTAATAATGTTATTAATGCTATTATTAATGCTAATAATGCTATTATTAATGCTATTAATGCTAATAATAATGCTATTAATGCTATTAATAATGTTATTAATGCTATTATTAATGCTAATAATGCTATTAATAATGCTATTAATGCTAATAATAATGCTATTAATGCTATTAATACTGTTATTAATGCTCATAATACTGCTAATAATGCTATTAATACTGCTATTACTGCTAATAATAATGCTATGGCTTATATTATTGCTATTGATGATGCGATTATTATTTAAAAATCTTTAAAAAAACAATAAACATATTTTAGATACCCGATGCATTTGCATCAGGCTAACAGCTATAACTACTATAATCAAATTAATGCACGTTCTAGAATCCCGATGCATTTGCATCGGGCTCACAGCTAGTGATACAAAAGCATGGTGTTTTTGCTGCTCAAGCAGTGTTCACAGGAAACGAGTCATGACAGTGACAGGATAATCATCTGACCCCTCGCTGGCATGGCAACACATCGACGCCCCATGATCATGACAAGGGGTCGCCGATGGCTGCAGGGAACAGCATGACCCCCGTCGCAAGTTAGATTGCGCTGTCAGTGTTTAACAGTGTGATCTAATAGACTAACAGGCAAGGGTAGATCTCTGATCCATCCACACCTGGTAGCTGGATATGTCGGACGATCAGATCAGCTGACATGTGCAGAAAATTATACAAGCTCTGTGTGTGAACTCAGAAAAAATGAGGTGAGCTAGGGTGTAAGTATATGTCCTGGGTTGTTAAGGGGTTAACATTATAACCTGATGTAAACAATAGTTTTTGAATGACACATTTACTTTACTGATAATGACCAAATGTTTTCACTCACATCTGTTGATTTACTTTATTCATTTGGTGATTGTGCCAGTATTTAATCTGATTATGTATATCAAGAAGTGGATGACAAATTAGGACAATATCACTTTTCTTTCTTCATACTATTTGATTGAGATGGCTTAAGTATGGTCATATTAAGCACCAAAGCTCATAGCTGATCTTTGGAATGGGTTAAATCTGCTGTACTAGATTCATCCTATAGTTGTAGAGGGTGGGCCATTTATATGAGATGCACCTAAATAAAATGGGAATGGATGGTGATATCAACTTCCTGTTTGTGGAACAATAGTATATGGGAGGGGGAAAACGTTTCCAGATGGGTGGTGACCATGGCGGCCATTTTGAATCCAACTTTATTTTTTTCAATGGGAAGATGGTCATGTGATACATCAAACGTTTTGAGAGTTTCGTAAGAAAAAACAATGATGTGCTTGGTTTTAATGTAACTTTAATCTTTCAAGAGTTATTTACAAGTTTATGAGCACTTATAAAATGTATTCAAATTGCTGCCCATTGTGTTGGATTGTCAATGCAACCCTCTTCTCCCACTCTTGACACACTGTTAGCAACACCGCAGAAAAAATGCTAGCACAGGCTTCCAGTATCCGTTGTTTCAGACGCTGCACATCTCGTATCTTCTCAGCATAGACAATTGCCTACAGATGAGTGATGAGGCAAACTTTTTTGTGAATGATGAAGATAATAAACGAAGCCACAGCTATTGGTCTGACACTAACCCACAGTGGATAGATCCCTCCAAGACTGTTGGAACACAAAAATTGATTGTATGGTGTGGTATACGGAGTACAAACATAGTGGGGCCATTCTTCATCAATGGAAACTTTAATGCCACTGGATATCTGAAATTGCTACATGATTCAGATATCCAGTGGCTCTGAAGACCCATGGAAGTCATGGAGGAGCTTTTACAGGAGACCCATCAGAGTTTCCTCTGAAGGGGGATTGGACTTGCTGAGAACATGTCTTACTACAGATTTACCATCTCCCACAGCGGTTAGTGTATCAGCTGCCTCAGCACCTATATGCATGGCTCCAACATCGCCAAGGGAGCATTGCAGGAGTTGGCCCCGGGCAGAAAGAGAACAACAAGCTGACACTAATCACCTCAGATGTTGCTGGTGAGGCGCCGCAAAGGTATCGGTCACCACCACAAGAAAGCTGCCGCATCGCATAGAGCGGCCAGCAAATCTAAGATGCAGGAGCAGAGGAGCCGGCAGAAGTCACCGACGAGAACCACCCCTACACATAAAGAGGCTGCAAGTGTCATGCCTGAACCTGGAGGATCTGGTAGGGTCTCTGGGCATATGTGTCTATTGATACAGCAGGTCCTGAGTCTAGTGGGGTCGGGTTACATTTGATTAACTACAGGTCACAGGGCAGTGGGTTGGCTGCTGCAGCACCTGTAATCCCATCTGTGCCTGCATCTAGCGCTCCTTTCATGCTGGATCCCATGGGAGCATGGACTTCTGTTCACTCATCATCTGATGGTGAGGACGGCCAGCTCATGGGTCCTTCATCTTTTCACTATTGTCGGCTTTTTCAATTTTATGAATGAATGCGGTGGCGCCTCACTGTAGAGGAGATACTGTACGTAATGTAGGTACTGTATGAGCCCCTGTCCTTGGTCTTGAAAGTTGTAACATTAGGTCTATGGCGGTGCGCTGCCCACAGACCTAATGTTATAACTTTCAGGACCAAGGACAGGGGCTCATACAATACATTACATACAGTATCTCCTCTACAGTGAGGCGCCGCTGCATTCATTCATAAAATTGAAAAAGCTGACAATAGCCGGCAATACTATAATGACACATATTAACCCCTGACATGCCCACCTGAGTGGACAGCATATCTCTAAGGAGGGTGGGCACCCCCTAGAGACATGTTGCCCTCATGTATTATTAAGATTAACCCTTTGTTCATCCCTGTGGCAGCAGGGATGAACAGAGCATACGACTGCCGCAGGCACTCACATGTGCCTTGCGGCAGCTGCATGGGCTCCCATAGGAGCCCATTATAGCAATCCGGTTTCCTAACCGCTGTGAAAACTGCAGCCTGCAGGCTGCAGATCTGCAAGCGGTAACCAGATTGCATGTAGAGCAATCCGGTTTAAATAATGGGCGGGGAATGGTTCCTTATCCAATTTTGAGCTTTTTAACAGCTCAAAACTGGATCAGGATCTGAATATTTTAGCGCAAATGTGACCCTAGCCTAAATGTTTTTTTTATTAGGCCGGCTTCACACAGTGGTGTGATCCGATCCGGCGCTGTCAGGGATGAACCTGACAGCCCCAGACCGGATTTGCTAACAGAATCGGAGGGTAAATATGCCCTCCGGTCCGGCGTGCAGCCGGATGCCGCTAATAGCAGCCACAGCTGCTGATTTTTCAAGATCGCGGCTAGCAGGGAGTTACCACAGTCCTGAAATTACAGCAGCGTGCAGACGCCGGTATCCGGTTGCCGGATCCTCCCGGATCAGGGCAATCTGGACCCATAAACTCCCATGTTAGGGAAAGCCAGATTGCCCCGGATCCGGGAGGATTCGGCAGAATCCGGGAGGTTTCGATTTGGGGAGATCTTTCTCCCCGAACACAAAAATACTGCATGCTCCGATTTTGTGTCCAGGAGAAAAATCTGATTCCTCCTGGATTCTCCAGGACACATGGAAACCGGATGGCAGAGAGCTGCTATCCGGCTCCATCCGACCCCATAGGATACTATGGGGCCAAAATCCGGTCCGGAGATGTCCGGTGTAAACCGCGGTGTGAAGGCGGCCTTATTCTCATATAAATTCAACAAGTAAATTCAGACTGCTCAGTATTAGGCTACATTAAGACTGTGCGCTTTTGATCTGTTTTTGCCATGAAAATGCAGTGGACGCATCACTTGGAATTTCAGTGAACATTTAGAATTTCAGTAAAGTCAATGGGTTTCAAGTTTTGACATTCAATCTGTGTGCTTTTGATCTAATCCGTTTTAGGGTAGAAAAGTGATCCTGAAAAAAAAAAAGAGCATTTAAATTATGGCGGCGTTTTTCTGATCTTTTTTCCTATTGAAACCATTGTCCAAGGGCTAAAAAACGCACCAGTAAAAAACGCAACAAAAATGAATCAAAAATGGATGATCCGTTTCTAATGTGATTTTTAGAAAAGCTAATCCAGAGTCCCAGTTGACAAAGTGAGAAAAATGGATCATAATAAAACGGGTTAAATCACACAGTCTGAATGTAGCCTTAATCAGTTCATTCTGTTATTAAACTGTTTTTCATGCTTAGGCTACATTCCCACAATGAGCTTTTGGTGAGTTTTTCATGTTGCAGATTTTTTGCACCATTTGTGCACCTACTGTTTAAATTATGTTACTTGTATTTTCTCATTGCGTTTTTGTGTGATTTTTACTTGGTTTTTGATACTTTTAATTTATTGCTCTTGTTTGTATGTGATATTTTAAATAAAACCGCTTTGTTTTTTATATTTCTTGGTATTTGGCTTTGAGAAAACTTTATATAATTTGATATCTTTAGGTGTGGATTACATGGACTTTTGAAGCATTTCCAATGCGGAAATGAACTACAGATGCATGTGTGTCTTTTACTTACAGATATTCTGCATGTAATGAAAGTCTATTGGGAAAAAGTTTGCCACAAAACCTCACCATACACACAAACGAATTGACATGAGGATTTTAAACAAGCAGCGCAGGTCAGTTTGTGCTGAGTAAAAAATGAGTGGGCAGGAAATTTCTGTTATTGCCATCCATTTTGTTAGAGCTGTGAGATGCTGCGTTTTTGACGTAGTGAAAATACACAGCATTGAAAATTGACTAAAAGTTCTTTGTGGGAATGTAGCCATCGTCTATTAGGCTGTGTGCACATGATCAGTAAAAGCAGCATTTTGGATACAGCTTCTTGCCGATGTGTCCAAAATGCTGCATTGTACAGTAGCAACATAGTGGATGGGATTTGTAAAAATCCCCTGCTCACTGTGCTTCTCTTGACCGCCGTGTTATTTCAGCTGCGGTGAGGGTTTCCAGACTTTGATATCTCCACAGCATGTTAATCTCATGCTACTGAGTCAGAAGAGCTAACTATTGAGAGCACGCAGGGAGAAAATGCCCTGCACGCACCATAGGTCATGACTAGAGGGTGGGTGTGGTCTTCTTGCATGCACCCAATGGTTCCAGCAGATCTGGAGGTGCGCGATGCAGCGACTCCAGATTGTGAGCACACAGCCTTAAACAAGGGTCACACTAGCGCTAGGAATGCATTCAAGGGGGTTCTGTTAAAAAGACAGAATCTGGCAGCATTAACGCAGCGTAACTGTAATGGTAACGCTGCCTTAACACTGCTAATACAATGCTATGGGTGACGAACCCCCAAGCGCAGCCAAACGCCGACATGGAAGTGCTGGAGTTTGAAACCTCGCACTATTTACAAGCGCATCACATGACGCGGAAGCACACGTCATGTGGTCCACTTGGAAATAGCTCGAGATTTCAAAACTCCGGCACGTACATACTAGTGTTTGGCTGCCCTCGGGGGTTCGTTATCCGTATGATTGTATTGGCAGTGTTAAGGCAGCGTTACCATTCTGGTTATGCTGTATTAATGCTACCAGATTCTATCTTTCTAACGGAACCCCCCAACTCTTATGACTGAAGCATTAGGTTGCCTATTCTGTTAGACATTCCTCAGGTTTTAGGTACTGTCAATGTTTAAGATTCCAAGAGGTATTAAGGCTCCTTTCACATTAGCGGTTTTCGCTGATGTGCGGCAGATCCTGCAGGTGGCCGCCTAACGACCGACTTGCAGCCCAGATCCGGCAAGCCCCATGCATTCTCTATGGGGCTTGTGGTCTGGTGCGGCAAGTGCGGTTACCCCGGATCTGTCGGATCTGGCACTTGCGGCCGCAAGAAAAAAAGCTGGCAAAACAATGCAAAAAAATGCAACTTGGCTGTCACAGTAATTTTACAGTTATAACTTCTAGAAGTGTCAAGATTTTCTCTTTCATTTTAGGAGGGACATTATTTCTCATGTATCGTAGTCAATGAGTCTTTAAGAAACCAAAGTTTTGAGCAATTGTAAATGTTAAAATGATTAATCTTCTGTTTCATTTCTGAAGTTGCGCTCAATGAGTTGAAATTGAGAGACTCCAACATTGCTGCCCTGAAGGTCATTTCTAGTTGATATAAGCACAGTATGGCAAAGGGGATTCTTCAGTATAACATTTCTAGAAGATTATTTCCTTGGAAGTGGTGAGATAAAGAGAAACAAGTATTTATCAGTTCCACTTATCATCATTGAAGATAGATTGGAATTAATGCAGTCTACTGTATGAGATTTAACTCCTACTAAATAAAAAGAACCCTTCGGATATGTCGATATGTCAGTTCATTCTTTATGTTTTATACCAGGGTATGGCAGCAATATTCAGTTGATATAAAGTACACTTTTCCCTCTGATAATAAACAAATATAATCTATGAAATCCCTGATAGAATTCTGTCATTGTCTGTGGCTACCCTATGTGGGATTTGGAAAATGGCGAATATGCAGTTGAACAGCATTTTAATGCAATCGTTTGCCTCATATGGATTATTCTCAATGTGTCTTACATCCTGATGTCCAACAATGTGTGGGTTATCCTATTTTAATGTGTCGTTTTCTCATTTTATTTTCAGCTGAAATAGTTGACAGTGCATGCATTCAGACAAGATGCTTGGTCTAATCCATTGCTTCTAAAAATGTTATATTTATGTGGATTATAAAAGCCTACACATAAATGAATTGGGACAAGATTCACTGTAACTGCTGAAAGAGCTTAGTCGGCCCAG
Source organism: Allobates femoralis (assembly GCA_033576535.1). NCBI lineage: Eukaryota > Metazoa > Chordata > Amphibia > Anura > Aromobatidae > Allobates > Allobates femoralis. The sequence goes on from JARQOC010000004.1 coordinate 258,921,358, forward strand.
TGCAGAATATTCACCACTAAGCCCCTGGCACATATGAGTTGATCTGCTAAGTACTATGTATGAATATCTCTTACATTCTGAATGGTACTTTAAGATTGTATTGGTATTAAATTGTTAACCTCTAGCATATACTTTAAAAAACAGTGTTAAGGACATAGTTTGATATAATTGCAATTCTTTGATTGATAATTAATTTGCAATAAAACGGTTCCTTCTTAATATATTTATAACAATTTCACCATTAAAATAAACTATGTATTGTATAATCTTGTGCGTTCCTTCCTAAAAGCAATTTCAGACATCTGACCACTAGGTGGCAGTCTGAGGCCAAATATACTGTAATAAACAGGAAAAAGGTAGACAATAATAGAGGTTAGGTTATTTATTGCTCTGAATTTTCATAATTAGTGTTAGATTAATAATTAGTTAGGAAAAGTCAGTGTAAATCTTGAAAAATAATAATTTATATACTGTAACAGTAAAAAAGTAACCACTACATTTAATGGTCACCTACATCACATGTACTGCTTCAACAGAACATGTTTACAACTCTCAATAAGAAAAGAAAATTTATCTTAGTGTAGGGAACCATTAATGAGATATGCCATGAAGTGGCTACCGGGCAGGTATAAAAATGGCCATTTTTCTATTTTAACTATCTCAATTTATCATATATTTCCTTAGCAGTATTGCATGTCTATAGTCTTACAGTCACGGTTTGCATGCTTTAGCATTTCAGAGTGCAACTGTCTCTTGTTATAATATGTCATATTCAGTGTGCACCTGTTCACACTGCATGTTAGGGAGTGACAGCTGTTTTTTATCTAGATTATGAGGTCATGCCTTTTGTGACTGTTTATGCACCCCTTCCCTTCCCCTTAAGTGATTTTATATTCTGTTAACAGGTTCCTATTCACCCATACAAATGGAGTTTTTTTTAAACCCAGAGAGATGCTTTATCTGAGCGTAGGAACCAAGTAAAGAGGTGCACCATGATGTGGCTGCGGGGGTAGATAGAGAATTGGCCATTTTTATATGCTAATTATCTCAATTTTTCTTATAATTCCTTAGCAGTAGTGCATGTCTATATTCTTATGTTCGTGGTTTGCATGTGACACGCCCCCAGGAGCATGGGGTACTCAGAACTGGACTGGTTGGGTCTCTTGGGGGACGCATAGGGGCTGAGACTCGGCTCCATGGCCCTCCGGAGTCACTAAAAATGCCGGGGAAATGAATTAGGGATAAAGTATCATGATGCCACCCGTGGTGTTCGGCTATGTGGGCCGACGCTGCCAGACGGGACCACTGGGGATGATGGATGAGCAGTTATGGTGGTATCGCTCCCCATGGGTGGAGCGTATCCCCAGGGCAACCAGAAAGTCTTTGGCGTTGGAAGGTCATTGTAAAGCAGGACGGAGGGTGCAAAGTAACAGACAGACCCACGGTTTTTGATTCCTCAGGTCCTTTACTGGTGGTTCAGGTACAAGCCGAGACACTATCAGGCGATGGTACTGGAGTCTGTGCAACTTAGAAGCAAGTCGGGGTTCTCCTCATCCTGCAAGTTCTGAGGCCTCCTTGTTGCATTCCTTCAGCGGGTCCCTGCTGCTGCCTAAAGCTGAACTGCGACCCTCTCTCTCTCTTCCTGCGTTGTGCCAGTATGGCAAACAGCTTAAGCCCTTCTCCAGCCCCACTTCCCTGGCGGTGTCTCCTGGACTCCTTATGCTGTTTTTACTACAAGCACTGTGGTGTGGCTGGGAGACCTGGAATCTCCCACCCTCTTGTATTGGCTGCCGGGTTGTTAGGCTATGCACAGCCTCGGACTCCAGTGTCCGGTTCTGGAACCCTGCGCCAGGGTGAGATAGACAACACTCCACTCCCCAGGCTCTCCTCGACTTCCTCAGAGCCTTGCTTATGGGTCCCTCAAGCTAGGTTTCTGCTACCCAGGGACAAGCTTAGCTCTGCTCAAGTCCACAGGATGTCTTCCTCAGTACTGCTCCATACTGAACTGACTAACCCGGGTTTAGAGCTCCCCTTCAGGCCTGGAGGCAGAAAAGGTGTTGTGTGCTTAGGCTCACCTGGTGTGGATACCCATTGTTGCTTCCAGATATGACACTACCCGCCAAGGGAGGCAATGACATTGTGGCATCCGGACCCTGGGGTGCAACACATGCTTTACCATTTCAGAATGCAACTGTCTCTTTTTTTATAAAATGTTCACAACTCTGACCCATAGAGGTGTTAGATTTAATGGCAACCTTTCAATACAAATTACACTAGACTCACACTTGTACTTTGGATTCATATGTTGAAAAACTATTGAAGAGACATTGTGAATGTCGACTTTGAATGGATCTTTTTATATTTGGGCATATATATATATATATATATATATATATATACAGTATATAAAAAAGTACATTTTTTACTCAACAATTTTGTACTCACATGGTAAGAAAATACATGGGATGTGCAGAGCTTTTTCAATTGCTCACCAAAAATAGTTTGATATATACTCAGTAGCAAACAGCAGTCGTGATTGTGTCTATTCTGATGCATTAGTATTTTTGGCAGCTGCAAACTAGAAGGAGAAGACAGAGGGACGAAAGGCGACTTAGGTATATCCTATCAATGTAGCTTATGGTCAGCATGGGGTGTTTCAAACGTTGTCTAGTGTGCTATGTCAATTTCCTAAAAGTTTGAGGACTAGCTCTGTATGACTCCAGAAGCATTGGATGGTTTTCTGTTGAAACTGGTTATGTACCTCCAGCTTTGAGATACCCACTGTCATTCTAGTGTCTCCCTAGGACAATGCTTGGTTGCCACTCTAAGGTTAGTCATTGTCATTATACATAAATGTACATATGTAAAGACATTTGTATAGTAAGTGCTGTATTTTTAGTAATTTTAATAGGTACTTTTCAACTGACAAGAGGTTTTCATCTCTCCCCTTTTATTTCTGCCTTGAAAGTCAACAATTTATGTGATATTGAGGGGGAGACCTTCATCAGACAAAAATTGTTCTAAACATAATGCTTCATCCATCACATCCATGCATCAACATTGCAGACAAATTTTACAAAGTGTTTGGGGGCAGCAAATGACAAACATATTAGGGTACAGAGACAGTCACACAGCAGCTTGGTTATTTAATTACCATATTTTTCAGATTCGAAAACACATTTTTTCCCCAAAATATTGGGGGGAAAACGGGGGTGCATCTTTTAATTTGAATCTTGTGGGGTTTTTTTTAATGCATGCAGGCCCATGGAAAATAGCAGCCCCCACTGCACAATTATGCTACACCCCTGCAGCTCTGGGTCCGCAGCTTTACCCCCATCCTCCATGGACCCTGCAAACCTGCCTCCTGCACCCCCGTTCCACCACCGCTACCTCCCCTCGGTAAGCCATAGTGGTCAAGGATGGGGGGGCCATGTAGCATAATGTGGGATATATATATTGGGATGGGGGGCCATGTACCAGGATGGGGGGGCAATGTAGAAAGATGGGGTGGTCATGTACAAGGATGAGGGACATATATACTAATTGTAAGATGGACACTGGTATTATCAACAAAGAGATCCCATTTCACATTAAAAATTATTTTTTTTTCTCTTTTCCTTCATCAAATTTGGTGCATCTTATAAAGCAAAAATTACAGTACAAAAATTTTTTTAATTTCTCTTAATTCCAGTAGCTGCAATTTTGTGGCAGTATACATCAGCTTTTATGGACAAATAACTTCAGTGTATTCAAGGAATCAATATATGCACAATGCTATTGATTGGCAGTACCAAGACCCTGTCCTGGAAGCCATGTAAAGGACTTGAAATGTAGCTTGCTGTTGTTGGAGATGAGACTAATCAAATGTCGGAAAATCTGTTGAAGCCCTATACTAGTTAATAACCCCTTCCTCACATATAATGTACTATAAGGCTAGGGTCACATTTGTTATTACTGCGTTGCCCGGGGGGGTCGCGCTAAAAATCATGGTAGCACCACGTTTACGCTGCCTATGTTCACCTATGGAGGCCCCGCCCCTAACACGACATCAACACCGGCATCAGCTGGTAATCTAGTGGCATTTCAAAACGCGAGCAAAGACACTGTCCACAGTCAAGCTGAGCTCTGCCTTCTAATGTTATCCACTTAAATGCTGCTATCTTTCTATGCACACCTCTTATTTTCAAAATGTCACATATTATTTTAAGTCTACATTGTTAAGTGATCTTCTAAAGAAGATGGTCCGGTTCCTTGGTTCCTGGATTATCATTTGCCTTCAACTGCAGCGAGTCAAGTTTAGCTCTGCTGTTAACCACTTAAATGCTGCTGTCAATATCTGAACATACCATTTACAGCAAGCAGTCAATGGTCCGCACTGCCCTGCTTGTCCACAGCCCCCTTCTCTCGCAAGGTTATCAGGGGTGCCAATGGGTTACAATAGTAGTCGGGGGCTTGCTGAAAATTCAATCACAGATTCAAATTCCCCAAGGGGAGTACAAAATATAGACAAAAATATTTTTGCGCTATTTCACCAAGCTTGGAATATCTGTACTATTTTCCAGTACATTGAATAGCAATATGAATGGTGTTACTCAAAACCAGAAGTCATCTGCAAAATAAAGCCCTCATACCATACATCTTTCAAATGGAGTCACATTGTGCTCTCTTTGACAATTTTCTGCATAATTCGCCTATATGAAGCGGGCACCTGCAACAATTTATTTATAGACTACTGGGTGACCAGCAGAGTGCCTTATGGTGCTTCAGTGACATTGTACTGTGCAGCTTGTGTGTTTCAGGCTAGGGTCACTCTTGGGTTTGTAATCCAGTAACTGGATCCAGTTTTTCATCCTGAAAACCTGATCAGATACCTGACCCATGGACTCCAATGTTAACAATTGTTTGCCAAAGTGCAATCTGTCTACTGGATCCAGTTTTTGAGAAGTCAGGTTTTAATAGGGTCTGCAACATTTTTTGGCCTTTTAGCAAAACCTGATCAGTTTTTTAACATGGGACCCTATGGGAACCTGATCCAGTACCTGATGGTACATATAGGTACCATCATGTACCTAATCAGGTACCTGTTCCGGTAAAAATGCTTCCAAACAGATAAGGGTAAAAACTGGATCCAGTAATGCATCCAGTTACTGGATGCAGGCTCCTAAGTGTGACCCTAGCCTAACACACCGTAAGACAATGATGATTGGACATATTATTCTTTTATGATAATGTGTACTCAACGTGTCTTTTATTCACCAGACTTGCATTGTGGATCACAAATGTGAAAGGATGAATAGTATTGAAGTGATACTTTTCATTGAACTAATTTTTTACCTACCATTTTCCCCATTTTTTTGCCACCTATTTTTGGCTTGTTTCTTTATCCGTGTTCATTTGTCATTTACAAAGCTGTATTTTTTTTTGCATGTTATGTTCATCCAAATGTTTCCATAAATGTTAAAGTTATTAGCTGTTTAGCTGCATTTACTTCAGTTTCCTGACGAAGCCACCTGTGTGAGGTGAAACACGCATTGAGGCCGGTACCTGGTGTCTGCAGTTATAGTAATGCGCCATATATCGTCTATTTCATCTATATTGACTACTGTCTAGGTTCTGTCTGAGTGTAAAAGGATTATGTCAGTTTACATCCAGCTCATTCTGGTTTGTTATTAGTATATTCCTCCTGGGTACTAAACCAATTTATTTTTATATGGCACTCTCTGTTTCGGATTGATTCTTTGACTTGCTGACCTAATACGAGTTCTCCCTGGGTTATGAGGTATTTCTAGCCTCGGGGTGGTTTTTCCACCATTGTCTCTATTTTTTCTCACCTGGTAGTTTATTCTATTAAATAAGGAATAAAGTCTAAGGGTGTTTGTAGATCTAATGTTGATGTGCGTTTTGCTTAATTTGTGTTTCTAGGTGTTTTTACCACTAAAAACGCATAAAAACGCTAGTGTTTTCCCCCCATTGATTTGAATGGAAACGCATGTAAAAACGCATGTAAAAACGCATGTGCATTTTCAAATGGCCGCTCTGGCCGCAAACCGATGAGCTGCGGGCCCATAATGACTGGGTAGCCGTTAGTGCCACAAGAAGGTACCTCGCCCCTCAGCCCAAAATAGGTCCAAGATCACTGGAGCGTCAGTCTGGATTCCGGTGGTGGGCAATTTTGCTTACTTGTGCCCTCGCCCGTACTGGTAAAGGAAACCCGTGCTCCACCGTAGGAGACCAGGTGTCTGGCGGGAAAGATCTGCAAGGGTGGTGAAAGATAGAGAAGAACAGATTAGACCCCGAAAGACTTGAGAAGGAACATCTAGAAACTCCATAGGGGAACCCTGAACCGGCAACATTCACCCATTAAACCAGACTGTACTGTGTTTCACCTTAACATCTGCTGGTACCCAGTGTAGTGGAGAAGGAGTTGAACTGGTCTCTGTCACTCTTCTTGCCAGTGCCCGGAGGGCTTCAGCACCATCAACATCTCACCGGAGGGGTAAGAACAACCACTACTCCCCTTATCCCCTTCATCATCCTCCATCACCACTGCCCTGAGGTAAAAGCTCCTCCTGTGGGGAGCTGGACCACACTGAGCTGCACCCATCATCACCTCAGCGGCCGGCCTGCCGCGCTGGTATCCAAATTAGATCCACAGGTGGCGTCACGTACTCTCTTTATCCACTGTAAATATTCCTCCCCATCTAACAAATGACAGCCAGGGCACGGAACCGGGAACCAGGTGGGAGAATCAGAGAGACCACACACTGGGGGGCAGGGAAAGTGCACATAAAAGGGAGCAGAAAAGTGTGCAGCAGGAAGTAGCAGAGAGAGCGCAGAGTGGGGGGCAGAGAGAGTGCGCATCATGTGGTCAGAAAGAGCACACAGTCACACAGTGGGGTAGGAAAAGACAGCACAGAGCAGGGAGTAGGAAAGTGCACAGCAGGGGGGCAGAGAGAATGCACAGAAAGGAGGGGAAGAGAGGGCACACAGTGAAGCCAGAGAGATTACATAACAGGGAGGCAGAGAGAGCATAAAACAGGGGGCAGAGAGTGCACAGTGGTGATACAAAAAGAGAGCACACAGCATTGAGGGCAGAGAGAGCACACAGCAGTGGGATAGAGAGAGCACAAAGCAGGTGGGCAGAAAGAGTGCACAGCAGGGGGGGCAGAGAGTGCATATGAGTCAGTCAACAGGATAGCGGGTACTCGGATACCGGGACAGGGGGTCACTTCGGTGGGGGATAACGGCTGGTCGGTTCCCAATTCTGTGCCCTGGACCCTCAATGGCGGGGATGGCTGTGATGATGATGGGGAATGATAATGTGACGCCACCTGTGGTACGTGGTAATGGTTACCAGCGCTGCGGCTGGCCGCTGAGGTTATGGATGGCAGCTTTGGTTGTACAGCTCCCCACAGGTGGAGCTTTACCTCAGGGCAGCGGGGTTTAGGATGGGGGTAGTAGTCCTCACCTCCAGTGATGATGCTGGGGCCCTCCGGGTGCCAAATGAAGTGAGAACAGACACCACTTCAGCTCAAATTTGTCTTTACTTGCACCAGATGGAAACAGGTACAGAGTACAGTCTGGGTTAACGGGTATTGTAACCGTGGGTTGTGAAGGTTTCCTCAGAGTCTGACAGTAATACCCTAAACATGGCGCTCATGGTCTTGCTACTCTCTCTCTCTTACCCCTCTTGAGCCAAGTCTCTAGTCCACGGGGTCTGTTACTTAAAAGTCTTTCGTCGGCATCATGAACCCAGCTGCGGGACTGATGTTGGGCTGCTTTAGGCATGCTTCGGCTCCCTGTGTGTGTCAGGCCCTCAGCTTGCCGGTCTGTAGTTAGGGATGAACCTTGCATCTAGCTACCTCAGCTCCGGTATGCCAGTGTCGACCTGGGTCTCCAGCTGTCTCCAACCAGTCCTGGGTAACCCCCTTACAGAGTCTGGGTCACTGCTCCAAAGATGCACCCTCCTGATGCAGCCGCAGGGTCCCCTGCATCTGCCTTACTTGCTCTCCTCACAGCAACTGTCTGACTGTGCTGTCACTCCCCTTCTCCCGCTCTCTCTAGGATCCACCTCATGGGACCTTCTGAATATCAGTCCCCTGTAATAAAGTGGCCTGTGTTGGGTGTTGGGGTGCAGACTCTGAAGATTCTTCCACGTCCACGGTTACAGAGGCATCACATCTCTATTTAGGGTGTAATACCTCCCTGTGGCACCTTGCCATAGGGGCGCCACACATACAGCAGGGGGGCAGAAATAGTGCACAACAGACGGGGCAAAGAAAGAGCATGCAGGGGGTAGAGAGAGCACACAGGGGGCAGAGAGATGACATAGGGGGGCAGAGAGAGAGCACTGGGGCAGAGAGAGCATATGTCAGACCCCAAGGCTGTGAGGTACTCGGAAACGGGCTATACTGTCTCTGGGGAGCCACGGGGGTCGAGACCCAGTTTCCGTGACCCTGGGTGCAGCTGAAAAAGGGGAAATTACTTCTGGCGGGAAGGGGAGGAGGTGAACAAAGATATTATTTATGACACCACTTGTGGTATGTGGCTATAATGGGCCACCGCTACTGCAGAACATCTGGGGTGATAGACGGGCAGTTGTGATGGAGTGGCTTTCCACGGGTAGAGAAATTCCCCGGGGCAGTGAAAGTAGTTTAGGGGTAGGGTGCAGGACGACGGGCACAAGCAACAGGCAGACTCACTGTTTTGTTGGTCACTCAGTCTTTTACTTGTAGCGATGGTTCAGAGCAGCTATCCACTGAGTCTTGACTAAGAGCAACTCAGGGTTCCTTCTCACCCGGCTGGGTCTTTGGTTCACTCACTGCGCTCTGATTGTTGGCTCAGCTGTCGGCTCTGTCTCTTCCTGCGAGGTTCCGGTATGACAGGCAACTCAAGTCCTTTCTAACCCTCGTCTCAGGTGTTGGTTCCTGAACTCTCTCCGTTGCTGTGTCTCCGGACACGGTATGGCTTAGGAACTTGGAATTCCCCACCTTCTGGTGTTGCCTGTCAGGACGTTAGACATTGCACATTCTCGGACCCGGTGTCCATTCTCTGCGCCTTCCTTTGGGGTGAGCACGGTGTCACTCGGCTCCCCAGGTGTTCCTGCGATTCTCCTCAGACCTAGCCTTAGGCCTGGCACCGAGTCAGCAATCCTGGAACGAGCTCTACAGCCTCAGTCCACCAGGATGTCTTCCTCAGTCCTCCTAGGAACTGAACTGCTGTACCTAGGATCAGCTTAGCACAGCTCGATCCTCCAGGTACTCTTCACAGTCCTTTCGGGAACTGTAGATATGAGATAATGCGCAATAGGGATTTATCTAAAAAATAAAGAGATGAGGTGGATAATAAGTGTGAACTGCTCACCTGGTGCGGTTGTGTTACCCACAACCGGTTTTGATCGCCTGTAAGACAGCTCCTGAAGGGCTGCACTTTCACGGTTAGTTTATAGGGGAATTTATAGGGGGGTTCACTCTGAACCTGGGCTTGATCTCCCCATTCTGGCCTTGAGGCAGAAGGTGTTGTGTGTGGTTTACCTGCCTGATGAGAAGACCAGTTTGTTGCTCTCAGCATGACACCACCACCTGGGGCAGTGAGGAAACAGTGGCACTTAAATCCTGGGGTGCCACACATACAGGGGGCAGAGATACTGTACAGGGGGCAGAGGGCACACAGTGGGGCAGAGAGAGCGCACACAAGGGGCAGAGAGCGCACATGTGCACTTTCTTACTCAGCCACCATCATTGGATGCTTTGGTAGACAAAGATGACGGCGGCATGATGCATCACATGACCCCATTGCTTTCAGATTACAGTAATTACAGGATTACGTCAGAGGAAAACTTGGTTGAAGCTAAAAAGGGGATAATAAGGTGTCTCTGTCTATTTTGTATGCAATAAAGGATTTCTGTGTTTGTGTGTTTTTTTCACTTTACTGAAAGTATTGCTAATGGTCGGCTGTGATACTAACTGCTGACGTTAACAATAGGGCTTGATGTCACTACCAAAAAAACTTGATGTCAGCCTCTTTATTACCCAGTTTGCCATTGTCACCAAGGGAGCTGGAGGAGCAGGGTAACCCCCAGCTTTGGCGTTTCTCATGGAGGCGCCAATTCTGGGGTGACTGCTGTCTGCAATTTCCAGTGTGGGGTGCCCAGAATGCTTGGTTCTCACCATGCTGAGAATTCCAGCCCCCCAACTGCCTGGGTTACCTTGGCTGGCAAACAAAAATACAGCAAAGCCTCATCAATTTTTTTAAAATTATTTATTTCAATAAGAAAAAAAATATTAGGGTTCCCCTGTATTTTTCATTGCAAGCAAAGGTAACACCAGGCAGCCAGAATTTCCAGCTGGTGGCTGCTTGGTTTACCTGCGCTGGCAATAGAAAATACAGCAAAGCCCAACATATTTTTTTACAAGGAAATTCAACAATTTATTAACAAAAAAAAACAGAAACAGATTTTTCAGTAAAAATACATTTATTAACATACTTTGGGAGAGAGATCACACGGGGAGAGAGACAGCGGACAGAGAAGAGAACCCACAGGGGGGGAGATACGGTTGCCGTCTCCAGCGCCACAGAGCCTGCCCTCATCAATATGTCACCGCCCTCCCGATGCAATAACATTGGACTCCCATATTGTGTATAACAATCATGCTAAAATATTTGAAAATCAAACACAACCCTAGTGTGGATCACTCATATAACTGACAACATTTTATGTAATTTCATAAGTTATTAAAAATAATTTTCATAATACTCTGGATAGAAATTAATCTAAAATAAAGAAGCACATTTACATTTATGTTTGGCACCCATATAATGTGGTTCATGATATCTCAAAGGCAATGAACTGCATGCAGATTATCTTCTACTGAAATGAGACTTGCTTATATTTTAGCTTACTTCTGTAGCAGGAACTCTTCATAATTCAAGAGGTAAAACATGATTTTGTCCTTCCAGTCTTTCATTCATTACACTTGTGCAGCGTGTGATATTATAAAAGAATAAATGACTCTTCTTGGCACAGGCAAAGCATGAAGTAGACACTCATATATGACTAGGATGACTAAGAGCGTCTTTATTCGACACTTCTAACATGCTGCCATTATGAAGAGGCAGCTTAAAATACTAATGAATATGTTTACAACTTGTATATTTGAACTCCTAACACAATATGCTTTGTCAGTCTTTGCAGTTTTATTCACTATTCAGGTTTTCATTGGAAGACACACAATTTTGTCCTTTTATTTAATCTTTTGGTGTTCATATTAAAGACCAACATATTATTTTCTAGCTTGTCTTTTCATATGGCAAAACATCTTTCTCTTTGCAAATTAGTGATAATAATTACTAACTCTTGCTAATAGATTCTTTAATCCCATATACTGTAATTATATTTAAAGTTTGTTTTCCGCTTAATTTTTCAAAATACATATTAGTCTGATTTTATGTACATCTCAAACCTAGCCAATTGGAAGCTATGTTCTGATATTGTAAAGACAAGAAATAGGAAAAATAAATGCTGGAATTATTGGTCCTCTCCTTCCAAAGTTTTGTAGTAGCCAAAAAGAGAATATATTTGAACACCAAAGATATATCAAATAGGTAAGATTTGTCATATCCTTGAATGTACCGTTGCGTGCTCGCAATCCAGAGGCATTGCGTATTGGATGCAGTACTTACGAACCTGCGGGAACCCATGGGTGCACACAAGGAGACCGCAGCTAACCTGTACCCAAAATCTATGGTGGATGCAGGGTGGCTTCTCCCTGCATTTACCTGATGGTTATATCTTCCGATTCTGCACCATGAAATTAACATGCAGTGGAGATGCTGAAGTCTGGAAACCTGCACCACAGTTAAAAACACGCTGCGATGAGGAGAAGCACAGTGAGTATGGGATTTTTTTTAAATCCCATCTACTATGCTGCTACTGTCCAATGCAGCATTTTGGACACAGCAGTAATAAGTTTCATCCAAACCAGTGCTATTCCTGAGAACATACCCTAAATAGTTCAAAGTAAATACAAAATCCCTTTATCCTACTTAACCCCTTCACGACCAAGAATGTCCTTTGATGTGGACTCACAACCTGAGTCCACATCTTTCCTTGAACATGTCGGCTGATCTGCTATTCTTTAAAAATAAAACAATATAAAAAATACCCATATTTGGTATCACCTCATTCAGAAATGCCCAACCTATCAAAATATGAAATAAAATATTCTGATCCAGTAAACTACGTAATGGAAGAAAAAGTAAAAATGCCAAAATGATAGTTTGTTTGGTTGCTGCAATAATACAGTAAAATGAAATAACAAGTGATCAAAACATTGCTTCTACACCAAGTGGTGTAATTAAAAAAGTCTCCTCAGTATGCAAAAATAAGTCCTCACACAGCCCCGTATCAAAAAAAAAAAATTGAGAGCTTGTGATATAATTTCTGACTTCCAGAAAGTCAGACGTTATGGTCACAAGATGGCGCCACGGGACCCAAGGGAAGCCCATAAAAGGAGGAAAAGTGAGACGGTGAGTGTGAGAATAGGGGCAGAGACTTTAGATTAAAAGCACCATTCCAGTCGAAGAAGAGACAAAAAAATGTTGGAGTGGCGATGTCCTATTTTTATGCCCGTTTTATGTAATATTTTTTAGTTTTTTTCCTATCAGATTACATGTAATAGAAAAAATAAAACAAGTCTGTTTTTCATATTTTTTTAGGGCTACAAAGTGCAACTAAAAACCTTTATATCAACAAAAAATTGGCAAGTGTTAAGGCTTTATCCATAAAATAAATATCCGATAAAAACCTTTATATTGTGTTCCCCTTTACTGTCACATTTATTTTTGTATGTGAAATGTTTTCTGACAATTTTTTTTTTATTTTTATTATAATTTATAATTTTTTCACTTACATATTTGTATTAGTTACACACATTGTGCACCCCATAAAGTCACGAAAAACGTTTTGAGGGCATTTCAGCATTATTGTTTTTTTGCCCGTTTCCCTTGTAACTCGGAGCAGGAATATGAGGCATATATTCGGCACAATCCCCTCCTACTGTATCCCTTCCTGTCCATCATAGACTTTGAGCCCTCGCGGACAGGGTCCCATCCCCTCCTGTTCTTGTTGGTCCGGGTTATATGAAAATATTGAACTTATCCTCATCTACCCTCTTATCATGTAAAGTGTCATGGAATCTAATGGCGCTATATAAATAAATAATAATAATATGTATTTTGGACTGGGCTTTACTGTAGAGGTCACTTGGTTCTAATTAGATCCAGGATCTCCTGAAACCTCTGACCATCTGGAGTTCATGTGATTATTAGTATTGAAGTATGACCATTATTGTTGCTTCCCAACTGTATACATAGCACTCTTTCCTAACCACTGCATACTAAGCATGCTATGCTTAGTATACAGTGGTTAGGAAAGTAGAAAGATGGTAATTCACCATCATCACCTGCTCTACAGAGAGTAAGGCTAGGGGCACACTTGAAGGGTGACCCACGGTTGGCGCATCTGCTTAAAATGTAGAAATTTCCACTGCAGCACATAGCACTAATGCTATGCACTGCCTGACAACATTGCCCCATAGAAACCCGCTGTTTACCTTAGCAGCAGCTCCACACAAAGCCCCAGAAAGTCAGCTTTTCAACAGCATACAGGAAAAGTGGTCTGCAACATTTTCCTGTGTGCTGTTGAAAAGCGCACTTCCTGATGCTTTGTGCGGAGCCGCTGCTAAGGTAAGCAGTGGGTTCCTATGGGGCTGCGTTGTCAGACAGCGCATAGTGTTAATGCTTTGTGCTGCAGAGGAAATTTCTAAGTTTTAAGCAGATGCGCCAAGCGTGGGTCACCCGGCAAGTGTGACCTTAGCCTAAGGCTATATTTGATGACCCCTGCAATTGCATGATTTATGGGCAGTTGCTGAATGGTCTTTTAGAGTCATATGCAGATTGACCTGATGTTTTAAAATGTTTGGTGGTGGCATGTTATTAAGATATAATAACCATTATGTTAATTCACATAACCAATGAAAATCACTGAGTCCAATATCTCCATCATTTTGTAGTTTAAATCACAAGCGTGGAGCCATTGTAAAAATTGGTCACACCAAAATTATATATTTTTTTTGAAGACTGTAATTATTAAATCAGAAGCTTTGGTAGGTTTTTCCAAAAATTTGGAATCTTGTTTTAGGTGGTGACATGGATTTAGGCTAGTGTCAGACTTGCGTCGGCCCCTGAGCCTGGATAATCTTTCAGAAACTTAGTTTCTCCAAGGAGCAGATCATTGTGTTACCATCAGGCAATGCTATGTCCTCCAGGCTATGTATCTCTATGGCAAACAGACGCTTACCGCAGCCGACGGCTCCACAGAGATCTCCAGGATATGTGCTTTTGGAGAGCTCACAGGAAACATGGTCTGCATTTAGCAAATGCATGACGCAAGTCTGACCCTAGCCTAAGAATACCTATCATTATAATCCTCCTGTAAAGGACATCCAATAACTGGCGTTCATAGAAGGTCGTAATTTCTTCCATACAAAACAGTGCAAATGAAATGCTTTATACAGCACAAGCGATCAGGTGATTCCAGATTCAAGTCCCCCAATGGATCAATTAAATACAATAAAAAGTAAAAAAAAGATTAAAAAAATACAAAAGCGACAAAAAAAACCCAAAATGTTTTGCCCAGTTGAAATGAAAAATTTAAAAAACATGTGTCACTGTTTAGAAATGTGCGCTGTATTAAAACAAAAAATAAATTAATCCCATCTGTAAAAAGTGTAAAAAAATAAAATAAACATAAAAACACTTTAATTACGTTTTTTGATTGCAGCAACATTGCAATAAAATACAATGTTTTGTTTGCCTGTTATTATATCGACCCAAAATGGTATCAATAACAACATCAACTCGGGGCACAAAAAATAATCCCTTACACATCTCCATATCCCAAAATATAAAATCATAACAGGTCTTGGAAAAATGGCTTCAACCCCCAAAAAAATCTTATGAACTTTTGCAATTGATTTATCACTTAAAAATAAAGGTGAAATAAAAAATGCATGTTATGTATCTGGATACTTGTACTGATCTGGAGAATCATATTTGCTAGCAAGTTTTACCATAAAGTGGAAATGGTGAATAAAAAGAAACAAATCAATTGTGAAATTTAATTTTTTTTTTTGCAATAATACTACACTTGAAATTGTTTCCCATTTTCCAGTATACTATATGGTAAAATGAATAATGGCATTCAAAGGTTCAACTCATCCTGTAAATAATGAACTCTCTTATGTCTATATCGATGGAGGAAAAATGGCTCTTAGAAGAAGAGGAGGAAAAACTAAAATGGAAAAATGGAAAATGGCCATGACGTGAAGGGATTAACCCCTTAAGGACCGAGTCACTCTGCAGCTTAATGACCAGACCATTTTTTGCAATTCTGACCGGTGTCCCTTTATGAGCTAATATCTCTGGAACACTTCAACGGATCCTAGCGATTATGAGATTGTTTTTTTGTGACATATTGGGCTTCATGTTAGTATTAAATTTAGGTCGATAATTTTTGCGATTATTTGTGAAAAAATCAAAAATTTGGCAAAAACTTTGAAAATTTAGCAATTTTCAAATTATGAATTTTTATTCTGCTAAACCAGAGAGGTATGTGACACAAAATAGTTAATGAATAACATTTCCCACGTCTACTTTACATCAGCACAATTTTGGAAAAAAAAATTTTTTTCGTTCGGACATTATAAGGGTTCAAAGTTCATCTGCAATTTTTCATTTTTCCAGCAAAATTTACAAAACCATTTTTTTTGTGACCACATCACATTTGAAGTCCCTTTGAGGGGCGTACATGACAGAAAACATCCAAAAGTGACACCATTCCGAAAACTGCACCCCTCAAGCTACTCAAAACTACATTCAAGATGATTATTAACCCTTCAGGTGCTTCACGGGAACTAAAGCAAAGTGGAGGGAAAAATGGTCATTTTAATTTTTCCAACAAAAATGTTCTTTTAGCCTCAATTCTTTCATTTTCACAAGGGCAACAGGATAAAATGGATCCTAAAAATTGTTGGGCAATTTATCCTTCACAAATTGATCCGTAAGAAGGAAAAAGTACTTTTTTTTCACACAAATTTTCTTTTTTCATTTTTACGGATCAATTTGTGAAGCACCTGGGGTTCAAAGTGTTCACTATGCATCTTAATACAGCGAAGCCCATTTTTATTCTTTTTCTAGGACTACTTCTAGAAAAAAAATTGCGTGGGGCTCCGCCATATTTTTGGTCCAGCCAGGTACAACTTGGCAGCTACGGACTGCCAGCAACCCCCAGCTGCCTCATTGTACCTGGCTGGCAACCAAAAATACAGCGAAGCCCATTTTTATTTTTTTTCTAGGGCTAATTCTAGAAAAAAAATGGCGTGGGGCTCCGCCATATTTTTAGTCCATTACTAACTGAGAGAAACGTAGGTCTCAATCAAGGAATGAATTATTCAATCAAATCAAATTATAATCAATAATTGAATCTTTATTGTCAAAAAAGTATAAAATCAAAAAACAGAGCTACATTACAGGAAAAAACACATAGCACACCAGAAAACCTTCAAAAATACAGGCTCAGTACAACAATTGCGCAAAAGACCACTGCAAGCAGGGTTAAACCTCAAACAATACATCCATAAGTATCAAAGCACCTTAATTTACTTTTGTTAGATCTATATAAAGTGCCTATCTGTTCCCTAAGGTTATACTTTGGATCTCACAAAGAGGCCGAACTTAGGGAGCGCGTGTATCTACAGGAGGTATCCTGATCGCAGGAAGACAGAAAGATAAGTGTTGATTTACCTGTTTAGAAGGAACGCTGTGTCTGGGCTTCCCACCCCTACGCTGTTTCGCTATGGAGCTTCTTCCGGGGGCGTGAAGAAGCTCCATAGCGAAACGGCGTAGGGGTGGGAAGCCCAGGCACAGCGTTCCTTCTAAACAGGTAAATCAACACTTATCTTTCTGTCTTCCTGCGATCAGGATACCTCCTGTAGATACACGCGCTCCCTAAGTTCGGCCTCTTTGTGAGATCCAAAGTATAACCTTAGGGAACAGATAGGCACTTTATATAGATCTAACAAAAGTAAATTAAGGTGCTTTGATACTTATGGATGTATTGTTTGAGGTTTAACCCTGCTTGCAGTGGTCTTTTGCGCAATTGTTGTACTGAGCCTGTATTTTTGAAGGTTTTCTGGTGTGCTATGTGGTTTTTCCTGTAATGTAGCTCTGTTTTTTGATTTTATACTTTTTTGACAATAAAGATTCAATTATTGATTATAATTTGATTTGATTGAATAATTCATTCCTTGATTGAGACCTAGGTTTCTCTCAGTTAGTAATAGTTTGGTTGGAGTGACATATTGAAATTGAGGACTGGTTGTTATAGCATATTTTTAGTCCAGCCAGGTACAACTTGGCAGCTACGGATTGCCACCAACCCCCAGCTGCCTCGTTGTACCTGGCTGGCAACCAAAAATACAGCAAAGCCTTTTTTCTTCTAGAACTAATTCTAGAAAAAAAAATGACGTGGGGCTCCGCCATATTTTTGGTCCAGCCAGGTACAACTAAGCAGCTGGGGGCTGGAATCCGCAGCATGGAGAGGCCCAAGCGTTCTGGGCCTCCCATGCTGCGAATTGCAGCCTGCAGCCACTCCAGAAAATGGCGCATTCATTGAAGCGCCATTTTCTGGCGCTGTACCCAGACTCTTCCAGTTGCCCTGGTGCCGGTGGCAAACTGGGTAATAAAGGGGTTAATGCCAGCTTTTTATTGGCAGCTGGCACTAAGCCCGAGATTCATAATATAGGGCCAATGTTAGACCCGCCATTAGGAATCTCTGGTAAATAGTCAGAAAACACACACATAGAAAAATCTTTTTATTTGAAAAAAAAACACAAACAAAATTCGGACTCCATCTTTATTATAAAGATCCGACGTAGTCCACAACGAATGTCCCACGACGCTCGATCGCCTCTGCTCAATCCAGAGACTGCAGCAAGGGATCAAGTGTCCTCTTCCTACAGTCTCGGGGGTCAGAGTTATGGTGCACTGTATGACAATGATCTGTTATACAGTGCACCATGACTATGATCCCAGAGACTATAACAAGAGGACACTTGATCCCTTGTTGCACCCATCCATCCACCTATGCACCCATCATCCACGCACGCACACAACCACGCACGCACATCCAAGCATGCACATCCAAGCACGCACATCCATACACGCACATCCACGCACGCACACATCCACGTACGCGCACATCCACGCACGCACATCCACGCACGCACATCCAAGCATGCACATCCACACACGCACACATCCACGCATGCTGACATCCACGCACGCACACAACGCACCACATCACGCACGTTGACATTCACGCACGCTGACATCCACGCACCATGCTGACATCCACGCACATCCACACACACATCCTGACACATCCACATCCAAGCTGACATCCACGCACCATCCACGTACTCACACATCCATGTACCACATCCACGCTGCACATCCACGCACGCTACATCCACGCACGCTGACATCCACATAGGCACACATCCACGCACGCACGCTGACATCCACACACGCACATCCAAACACATCACGCACTACACATCCACGCACGCACATCCAAGCAGCACATCCACCACGCACCCATCCATCCACGCACGCACCCATCCATCCATCCACCACCCATCCATCCACCCATCCATCCATCCACTCACCCACCCACCCATCCATCCATCCACCCATCCATCTATTCATTCATTCATTCATTCATTCATACTTACCCACCGATGGATGAGGAGGAGAAGCCCCTGAGAAGAGGAGGGGCCACACCGGAGACTGCAGAGGAGGAGCGGAGGCCGAGGAGCCCGTGCAGCCCGCCGGAATAGGTGAGCGGGGCTTGAGGGGGGGGGCAGAGGGTTGGATGGGGTAGCAGCTGGGGGGTGGGTGAGTACGAGCAGGGGGAGGGGGCCCTGCACCTGGACCGGCGGGCGCATGAGCCCGCCGGCAGAAAAAGCAGCCTGGAGGAGAGAAGGAGGAGGGCGGGTGGACGTCGGGACGGGGTGCAGGCCGGACACAGGGGGGGCTGGACACAGGGGGGCTGGACACGGGGGGGCGGGACAGGACATGGGGGAAGCGGAGCTGGATGGAGCGGGGGCTGGAGCTGGTGATGGCTGGCGGGTGCGCCGGGTGTGCAGCCCGCCGGCAGATAAATGTGATCCGGGGGGGGGCATGTGTCCTGGAGCGGGAGGGGGGTGAGTAGGGGGAGGGCACCCGCCGATCGGCCCCTCTAGATCTGATTGGAGAGGTCCAATCAGACCTGGAGGGGTAAATCTGTCTGAATCGCTCCGATCGGCAGTTTCAGTTTTACACTGCCGATCGGAGGGGTCCTGGGCAGGGGGGGTTAACAGGGGTGCCCACACCTCTGCCCCTGCCCATTAGCTGTCACTGACAGCTTTTAGAATTGAACTGTCACTGTTCGTTTAGAAGCAGTGACAGTTCAAAGCCATGACGAGTATACTCGTCATGATGCGGGAACTGACATCTTTTCATGACGAGTATACTCGTTATTGGTCGTAAAGAGGTTAAGATAAAATGGCCTGTGCACAAACCACAATGTATGGAGTGGCTGCAGATCTTCTTAGGGTGGAGGCACACTGTCATGCATCAAAAATGGAGCGTTTTTGATGCATGACAGTGATGCGAGTGGTGTGCATTTTTTGCATGAGTGTGGTGCGAGCATGGTGTGTGTGGGTGTATGTGCATAGCTGTATGCATGTGAGTGTGCTGCGAGTGTCAGTGTGTGGTGTGAGTGAGTGTGCTCCTATCCGCGGCCCTGAAGTTTGCTTGGCGGAATTCCTCAGCATGCCAAGCAATCCCGCCGAGCAAACTTCAGCCTCACCGACAGCAGTTAACGGCGTATTCAAACACCGCTGCTGTCTCAATTGCCGGGTTGCCGACACAGCAACCAATCAGCTTTCACAACTGTGACAGCGATGGTGAAAGTTGATTGGTTATAAATGCCTGTAAATACTTTCCATGGTGCTGAAGAAAAAACTTCAGCACCATGGAAAGCAGGGACTTTCAAACACTAGTGGTGTTTGAAATTCGCAGTAAATGCTTTCCATGGTGCTAAAGTGTTATCAGCTGGATTTCTCCATTACGTACAGTACCTGCGCAACTGTCAGGGGAGCCGCAGCTTTATTCATAAATTAGTACAAAGCCGACAATAGCCAGCTATACTGTAAATGCATTATTAACCCCTCACATGCTGAGAGGAGTGCACAGCATGTCTCTAGGGGCGGTGGGCACCCCCTAGAGACATGTTGCCCACAGATAATATTAATAATTAATGTGTTAATACACATTTAACACTTTGCTTATCCCTGCGGCAGCAGAGATGAGCAAATTATATGGTAACAGCATTGCTCAGGATTACACATCCTGAGCAATCCGGTTACCAGATTGCGGTTTCCTGCACACATTTATGTGTGTGAAGGCAATTGAGCTCACCACATCCGGATCTGGATGCAGTGAAAACAATTGCCTGCCCAAATGTGACCCCAGCCTTAGGCTAGGGTCACACATGCATTTTTATTTTGAAATCCTGATCCGGTTTTGAGCTTTTAAAATGCTCAAAACTTGAGCAGGAAACGCTCCTCATAGGAGCCCATTATGGTAACCAGATTGCTTTACAAGCAATTCGGTTACCAGCTCCGAATTTGCAGCCTGCGTGAAAAATCATGCAGGCTGCAGTTTTCGGAGCGGTTCTCTGACCCGCAATGCAGCAACCGCATTGCTCAGGATGTGTAATCCTGAGCAATTCGGTTACTGTATAGTTTGTTCATCCCTGCTGCCATAGGGATAAATAAACTGTTAACAGTTGAATAAAAGCTTAAATATTAATAATAATTGTGGGCAACATGTCTCTAGGGTGTGCCCACCCCCCAGAGACATGCTGCCCACTCACGACGGCATGTCATGTGTTAATAACTCCTGTACAGTAAGCCGGCTATTGTCGGCTCTGTACAATTTTCTCAATGAAGCCGCCTGCTCCTCTGACAGCTGCGCACATACTATACGTAATGTACATATAGTATGTGCGCTGTCCGAGGTCCTGTAGGCATTTACAGTAGAACTAAGGCGGTGCGCTCCCCATAGATCTACTGTAAATGCCTACAGTACCTCGGACAGCGCACATACTATACGTACATTACGTATAGTATGCGCGCAGCTGTCAGAGGAGCAGGTGGCTTCATTGAGAAAATTGTACAGAGCCAACAGGAGC
The DNA here is from genome assembly GCA_033576535.1 of Allobates femoralis. Classification (NCBI taxonomy): domain Eukaryota; kingdom Metazoa; phylum Chordata; class Amphibia; order Anura; family Aromobatidae; genus Allobates; species Allobates femoralis. The sequence goes on from JARQOC010000004.1 coordinate 258,942,716, forward strand.
CGGCTTACTGTACAGGAGTTATTAACACATGACATGCCATCCTGAGTGGGCAGCATGTCTCTAAGGGGTGGACATGTTGCCCACAATTATTATTCATATTTAAGCTTTTTTAACAGATTTAACCGCAGGTATGAGCAAACTGTACGGTAGCCGCATTGCTCCAGATTACACATCCAGAGCAATCCGGTTACCGGATTGCGGTTGCCTGCGCACATTATCCATTAAAAATGTGTGTGAAGGCAATTGCGTTCACCGCACACGGATCTGGATGCGGTGAACGCAATTGCCCTAACAAATGTGACCCTAGCCTTAGATGGTGAAAATACAATTTTGTTAACCCAACTTTATGCTTTTTATCAACTACAATTATATTTAAAAATGAACCACAGCTTTAATGCGCGTCATTGAGATGTGTGATCTGCACATGTCTGAGACAATGTGAGGCTATGTTCACATGTTCAGTATTTGGTCAGTTTTTCACATCAGTATTTATAAGCTAAAACCGGGAGTGGATGAAAATTACAAAAACGTGGTGACATCTTTCCATTAGGCCACATTCACACCTTGAGTATTTGGTCAGTGTTTTACATCAGTTATTTGGAAGCCAAACCCAGGAATGGAACAATCAGAGGAAAAGTATAAGGGCCACATCACACACACAGATATCTGTGCAGATATTGTTCGCAGATCTCTGGTTGCAGTGAAATCATGGACACATTGTTCATTTGTCCACGACCACAAAATGGAACCATGTGTCCATGATTTCACTGCAACCAGAGATCTGCGAACAATATCTGCACAGATATCTGTGTGTGTGACGTGGCCCTAAGGCTAGGGACACACTTTCTCCTAGAATTGCATTCAACGCATCCAGATCCGGATGAACGCAATTGGCTTCAGACAAGCCGCAATCCGGTAACCGGATTGCTCCGGATGTGTAATCCAGAGCAATCCGGTTACTGGATAGTTTCTCATCCCTGCGGCAGGGATGAACAAACTGTAAAATCTGTGAAGAAAGCTTTATTAATGATAATAATTATGCCCACCCCCCTAGAGACATGCTACCTACTTATTTTGGCATGTAATAGGTTAATATCTTGTGCACAGTAAAGCCAACTCCTGTCGGCTCTGTACACTCTTATGAATTAAGCCGCTGCTCCACTGTGAGCAGCGCTCATACTATACGTAATGCTGCGGCTTCATTCATAAAAATGTACAGCGCCAACAGGAGTTAGCTTTACTGTACATAAGATATTAACCTATTACATGCCAAACTAAGCAGGTAGCATGTCTCTAGGGGGGGTGGGCACCCCTAGAGACATGAAGGGCATAATTATTATGATTAATAAAGCCTTATTTTACAGTTAAACATGTTGCTTATCTCGGCGGCAGCTTTTTAAAAGCTTAAAACCGGAGCAGGTTTTAAAAAAAATAACAGAGATGTGACCCTAGCCTAATACAAAGATGTCACCACTTCTGTATTTATCACCCACTCCTGGTTTTGACTACAAATACTGATGTCAAAACTGTCCAAATACTGAATATATGAACACAGCCTTAATCATGCACTGATATGTTTAATATTCAGGTTAAATAATAGGTCATTTTTTATATTTATTGATATATTATTTACATAAATATTGCATTTTGGCTGGTAGGAGACCATGACAGACAACACGTCAGAGAGGACGAAATACAGAAAAAATTGTTAAAAATGGTCATATTAAAACGTCTAGAGCTTGAGTTACTCTTTTCAATATATAGTGCTGTATCTTTTGCAAATTGCATAATTATATTTCTGAAATCTTAAAAAGGGATTTAGGCATTGGATCCTCAAATGAAAAGCATTCAAATGCAATCACACTTTCCCAAACAGAATATAATTTAACTAATGCCAACTTAGTTTAATGAATATAGCATATTAAATACATTTTGCTTCCAGTTTGATGTGCTGCATGAATATTTAGTTTATTTGAAACCCTAAAGTATCAAGTGATTGATTTTAGAAAATGTAAAATGCATGAATAAAATATTATCATGTTTATTGTATGTTTTCTTGGTATCTCTTCTACAAATGCCATTTATAGATTTATGTCACTTATCATTAGTACAGATATACATTCACATTTAACACATTTCTCTGGGGATTTAATAGAGGAGGCATTCTTTGACTTGTGTCGGACATCTGCTCTAATCAATACAAAAACATTGAGCAAAAGCCACTTCTGCAGAACACTTATTAAACTAGATTGAAGAGAAGTAACAGTGACAAACTTAATGTTCCAGCTAGCAAATTCCCATGGTTTTTATTTTAATGTGTTCCTTGGCATGTGTGATAAGACGGGAAATGTTCATTCTTTGACGTGTGCTCTAAATTGCTACTTCTGTAAGGCTAGAGTCACACTTGCATTACGACACTAGCCTGATGGTAGCACTAAAGGTTTAGCGCTAGACAGGCATACCGTTAATGCTATCCGCTATGCGCTATGCCTGCCTGTGCATTGTTATGCTAACATTACGTATCACGCACCCACCGGCTCCACTCAGCAGACCCGGATATGCACTTTTGGACAGTGCACAGGGAAAGCTGCAGACCACGTTTCCTGTGAGCTGTCCAAAAGTGCATCTCCGGGAGATTTGTGTGGAGCCAGTTGCTGAGGTAAACAGCAGGTTGCAATAGGGCTCAATAGCCTGGCAGCACATAGCGTTACCTGCCAATAACGCTATGCCCTAAGGCTAAAATCTTCTAAGTTTGCAGTGCATCCATCAGGCTAGGGTCATGACGCAAGTATGACCCTAGCCTACGTCATAATTGTATGTGCCTGATCACTTGGAAAACATGTAATCCACTTTCCTGAAGCATAGTCATACCTTCTGCGTTCCGCTAAATTTGCTCCACAATGAAAGCCAATAACAAGTAAATAACAATAAATTATTTTAAATATCAATAACAATTGAAATTAAAATGTAATAAATCATATACCGGTAATGAGCTCTTCCCATTTCATGCAATTTTATGTATGAGCCAAGTTTTGTGAAAGAGCCATGAGACATTTTTTAACGTCTTCACCGTCGGGCGATTTTCCATTTTTCATTTTTTCCTTTTCTTCTTCCAAGAGCCATAAGTTTTTTATTTTTTCGTCAATATAGACATATGAGGGCTTGTTTTTTTGCGTTACGTGTTGTACTTTCAGCTGTAATCGTATATTTTACCATATAGTATGCAGGAAAATGGGAAACAAATTCCAAGTGAAATTGCCAAAAAAAGTGCAATTGCACGTTTGTTTTGGGGTTTTTTATTCACCATGTTCACTATATGGTAAAACTGACATGTCAGTGTGACGACTCGGGTCAGTACAAGTTTACAGATACCAAACAGGTATAATTTTACTTTTATCCCAGTGGTGAAAAAAAAATCAAAAGCTTTTAAAGAGGACCTGGGACCCTCCCCCCCATGGATTAGAATCTAAGCCCAGCACTGAATGCAGTATGTCTGCTGCATTTAGGCAAGGCATCCCCATGGCTCTGTGGGGTTGCTACCACGATACATAGGCTTATAAAAACGTACAGTTATTTTACATGGAGGCGGGCCCTTGTGCTTTGAGGCATTTCACGCCTCCTGCACCTCTATGGTGCCCATATCCTCATGCCCTTCATGTCCTCTTTGCTTTGCGCATCCTTGTGGTGTTAATGCAAGCACAGAGGGAGGTTGAGGTGCATGAATCGCCTCCTGCTATGACGTCCTTTCGTTTCCCTGCCCTGCTCCATAGCACAACATGGAGCAGGGTGGGGAAATGAGAGGACATCATGACGCCTTCCGCTATGACGTCCTTTTATTTCCCCGCCCTGTTCCATAGCACAACACGGAGCAGAGCGGGGAAATGAAAGAACGTCATAGTGGGAGGTGGGGCATGCACCTCAACCTGAATCTCGCTCTGTGCTTGCGTCAACAGTACAAGGATGCGCAGAGCGAGGAGGACGTGAAGGGTATGAGGACATGGGAGGAACAGAGACGTAGGGGGCGTGAAATGCCCCCGTGGATGAGCTGTCTCAAAGCACAAGTGCCCACCTCCATGGAAAAAAACTGTAAGTTTTAATAAGCCTATATATTGGGGTAGCAGCCTCACAGAGCCATGGGGTACCCCTTGCCTGAATGCAGCAGACATGCTGCATTCAGTGCTGGGTTTAGATTGTAATCCATGGGTGGGGTGACAGGTCCTCTTTAAAGAAAAAGAATTTACCTTTGCGTCATTTTCCGCGACCCATAGAGGCCTCATTTTTTGGGATCTGGAGATGTGTGATGGCTCATTTTTTGTGGCTTAAGTTGACATTTCTAATGATTTAATTTTTGTGTAGATACGTTGTTTTGATAGCCCGATATTGTATTTTATTACAATGTTGCGGTGACCAATAAAACATAATTTTGGTGTTTGGACTTTTTTTTCCATTATGCAGTTTACAGATCTCATTAATTGATTTTATATTTTGCTCAGGCATTTCTGAACGCGGTGATACCAAATATTTGTATTTTTTTTCTTTTTTTAATAGTTTTATTTGAACTTTTGTGTTTTTTTCTTCATCTATTTAAAAACCTTTTTGTATTTTTTCTTTATTTTACACTGGCTCCTAGAGGGCCTCAGTGCTGCACACTGCTATTGTTTGTCCTATGTACTGATGAGCTGAAGCACTTCAGTATAAAGGAAAAGTGTTCACTGTCTGTGGATGCTGGCGCTCACCAGGCATCCACAGGAAGTGATTGTAAACAGCTTCTGAGGTCATCACAGGACCCCGCATTGTCCAGTTAACATATCGAGGTCCTGTGATTGGTTCACGAGATGTCCGATCATGGCAGGGAACAGCACGATCCTTACTGTGGGGCTTTGGATAGCGCTGTCAGTGAATGACAGCATGATCCAAGGGGTTAACAGGCTCAGATCTGTTTGATACGCATCTCAGCTGATGAGATCAGCTGAGGTGCATAGGGGATGATGAGAGCTCTTAGCGAGATCTCGCATTAAAGGGTGGGAGGTGACCTATGGAGCTCAGATCTATGATGTTTTCCTCAGCCCTAATTGGACTGAGGAAAGAAATCACAACATGCACGATTGTCAGCAAGGTTCACTCTCATAGCAGAGCCTGTGCTGAGAGTCACTAGGATATCACATCCGATAATCTAGCTTTGGATGCCATACATTTCTAGGACTCTGACATAAAGTGATTAACAGCTATCGGATGCTGGAGATCAGTCGATGATTACTAGTATTGGAAATGCAGAGGGGTAGCTAATCACATACACATAATCTAGCAAAGGACCCTTGTAGATTGTATGCACATAAGGGCAGGTGTTCATCCTTACTGCATCTATCTTTCAGTTTGCTTATTTTATTTTAGATATATAAGATGTATGTAACCATTTACACATGTACAGCATCATGGAATGAATGGTGCTTTAAAAATAAATTAATAATAATAATCGTCTCAGTAATAAGTGAGATAATGAATGATAAAATGGACATGATAGCTATAAAGTGGAATAACGAAATATTATGCAAGTGCACAAAACAAAAATGTTTTTTTTAAGATCTATGAGAACAAGCCATGGCTTGTGTGCTCTTTTATCTTATAAGATGTGTTTAAATGCATTATGTACATATATCTTATTGTCATATAAAAATATGTGTAAAGAGATATTTTCAAGTCCATTTCCATTATCTTCATTTAAACCAAGTGGCAAAGCATTAGATTATCTTGTTCCAAGCCCCTCATAACAAAGAGTTCTGTACTCTGCTCTTTACAGATATTTGTGAAACAATAAAAGGAATTTTAATGCTTATTTAAGTAAAGAAAATGCTTGATGAAATTGCTTCATGAGACAGCAGCTGCCATATTCTAATGTGAATACATCTGCCATCAAGGGTAACATGGACTTAAAGGTAAATGACTATTTTATTGTTTTTACTGCTATGATGTTTAAATAAAAAGCATATTCCTATTAACTTGGTTTTGAGCAATAATATAAGAAATTAAGATCAGATGAATGTAATTTTTATGACTATTGATGTAATACAATATATGTTAATTTAGTGTAAATTAACAAAAAAAAATATTCACATTTTTCAACTGTTAGACCTGTACACATTGTCAGTGATCATTTCACACAGGGGCTTGAAAGAATACATTTGTTATGAATAGGAAAGCTGAACAGCCTCTAATTTCCAGCAAAATACCTGCATAAGGCAAGGGTCACATTAGTGTCAGCCCTTAGGCTGACAGACCCGTTAAACACTTAGCATTTGGCAGTCTGAGCGCATAGCTTTAACGTGCTGTAACGCTGCGCTCAGGCTCCCTATACAATCCTTATGGGTACCTCTCACACAGCGCAGCTGGCCGCTTGACATACAATGGCCAGATATGCGCTTTTGATGAGCACACAGGAAACGAAAAGGAGGTGCAAATAATGCACACAAAAGCTCTGCTATAGTAAAAACAGCTGTTTTTTGACACTTTTTTTGACTGCACTTGCTGCTGATTGATATTTTTTTACCATAGTAGAGTTTTCGTGTGCGTTATTTGTACCTCTTTTTCGTAATATAGGCTTTGGTGGTGGATGAACGCAGTATACGGACCCGTTCATCGTGTGCGTGGCTTAATTTGTTCGTGGTTTGTAATTTTTCCTGCCTAGCAGGAAGAGGGAGGCTCCCGCCCCTCCCTTGTGAGCTGTGTACACATAACTTAGCTTCCCAGCCAGCCCATATTAGATGAGGTCCTGTCTGAATCCTGTGTATAAAGGTATGTTCACATACAAGCAGGATTTTAATATATCAGGGACTGCTTCGATCTGGGTTACCTTGGCGTAGGTGAAGCAGCTCAACATACTTTTTTGCAAAAATGTATCAACCAAAAACCCTGTTTTTTGACACATTTTTTGACTGCACTTGCTGCTGATTAATCATTTTTTGTGTGCGTTATTTGCACCTCTTTTTGTAATATAGTCTTTGGTGGTGGACCCGTTCATCGTGTGCGTGGCTCAATTTGTCCGTGATTGATCAACATTAGCAGGTTTTAGTGAGGAGTACTCCATGCCATAGAACGGTGTTTTCCAAAATAACCAAAAGTTTATCAATTTAAAACCTTTATTTTACACAAAACTTCATGAACATAATTAGAGTACAGTAATACTGCAGCATAGAGAAAGATTAAAACTAAATTTTGTGAAGGTTACAACGGTCAGCAACCAGCAGGAAGTGTACAGGCCTTTGCTTTTACAGGCCTTTGCTTTGAATGACTTCAGGACATCTGCGGCCACAGGAGATCACTAGTGTCTCACACTTCTCTGGTGTAAATGTGGTCCTCTCTTCTTCCAGTCTCTTCCACATTTCTATGACTGTTGTGGGTTTCTTGGCCTTGACGCTAGGGTCAGATTCACGTTTTTAGCTGCGCCTGGGGGTCGCGCTAAAAACTTAGAAATAATGTTGTGTTAGCACCGCATTACCGCTGATAATACTTACTTATGGAGATCCCGCCATTAGCGCAGCTCCCACGCCAACTTCTTAATGAATTATCACAGCATTTCCTAACACGAGCAAAGCATATTTGCTTGCGTTAGGAAATACCACAAGATTTCATTCTAAGGCCTGCGTTGACATCACATTAGGGGCAGAGTCACCATAGGTAAGTATTAGCAGCAATACCTAACATGGCATTAGCACAGCATTATTGTTTTAGCGCAACCCCCAGGGCACAGATAAAAACATGAATCTGACCCTAGCCTAACTTTGTCATCAAGTATTTCACAGAGGTTTTCTATTGGGTTTAGATTAGGACTCTGGGTGGCCATTTTATTGTTGCAATGTTTTCTGTTTAAGGAATTTCTTTACCAATTTTGTTGTGTGACAGGAGGCATTGTTCTGCATTGCTGGCTGATTGAGTGCTGAACGCAAATAAGGAACCACATGTTGTTGAAGAAGGTCCTGATACACACTTCCATTCACTCTCCCATGTAGGCAGATGAGAGGTCCAACCCCCGCAGCAGTAAAACATTCCCCAAACCAGGAGACTTCCTTCACTACCTTTAACTGACTTCTTTACACTTTGTGTTCAGTGTGTAATGACCAGAGCTCCTATTAAGATCCAGTGAGTCACAGACTGAGACAGAGGGAGAAATAAACAACAGTATTTTTACTGATATGGGGATCAAAGTATGGTTCAGTATGGAATGTAAAAATCTCAAAATCCCCTTAAAATATTACCAATAACAGTTTCACACACTCAGCGTTAGCCGATATCAATGCACCGATCTCAGTGTTCCCAGGGTATGTAAATCACACTCAGAACCAGGAGCAAATTTACCTACACGTTAGACTTATCAAGGATTTAACTTAACTAAAGGCTATGTACATCAACTGTGGGCGGTCTGATGGGACCTCTGAGATGGCACACTGAGTATAACTTATCACAGCTAATAACAATACATTACACTATATCAATGCTGGCTATACACTTAGCACAGGGATACCCGGGTATCTCAAAACTATGGTACCATCAACCTCAAATGTAGCTTTACACCGGTGTATATTCCACGTGGGCTGCAGCAAGTCCAGAAAAAGAAAATAAAAACCTTTGGCGCCAAAAAAAACTGTATTGTAAAAAAAACAGCAGAATTTGGCAGTTTACCAGCCAATGCCAGATTCACATGTCCAGTACTTTAGTTCTGTAAGCATGGGGTGCAATCTGTGGAGCACTCTTTTCCAGGGCTTGTCAGAACCTTGTCAGGATCCTCCCAATGTGGATGGCACCGGACGCCGGCTCTCCTTTCACAGTCACTCACGGCCTTCCTGGATGCCAATCACTCTCTCCATCAGGGGAACATCTCCTCAGCCTCCTTGTCAGGAACCTCCCAATGTGGATGGCACCGGACGCCGGCTCTCCTTTCGCAGTCACTCACGGCCTTCCTGGACGCCAATCACTCGCTCCATCAGGGGGAACATCTCCTCAGCCTCTCCTCGGATCCTGGACACTTGCTCAGTTCAAGATAAAGTCTTTAGTCCACACAACAGGGCTTGCTAACAACTTTAAAGGCCCATATAGCTTGCACTGGCTCTGCTGTAATCCTTACACTAGTAATGGCCACCGCAGAGAGAGATCAACAACCACAGGAGCAACTGACAGAGCCATCACCAAGGCAACCAGAGACTGTGCTTTCACTTTCCTAGACACAGAGGAGTCACCATGGCAACCAGAGACTGTGCTTTTCACTTTCCTGGGCCAGTACAAAATGGCAGTCTGCTTGGTTTTAGCAGCTTATTAGTTTACTCTCTTACAAGTGTTTCTCCAGATTGTGAATGAACACAATGTTTTTCATCAGACTCAAATAAATTAAACTTGCTTTCATCACTAAAATGACCATTCCTTCAGATCGCTCCCATGAGAGCACGAGGGGGCAATACCCACCCCCTCCAGTGCTCTAGCCTATGAAAGGGGCTATGACAGCCCCTTCCATAGATGCAGTCACAATCGCTGTGATTGGCTGTTGGAAGTTTCAACAGGCAATCACAGTGATCGCAGGAAGGGGGTTGCTTTGCCACCCCCCCGACATCAGTTAAGGTCCTCTCCTTCCTGTAGCTCTGGTGACATGTCACCGACCCCTGTCACCAGAGCTACAAGACTGTGATCCGACTATGACAGTGGGATGTCACAGGTTGGGAAGTCATCGACTTCTATGACATCCCCCAATGTCAGAAAAGGGTTAAAAGAGGTTGTAATGTTGTAAAAATACATCATTCTATAAATTATGATAGGGTGACCCCTTTGGCCTTCATCAGGACAACCTACTGCCGGAGGGTTTCAGTCACTTTGGCACACCATTTTTGCAAAGTGAGTGCAGACTGGAAAATTAGGCAGCCAGTTGAACAGAGTTCATCAGATAATTAAGGAAATGAGCACCAGGTGACAGTCTAGGGTCACACTTGGCGTGCAGTTTTTCTGCATTTTCAAAACCTGATTCCATTTTTGGAAATTGCCATTTTTGCATCCAAAAAACACTATTCGTTAACGGATCCATTAATGCATGGTACGTATATGTTTTTGTAAAACTCCAAGTTGAAAAACTGATGGTTTTAACGGATCCAGGGCTCAAGTGTGATCCTAGGCATTAACCCCAATAACTTCCAGGTATCTGAAAATGTCCTCTAATTTTGTTCTTTTTCATTTATCTCTTTTACATTTTTATTCGGTGCTTTAAAATATATTCAATTTATTAAATAATTTTAAAATGCTGCTAATTTACTCATGTTAGGACATTTTCACATAGGACAACATAATTACCTTACTATTAAGGACATTGTGTGTTGCTGTCTAATTTTGATCGCCTTGTACATCTAAAATTAAACAATTGCAAAGAAACATTTTTAAAAATATACATTTTTATTACAACGGACACACCTTGTTAGAACTTTGATTTTTTTTTTGTCTTTAAAAAACAAAAAATGTTTTTCCTTGTCCCACAAGCCAGGAAGCACACTTAATGTCACACAATTCTTAGTTTCAGGATTTTAGTTTAGTAGCAAAATTAAGACAGGGGGTATTGAAATACCCTCCATTTTTTGCAATGAGGTAAGGAATCACAATGCTGTTATTAATGTGCTGTTATTATTATTATTACTTATTGATATAACGCCATGAAATTCCATGGCGCTTTACATGCTAAAAGGCAGACAAGGACAAGTACAATAAATGTGGACAATTTGGTCGTACAGATACAAGAGCATCCTCTCAGCATGTTAGGGGTTAATAAGCCATTTACAGTAAGCCGGGTGCGCTGCCCATAGTATGGGGGTGCGCTGCCCATAGACCAAATGTAACTGCTTACAGGACCCTGGACAGCGGCAGATACTATTCGTACATTACGTACAGTATCTGCTCTACTGTCAGGGGAGCCGCGGCTTCATTCATACATTTCTACAAAGCCTACAATAGCCGGCTTACTGTAAATGCATTATTAACCCCTAACATGCTGAGTGGAGTGGACAGCAAGTCTCTAGGGGGGTGGGCACCCCCTAGAGACATGTTGCCCACAGCTAATATTCATATTTAATGTGTTAATACACATTTAACACTCTGCTTATCCCTGCGGCAGCAGGTATGAGAAAAGTATACGGTAACCGCATTGCCCCGGATTTCACATCCGGAGCAATCCGGTTACTGCATTGCGGTTGCCACAACACATTTTTCCTTAAAAATGTGTGTGAAAGCAATTGCGTTCACCGCATCCGGATCTGGATGCGGTGAGCGCAATTGCCTGCCCAAATGTGATCCCAGCCTGAGACTACTACTTCATTCTTCGATGTGTGTGTTTAGCACTACAGTAGTAAACCATAATCACATTAGGTCTTTTCCAATCCCTATGCTGAATGATCTTTGATGTGATGTGATGTGATAGCTGCTGGGTATTATGAAGTATTTGAGTATTCAGCGTTATGAGAAATAGTGGCAGTTTTTTTTTCTTGATCAGTCCCACTCAAGCTCTAAAGCAACATAGATTAGTAATAATATCACGGGGGTATACATGAAAGACAAATAAGATATAAAATTAACAAAAATGATCGTTTACCTGTCCATAATTACACAAATGATTTTACTGTCCATATTCAATTATTCAAAACATGCTACCTCTGAATTTCATCTATTTCTCAAATGAAACATGCAATACTGTAGATCAGAGTTCCCCAACTCGAGTCCTCAAGGCCCACCAGCAGTGCATGTTTTCAGGATTTCCTTAGCATTTGACAGTTGGTAATTGAATCTCCTGCACAGGTGACGATTCCAACTGTCAAATTCTAAGGAAATCCTGAAAACATGCACTGCTGGTGGGCCTTGAAGACTGGAGTTGGGGACCTCTGCTGTAGATCATTATAATGCTGTAGGTTTGATTAGAATTATAGAGGTACAGGTGTCATATGAGTATACAGAGAGTAAAAATGTTACATTACACATCATGACTTTACTCTCTATTTATGCTTTCTGAATACTTTACACTCAAGATGAAATGGCATCAAATAATGTGGACCTGTCACAATCTTACCTTGCTGTCTTTCTGAGCTGATCATCTCGTTCAGAATTGTCAGCAAAAATGGAAATATATGTTTGGTAGAGATAAGCTGATCTACAAATATTTGATGTCAGCAAATTAAGCACTTTTTACACAGAAATTCAGTTTGCTGCAGAGTTATTCAATGGAACTTGAATATTCCTTATTGTGCTTTAGTTTCCTTCCATACACATGAGCATAATGGGACAATGAGTGCAAAAAAAAAATGTCCAGGATCGAGAGCAAACTCTGAAGTCACTGAATGTGACTGTAGACTTCTCAATCATGCCAATGTCATTTTTGCACTACAGGTTGTCATGACTCAGAATTTCGCGGTCAGACTTTACTATTAAACCTGGACAACTTTTTTAAATGTCACCTAATCACTCACCCATGCCACTTTCTCCATAGGCTGTTGTTTAGTCCTCCTCATTTCAATAGATGCAGATTTCATAAGTACAGATTTTAAAAGTGCAATGCAGTTGCACCAAACAGTTAAGCGGGGCAGGAGACAGTTAAGTCATGCAAGATAAACAAATAAACATATAACATATCTTATTCACTTGTGCTGCAAAATACATTCACTATGAGTATTTGTATCATTTCTATGCTTACTGCTTCATTACATCATATCTACTGCAATTCTACTCACTCTGAGCACTGCATCTATATCAGTACTGCCCTTCCACACACTCTGAGCACTGCATTCATATCAGTACTTCCCTTCCACACACTCTGAGCACTGCAGCTATTGTGGCGCCCCACTGGTCAGACGTCACAGTTGGGGTACTGCACCCATAGAAGAGTGTGCGGTTATCCCTGTCACAGTGGGAATGCAAGGTTTGTAGGAGGCTCCCATCCCGGCACTCCCACACTCGAGCCTAGGCAAGTGGTTGGAGCCCAGTCCCTTGGGGGAGAGTTAGGGGAGGAGGGAGGTAGAAAAATGGGAAGTTTTAGTTTGCCCTTGGGAGAAGAAGGAAAGGGAGCCCCGAGAGATGAAAGGGGTCTCCGAGAGAGGGGGCCTGAAAGAAGAAAGGCAGCCCAGGAAGAGAGAGAGGGATCCTTCCTACCGGGTCGCCCATGCTCCGGGGGGAACCCTGGTCCACCACGGGGAGCCAGCTCCGAGGTCACGATGCAGGGAGTCTAGCCCCTGAGCCGTCGATACCAGCCGTCGCAGGTCAGTCTACCGGCCCCGACACCCTGCCTACACAGCACCGCCACACCAGGATCACCCACTAAAGGTCGAGCCCTCCTTCTTAAGAGCTGGGAAACACGGGAGCTAAACAGCACCTCAAGCGGCCTGGTAGTAAGGGGGTAGTGCAAGGACAGGAATCAGCAGCAGGACATGGGATAGTCAAGAGGAGGTATATCACGGGAGTCTCCGAGAGATCTTGCTGCCCACTGTGACTACCCGGCCGGCTACCTCACAAAAGAGACTGTTTTTCACTGTGAACTGCATTGTCATCAGAATTGTTCCAGTAAAGTACCTGGGTAGAATGACAGAGTCTTCGTGTGTTTGTTCTTTTACTGCATTACTGATAATTTACTTCAACAGACTGCATCCCCATCATCGGTGCACTACTGCCCCTGAGACCCAGCTCCACATGCAGGGAGATGTTGCATCCTGGCTGCCATTCGCCCTCCGGAGAACTGAGGCAGCACTGGTGTCTAGTCACCGGATTCTGCAGGTGACGTCAAGACAAACTTTATTTCAATTCCCATTTATACTACCCCTTTTTAAAAGCATAGCCCCCCAGGGCACGGGTCTGGGCAGGCCACGAGTGACATCCCAACCTCAGCAAGGGCCCAGATACCCGAGTCCCCATATACCTTGGGGCGGCACACTATGTCAGTACTGCCCTTGCACACACTCTGAGCACCTCTCTTGTCCTTCGTACAGCTCTCATACTCTTTTAAGGATGTGAAATCATTATAAATTCATTCACTCCATCCTCAATACTGCAGCCAGGGTCATATTCCTCTCCAACCGATTCACCGATGCCTCTATCCTGTGCCAGTCATTGCACTGGTGTCCTCTCCGCTACATATAAAATTATCACAAAAACCTACAAAGCCCTGCAACATTCAGCATCCCTCTGTGGCTCCACCCTCATCTCTGTCTATCGTCGTTCTACATATGCATCCATTCCGCAAATGACTTAAGATTGACAGTATCTCAAATCTGAACCTCCCACTTCCATCTCCAATCCTCTGGAATGTACTACCAAGATCCAGTGCTTTATTTTGTGGTGGTACATGGCACCCGCATGTACTGTCCCCAGGGGGGCCCGGCCGCGGCGCCCGCATGTCCATGTACTGTGCCGAGCTCCCAGCACTGAGAGCGATCACGCTGACAGGAAGCCGCCGGGAGCTCTGCTGCTTCCTGTCCCGTGATGCCTCAGGCTCCAAGTGCTGGTGGGGTGGAGGCGGCTGTGATGCTGGCGGCTCCTCCACCCAGCCGGCCCCCCATGGACCCAGAGAGGTGAGGGAAACTGTGCAGGGGATAGGGGGCAGGGGGGCAAAGGAGAAGAGGACAGGGGGCAGAGGAGAAGAGGACAGGGGGGCAGAAGGACAGGAACAGGGGGACAGAGGAGAGGACAGGGGGGCAGAAGGACAGGAACAGGGGGACAGAGAAGAGGAGGATAGGAGGGTAGAAGGACAGGAACAGGGGGACAGAGAAGAGGAGGACAGGGGGGTAGAAGGACAGGAACAAGGGGAACAGAGAAGAGGACAGGGGGGCAGAAGGACGGGAACAGGGGAACAGAGAAGAGGACAGGGGGGCAGAAGGACGGGAACAGGGGGACAGAGAAGAGGACAGGGGGGTAGAAGGACAGGAACAGGGGGACAGAGAAGAGGATGGGAGGCAGAAGGACAGGAACAGGGGGACAGAGAAGAGGACAGGGGGGCAGAAGGACAGGAACAGGGGGACAGAGGAGAAGACGAGCAGCTGGAGGGACAGAGTAAAGGAGGACGTGTGTGCAGTAGGACAGAGGAGAGAAGGACGGTGGTGCATGAGGACAGAGGAGAGGAGGACAGGGTTGCAGGAGGAAAGAGGAGAGGAGGACGGGGTTGCAGGAGGACAGAGGAGAGGAGGACAGGGGTGCAGGAGGACAGAGGAGAGGAGGACGGGGGTGCAGGAGGATAGAGGAGAGGAGGACAGGGGTGCAGGAGGACAGAGGAGAGGAGGACGGGGGTGTAGGAGGACA
The DNA here is from genome assembly GCA_033576535.1 of Allobates femoralis. Lineage (NCBI taxonomy): Eukaryota > Metazoa > Chordata > Amphibia > Anura > Aromobatidae > Allobates > Allobates femoralis. Next base: position 258,958,007 of record JARQOC010000004.1, read on the forward strand.
GAGGAGAGGAGGACGGTGTTGCAGGAGGACAGAGGAGAGGAGGACGGGGGTGCAGGAGGACAGAGGAGAGGAGGATGGTGGTGCAGGAGGACAGAGGAGAGGAGGACGGTGGTGCAGGCGGACAGAGGAGGACGGTGATGAAGGAGGACAGAGGAGAGGAGGACGGGGGTGCAGGAGGACAGAGGAGAGGAGGACGGGTGTGCAGGAGGAGTGGGGCTGTGTGTGGTGATAATGGCAGCTGTACCAGGTGTCTCTGCCTCCATGCGGCAGCCTCCACCTTCCTGTGTTGGCAGGGTGTGGCATGCTGGGAATTGTAGTTCTCCTGCCTGTTCTGGCATTACTGTATGGTTTCTGGGCAGTGTGTTGGGTGCTGGGAGTTGTAGTTCTCCTGGGTGGGCTCAATGTTCTCCTGCCTCATGTCTGTGGTTATTGTGCCTCTTCTGGGATGTCCTCAGCTCCGTGCTGTGCACTGACAGTGTACCACCATGTGCCCAACTCCGTGCTGTGCATAGACAATGTACCGTATACTGTTTGTGCACAGCACGGAGCTGAGGACATGGTGGTACACTGTGCACAGCACGGAGCTGAGGATATGGAGGTACACTGTCTGTGCACAGCACGGAGCTGAGGACATTGTGATTCACTGTCTATGCACAGCACGGAGCTGAGGACATGGTGGTACACAGATATTTTTATTTAGACAGAATTATAATGACACTTTTATTTTTAAGGGCACCGTGTCAGGATGTGCTGCAGAAAAGTGGAGAAGATGGATGTCTGCAAAGACGTGAAAAGTCATCATGACGTCAGGACAAGATAAAGAAAAGAAAAAGATGACCCCGATCAGAGACAAGGTCATCTATAAGGTACCTGGGTGGAAATGATTATTTGTGATAATAACATTCTCATCAGTACTGAGGTTCATGTTTGGTCTGTTGAGGACTGGTAACAACAACTCCCAGTAGTTCTTACCATTAGTAAGGACATACTGGAAGTTGTAGGTTCATGAGATACAAATATGTATATGGGTTTGTCCTGACATTACAATTGATGTACTAATGATGAATGTTATTGTAGAGATGGTGGTTCTGATACATTTCTGGAATTTCTGTACTGATGAGGGTTGTGATGCTGTGTTTCTATACTGATGTGGGTTCTAGTTATGTATTTCTGTACCTCTTGTGGGTGTGGTGATGTATTCGGAATACATCACCACACCCACAAGAGGTACAGAAATAAATAACTAGAACCCACATCAGTACAGAAACACAGCATCACAACCCTCATCAGTACAGAAATTCCAGAAATGTATCAGAACCACCATCTCTACAAAAACATTCATCAATAGTACATCAATGGAAGGAGCAGGTGGATGGAGGATGGAAGGAGCAGGGGATGGAGAGATCAGAGGGATTGAGGATGGAGGGCACAGAGGGATGGAGAGATCGGGTGGATGGAGGATGGAGAGACCTGGAGGATGGAGGGATCAGGTGGATGAGAGAGCAGGGGGATGAAGGATGGAGAGACCAGGGGGATGAGGATAGAGACCAAGGGATGGAGGATGGAGAGACCAGGGGGATGGAGGGCACAGAGGGATGGAGAGATCAGGTGGATGGAGGATGGAGAGACCTGGAGGATGGAGGGATCAGGTGGATGAGAGAGCAAGGGGAATGGAGGATGGAGACACCAGGGGGATGAGGATAGAGACCAAGGGATGGAGGATGGAGAGACCAGAGGGATGGAGAATGGAGGGGGGCATGGGGATGGAGGATGGAAGGAGCAGGGGGATGGAGGATGGAGGGAACAGGGGGACAAAGAATGAAAGGAGCAGAGGAATAGCGGATGGAAGAAGCAGTGGGATGGAGGATGAAAGGAGCAGGGGGTAGGAGAATGGAGGATGCAGGAGGATGGAGGGTACAGGGGGATGGATGGAGAGATCAGAAGTGAATGACGAGACGTAGGGCTGCACCCCTCCCCCACTCCCTAAACTCGGCCGGCGCCTGACAGCACCCCCCCCCCCTTCGCCTCGGGGAATGCGTACCAGGAAATATTTTTTTACAAAAAAAGCACTGCCAAGATCAATTCAATTAACTCCCAATACCGATAGTGTTAAGCAAGCCCTGAAAACTCTTGAGACTAACCTATCACCTCACCTCACTTATCTAACCATTCCTATTCTGCAATTTTCCAAATCTGGCCTCTTGTGTTTTCTGTTTATGCCCTACACAAACTAGATAGCACTTTTGTACTTGCACAGATCCTGGCTAGTGACCCGGGTCATGCAGCATTATGTGAATCCACTATTTATTATATTAATAGCTGGACCTTATATGACAGCACTTTTTCCTATTTATATTTTGTACCTCCCCTATTTCCTATTAGATTTTCAGCTTGAGAGCAGGGCCATCACCCCTCATGGTATATGTTGAATTTCTTTTTTTTTTTTGTTACTCTGTTTTGTCCCAAAAAATTGTCTGTAAATGTCCCCTCTGAATTGTAAAGTGCTGCGGAATATGTTTGGGGCTATATAAATAAAATTATTATTATTATTATTTTTACTTCTTCTTTCTCTACTCTCTCATCATATGCATGTTCCTTGACCTCTTCATTTCATGCTAAAACTTACTGCATATCTATGTCAGTGACATCTCTGCATGCCGTTATTAAAATATATTACATTGCATCAAGTGACAACATGATATGGGCCACACTCTGCCTTCTATGGTTTAGAAAAATGATGCCCACAGCTGGCTGCCATGTTGCTAAATTTGTGTGCAGCAAAAAATCAAACAGAATTAAATTCTACTTAAAGGGATTGTCCACCGATACTTTAACCTTGGTGACCTTTCTTAAATATATGATCAGTGATTTTTCCTCACCTGACACCCCTGACTCTCTGCTGTTATCTCTGCTGCGACTAGGCAGAACTACTATATCAGAGCGGCACAGCTCCGTCAAATTTATGCTGACCTTGGCTGGGCACTGCTTATCTACCCACATTTAATAATATCCTGAAACAACATCACGAAACAATCACTGATCTCAGGGAGGCCAGTCAAAGAAAACACTGCGGGCAGCCGGCAAAAGTGCTCAAACACAGTGAATTCCTAGGCGCATTGCCCCTGGGAAATACGAATATGCAAACCTCGTTTAGGAGTCTCAAACACGGGAGTAGCCAGATATCCCTCAAGGCAAGGACCTAGCTATGGGGTGGATCCTTGAGGAGACTCATAAACGAGGCTCCATGGACTCTATTTGCATATTTAATAATAGCGGGCAGATGTCACAGCCACTCTTATGATGTGATGTGATCAAATCAACTTGATTAAATTTGTATTAGTCTAATTTTATTAAATTATCAGGTCTCACCAAATCAGAACAAGTTTGCTGTCACATTTTGCCTTCCATATGTGTACCTACCTATCCAATATGTTTTACTTAACAATGTAATTTTGTACAAAATGTATGGTACATTAGAAAGTGGCAATGGCAATAGATAGGTGGAGTAAAAGGAAAACTATTCTATACTAGATGGTGGCCCGATTCTAACGCATCGGGTGTTCTAGACTATGGTTAATAGAGTATACAGGGGCTCAGTGGTTAGAAGAGTATACAGCAGGTGAATGGTTACAGTGATGGAGATGTACAGTGAGGAGGTGGAGTATACAGCAGTGATGATGTGGTGCAGAACAGCAGCACTAACCTCTCACCTGAGCATAGCAGCAGCTGCACTGGGACAGGAGTCGCTCTGCGTTCCCTGTCATCAGGAAGCCAGCAGGGAGCGCACTGGCCCGGGGGGCCGGGGACAGAGGAGGTGCGCACGAGCCCGGGGGGACGGGGATGGAAGAGGAGTGCACCGCGGGGATATGGTAAAGGAGAGCGGGCATAGCTGAGAGATTAGCGCCATGACTGCTACGGCTGCACCCACACATTGCACCTGGCTCTATATATCTACTATATAATTGCCTAATCGCGCGGCTGTTTTGCATACGCTGCGCTCATTGGTTGCCGCGGCTGGCGGCAGCCAATGAGCTTTGGCGCGAGATTTCTGTGACAGACAGAGAACATTAGGAGATTATATAGTAGATTATGGCTAAGATTGTGGGGGGTGCTAGCAACAGTTAAAGCCCCACGACCACCATTGACACCAGTCATCCAGTAGTGCTACAGATGTGGTCCAAAATCTCCATTGACAATTGTGAATTTCAAAAGATTCCATCATCTCGTCTGACCTGACAGTCATCAGGGTTATGACAGCGCTCTATTTACAGGGTGCAAGTTTGGCTGTCAATCAGTGAGAAGCAGCACTGCCTGATGGGAAATTCATTTAAAGATATTATTATCATTTTACAACTTGTGCTCAGTCATTTGCTCCTGAGAGCACCAATTCTCTTTTTGATTCATGTACTTCAAAATCTACTATAGGAAATGCCAAAACTGTTGTTACATCTTAGATGACTACTTAGCAACGTCTTTAGTCAAATTAATGAGAAAGGTGTCTTGTACATGAATGGTCGTTATGTACCGATTAAATATATTCCTAATTAAAATTATTTTCTTCCTTCACTAGTTATTAATTTCCAGGTTACAATAAAGAGGATATTGCTCTTTTCATTCTGCACAACAGATTTAATTCCTGCAATGCTGATATTTAAAATAAGAAATATGTTCCTTTCTATGTACCTCAAGATGATAAGAATGGTAATTGTATCACATGAATTTCATCCCTCAACTATGTCTGCATATCAGTAACCTTATATCTATTTACATAACATATTAAATGAATATTTACATTTAATATTGCACTGAGAAGGGTTTCATTCTTAGAGATAAAGAATAAACATTACTGTTAACTCATTGCTTGTCTGGATCAATATGATATCTACATTCTTCTAAGACATTCAGAAATGCCCCTTTTTTGAAATATGTACAAGCCAATATAACACTGTATAATATCTCCATTGCCTCCAATGAAAGAGCCTGTCAGGTAAAGTGTGCATAGCAGCATCCCAGTAAAATAATTATTAATATTAAACACAACAGTTGAAACCTGAAGTTTACATACACTATATATAAAGTCACATATGTATGTTTTTCTCACTATCTGACATGAAATCAGAATAAAGGTTTCCTGTTTTAGGTCAATTAGGATTACCGTAATTATTAATATAAGCCAAATGCCCGAATAATGAGAGAGAATGTTTTAGGATATTTTTATTACTTTCCTTAGTAACAAGTTTACATACACTAAGATTACTATACTTTTAAACAATTTGGGACAGCACATACGATGATGTCATGTGCTTAGAAGTTTCTGATAATTTTATTGTCAACATCTGAGTTGTTTAGATACACTTCTGTGGATTATTTTAATGCAGACCTGAACTGCTTCCTTATGTAGCACCTTGGGAAAGTCTAAAGAGTTCAGCTAAAATATCAGAAAGAGAGATGTGGACTGGCAAGAGTCTGGTTAATGCTTAGGTACAATTTCCTGACACCTGAAGGTGCTTTGTTTATCTGTACAAACAATTATACATAAGTACAAGCAAGATGGGAATGTCCAGCCATCATACCACTCAGGAAGGAGACAGGTTCTGTGTCCCAGAGATAAGCATGCTTTGGTCCAACATGTGCGTATCAACCCAAGATCAAAATTAAAAGACTTTGTGAAGATGATGGCGGAAGCTGGTAAGATTGTGTCATTCCCAGTGAAACGAGTACTGTATCAACATGGCCTGAAAATTCACTGCCAGGAAGAAGCTATTACTCGGATAGCAGCATAAAAAGCCAGACTCATTTTGGAAAATCCACACAGGAACAAAGACCTAAATTTTTGGAGACATATCCTGTGGTCTGACAAAACTAAAACTGTTTTTCCATAATGACCTTTGTTATGTTTGGAGGAAAAAGGAAGAAGCTTAAAAGCCTAAGAACACAATCCTAACTGTAAAACATGAGGGTGGCAGAATCATATTATGGGGTTGTTTTGCTGCAGTAGAGACTGGTGCACTTCACAATATAGATGGCATCATGAGGAAAAAAGATTATGTGGTAATACTGAAGCAACAACATCAGCCAGGAAGTTCCAAATGGACAATGACCCACAAAATACTGCCAAACTGGTTACAAAGGGACTTAAGGATAACAAAGTCAAAGTTTTGGAGTGGCCATCACAAAGCCCTGATCTCAATCTTACTGAAAATTTATGGGCAAAGCTGAAAAGTCAGGTGCGAGCAAGGCAACCAACAAGGCTCAGTTATACCAGTTCTGTAAGGGGGAATGGGCCCAAATTCCTACCAACTATTGTGAGAAGCTTGTGGAAGGATATCCAAAAGGTTTGACCGAAGTCATACAGTGTAAAAGGCAATGGTATCAAACACTAATGAAATGTATGTAAACTTTTGACTTTGCAGAAAGTAATAAAAATGCTTTAAAACATTCTCTCTCTCATTATTCTGACATTTGGAAAATTTTAATAATTTGTATTTTTTTTGTACTCTTCTTCTGGCTAACAATTTTCAACAAAGAAATCCCTTTGCCATTATAAGCCGTTTACATGTAAGGCCATAACATGTAAACAACTTATAATGGGAAAGTGTTATAAAATGCAAATAACAAAAATGTCAGAAGAATCCTACTAGTATGGTTAAACTTTATTTAGGTTTAATCAGAATCACTTTAATCCGCTGGTCTATGGTACTGAGACAAAGCTTAGAAACAAAAAATAAACTGACTCTATGCCAAACAAAATTGAGCTGGGGTATAATGGTTTGTTTTTTCAGTCTTGCTAGCTGTCATATCACATGGTATGGTACAGTCAAATAGGAGTAACTATCAGAGCCTGTATAAAAGCCTAGACGGGAAATGCAGCTTCCATTTTACGGCAATTTTGAATAGTGAGTGGTGTGGTGATGTGACCGGCATGTGCCCTATGACAGGTGTACTTTATATGGGTGATTGTATCTTTTGCTCTGTGGCAGCACACATGGGGTTAATGGCAGCAAGGTCTGAGTGCTGATTTTTGACTGCCTTCCAGGTGGGGTTGTGTGAGGCAGCATATGAGCTGCAGAGGGCTGTAGAGCATAAGGAGAGATTGAAGTATCACAAAGATTCAGTCAAAAGGAGAAAAGAAAGATAGAGGACGTTCTAGCAGAAGCAGAGGCAGGCTCAGTGTTATTGGTTAGTGATATTATAAAGTTGACATCAGCCCTGTTGCATTTGAATTACAATTACACTTTTCTTTCTTCATAATGCACTAGAAGGCATTAGCAAGGCAGCACAATATTTTTTACAGAAGAGCCAGACACAGTGTGTTTGCAAGTCTTAAGCAACTGTACTGAGTTTCTGCATTTTTTGCTAGCCTGCAGCTATCAACCTCACAACTTATATACCGTATGTCAAAAGTAATCTTTTTTGCACATCTGTCAAATTTTGGATTTAGATTTTGGGCTGTACCTACCTTACAAATTGAATCAAATTGTTTTAAGGAAAGGAGTTACACTTTTAAAACAAAAAAAGAAAACAAATAATTGAGGCATTTAACTGTGCATGTACATTTTTGCATACCTATATTAAAAGTTTAATTTAACAACGAAGTAAAACACTCCTATACTGCTGTAACATTTTGCGTTCTTTACATGTACCTACCTAACATTTATTGCTAATCCGTTTAGGCAATGGTCGAATAATTGGGGTTGAAAAGATTGTGAAAAGTTAATTATCGGGTTACAGAAAATGTATGTTAAAAGAAAAAGGGGCAATATTAACAGAAAAGGTGGACTGAAAAAAAACATATTGTCAAAGCTCACTTTGAGTCTTATGAAAGCTCTGGGTCTGCTGCATTTAAACACACTTAATTTCTTCTGTGTAAGCTAGGGTTAATGTCAGTTTTTACCTTGCTGGCAGCTCCAAACCTGCTTCTGTGTTTTCAGCTTGATTGATTACAATGCCCACTGCCTATAAATAGACACATGGCTCATCACAAGGCAGCGGGTGAAAGAGTGTCTTTTCTGACACTGACCTGGTGAAGGAAGAACGTGTCTTGCTGCATCTGGAGTCCTGGTTGGAGTGGTGTTGGCTGTAGTTTCTGGTGTTTGGGCAACAGCTTTCTAGCTATTTTTTTATCTTTTTGTTTATTTTTGTGGGGTCTTACCACTCCTGCCCCAGCCCTCCCCAAGTCCTGTAGGATCGAAAGAAAGTGGTTAGTGGTTAGCCTAATGCCTAAGGTTCACAAACACCTGATCAGGCCACCTGGTAGACTGATTGTTGCATCAATGGATTCTATCCTTTCCCCCTTGGTCATCATGATTGAGAAAATCTTATCTCTGTTAATTCCACTTATCCCTTCATACATCAAAGATACTAACCACTTTCTTTCGATCCTACAAGACTTGGGTCATATACCTCCAGGGTCGGTACTGGTGACAATGGATGTCAACTCCTTGTACACCAGCATCGACCACAAACTCAAACTGGAGGCTGTTGAGTGGTACTTACATAAATATTCTTACTTGAGTCAGTTGAAAATTGAATTTTGTAATGATTTACTAACAGTGGTCCTTAACCACAACTTCTTTTTGTTCCAGGACCAATTTTTTATGCAGCGTAGGGGGACCGCTATGGGATCAAACGTAGCACCCCCCCCTATGCTAATATCTACATGGCTAAATTTGAGGTGGATTTTATGTTAAGGCAACTTAATTTCAAAGAACACGTAGTATTATGGAAAAGGTATATCGATGATATCTTCCTCATACGGAGGGGTCCTGATTCCGGACTGGTCGAATTTTTGGACAGTCTAAATCAGTGTATCCCTAATCTCACATTTACATTAAACCATGATAGATTACGCATTCATTTTCTTGATACTCTGGTTAACCTGGACAATCAGGACGCAATAAGCATTGATCTCTATACAAAGCCAACAGATAAGATTAGCCTGCTACTCTATACCAGCTGCCATCCTCGTCACACAAAAAGTGCTTTACCATATTCCCAACAAGCGACGATAGCACGTATTGTTATAGACCCACAAATTTGCCTGATTCGTCACAAGGAGATGACACAAAAAATTTGTGCACGAGGCTACCTGATGATATTGCACAACCACAAGGCACTAAAGAAAGGGCCAATACTAAGAATCCACAAATCACGTGTGTAATGACCTATCACCCCTTCAGCACCCTCATACGCGGTGCTATCAACAAACATTGGCCTTTATTGAGCCAAGCATATCCCCAAATCAGGGAATTTCACAGCAAACAATTCTTTTGCCATAAAAGATTGAAAAATCTGAGGGATGAGCTAGTAAGGGCTGATATCTGGTGAGATATCACGATACCCAGACACCAGTTCCTGGCAACACCAAGACAAGGGACATATCCATGTCTAGGATGCCTACAGTGCTCACATGTGACAAAAGGGAGTACGTTCACACACCCCAGGCCGGGTAAAACATTTTAGATCAAAGGGTTCTTCACGTGTGAGTCCTCCCATGTAGTGTATTTGATTAAATTCCTGTGTGGTCTCGGGTGCGTGGGGGAAATCACCCAACGTACCCGGGACCGCATCAGCAAACATAAGTCTATGATTCGTTGCGCCAACAACCTACTCCCTGTTCCCTTTCATTTTAACAATCCCCGTCACATGGTTGCTCAGCTGAGGCTCCAGGTAATAGAGCAAATCCCCTAAACAGACGAGAGGGTAATCGTATAGAACGTCTCAAAAAACACAAATCCTACTGGATTCATCAACTGCAAACTGTAGAACCTCTGAGACTCAACAGGGAGTATGAGGTTTGTCAATAGGGTGGCTTATACTCTTATCTGACTTCGTCAAGACATTCTCTGCACCCACGTAGGGATGCGATTCATTTCTTGTCCCCACGATACTTCTCACAGTGATATAAATACATAAGATGATGCTTCGAAGATACTCCGCTGAGATGACTATAATAAAATCTATGTTGTCCCTATCTAGTAAATCATATGCTAACTATGATGTCGACATATATATATATATACTGCTCAATATATACATGTAGTAATTTTCCCTTTTAGCTCCCCTTTCTGCCATACAGAGACCTTAGGAGTGAATAGCCTCCTTCAGCCTCTCATAGCCTCCTCCAATAATAGGTATTGTATGCACAGTGGCGATCCTCCCATCCCTTCCACAACACCGCCCAGTAATTCACACGATGTTAACTCCCCTTAGAAACGCTGACTTCCGGTTTGCGTTCCAAGCGACTGTAATTTTGCATTCCAAATACATGAACCGGATGTGACGTAAGCGTCACTTCCGCCCGGGACCTGGTAAACACACATAGCGGTGAGGAACACACCCCAATCACTACAGGAAGATGAACAGACAATACATGCGCCACAGGAGCAGGTATTACCACAACTGTCCACCTCCTTACAGCCCATCTTTCCTTATGAACTGAACTCAGATGGCACCTCTTGGTTTTTTCACTCTAGGTCTCCTAGCAATACCTAAGACCACCATTAAGTCATACCAGATACCCATTTAGCGGTATATGTGATATCATAAACACAATAGATTCTTGTAGAGTCCCATTTGCTATGTGTTTTTCAGATGTATCAAGCCTGACAAGGCATCACTATAGTCTCCAAGTCCTACTGGTACACAACAAGCCTGAAAAGGCTTCTATTACAGACGTTGCTGACAGACAGCACATTTAAAGCAGCAGTATAAACGTAAAACAATTACTGCTGCAAGTTTCCGTGTATATAATAGATTTTAACACCACAAGCTATTTTTTTGCTAGATCTGGACAGTCTAAATGTCCAAGGATGTGATATAAGACTCACTACGTATTGTGTAATGCTCATTTGTGAATCTTTTTTGTGACAACAAACGTTACGTTGTATTAAAAAAACTTATGTTGTATCCTTAAAGATAAAACACTTGAAAAAGACCCTTGTAGGGTCGAAACGTTGTGTGTATGTATATAGATACTGTGTGAGCAATAAAGAAACCATACAAAATGGACTTTCAAGTCTCAAAACAATTTATTGTTGGTGTGCCAGAATTATCCATATACTAGTACTGATTTTTTTCTGTGCACCCATTAAGTCGAGCTACAATTCTCTATTTCTACCTTTCTTATAGGGCCAGAACACTTCCTGAATCAGAAACACAGTCATGGCAAGGAAAATGAGCCCTCAGAAGCCAAAGATTAGTCAGAACTCCAGCAATGAGAGTTACAATGAAGCAGTGGGGGGCACTTCTGTATATAAGGACAACCAAGGATGCATTGGACTTGTCAGCAGTGAGAAGATCAGTGCAAGAACTAAGCATATTGACGGTAAGCATCACCACCTACGTGACGTGGAACATGATGTACTAAAGTTTGTGTATTGCGAGTCTGACAAGATGATAGCAGATGGTATGACAAAACCATTGCCAAGAGCCAAGTTTGAGGACTTCAGAACAGCAATGGGACTAACAGGATACTTAGTTGTTGAGTTGGGGGTGTTGGAATGTTTGGTGCAACAACTCCAATCCTGTATGTGTAAGTGTTGTACTGCTAGATTTGTGCATAGTTTAAAAAAAGAAAAATAATAGGAACACTACCAGAGGCTCACACACAGGAAATACCATGTGACAGTAACTAGTTTCCTGTGTCTGTGCATGTGAAGAGAAGCACAGCAGCTTGCTGATACTGCAAAGGAACATTTAAGATGTATATTTCTGTTTCCACAAAGCCCTTCACAACTGTACCTGTTTGTTGCTAATTAAAGCTAAGTTCAGTTGTTAACACGCTTTCAGTGAATCCTGAATGATCCGCTGCCAACAGTTAGAAAGCAAGGCTTCAGGATTCCATGGCTCAATATTCAACTTCAAAGTCATTGGAGGCTGCTATGTCCCTTGCGATCAGGGTGGATAGATGCCTCTGGAAAAAAGTCACACAGGCCCTGCAGGTTTTACTTCTTCCCAGGGAGGAGGTCCCACAGGTGCAAGTTGACAAACCCATACAGTTGGGGGTGCTTTCTTTCATATTAAGTCACCTGCGATTCACCAAGGGATGGTAGAATGTTTTTGCTGTGGTCTTAAGGGCCATTACATTGGGGTCTGTCCATCTATCCCCAAGCATGTATCCCAATCTTACAAACCGAGTACACCTAGTAATATGGAGGGAGACAACCAGGGTGTGTACATTTCCTTCATTTATACATCTCAGTGCACCATTTCTGTGGAGCTTATTATTGGTGCAAAAACTGAGACTATCTCAGTTCTTGTGGATAGTGGAGCAGGAGTCAATATGGTTAATTCTCACTTTGCTCAGACTCATGGGCTTGCCAGTAGTGCATTAGCGAGATCCATTCACATACTGGCCATGAATTCTGCTTCTCTTATGCACAAGTGTTTTTTTTCTAAGGTCATACAGAATGTAAACTTGTGCATAGAAACTATTCACAAAATGTTACTATCTGTTTACATCTTTGAGGGTCTGCCTACTCCAATTATCTTAGCCTTCCCTGGCTGATAAAAAACAACCCAGTGATTGATTGGCACTCCAGGGAAGTAGTCAGTTGGGGCAATTTTTGTGAGGGCAATGGCCTGAGTGCTACTATTTCTGCCATATTTGATAAGTCTACCTTTTCTTCTCTTGAGGAGGTGGTAAGGTGCTACCAGAGAATAGAGGTGAGTCTCTACCCACTCCCCAGGGTAATACTATGCCTCGGTGCCCTCCCGGGAAAGTTGGTCAGGGAGGGTGAAGTTTTTCATTAAGTACCCTGAGTGTAAGTGTTTTTTGACATGGAGAGATGTCTCTGTTTTCTGTCCTTTAAAGAGATTACCATAATGTTCCATTTACACTTTTGTAAAGAGATGTTCAGGTCTGGACCTGTGTGTGAATGAGTTAATATAGGCTTCCTCTAAAAACTTCAGTTGGAGGTATGCTTCTGGTGCCAAGGCTCTAGGGTTATTGATCCATAAAGGGTAGCAGCCATTCTTGACCCTGTGACCTTCTGGATGGAGCTACCCCCAGTGCTACAAACATATAACGTTTTCTACAGATCATCGCTCAAGAGATTTGTTGCGCCTGCGGAGCCTACATACAGATCATCGCTCAACAGATTTGCTGCACCTGCAGAGCCTACATCCTTACCACCACCACTGGTTTGCGTTTCTGATGAACTTGAGGGCCAAATGACCAAGGAGATGAATGCAGGTGTGTCGTTACCTCCCTGTCATTGGTCATTTCCAGACAATTCTGGTTTTGAGGATCCAAAGTTCCCACGTAGAAAGGGTGGTAAAGTCAAAGCTCAGTTTGAGTCTTGTGAGTAAAAAAGAAAAGAATGCGCTCCCCTGTGAGGTACCTGGTAGTCTAGTGGGGAGATTAAACATTTGATGGGTGATTTATTGCTCACCTTTTGAGGTTGTGCACCCCTGCACAGCCTCAGTGACCCCTTGTACTGGTGTCCTCATTTCTCCTCCGGCTTCCACTTTTGGCTTTGCCGTCCTTGCCCAGTCACGTGATGCTTCCTTGGTCACGTGGGTGGAAATGATGTAATCACAGATCCTTTTGCTGCTCGGCTGTGTGTGCGGCTCCCTGCAGCTCCACCACAATCCCGGAGGGAATGTGTACGCAGAGGGGAGAAAGTTGTGGTCAATAGCGGAGTGCTGGGGGCATCAAAAGCCAAAAACGAACAAAAAAAAAAAAAAAACACAGCACTCAAAGTGCCGTGTTGGGTTTTGTTTTTGGCTGCTGATGCCCCCATCATTCCGTTATTGACCACAACTTTCTCCCCTCTCAGTTTAAGTCTTTTGACAGCTCTGAATCTGCTGGTTTTAAACATACCTAATTACTTCTGTGTCAGCTAGTGTTAGTGTCAGTTTTACATCTTACAGCTACACCTTCATTTGGATTAATTGTTCTTCAATGACTGGTCGGTCTGATCACATATTACTAAATGGTTAATTTTAGACCATATTTGAATTTTGAAAAACATGAAAAAATCAGGAAAATCTGTCATTGTGCTCTATTATAAAATGGGCCACTAAATATTACTAGTTACCATTTGTTTCTGTGCTGAGGTAGCATTGACATTAATGAAAGGGTTTTGATACACACCTATAAGGCCTCAGAGATTTATACACATGTTTTTAGGGCATTTGAAATCATTGCAGTATTTGGAGAACAAAGTCAATTAATTTGGCAAATTTACAGATTTTTTCATGCCTAGCCACTGGTAAAGGGGCACCCAATAGATATCATAGTTCCACCTAAAGCTGCATCCTGTACTAAAATGAATGATGTGCTATATATTCCATAATGCCATCCACAAAAGAGAATCTGTCACCACATTTGACCTATGTAAACTATTTATATGAGCATACAAGTTATAGAATGCTGAAAAACGTACTTTCATACTTCCGGACCAGAGCAATGCTGAAAAAGTTTGAATACACCAGAGGGTGAGTACAAGATCAGGGGGTGGGAGAATTAGATTTAAAAATAAGGAAAAGTCCAGGTCACCTGTTTCTATAGTGCTATGGCTGAAGATCCAAATAAATCAAGAAAGAGGCAAAAAAAAATCCATCACTTAAAAAAGGATAACATTTTTATTTCAATTCCTTAAAACCAGCATACAAAGGCATAGACAAAAATAAGATCCATAACAAATTTTATGTGTTTCGAGGCAATGAGCCTTTTAATCATACAATGTATGATCAAGAGGCCCATTGACTTGAAACACATTACCTTTGTTATGGATCTTATTTTTGTCAGTCTCTTTTGAAATGCTGCTTTTAAGGAATTGAAATAAAAACATTAACCTCTTTAAGAGCTGGAGTTCTTTGCATTTTTCTTGACTTAGATTTAAAGTGCCACCCTAGCCAGGGCCGTAACTAGGGGGGAAATGGCGGGGCTTTTGACCCGGGGGCCATTGTCAGAGGGGGCGCTGTCGGGCCTCCTGCTGCTGCAGCGCCCGGCATCAATGTCTCTCCCTGGTGCCTCGCTCACCCGCCGGCATTTGTATCTCTGCTCCCGCTGACATTGGGAGCAGAAGATCTGCCGCACGCCGCTTGCTGGCTCCTGCAATCAATTGTGTGCGACCGGCGCACGCACAATTGAATCCTTACCAGGCTGAATCCTTCCCAGGGCAGTTCCAGGTCAGCTGACACAGTCAGCTGATCACGCTGCCACGACGTCACTTGGCGCCAGTGGAGAGCGGCAGGCGCAGCTAGTACGGGTGCTGCGGTAGTTCAGTAACAGAGTGACAGTCAGTCAGCATTGGATGAAGACTGAAGACACGGTGACAAAGGCAGCCAGTGTAATTAAAGGCAGGGGTAGATTTGAGGGATAATAAGAAGAGACACAAAATGAGAGATATGGATGCAGGATGCATCAAATTAAAAATGGTGGTGGTGACAGGGGGGACGGCGGGGGGCGCCAAAATAATTCTTTGCCCCGGGTGCCAGAAAAGCTAGATACACCTCTGCCCTAGCACAGAAAAAAAAGGTGAGATTGAAAGGGGTTTTGTACAGTCATAGTTGAGAACAGATTGTTGTACACATCTTTTCTACCTATTTATTAATCTTTATTGATTTATTCATCGATCGAATAGCAGACTGGTCTGTTTATTTAGATTTTGCTATAGTACATGATTATCTAGAAATGGCATTTTGGTTTATATTTAAGAGGCCTTTTTACTAAAAAATCTATTGAATTCATCAAATCACGATTTAAAAATATCCCTGCATATATGCATTTACAAATATTTTCCTTTTATTCTGCACCCAGAATGCTAGATTACGTCTGATTTATAAATGGAATATGATACTATTAACAACAATATTGCATTCCAGGTGCTGCCACAAGTCACTTTAAAGGAGAAAATTGATTGGGTCTCTGTTCCAGAATAAAAAATGAGCTTTGTTCCTTGAATGTTGACAGGCAGGGTGATATGAATCCAGCCTTATCTCTGTGTTATTGCTCTTGCCAGTCAGTATCTCACTATTAAGATAAAGCAAGTTACCCTGCCGTGTTAAGCCGTTGATTGAAAGGCTGATAATGGCATCTGGATTTTTCACAACAACTGCAATATTGTGCTGGCTACAGAAGAAGATGGA
Organism: Allobates femoralis; assembly: GCA_033576535.1. Classification (NCBI taxonomy): domain Eukaryota; kingdom Metazoa; phylum Chordata; class Amphibia; order Anura; family Aromobatidae; genus Allobates; species Allobates femoralis. The sequence goes on from JARQOC010000004.1 coordinate 258,974,105, forward strand.
TTAGTTTAATGGAAATTGATGTTTTTTTGGCTATAAATAGTAAAAAGCCCCCTTTTGAATGTTTCTTTGTCATCATAACTACATCTTAAGACATCTTTATCTCAGGAAATACTCCAGTCAAGCATACATTTATTGTTTGGATTTATTATTCTATGTTGTTATACTGTTATTTTATATGTTGAAAAAAAAAACCATAAGAGATATAAAGATACAAGAGACAGCAACAGAATTAAAACATACTTGCGATCTCATTTGAATGCGTTATGTCTTAATTTGTTATTAAAAAGAATCCCTTTTAAATCCAATATGTCCAGGTGCATCTCAATGAATTAGAATATCATCCAAAAGTTAATTTATTTCAGTAATTCAATGCAAAAAGTGAAACACATATACAGTATTACATAGAGTCATTACAAACCGGGTGATCTATTTCAAGTGTTTATTTATGTTAATGTTGATGATTATGTCTTACAATCAATGAAAACCCAAAGGTCATTATCTCAGAAAATGAAAGTAGGGAGGATGACAGGACTGAGAGATAACATATTACCTAAATAGGCATCAGAGGCTTCACCTTGTGTGGTTGTGAGAGTCACAACCACTATAAAAGCATATCATGGCTGCTGCAGCCTCCAGTGTGGTGCATATAGAGTAGGGAGGATAAAGGGTTAAAAAAAAACCACTGTCATATTCTGCGAGATATCAAAGGGTGAATGTAATATTGATTTATTAGTCAATTAGCATTTCAGGGTTCCCTAGCCCCTTCGTCAGGACAAATCAATATCTTATTGCCATGGTTTAGGGCATTACAGAGAGTCCTGAAACGTGTTGACTAATAAACCAATATTATATTCACCTTTTGATGTCTCGGTTTTTAACCCTTCGTCCACTCTATGGTAATTTCTGAGATAATGATAATTGGGTTTTTATTGACTGTAAGCCACAATCACCAACATTTACAGAAATAAAATTGATCACCCTGTTTGTAATGACTCTATATAATATATGTGTTGCACTTTTCGCATTGCATTACTGAAAAAAAATTAGTTTTTGATATTATTCTAATTCACTGAGATGCTAAAAATGTAGAAAAAAAAAGTGCAATAGGGTCTTTCCTTTAAAGCATATATCCAAAGTGTCAAATATCACTGCTCACCTGTGCTGGTTTTGAGATTCACAACCACTATATACATATAGTGCAGCTGCTGCAGGATCCAAACGCCACAAAAAACGCGGTTATGATAAGCAATATATCTAAATAGATAGTGTTTATTCGATCCGCGCAAACTGTACAATGAAGTACACTACAATGGATCAGATGAAAAGAGTGCTTTATTCTACACATAATGGTTGTATTCCTAAGAAAAGAGCGAGGATATGCTCTGAAGCATGTAGAATAAAGGGCCATTTTCATCTGATCCATTATGGTCCACTTCATAGTACAGTTTGAGTAGATCAAAAAAACACTGTCCACTTGAATATAATTCCTTGTGAAAATGTTGATTGCTCTTAGTGAGAGAAACAAGATAATAATCTTATAGTTGAGATACCTTTCAATGGCTAAAATAAAGTAAGTGGTGTTACAAGGCGAGCTTTCGAGACATCTTAGGTCCCTTCAACAGGCATGGTATGATATAATATTGAAAGAAACTCAAAATATATACACGAACAACAGGAATGAATGGACATTTAACTAAATAAACAAAACAAAGCCTGGAAAGGATCCTTAATCAGCCAGGCTTAGTGATGTCAAAGTTTTTATGACTCTACTTTATAAGAAAACCTGGTGTCTTAAGACTTCAGCGTCTTTGAACAACATTTTTCAGATGTTATAATGAGCCATAAATCCATCAGTTAAGTTTAACCCTGTTTGGATGCAGTCAAAAGTTCTAATAAATTTGGATTAAAACTTTCATATTTTCAATGTTATGTCCTTGACTAGAAAAATGTTTGACTACTGGAAAATTGATTTTTTTGTGTGTAATTGTGTGACGATGAGACTTCATCCTTACTGTTAGCCATTGTCCAGTCTCACCAACAAAAAAAGTCCCCACAAGACATAAAGTGCACATAGTTAAATACTGAAAACATTGGAAGAGGAACATGTGAATGTCCCAGGAATCTTATAATCCTGCTGTGAGTTGGGGATCTGACTCCTTTCTCTAGTGTCCATGTTAGCACAGATCTTGCAGCTCTTCACATTACATAGATAAGTTCCTCTTGGTGTATCTGAGGGCTTCGAACTTCGGACCATGATGTTTTATTAAATCGGGAGGCTGACTATAGCACAGCAAAGGAGGGCCTTTGAATATTATTTTTACTCTTTCATTCTTATGTAGGATATGGTGAGGATTCTTGGCGGTTTTCCTTAGTACCTCAAGCTGCGGGTTGTAGGTCACCACCAGAGGAACACGATGGTTCTCTTCTTTTTCTCTGTATTGCAGTGCTTGACGTCTTGGGATCCTTGTGGCTTTAATTATCTGATCATCAATGGAAGTGGGGGTGGTAGCCTTGGTTTATAAATGTCTTTTTTAGATGGATTAATTGTTCATCCCTTTCTGCTGAGTTGGAGCAAATACAGTTATATCTGAGGGCCTGACTGTAGACAATTGACTTTTTAATGTGTTTCGGGTGGAAACTGTCCCATCTGAGGTATGTGGGATGGTCAATAGGTTTCTGACATACCGATGTCTGGAATGAACCATTTAGAGTTTTTATGGTGGTATCCAGGAAGTTGATTTCTGTTTTTGAGTGGTCCATTGTCAGGTTTATGATGGGATGAAATTTGTTGAAATTGTCATGGAATTTTAGAAGTTCATTGACTGTCTCAGTCCAGATTATTAAGATGTCATTAATGAAATGAAAGTACGCCAAGGGTTGGATGGGGCAAGAGGCTAAAAAGTCATTTTCCCGTTTAGCCAGCAAAAAGGTTGGCATACTGGGGGGCTGTTTTGCTTCCCATAGCAGTTCCTGTGCATTGTAAATACAGTTCTTCACCCAAGAGAAAATGTTGTGTGTAAGGATAAATCTGGTGAGCCCCAGTACTGATTCAGAAGGGATCCCATTGACTTCAAGAAACATTCGGCAGGCAGTAAGTCCATCTTCGTGTGGGATGTTAGAATATAAGGATTCCACATCCATGGTGGCTAAGATGATACTCTCGGGGAGGGAACCTATTGTAGAGAGCTTATTTGAAAGGTCAGTTGTGTCCTGTGTATAGATGTCTGTCTTCCTTACCAGAGGCTTAAGGACATTTCCCACCCCACCAGAGATTTTTTCAGTGAGTCTTCCCACCCCTGAGACGATCGGTCTCTTTGGGTTACCTGGCTTAGAAGGTTTGTGGAGTCCGTACCCAAACATTTGATGAGTTTTCTCAACTCCCTCATATATTTTGGAGTTGGGTCCTCATCCAGTTTAGTGTAGTATTGTGTATCCATCAGCTGTCAGTGTGCTTCTTTAACTTAGTCCTTTGTAAGCAGGAGAAAATTGGCCCCACCTTTATCTGCAGGCTTAATAGTGATCTCTTTGTTGTTCTTCGGGCTGTAAACTGCCTTTCTCTCTTGCACACTGATATTAGATATTTCTAATGTTTTTTTTTTATCTAATATTGTGGATTGCACCATATGTCTGAATGAGTCAATATATTGGTCCGAAATGGTGTTGCGGCCAGAACGAGGCGTCCAGTCAGTGGTTTTCTTTTTACTTAGTTGCACTGGTGTTTGAGTATAATCCTGTTTTCAGTCGGAGTCTGTTCAGCTTCCTCTTCTTGCTGTATATAAGGTATGATTGTAGTGAAGTATAAAAATGCTTCATCCTCTGTTGTATGTTTTCGGTAAGTAAGCTTGTTAAAGTTTGTATTTCCATCTGGACCTTTTTCTTGTTGCTGTAGAAAACATGAATAAGGTGATTCTGTAGTCTCTCCGAAGTCCTGTAGCAGAGGTTTTGTGAATAATGAGTATTGTAGGTATTCTGAATAGGATTCTTTAAGATTAGTCCTTTGTGTATTAAATGTTCTTTCTTGCATCTGGTTAAATAGTAGATGTTACTATCCAGTTGAGCTAGTTTCTTCAGACGATCTTTTAGTTCCATAGATGTGCGGTATATTCTGGTATCTTCCATTTGGTTAGAAGAAAATGTTTTGGTACTGTGTTAGCCAATTGAGAAAATGTTGAGTGCTCTCAGTGGGAGAAACAAGATAATAATCTTGAAGTTGTAATACCTTTTAATGGCTAGCAAAAATAAAATAAGTGATGTTACAAGGTGAGCTTTCGAGATGTCTTAGGTCCCTTCATCAGGCATGGTATGACAAAATATTGAAAGAAACTCAAAATATATACCGTATTTTCCGGCGTATAAGATGACTGGGCGTATAAGACGACCCCCAACTTTTCCACTTAAAATATGGAGTTTGGGATATACTCGCCGTGTAAGACTCCCCCTCTTTTACGGTATGATCCCCACTATGACCCCCACACAGTATAATGGACCCACATATAGAATAATAGCCCCTACATCTCTTCACACTGTATTATGGCCCCCACACAGCCCTAAAATAGCCCTGCATAAAGTAAAGATGCTCCCTCATATTATCATGCTCCCAGAGAGGCTTCTAAGTATTATAATGACTTCCATATAGTATAATTGTCTCCATAAATAATAATGCACGCCCCATAGTCCTCCATATAGTGTAATGCACGCCATAGTCCTCTAGATAATATAATGCACCCCATAGTTCTCCATATAGTGTAATGCACCCCCATAGTCCTCCATGTACTATACATGTACTCCATGTACTATAAAGAGTGTAATGTGACAGCGCTGGGGTGGGTGGGAAGGGTGAGTGACACAGAGTGGGGGACATGCCAGCTCCAGATGGGGCAGTTTAAGAGAGACAGAGATGGGGATGTGCCAATGTCAAGGGGAGGGGGGTAGGTGACATGGAGAGGATTGTGCCAGTAGTGGTGGGGGAGTACAGACCCCATCAACCCCCAATATTACTCTGCAGCCACACACACACACACAGACATACACACAGTCAGACACAGACACACAGTAAGACACACACACACACAGTCAGACATACACACAGTCAGACACAGACACACAGTAAGACTCGCAAACACACACACAGTCAGACACAGACACACACAGTCAGACACACACACAGTCAGACACAGACACACACAGTCAGACACAGACACACAGTAAGACACAGACACACAGTAAGACACAGACACACACAGTAAGACACAGACACACAGTCAGACACAGACACACACTGTAAGACACAGACACACAGTAAGACACACACACACAGTCAAACACACACACAGTAAGACACACACACACACACACAGTAAGACACACACACACAGTCAGACATACACACAGTCAGACACAGACACACAGTAAAACACAGACACACAGTAAGACACACACACACAGTCAGTCAGACACACACACGCACAGTCAGACATACACACAGCCAGACATACACACAGCCAGACACACTGTCACCAGACCCTGCCGGAGCTTACCGCTGCCACCGACACTGCACGTAGCCGGGCACCGTAAATGTACGATAATAAGCCATCAGCCAATCAGGCGGCTGCTGGCTTCTGATTGGCCCTGGCATTACCGTACATCCTGTGAGGTAGCAACCGGGGAACCCGCTTGCATAACGACAACAAACACGTGTTTATAAGTTAACCAATGTCTACCCGTTTATTTTTCACATATTAATAACATAACCCGGGTAGCATGTTTGACACATATCACATGGATTATAAACACCATACATAAATACACCATACATTTACATATAACATTACATAACACTTATTGCACATGACATCTTATTGTAACCCGGGACCTGTAACCATCTCACTGTCCCCATTGGAGCTCTACTAACAGCTCCCATGGTGGCTACGGCCTCCGGCCTACTTACATTATACATCAATACATACTTTACATTACCACGATGACCGCTCCGAGTTCATAACAGGGATTAAGCAACCTGAGTACGGGGTATGTCATGTATCCCCAAGGGGCTCCTTCCTGGACGTATCTCCGCCTACGTCCCGGTCAGAGTCCACCTGGTTCAACCATGGTGTCCCTACTCTAGGAGCCCTTTTGAACCCCTGCTTCTGACCTTCGTTACCTACGCCTTAACGGGCCCTGTGGGTCCCAATGGCGGTACCAGCCGCCCGGCTTTAGTCACCCAGCATAATGATATACCAATAACCCGTAGTCAGGATTCCTGCCTGACCGGGACCTTACATACCATATGTGATCCATCATACAAATGTCCATGGATCACATATATTTCTTACACCCGCTCACAGCCCATCATAACACATCCATGGACTGTGGCTCCTCCATGACCATAACAGGGACCTGGTCAACCGTAGAATCCGGGCTAACCATGCGTCACCGTGGCCTACTCATCACGGTACGGGCCATCCGTCGCCACCAAACCTCCATCTCATCTCATGGCAGGTCTCCAGGTCGACGACTGTACCCTGCGTCTGAGTAGCACCCTAACGGATCAGCCATGGTTACCCTTCTAGGAGCCTTCGTGACCCCTGTCTCTGGCCACAGGCACACCCACACCATTAGAGGTCGTGGTTGAGGGACAGGTACCCACTGCAAGCAGCAGGCCAAGCCTCCCTCTCGTCCCACAGGGACGGATCGCCTCCAATATCATCCATACTAGCTGGGTCACTCTCTCTCCCACAACATTATACGTGGCTGTTACACATAGGCCATCGTCTCTCATTCAGGGCACTGTTACCTAAGCCCTTACATACGTCTACGGTCCTTTACCGACTGCCTAGTCAGACCCAATGGCGGTTATGCCCGCCTGGCATTAATCACGCATACAGCTCACTCCGTTACACGGGGACTGCTGTCTTACCGGGCACGGATCCGGGTCTCGCTACCTGTGTCACAGGTTCCACCAGGCATCCCCACGGGCCCCTTCCCGGACGTGAGGTGAACCACGCCCGGACCAGCGTCCACGGGTCAACCACGGCTTCCCTCTCCAGGTGCTGCCACGACCCCGGACCTAGGCACCGGCATGGAGCTAGCATGCTCCCTTCAGGTTCACACAGAGCCTCTGGACTGCTCTGCACTTGGCTGGAAACCATCCCACATGCTCTCAGGCTGCTCTCTGGCTGAGACTGAATCTCTCAATCACTCAGCTGGCTGACCTCTTATCGTGCCTGCCACACCCACACTGAGTCATCCAGCTGGGCTGCTATTCCTCCGGACACACAGACCTGACACACCCACCTGGGCTGTCAGCAATCACTCATTACATCCCTTTCCTCAGGGCTTCCTTGATCTGATGAGCCACTCATTAGTCACATTAAACCTTGTGTTCAAAGTTGGTTCACACAGCATTATCACAGTCAAACCGGCCAGTGTGAACAGGATCATACCCTGATCCTGCATTTGATGCGCCCCGGCCATGAGGATCATGGCGGCGGTGCCTCACAATCCACACTGAGCGGCGCAGATTACCTCCTTACAGGAGATGTACGGTAATGCTGCGGCCAATCAGACACCAGCAGCCGCCTGATTGGCTGATGGCTTATTACCGTACATCTATGGAACCCGGAGGCTAAGTACACGGCAGCGGTGGCAGCGGGAAGCTCCGGGGGACATGGACGGCAGAGGCAGGTGAGTATTTTTTTTTTTTGTGCCTGCACTGCACCGCTCATTTTCGGGGGGTGGGGGCTTATATTAAGCACCGTGGGCCCCCTGCAGATGCTGGCAATTTTTTTCTCCACTAGGTACCCGGCGTAAAAGACGACCCCCGACTTGGGAGAAGATTTTTAGGGGTTAAAAAGTCGTCTTATACGCCGGAAAATACGGTACATGAACAACTGGAATGAATGGACATTTAACTAAATAAAAAAAACAAAGCCTGGATCCTTAATCAGCCAGGCTTAGTAATGTCAAAGTTTTTATGACTCTAATTTATAAGAAAACCTGGTGTCTTAAGACTTCAGTGTCTTTGAACAACATTCTTCAGATGTTATAATGAGCCATAAATCTTTCAATTGGGTTTAATCCAAGCATTCCAATACAAAGAAAAAGAAGAGAACCATCGTGTTATTCTGGTGGTGACCTACAACTAGAGATGAGCCACCATCCCTGTGTTCGAGTTCGATTCGATTCATCGAATTTGCTGTGTGTTCATTGAATGTTTGTCGAATGTTCATTAAACAGCATCGAACACGTGGAACACCATTGAAAATGAATGTAAAATATATTTTAACATTATTACCGGGCGGGGAGGGCAACTACAGGGAGGGGGGAGTGCAGCACAGGAAGCAGGGAGCGAAAGACATAGGCGGGGAAGCCGGTGGTGAGAAGAGGACTTCACCACTGGCTTTCTTGCTCTGTGCTGCGCTTCCCTCTCCCTGATGCCCCCTCCCCGCTCCTTGGATCTGCTTCCTCTGCCCGGTACTAACTTAGGATCACTTAAATACTTGTGAGAATGGCGTGCTCTCAAATTTAGAGTTTTTGAGATGCTAGTGAAAGGATTGCAGGAACCCTTAGTCATATTAAAAAGCTTGTTGGAAATCGATTCTGACTTTGAGGAGCTACATAAAGGTGGCGCTGGAGTTCTTCCACTTCCTTACTGAAGTGAAAATTTGCACTCTCAGAGGCGTTTCAATGCAAAAAGTGAAAGTTTTTATTGTGGAAGAACAACATGCGACCTCTGACGCTGTTTTGGTCCACAATTTTGGACCTTTCTCAAAGTGTCGCTAGAATTGAAACAAATGAAAACGTGTCAACATAAGTAAAAAACTGTCAATGTACATATATACAGTATGAACAACATCATCAGAGTAACAGCAAAAGAACATATGGCTGGTTCTAATTATAGAGGAATGGTTTCAACTGCAGAATGTAACTGTAGATCAGAGACCAGGCAAGACCAGTGTGTATGGAAAGAAAGAGAAAATTAGTTATAGTTCAGAGTGGGGAAGAACAGGGGTACTAGTAGTTGGATACCTTGGATGGTATAGAGCCTAGCGTTCTGAAGATGGATTTATAGGTAGCTCTACTTCTGTATGGAGGAGCTACTGAAGATAGGTAACCTAGGATAGGGGTTAATAAGGATAAGCGTGAGCTACAGTGTGTGTTCCTGTGTAACGGATGTATATCCACGTGGGGAGGGTGTATTCTGGTATATTCAGGAGCCCACCTGTGGTAGCTTAAGGCTGATTAATTTTGGGGGTTCTTAATTGGACCATCCCAGTGATGTAGTACTGATCCATCTGTGAAGGATATAATGTACAAGAGCTAACCTTCCTGTGTGAAATTATAAATAGGAGGTGTAGTAGTGAATATATACCTTAAGGGTAGGTTAAGAATGGTCCCAGCACTCCTAGGTAATTTAGTTATATCTAGGGCAAGTATAAGGTAATGCACCCAGTCACCACCTGAAACATATAGCAGAGTAGTTAAAGTCACTTATCTCATGGTGTAGACTTCACCGCCGGTTTTCCTGCTCTGTGCTGAACTCCCTGATGCCCCCTCATCGCTCTGCCCGCCACCTCCCCACCTGATCCTAAGTTAGGACCGGGCAGGGGAACAGATCCAGGGAGCGGGGAGAGCAGCACAGAGCAGGAAACCCGGCAGTGAAGTCTTCTCTCCACTGCCGGCTTCCCCGCCCAGATCCTTCGCTCGTCGCTCTCTGGTGCAGCGCTCCCTGCCCGGTCCTAACTTAGGATCGGGATGGGAGGCGACGGGGGGAGCAGAGGATCGGGATGGTAGGCTGCGGGGGCAGTGGATCAGGCTGAATGATGGTTTAAAAGCCGGCGGCTTTTAAATCATGCCCCCATTTCAGCCTTTTCCTCTGCCCTCAGACCACTTTATAGGGTCCTTTTGGTGAACAAACTGTTATCAAACATAACCTTGAAATGCCAAATTTGAAGCTAATTGTTCGCATTCGTTGAATGACTCAATCACCACCCAAAACAGCTCGAATTTGAGATTGGTGAACTATTCAAATCGAATATCGCTCATCTCTACCTACAATCCACAGCTTGAGGTGCTGAGGAAATCTGCCAGGAAACTTCACCATATCCTACACAACGATGACCAACTAAAAATAATATTCAAATGTGCCCATTTTGAGGAACTGGGTCTATTGTAGTATTTTCCTTTGCCAGGGCAGTCCAAAATTTGGAGGTTCACCAATGCAGCTGGATAGAGACGTGCTTGAGGGCCTGTAAACCTGAAGTGGGTGTATTGTAGTATAGCCCTTTGGCCAGGGCAGCCAAAAATTGGGAGGCTCACCAATGCCCCTGGATAGAGACGTGCATGTGGGCCTGTAAACCTGAAGTGCCCATTGTAAGGAAGTATATCTAGAGGGTTGAGAATGCGCACATAGGGTCTTATCCTTTATAGGCAGGTAAATGTGAAAAAATCAGATTTGCTCACCTGGTCCGGTTGTGTAGCACACAACCAGCGTAATCGCTCGAACAATGCAGCTGCTGCAGGGACTGTACTTCCACGAGGTGCGGTGCTGTGATTAGGTATTTTGGACGAAGTACCTTAATGTCTGCGCTGCTGCCAGAGAGGAAAATACACTAACGACACTGGGACGTCTGAGTACTGGTAGTAGAGGTTTATTTCCAACGCGTTTCGGAGCCACGTACCGAGCTCCTTCCTCAGGGAACATCCCATGTTCCCTGAGGAAGGAGCTCGGTACGTGGCTCCGAAACGCGTTGGAAATAAACCTCTACTACCAGTACTCAGACGTCCCAGTGTCGTTGGTGTATTTTCCTCTCTGGCAGCAGCGCGGACATTAAGGTACTTCGTGCAAAATACCATTGTAAGGAAGTGGGTGTATTAAAGTATAGCCCTTTGGCAGGGCAGCCAAAAATTGGGAGGCTCCACATTGTCCCTGGAAAGAGACGTGCAGGAGGGCCTGTAAACCTCAAGTGGGTGTATTGTAGTATAGCCCTTTGGCAGGGCAGCCAAAAATTGGGAGGCTCCACATTGTCCCAGGATAGAGACGTGCAGGAGGGCCTGTAAACCTCAAGTGGGAGTATTGTAGTATAGCCCTTTGGCAGGGCAGCCAAAAATTGGGAGGTTCAACAATTACCCATGCATACAGACATGCAGGAGGGCCTGTAAACCTCAAGTGGGTGTATTGTAGTATAACCCTTTGGCAGGGCAGCCAAAAATTGGGAGGTTCAACAATGACCCATGCATACAGACATGCAGTAGGGCCTGTAAACCTCAAGTGGGTGTATTGTAGTATAGCCCTTTGGCCAGGGCAGCCAAAAATTGGGAGGCTCCACATTGTCCCTGGATAGAGACGTGCATGAGGGCCTCAAAACATTTTTCCCATTGAAAAGGAGCGGGTATCCTGTCGTTGTAATGCCCATTCAAAAAGAATGGGCGTAAAAATTTACCACTGGGGGTATACCTGAAACAACAGCCTAACTATTGTAACGGTCATCATGGTGGCACATGAGGAGAAGGAGGAGCAGTCCAGCGATTAGCCAAGGAAGAGGAAGACGACGTGGTGGATGATCCAGTAGCTGACCCAACCTGGCAGGAGGATATGCAGAGCGAGGACAGCAGTGCACAGGGGGAGGGAGGCGTAGCATCCCAACAGGCAGTACGAAGCAGGGTCGGGTCCGCAGGCAGAAGGCAGGCAACCGTTCCCCGGAACAACAACACGACACAAGGTGCCTGTGCAAATGTTAGGTCTTCCCGAGTCTGGCAGTTTTTTATGTTGGCTCCAGATTACTCTAAAAAGGCCATTTGCAACACCTGCCATGCCAGCAGCAGCAGCAGGGTACGAAAACTAGCAGCCTGACGACCACCAGCATGATCAGGCACATGTCAGCCAAGCACCCGACTTTGTGGGAAGTACAACAGAGTCGAGGAGCGGTGCTTGCTGATGTCACTGCTACGTCTTCGCGTGTTGTGCGTGTGAGCCAATCCCCTGTACATGCTGGCCGCGAACAAGCCTCCGGCCCTACACCTGAAGTTGCCCACACACAAATAACCCCACCATCAAGCACGTCCTTGTCCCAGCGCAGCGTTCAATTATCCATTCAGCAAACCTTTGAACGCAGGCGCAAATACGCTGCCAACGCCCCACATGCCACAGTCCTGAATGATCACATTTCGCGACTCATAGCGCTAGAAATGTTGCCTTTCCGGCTGGTGGAGACGGAAGCATTCTGCGACCTGATGGCGGCTGCTGTCCCACGTTACTCGGTCCCCAGCCGCCACTATTTCTCCAGATGTGCCGTCCCCACATTGCATAACCACGTGTCCAACAGCATCACACGTGCCCTGAACAACGCTGTTTCAGCCAAAGTCCACCTAACCACAGACACGTGGACAAGTGCTTGTGGGCAAGGCCGCTACATCTCCTTGACAAAACACTGGGTTAATATTGTGGAGGCTGGGACACAGTCTGAGCGAGGGATGGAACACGTCCTTCCCACAGCAAGGATAGCAGGCCCTACCTCTGTCAGGGTTTCACCAACACTCTACAGCTCCGGAATGTCATGCTCTTCAGCCTCCTCCTCCTCCTGCGCATCCTCATCCACTGTACCCTCCACACCAGTCCCAAGCTGGAAGCACTGCAGCACTGCCTCTGCGAAGCAGCAACAGGCTGTGCTGAAGCTAGTCTGCATAGGTGACAAACCCCACAATGCAGAAGAGGTGTGGACAGCTCTGAAACAGCAGGCAGATCACTGGCTCACACCTCTGAACCTAAAGCCAGGAAAGGTCGTGTGTGACAATGTCCGGAACCTGGTGGCAGCTTTGAGGCGAGGCCAGCTGACGCATGTTCCATGCGTGGGCCATGTGCTCAACCTGGTGGTTCAGAGGTTTCTAAAGTCATACCCAGAGCTGTCTGAACAGCTGGTAAAAGTTTGCCGTCTGTCTGCACATTTTCGCAAGTCACCTGCTGCTTCAGCCGGCCTTGCAGGCTTTCAGCGCTGTTTGCGTCTTCCGACCCACAGACTGGTGTGTGATGTCCCCACGCGTTGGAATTCAACTCTGCACATGTTGGTCAGGATATGTGAGCAGAAGAGGGCAGTTGTGGACTACCTGCATCACCTAAGCCGTCGGGAAACGGGTCAAACTCCACACATAACTCCTGAGGAGTGGAGATGGATGTCCGACCTATGTACCGTCCTCCAAAACTTTGAGGACTCCACCAAGATGGTGAGCGGCGATAACGCCATTATTAGCGTCACCATACCACTACTCTGCCTTCTAAAACGGTCTCTGCTGAAAAACAAAGAGGATGCATTGCAGGCCGAGCGCGATGACTTGGAGCAAGAAACAGTAGTGGGTGTGGGTGAAAACACACAGCCCAGCCTCATCTCATCACAACGTGCAGTGGAGGACTATGACGAGAAGGAGGAGGATGAAGACATGGAGCAACTCTCTGGCCAAATTGAGGATATGACATGCACACCAGTCATACCCTCGATTCTGCGTGGCTGGCCAGAGGACAGTGGAGATGAGGAGGAGGAGGAGGACAGCATGTTCAGTCATCGTGTTGGTCTGGATACTGAAGTGATGGCTGTTAAGAGTCTGGCGCACATGGCTGACTTTATGGTAAGCTGCCTGTCTCGTGACCCTCGCGTTCACAACATCTTGGCCGACAATCAGTACTGGTTGGCAACACTGTTAGACCCACGCTACAAGGAGAACTTTATGTCTCTCATTCCTGAGGCGGAGAGGTCACCTTGCAGATCAAACAACTGTACTGCTAGATTCCTCTGTGCCTTACAATTATTGTGTCTCCAAGCTGGACACGTGGCATGAATTGACTCTCTACGCCTTGGAAGTCCTGACCTGCCCTGCCGCTAACGTTTTGTCAGAGCGTGTTTTCAGAGCCGCAGGTGGAATCATTACTGATAAACGCACCTGCCTGTCAACTGAAAATGCTGACAGGCTGACTCTGATCAAGATGAACAAGGGTTGGATTGGGCCAGACTTCACCACACCACCAACAAATGACAACTGAATTTAAATTTTGTTATGGGAATTTGCCATGTACCTCCACTCACCCAAGGGTACACACTTCTGGACTTCCGAGTGTCCAAGTGTGGGATCAGTAATGTCCGTGGACGTGTACTCGGCCTGGTGGTAGGAAGGAGGATCAGGTTGGGAAATGTGCGGTGCAGTATCACGGCTACTGACACTTGACCGTGTGGAAGACAGGGTGTTTGTGGAGGTGCCAATCTGACTTGATGCATTATCCGCTATCCAAGTAACAACCTGTTGACACTGGTGTTGGTTCAAGAGCGGTGTACTGCAGCGGGCCCCAAGAATTTGGGACAGGACGTGTGAGCGAGTAGATGTGCCCCTTTCTTGTTACGAAATTAGTGCTTGCACACGACCTCGGCCTCTGCCTGCACCACCATCATGTTCACTTCCTTGTTCCTTGCCAACGCCCTTGCGCATTTTGCTTGTATACAGCGACACCAGTCTGGTGACTGTAATGGTCACAGATTATTAGAATTTTAGTCCCTAACCTGTATCAAGGTAGTAAGTACACCAGTCTGGTGACTGTAATGGTCACAGAAGAGTAGGATTTTAGTCCCTAACCTGTATTAATGTAGTAAGTACACCAGTCTGGTGACTGTAATGGTCACAGATTATTAGGATTTTAGCCCCTAACCTGTATCAAGGTACTAAGTACACCAGTCTGGTGACTGTAATGGTCACAGAAAAGCTTGGATTCTGATCTGTATCACCCTGCCTATATCCTCCTAGATTAGTCCTGAGAAGGACTATTGTGGTCAGCAGCAGTTTGCAGCCCTGTTCCGAATCTACCTATGAGGGCCGCAAATCTGTCCCTAAGCAGCAGCAGACACTGTCCCTACACTCACTGGATGCCTGTGTGCAGAGCACAGCACGGCTAGGTCTTATAAAGGCTCGGTCACGCTGTGCAGGCCAGCCAATCACTGCAATGCCACAACTAACAGGGCTGTGGCATTGCAGTGGTCTGCCAGCCAATCCCTGCATGTGGGCTGGCTCTCAAAAGAGCGCCAAAATGCAGAGATGACGACCACGAGCACAGCACGAGTATCGCGAGATTACTCGGTGCTCGCCGAGTAGACCGAGTACAGTGATACTCGTGCGAGTACCGAGTAGTGGCTAGCATGCTCGCTCATCACTAGTATTTAATTATGTGCACTTTATGTCCTGTGGGGACTTTTTATGTTGATGAGACTGGACAACGGCTAAGTGTAAGGATGAAGTCTCGTCATCACACAATTACACACAAAAAAATCAATTTTCCAGTAGTCATACATTTTACTAGTCAAGGACATAACATTGAAAATATGAAAGTTTTAATTTTGAAAAGTAATTTCAAATCACAAAAACATCGAAGGGTCTGTGAATCCAAATTTATTGGAACTTTTGACTGCATCCAAAAAGGGTTAAACCTGACTGATGGATTTATGGCTCATTATAACATCTGAAGAATGTTGTTCAAAGACACTGAAGTCTTAAGACACCATGATTTCTAATAAATTAGAGTCATAAAAACTTTTACATCACTAAGCCTGGCTGATTAAGGATCCAGGCTTTGTTTTGTTTATTTAGTTGAATGTCTATTCATTCCAGTTGTTCATGTATATATTTTGAGTCTCTTTCAATATTTTATCATACCATGCCTGATGAAGGGACCTAAGATGTCTTGAAAGCTCGCCTTATAACATCATTTATTTTATGTTTATTAGCCATTAAAAGGTATCACAACTTCAAGATTATTATCTTGTTTCTCCCACTGAGAGCAATCAACTTTTTCTCAACTGATAAATCACTGTACCAAAACATTTCCTTCTAATTCATTGAGATGCACCTATAATAGACCTTCAGTGCTCAAACTATGCATCCAACACTTACAGAGCATTATAGTTAATCATAATTCAATTAAACATCAGAGATATGAATCTAAGAAAATCTAAGCGATTATAAATCAATTTAACAGCAGTTACACTGGGGAGACAAGAACAAAAGAAAAAAGTACTGATTTGGCAGGTGGTCACCACAGATATTGGTTCTCATACTAGGTATCCTGACTGATCTTTCTCTAATTCTAATTCTCTAATTTAATCAGTGCTTATAGTCCATTCAGTTTATATAGGAATGTACATACATACGTCCTGTTGCAAGAAGGCTTGGCGCACATATCAGGACACAGCTACTACATGAGAATAGATGAATAGGTTTGTAGGAGGGAATAAACAAAGCAGTAGAACAAGTATTGTCTCATGTGTGTGAATAGAAAAATGAGGAACACTGCACACTTACCGTACTTGTTTGCATGTTTCTAATTACAATATCAGAAACAGATTCCATGAAACTAGTATTAAGGCCAAACATCCTAAATGGTGACCTTTTGTCATAGTCAAGCACCATGTACACTGACAAACAAAAGGGTAACAATGTTTTGAACTTTTGACCTTCAGGCGCCATATCTCTTCATCCAATACAGCTTTGAGCATAAGACTACCCTCATTTTATAGTCAGTCATCTTGGTTCATTCATAAATCTGATTGGCAACCATTTAATATGTAATGTGTGTGTGTGATCTTTCTCACCAGAATCCCCATACTCAGGTTTAACCGATAATAACGTTTCTTTACTGGCAAACATGTTTATATCACATGTGTATAGAAAGGTAGGGGCACCGGGCACCTTCAGGGCTATTGGTCTTTCTTATTTCTCCATAAAGACAGACCGCTGTCTTATCCCCAGCCACCTGGTGGTGCTACGCCTGCATCAGCCAGTCAAGCATTTACAGTCCAAGTATAGAAAACAAATAGGCGGCACTCACCGTGTGTTCGTAGGTGCTTTCTTTATTGAAGAGGTGCGGGGAGGGGGTGCATGAAGGTACAGACGACAGGTCCTGTTTCGCGGTTTGCCCGCTTCTGTAGATAAATAAAGAAAGCACCTACGAACACACGGTGAGTGCCGCCTATTTGTTTTCTATACTTGGACTGTAAATGTTTATATCACAGTCAACCGAACTATATGCGCACTTGTATATATTAGAGTCTCTGGATCTTCACTTCTTCCGGGTACGCCGCAAGAAAAGAAAAAAACACAACAATGAAAGTATCAGTCTTCTTCTTTGGTCTCCTTCCGCAGGTAACGGAATCTTTCTTTGTTAGTCTCTCCCAGTCTCAGGGCACACCGAGCAGCAGAAGGTTGCCCACAGCAGCACAGAAGTCTCTCTCAGTCTCGGGGAACCCCGAGCAGCAGGAGGGAGATCACGGCAGTACAAATGGCTCCCTTATGTCGGTCACGGCCCCTGCACATGCACTCCGGGTGCTCGGCGGGCAAGGTTTTGCAGAGCGGCCAGAGTCACAGCACCAAAGTCCAGTGGCCCAGGATCAGTCACGGGGGCTTCTGCGGGGTGCTTTTTCCGGCAAGGTGTAGCAAAGTAGCCCTCTTTCCACAGACATCCACAAGCAGGTCTTCCCTGGCTCAGCTCTGGATCTGCACTGACTTCTTGCTGCTCTCTCTTCCTGAGTAAACACATTTGCTGAAAAGGGAATTTCCCACTTCCCTGCGATTGTTTCAGCACTTGTCCACAAGGGGCAGTAGCGGACTGTGCACAGTTCATTTCCATATCCATTTCTATGATACAATCTGAATTGCTCCCCTCACTACATACCCCCCCCCACTTAAAGGTTGACAGTCCCTGTCAACAACCATCGGCTCCAAGGCAGTGATGGCTGTGGATATCACAGGGATTGATCTCCGCGCGGAGTAGGGACCTCTGTTGGGGGAAACCGTCACCCCCCGGTTCACCTTCGCTCCCTTGTTCAGGGCTCACAATATCTCCAATAAACTCAGTCCCGTTTTCTACCCGGGGAGAGTAGGATCGCCGGCGGTAGCGGCACCGGTTGGGGGCAAATCTGCTTCCTTTAACGGGAACACACCCAGGACCGGTGACGTCGGCGGCCTCTGTACCCCTCTCTCCCTTCACAACATCAAACTGTACCACCTCCCCATCACCAACGCTGCAGAGGCCCTTACGAGGATTGTTACGCTTAATGGCAGTCTGATATACAAACACGTCATCCTTTGTGTCATTCCTGTTGATGAAGCCATACCCATCGCGGACATTAAACCACTTCAGCATCCCCTGGACCCGAGTGGCCAGCACTTGCTTATCGGTCTGGCTCTGTCTCTTCACACCCTTTTCCCTGATCTCCCCTACCGAGCGAGCCGCTTTGGCGGGGGCACCTAGTTTAAAGATGGCTGCTGTTGTGGGGCATGACTTGCTGGTTCTGGTATATCGGACCACGGGTGGAGGATGCGGACAACGGTTTGCCCTATGGCGGGGGTCGCCGCATGTCCAGCACCTTCCCATAGGCCGGCTGGGTTGCTGTCTCGCTTGCCTGTCCGCCTGTTGGTCTAGCATGAGCTGTAGCTGTAGTATCTGTTTCTGCAACTCTGCTACTATCTGCTTCAATTCTTCCGTGTCACTGTTCGGAGTGCTGGCACCGGATATGGACCTGCAGGCCGTAGTATAAGTCTGGTTATAAGCTACTACCGGAAGGAGATTCTGTTGATCACACATCCTGCCGACTACGCCAGATGTAATGACCGGTGGCAAGGCCGCGGGTGTGTTTGTATGATCTTTCTCAACAGAATCCCCATACTCAGGTTTAACCGATAATAACGTTTCTTTACTGGCAAACATATCACAGTCAATCGAACTATATGCGCACTTGTATATATTAGAGTCTCTGGATCTTCACTTCTTCCGGGTACGCCGCAAGAAAAGAAAAAAACACAACAATGAAAGTATCTTTCCCTAACTTTCCCTAAAATCACGTACCAGTCTATCACAGAAGAAGATGTCGCTCCCACGTAGCAGGCCTGGGGATCTCACGAGGACGGGTCCCGGTGCAGCGCTGAAGGGGGAAACTCCTCAGTCTTCTTCTTTGGTCTCCTTCCGCAGGTAACGGAATCTTTCTTTGTTAGTCTCTCCCAGTCTCAGGGCACACCGAGCAGCAGAAGGGGGCCCACAGCAGCACAGAAGTCTCTCTCAGTTTCGGGGCACCCCGAGCAGCAGGAGGGAGATCACGGCAGTACAAATGGCTCCCTTATGTCGGTCACGGCCCCTGCACATGCACTCCGGGTGCTCGGCGGGCAAGGTTTTGCAGAGCGGCCAGAGTCACAGCACCAAAGTCCAGTGGCCCAGGATCAGTCACGGGGGCTTCTGTGGGGTGATTTTTCCGGCAAGGTGTAGCAAAGTAGCCCTCTTTCAACAGACATCCACAAGCAGGTCTCCCCTGGCTCAGCTCTGGATCTGCACTGACTTCCTGCTGCTCTCTCTTCCTGAGTAAACACATTTGCTGAAAAGGGAATTTCCCACTTCCCTGTGATTGTTTCAGCACTTGTCCACAAGGGGCAGTAGCGGACTGTGCACAGTTCATTTCCATATCCATTTCTATGATACAATCTGAATTGCTCACCTCACTACAAATATATGATTAGATATGTAGATTTTGTCATGTCACTGCATTGTCACTGTTTTGCTCCTGATGTTTTAAAAATATTTTACTTCCTGTATATTTCAAATGACAAACTGTTATCACATTCCCTAATAGCTCACTGTGTTATTAGATTGAATACCAATTGAAATGTCACTCGTTCGTATTGAGGAGCAGCCATGAAGAAGATTTCACAAGAAAAAAACCCAGCATCATCCAGTAAATTGACAGCAGTCTCTCAGCCAAGAAAATTACTAAACATCTTCATGTGAGTGTCATGATAGCTGCAGGAATATGAAATGAAGTCTGTTCATCCAAAAGCCAAAAGGTGGATTTCCAGTCAAAATATCAGAGTCAACAAGTCGGACCATCACAAGGTCTAAGCTTGATAAACACAGCAATGGAGGCGGTTCATGTGCTTCCTAATAGTGAGATCACATACATCCATGCAAACACTGTACACGGTGGGCCATTTATATGGATGGACCTAATTAAAATGGGAATGGTTGGTGATATCAACATCCTGTTTGTGGCACATTAGAGTATATGTAAGGGGGAGAACTTTTCCAGATGGGTGGTGACCATGGCGGCCATTTTGAAGTTGTCTATTTTGGATCCAACTTTATTTTTTTCAATGGGAAGAGGGTCACGTGACACATCACACTTACTGAGAATTTCATAAGAAAAACAATGGTGTGCTTGGTTTT
Source organism: Allobates femoralis (assembly GCA_033576535.1). Taxonomy (NCBI): domain Eukaryota; kingdom Metazoa; phylum Chordata; class Amphibia; order Anura; family Aromobatidae; genus Allobates; species Allobates femoralis. The sequence goes on from JARQOC010000004.1 coordinate 258,994,341, forward strand.
AACGTAACTTTATTCTTTCATGAGTTATTTACAAGTTTATGACCACTTATAAATTATGTTCAAAGTGCTGTCCATTGTGTTGGATCGTCAATGCAACCCTCTTCTCTCACTCTTGACACACTGATAGCAACACCGCAGAAGAAATGCTAGCACAGGCTTCCAGTATTTGTTGTTTCAGATACTGCACACCTCGTATTTTGAAAAAAATAAAATCGGATCCAAGATGGTCAACTTCAAAATGGCCACCATGGTCAGCACCCACCTGGAAAAGTTTTCCCCCTCCCATAAACTAATGTGCCACAAACATAAAGTCAAAATATAACCAACTATTGCCATTTTATTTAGGTGCTTTTTATATAAATGACCCACCCTGTTAAATGCACATTACACAAGCCTGGAATGGAGGCCCCAAAAAACGTGAAGAAGCTTTGACTTCAATATTGCCATAAAAAAGTTTAGCTCAAGATTACAAAAAAAATACAAAACTGGTGATTTGAAGCAATGAGACGAAAGTTAGTAGACTAAGCTCTGATTGGTGGATATCAGTGTGAAAGATACAAGGGAAAAATGGGCTAATGGATCGAGAAATTGAAGGAGTTGTCATATTCGGTTGAGGAATAGTGATGAGCGAGTATGCTCTGCGCTGCTCGGTACTCGCACGAGTATCACTGTACTCGGGCTACTCGGCGAGCACCGAGTAATCTCGCGATACTCGTGCTGTGCTCGTGGTCGTCATCTCTGCATGTTGGCGCTCTTTAGAGAGCCAGCCCACATGCAGGGATTGGCTGGCAGACCACTGCAATGCCACAGCCCTGTTAGTTGTGGCATTGCAGTGATTGGCCGGCCTGCACTGCGTGACCGAGCCTTTATAAGACCCGGCTGCGCTGTGCTCTGCACACAGCCTTCCAGACAGTGAGTGTAGAGAGAGTGTCTGCTGCTGCTTAGAGACAGATTTGCGGCCCTCATAGGTAGATCCGGAGCAGGGCTGCAAACTGCTGCTGACCACAACAGTCCTTCTCAGGACTAATCTAGGAGGATATAGGCAGGGTGATCCAGATCGGAATCCAAGCTTTTCTGTGACCATAACAGTCACCAGACTGTTGTACTTACTAGCTTGATACAGGTTAGGGACTAAAATCCTACTCTCCTGTGACCATTACAGTCACCAGACTGTTGTACTTACTACCTTGATACAGATTAGGGACTAAAATCCTACTCTCCTGTGATCTGAACAGTTACCAGACTGTTGTACTTACTACCTTGATACAGGTTAGGGACTAAAATCCTTCTCTCCTGTGACCTCAACAGTCACCAGACTGTTGTACTTACTACCTTGATACAGGTTAGGGACTAAAATCCTACTCTCCTGTGATCTGAACAGTTACCAGACTGTTGTAATTACTACCTTGATACAGGTTAGGGACTAAAATCCTACTCTCCTGTGATCTGAACAGTTACCAGACTGTTGTACTTACTACCTTGATACAGGTTAGGGACTAAAATCCTACTCTCCTGTGACCTCGACAGTCACCAGACTGTTGTACTTACTACCTTGATACAGGTTAGGGACTAAAATCCTACTCTCCTGTGACCATTACAGTCACCATACTGTTGTACTTACTACCTTGATACAGGTTAGGGACTAAAATCCTACTCTCCTGTGACCATTACAGTCACCAGACTGTTGTACTTACTACCTTGATACAGGTTAGGGACTAAAATCCTTCTCTCCTGTGACCATAACAGTCAACAGACTGTTGTACTTACTACCTTTATACAGGTTAGGGACTAAAATCCTACTCTCCTGTGACCATTACAGTCACCAGACTGTTGTACTTGCTACCTTGATACAGGTTAGGGACTAAAATCCTTCTCTCCTGTGACCATAACAGTCACCAGACTGTTGAACTTACTACCTTGATACAGGTTAGGGGCTATAATCCTAATCTCCTGTGACCTCAACAGTCACCAGACTGTTGTACTTACTACCTTGATACAGGTTAGGGACTAAAATCCTACTCTCCTGTGATCTGAACAGTGACCAGACTGTTGTACTTACTATCTTTATACAGGTTAGGGTCTAAAATCCAAATATCCTGTGACCCGAACAGTCATGAGACTGTTGTCGCTGTATACAGGCAGAATGCGCAAGGGCGTTGGCAAGGGCGTTGGCAAAGAACAAGGAAGTGAACATGATGGTGGTGCAGGCAGAGGCCGTGGTCGTGTGCAAGCACTAATTTCGCAACAACAAAGGGTCACATCTACTCGCTCACACGTCCTGTCCCAAATTCTTGGGGCCCGCTGCAGTACACCGCTCTTGAACCAAGACCAGTGTCAACAGGTTGTTACTTGGATAGCGGATAATGCTTTAAGTCAGATTGGCACCTCCACAAACACCCTGTCTTCCACACGGTCAAGTGTCAGTAGCCGTGATACTGCACCGCACATTTCCCAACCTGATCCTCCTTCCTACCACCAGGCCGAGTACATGTCCACAGACATTACTGATCCCACACTTGGACACTCGAAGTCCAGACGTGTGTACCCATGGGTGAGTGGAGGTACATGGCAAATTGCCATAACAAAATTTAAATTCTGCTGTCATTTGTGTGTGGTGTGGTGAAGTCTGGCCCAATCCAACCCTTCTTTATCTTGATCAGAGTCAGCCTGTCAGCATTTTCAGTTGACAGGCGGGTGCGTTTATCAGTAATGATTCCACCTGCGGCACTGAAAACACGCTCTGACAAAACACTAGCGGCAGGGCAGGCCAGGACTTCCAAGGCATAGAGAGCCAATTCATGCCACCTGTCCAGCTTGGAGACCCAATAATTGTAAGGCACAGAGGAATCTCGCAGTACAGTTGTTCGATCTGCAAGGTACTCCTTCAGCATCTGGCCAAACTTAGCATTTCTTGTGGCACTACCCCGCACCTCACGGGCTGTGGTACGTGAGGGGCTGAGAAAACTGTCCCACATCGTAAAGACTGTTCCCCTACCTCTGGCGGATTGGACTTGTGCCCCTCTCGGCCGTACGCCTTGGTTGTCCACCGATTCCTGACCTATGCCGCTAGCGTTTTGTGAGGGGAATGCTTTGCCTACTTCCGTTACTATGGCCTTTTGGAACTGCTGCATTTTGGCTGACCTCTTCACCTCAGGAATGAGAGACATGAAGTTCTCCTTGTAGCGTGGGTCTAAGAGTGTTGCCAACCAGTACTGATTGTCGGCCAAGATGTTCTGAACGCGAGGGTCACGAGCCAGGCAGCTTACCATAAAGTCAGCCATGTGCGCCAGACTCTTAACAGCCATCACTTCAGTATCCTGACCAACACGATGACTGATCATGCTGTCCTCCTCCTCCTCATCTCCCCTGTCCTCTGGCCAGCCACGCTGAATCGAGGGTATGACTGGTGTGCATGTCATATCCTCAATTTGGCCAGAGAGTTGCTCCATGTCTTCATCCTCCTCCTCCTCGTCACAGTCCTCCACTGCACGTTGTGATGACATGAGGCTGGGCTGTGTGTTATCACCCACACCCACTACAGTTTCTTGCTCCAAGTCATCGCGCTCCGCCTGCAATGCATCATCTTTGTTTTTCAGCAGAGACCGTTTTAGAAGGCAGAGTAGCGGTATGGTGACGCTAATAATGGAGTCATCGCCGCTCACCATCTTGGTGGAGTCCTCAAAGTTTTGGAGGACGGTACATAGGCCGGACATCCATCTCCACTCCGGAGGTGTTATGTGTGGAGTTTGACCCATTTCCCGACGTCTTAGGTGATGCAGGTAGTCAACAACTGCCCTCTTCTGCTCACATATCCTGACCAACATGTGCAGAGTTGAATTCCAACGCGTGGGGACATCACACACCAGTCTGTGGGCCGGAAGATGCAAACGGCGCTGAAAGCCGGCAAGGCCGGCTGAAGCAGCACGTGATTTGCGAAAATGCGCAGACAGGCGGTGAACTTTTACCAGCAGATCAGACAGCTCTGGGTATGATGTAAGAAACCGCTGAACCACCAGGTTGAGCACATGGGACACGCATGGAACATGCGTCAGCTGACCTCGCCTCAAAGCTGCCACCAGGTTCCGGCCATTGTCACACACGACCTTTCCGGGCGTTAGGTTCAGAGGTGTCAGCCAGTGATCTGCCTGCTGTTTCAGAGCTGTCCACACCTCTTCTGCATTGTGGGGTTTGTGACCTATGCAGACTAGCTTCAGCACAGCCTGTTGCTGCTTCGCAGAGGCAGTGCTGCAGTGCTTCCATTCCGGAGCTGTAGAGTGTCGGTGAAACCCTGACAGAGGTAGGGCCTCCAATCCTTGGTGTGGGAAGGACGTGTTCCGTCCCTCGCTCAAACTGGGTCCCAGCTTCCACAATATTAACCCAGTGTGCCGTCAAGCACTTGTCCACGTGTCTGTGGTTAGGTGGACTTTGGCTGAAACAGTGTTGTTCAGGGCACGTGTGATGCTTTGGGACACGTGGTTATGCAATGCGGGGACGGCACATCTGGAGAAATAGTGGCAGCTGGGGACCGAGTAACGTGGGACAGCAACCGCCATCAGGTCGCGGAATGTTTCCGTCTCCACCAGCCAGAAAGGGAGCATTTCTAGCGCTATGAGTCGCGAAATGTGAGAATTTAGGACTGTGGCATGTGGGGCGTTGGCAGCGTATTTGCGCCTGCGTTCAAAGGTTTGCTGAATAAATAATTGAACGCTGCGCTGGGACAAGGACGTGCTTGATGGTGTTGTTATTTGTGCGTGGGCAACTTCAGGTGCAGGGCCGGAGGCTTGTTCGTGGCCAGCATGGACAGGGGATTGGCTTGCACGCACAACACGCGAAGACGTAGCAGTGACATCAGCAAGCACCGCTCCTCGACTCTGTTGTATTTCCCACAAAGTCGGGTGCTTGGCTGACATGTGCCTGATCATGCTGGTGGTGGTCAGGCTGCTAGTTTTCGTACCCCTGCTGATGCTGGCATGGCAGGTGTTGCAAATGGCCTTTTTAGAGTCATCTGGAGCTAACTTAAAAAACTGCCAGACTCAGGAAGACCTAACATTTGCACAGGCACCTTGTGTCGTGTTGTTGTTCCGGGGAACGGTTGCCTGCCTTCTGCCTGCGGACACGACCCTGCTTAGTACTGCCTGTTGGGATGCTACGCCTCCCTCCCCCTGTGCACTGCTGTCCTCGCTCTGCATATCCTCCTGCCAGGTTGGGTCAGCTACTGGATCATCCACCACGTCGTCTTCCTCTTCCTTGGCTAATCGCTGGACTGCTCCTCCTTCTCCTCATGTGCCACCATGATGACTGTTACAATAGTTAGGCTGTTGTTTCAGGTATACCCCCAGTGGCAAATTTTTACGCCCATTCTTTTAGAATGGGCATTACAACGACAGGATACCAGCTCCTTTTCAATGGGAAAAATGTTTTGAGGCCCTCCTGCACGTCTCTATCCAGGGACAATGTGGAGCCTCCCAATTTTTGGCTGCCCTGCCAAAGGGCTATACTACAATACACCCACTTCAGGTTTAGAGGCCCTCCTGCACATCTCTATCCAGGGACAATGTGGAGCCTCCCAATTTTTGGCTGCCCTGCCAAAGGGCTATACTACAATACACCCACTTCAGGTTTACAGGCCCTCCTGCACGTCTCTATCCTGGGACAATGTGGAGCATCCCAATTTTTGGCTGCCCTGCCAAAGGGCTATACTACAATACAACCACTTCAGGTTTACAGGCCCTCCTGCACGTCTCTATCCTGGGACAATGTGGAGCCTCCCAATTTTTGGCTGCCCTGCCAAAGGGCTATACTACAATACACCCACTTCAGGTTTACAGTCCCTCCTGCACGTCTCTATACTGGGACAATGTGGAGCCTCCCAATTTTTGGCTGCCCTGCCAAAGGGCTATACTACAATACACCCACTTCAGGTTTACAGGCCCTCATGCACGTCTCTATCCAGGGGCATTGGTGAACCTCCCAATTTTGGACTGCCCTGGCAAAGGAAAATACTACAATAGACCCAGTTCCTCAAAATGGGCACATTATGTCAAGACAGGGCTTCATGTACGTCTCTTCTCAGGTCATCAGAGTGCCGCACAATGTTTTCACGTAAAATCTTTCATGTAATCACAAAAAGTAACATACACCAGCTGTATCTCACTATTGGGTATGTGCCCTTAACATTTCCACCCTAAATATTCATTTTGGTGTCATTTTGGAAGGTTTTCTGGTGACTCCGTAAAATTGGCGTGAAACTCGGACAACATTGTTCACAGCTGTGACTTTTGAGTGAGAAATGCTTCCAGGGGTCTTCCCCATGGTGTTGCCATGTCATTTGAGCACTCTTCTGAGACTTTTGTGACATTTTTAGGGTTTCTACATGCTGCCGGCAGTCATTTCATAAAAATACTCGGGTCTCCCATAGGATAACATTGGGCTCGGTACTTGGGCCGAGTACACGAGTATCTCGGGATGCTCGGCCCGAGCTTCGAGCACCTGAGCATTTTAGTACTCGCTCATCACTATTGAGGAAGCCTGATGATATGGCATTGTTTAACAGCCAGAAGTGTTGGATGATTATCCAGGATCAACAAAGAAGTAGAGCTGCTGGATTGACCCCCAAAGACGCTTGACCTCAATCCAATGGATCACTTGTGGGTAGAGATGAAGAAGAGAAAGACATGCTTGAATCTGAAAGATTCAGACAGTGTTGAAAGTCAAATTTGGATTTACAAAGTTTTAACACAAAAACAAATATGGTAAAAACATTTAGATTTTTAAAAGAAACACTGTGATGAATAATCAGTATTTGTAAGGAATATTGCCTTATCCCCCAGCTTCCATTTTGTCCCAGAATGCAATAGTTGTCTGTTCAGATAAGACACATCTCACTCATAAGAGATAAACCCCACCCTTGGTAGCCAGAGGCAATTTATCTCTGGGAAATGGTGTATGCTAATCAGCTAAGGATATGTCATTTAGCCAGGTGTATGGCGCTTCCTAGGAAATGGAGATCAGATGACACTTTGTACCCAGCCATTATCCAAAGGATAACTCCATGCTGTGGTTTGAAGAGAAGAGACAAACCTAATTTCCTTGTAGTACAGGTTGGAAGGAAACCCTTTCCTTCAACTCAGACTGAACGGAGTCGTGAATATAACGTTAATATCTCATGAGCTGTGCGGTCTATAAACATGGCAAGCATAGATATGCGATCTCAACATTCAGACGGTCACCATACATAGCTTTACATATATGTGTGACAACCGTAAAGCATCTAAACGTGATATGGGCTAGTAGTTTGCTCTCAGAATAGTCATGTTTCATATCCAGGTGAAGATAAAATCATAACTGAGAATATGAAAGCATTGTCTTCCGCCTGTGATGCTCACAGACAAAGCTATGACAGATAATAAGTTTGGATATCTATATCTCCACTCAGAGGGGTGGGAGTTGTGAGACAGCCCAGAGGTGCGAGATGGGTGGAGACATAATGTATAAAAAATCATAATATATAAAATAATGTATAAAAATAATAATGTATAAAATATGAATGTATAAAAATCTATAATGTATATAAATCTGCTGCCCCATCTCCATATTGCATTTCTTCTGAAGAGGCATTATTATTCCACCAATGCCAGAGAATACCCCAGGAACAGATTGGCATCACGCACCCTTGTGGTGCCATCAGCATTAAGGTAACTGATCACATGTGTGTGTAATTCTGTGTATTCCATTTCTCCTTCTATTTGCATAACTGACTGTAATATTTGTAACATCTTAATAATAACTGTAAATATATCTAGTGTACCAATAGAGTGATTAAATATATAAATTTAATCTTGAGTTGCTCTTTTTATCTTGATCAAGCATTCCCACGTCCGTGTGCTCATTTAACGCTACCTGGGTTGGTTTCTGACCCAATATAAGCCCGACCATGGACCGGACTTATATTAAATGAAGAGCTGGTGGCAACATCTAGTGCTTGGGGTTATTCAGGGTCTCTATCAATGACGAGGTGGAGGTTATTATATGTGCTTTTAGTCGCAGATCAGAAGGCATATACCACACTCACTGAGAGGTGCCATAATAAACCAGCACTGACAGGGTAGCTGCAGCCCTACTTTATTCTCAAGCAGTTCTCTGACTGACCTGGGTGTAACAGGAGGTGCTGTCGAACTGCCAGGTTTGGTGACCGATTCACCACAAACACAGTACAGTGCAGTGACATGATACAAATCTGCATAACTACACATATGCAATATAGTTGCATGTCAAATATATGTATGAAACAGCCAAAATTATTGTCTTAAGTGAAAGTAGTCTCATGCTCAAAGCTGTGGTGGATGGTGAGAAACAGAGCCTGAAAGACAAATGTTCAAAACATTGTTATCCTATTGCTCATCGGTGTAGCTCAAATAGTATTTACTACAGTATACCAGAACTGATAGGTCTGTCATTGTCCCCCTATTCTTTTCACATTAAGCACATATGACAGCTGTGAGAGAGACTGCAGATACAATTTTGAATTATATGCTGTCTGCAACATCATTTAATATTACAATATTGGTGGTGGGTGACTCCTTATCGTAGAAGAGTAGCAACATAAAAAAAATGAAATCCTGATTTCTATTCTCATATTTCTAATTCAGAAAACATAAGACACATATTAGTACATTGGATAATATCTATTAGCAGCACAGACTTTCAAGAAACTAAGGCTGCTTTCACATCAGCGGTTTTGCACTGATCGCGGCAGTCGCGGTGAAAAAAACGCAACTGCCGCAATTACCGCATAACGGCTACACTTGCGGTTTACTTGCAGCAAGCCCCATACAATGTATTTGCGGGCTTGCGTCAGGTGTGGCAAGTGTGGTATCGGCACTTGCGGCAGGTGCGGCTGTGAAAACAATGCCGCAGCTGTCTGCTGTACCCTAGCTGGCGAAGATAAATAGGGGGTACTCCAAGCTTTTTTTTAATTAATTAGTTTTCTAAAGCTAAACACAAGGCTAAAACACCTTTTAGTGCAACATGAAAGGCACTAAAGAGTGCAATCTTAAGATATATAGGCGTGTAGGACACTATATAGTCCGTTGTCATCGAGCTATCAGTATGTATGTATGTATGTAATTTTTGACATCTATAAATCTACAGTCTCTGTACTTTTCATCCATCTATCTATCCATCCATCTACTGAAACAGCTTAAAAGTTGAGTAATCTTTAAAATCGTTAATGATTTTAAAATCTTGAAAAAAATTAGTAGCACAAACTCCCCAGGAATGGTGCCTTCATTAGATGTACCACTTCTGGCTCTTCACCCCAGCTCTACCACTGCCTAAGTGCCTTAGCAAACAGGATAATGGTGTTTGGAGTTGATGCCAGCTGGGTAATTTTAGCCGGCAGCAAGGCCAGAGGTTATTATTATCAAAGCGTTAATCAGATACCCGATGTTACTAAACAAGTTAGTAAAGACTCAAATAACAACACCAGTAAATATGTTATTAGAAAAATAACAACAATACATCCCTATTTCCCCTTTTTTTAATTAAAATCCATTTTTTTAAAGTCTCTCATTCCTCTCAACCCCCCCAAAAAAAGGATGGTAAGAATAATTAGGAAAGAACCCCCAAAAATAATGAAACCCAAATAAATGCTGAAGTAGTTTCAGTATGTGGGGGAAAGATCAATAAGTGCATCCACCATATGGTGGGACCCCAGGCACTGCACGGTTCCTGGTAGTGTGACAAGCCGTGACTTCCCTGACTTTGTCTCAGCTTACACAGCGGATGTTATGCAGCAGGGAATCCTGCTGTGTGACCTGAGATAACGTCAGTGGCATCAGCATTCATAACAGATGCTGTCTTACAAGAGCCCTGATATCTTCTGAGACTTAGTGGGTATATCTCACAGGCGTTGTGAGAAAGCACCCATGAGAAGTAGTGAGTAGAGATGAGTGAACTTTTCCTGACCATGTTTACCAATTTCAAATTTGGCACAAACGTTGTAGATTTGGTTTGTGATCGGAAACCCGAGCAATTTGCCAAAAAATTGGTGAACGCAGCGTTGTTTGTTAACTGGTTAGATAAAAAATTAGCATTACTATATTTAATTCATGCTTTTCTTCTACCTTCTGACAGTATAGGTTTATGGGCAGAGCATGATTGATGAGGGGATGGGTTAGGGATAGGTCAGAGTAGTGTTGTACTTTTTTTCCCGGATTTTTTGTGTGGATGTTTCAGGCCGGCAGCCAATCAGAACACATAAAACATCCACAAGTTGAAGACACAAGGGCTTGTTTCATTAGCTGGCTTGTTTCATTGGCTGCCAACATCACATGTCCCTAGGGATATAAGAAGTGGCCATTTGTCGTCGCCATTTTCAGAGCTCTACTGGTTAGGGACAGTGCTGCTGCCGCTTTGTGCTGCTCCATGCTGCTCCATCTGTTTTACAGAAATAGATAACAGGATGCTCGATTGCTTGTTAAAAAGAATAGGAGGGCAAGAGGGTCAATCTGGACACAGGCTTTTTATGCTGAGAACAAGTGTGATTACTAAATCTGTGTGCTTTGCCAAAGTCAAGTTATTTGCATACAGAAAGTGATTAGCAAATCTTAGTGTTCCCCTTAAATAAGATGTGTTTCTCCTCAAAGCAGGGATTGCAAAATCCTTCAGTTTCCCCTAAAAAGGCTGTGTTTGGCCTCTAACCACTGATTGTCAAATCCTTCAGTTTGCATTAATCATGCTGTTATGTTTTGTACATAATATACATCTAGAGTTGCCTGGGTTTTCTATTGTTCAATTATTTGCCTAACTCAGAAAAGCAGGAAAGGGTTACCTGCTAATACACCTTTATTGGAGGTTACATGTGGCTTTTTGTGGCCAAATTTTAAATGGTTTTAAATGTGTGTGGACTTTATCTGTTTTTTGATGCTTTGTAATAAAAATTGATACTTGTTTTTGAAAAACAATCTGGAGGTTGTATCGCTGTTTTATAACATCTTTTTCTCTCCTGTGTACAAATCCTTCAGTTTGTATTAAAAATGGATGTTTTTGCCTCAAACCAGTGATTGCCAAATCCTCCAGTTTCCCCTAAAAAGTCTGTGTTTGGCCTCTAACAAGTGATTGCCATATCCTTCACTTTCCCCTAAAAAGCTGTGTTTGGCCTCTAACCAGTGATTGGTAAATACTTCAGTTTCCCCTAAAAAGTCTGTATTTGGCCTCTAACGAGTGATTGTCAAATTCTTGAGTTTGTACAAAAAAGCATTTTTTTTACTCAGACCAGTGATTGTCAAATCCTTCCGCTTCCCCTAAAAGGCTGTGTTTGACCTCTCTGACCAGTGATTGCCAAATCCTTCATTTTGTATTAAAAATGGTGTGTTTGACCTCAAACAAATGCTTTCTAAATTTGTGTGCGTAAAAGATGTGAAAATTCCCAAGGTCGTGGTGGAAAAGGGAAGCGTAAAAAGGTTTTTAGAAGGGGAGTAGGCTTAATGTTCGAGGTGTACGTCGGGGGGGTACTAATGTTAGTGTTACTGAAAGTTGTACTGACCACACATTGGCTTTTCGTATCCCAAGCGAAATGATAACTTTTGTTTCTAGTCATCAAACTCCAGTCTCTGTTTGCCAGCAGTAGAGTAATACAAGCTGTGTATGAGGCACAGAAAGAGTTTTTGCTACAGTTTATGGCAAACGCTGCATCAAGTGGCCTATCCTCCCGTATCTCCACCTCAACACCACAAACAGTACATTCCCCAGAGGTGGCACCCCAACTACTGATGTGTCACCCCGTGTCACAACTCTACAACTGCACAACTAATTATGGGGAAACACAGATGGACGATTCTGCAGAGATGTTCACACATTCTGTTATATGGGCATCAGAGGTCTGCTCCAAAGATTCACATACCCCAGGGGAGGAAGCCATCTGCACCAATGCAAAAATCTTTTGGAGTTGCATCCGAGGACAGATAAAGAAGGGTCCCAGTAGAATCCAGATCCTCGTCACTAGACCTTAATCACAGGGGTGGAGGTGATGATGATGATGATGAGACTGAGATACCTGATGAGCACCCGCACTCTATTGTACATTAAGGACAAAAAAAAACAGGAGGGTGACTCTCATGGTGAGATGTGGGACAACAGAGAGGATGATGATGAGGTTCAAGATTCCACTTGGAATCAAGCAGAGTCATGCAGCTGAGTGGCTTAGCAGAGAAGGTGGAGGAGTAAGAGGATAAGGTTAGGTTGTGTCTTTACCCACAGAGACTGAGGACCTCAAGCACAACAAGTACTTCATCCTCAACCACAACTCTGGCTCTGGACAGGTTTGCAGTAATCCAAAGCGGTAAGGGTTGCCTAGCCTGGGTCTTTTTTGACACCATAGAAGATACCCCAACTCCAGTGGCGTAACTTCAGGCCCAGGGGCCCCGATGCGAAAGCTCCAACGGGGCCCCCAATTATTGCAAATCTTTAATAGTATTAGTCTTTTTGTATAGACCAAAGGGACTTTTGGGGCCCCCTAGGTTGCAGGGCCCGGGTGCGATCGCAACCCCTGCACCTGTGGTAGTTACGCCCCTGCCCAACTCACATTATTTGCAAAGTTTGTAAACAAAGCTTCAGTAATGTAAGAATAAAGAACAAATTTAGTACATCATGCAATTAATGCCACATGGCCCAGCATTCTGCATTACTCTGGGAAAATTACTGTGCTTAGACTGTGCCTTGTATGCCTCACAAAATACCATCCAAATATCAACTGCATCTGCTGGTTATTCCTCCTCTGTCAGTGTGGCAAGTGTTTTCCGACAGCTGTATGGCCACAGAACCTCCACTTGTTTACCTGCTAAAATCAGGGAGTGACATCCCCTCAGCTATTATGAAAGTGGACACACCTGCTGGTTTTGACCAATCTCAGACATTGAGCACACCACTTGTTTATCAACCCATCATAACATCTCCACCTGCACCTCCCTCACAGTGCAGCAGTTTGTCATGTACACCATACTCCACCCTCTCTCAGCATAGCAGCCAGCTCTCGGTCCCATAGTTGTGGTTCATAGAAAATATTATTTTCTCCTACACAACCTAAAACAAATAGCTTGAACTTTACCATCTCAAATTTTCTGGCCACAGAAATGTTGCCTTTCCGCTTGATGGATAATGATGGTTTCTTAAAACTAATAGCTGTCGCTGCCCCCAAGTATCAGTTGGCCAGTTGCCATTACTTCTCAAAGAAAACTGTGCCTGTGCTACACCAGCATGTTGAAGACAACATCACTCGTTCCTTGAGAAACTCTGTGTGTGTCCGAGTGCATATCACCACTGACACTTGGACGAGAAAACTTGGCCAGGGGCATTACATCTTGCTCACTGGCCACTGGGTGATTCTGGTGGCTGCAGGGCCAGATAGGAAAGGGGCTATTCCCTAGTTAATAAATCCCCAAGACTTTTGGAAAAACGTCTGCCTGTACCTCATCACCCACTGTTTCTAACTCAACTACTTTCTCTATTGCCTTCAGCTTCACCCTCGACGTCTCCCTTAATGTTGCAACAGATCAGACAGAATCCACCCCACCTTCATACTACGCTGCCAGGGCTCTCTGCCATTAGACAGTGTTTAAATTAAAATGCCTTGGAGTTGTGAGTCCCACAGCTGAAGAGGTATAGATAGCTATGCAGGCCAGGTTTTACCAATGGCTGTCTCATCTAAACCTCGAGCCAGGAATGCCATGTGAAATATGGGTGCAAACCTGGTGGCAGCCCTATGCAGGGCAAACTTACACAAGTGCTTTGCATGGCTCACTTCCTGAACCCGGTTGTCTAGCAATTCCTACCCACTATCCCAGCCTGGATAAGCTGACGCACAAGGCATGGTTGTTGTGTGCTCATTTCTGCCATTCTCACCCCACGGTTCATCGACTGGCATCGCTACAGAGGTCATTCAGACAAATGGTTAACTGTTTGATATGCGATGTGCCAACACAGTGGAATTCCACTCTGCACATGTTGCAGTTACTGTGGCAGCAGCAACAAGCCCTGGTGCAGTATGTATTGATGTGTAGCATGATTCAAAGTGAGCTAAATATGGTGCAAATGACTCTTGTAGCGTGGGCACAGATCAAGAAACTCTGCACCCTTCTGTACAGTTTAAAAATGCCTACCAAGATCCTTAGCGCTGATGATGCCATCATCAGCATTACTGTTCTGGTCATGTACATGCTGGAGCAAACTTTGAAAAATCTGCGGGATGAGTTGGTGGTACTACATGAAGAGGACGAGAAAAAAATGAGGATGCGGAAAGGATATCAATATCTCCAAGGTCTGGACTCTCGTCACACAGCCTGGTGGCATAGTAGGGTGGTGTAGAGCAGCAGAGGGGGGCCTCATGGTACCAGACAAATATTTGGGAAGCTGCAGGAGCCAAGGATCTCATGGAGGAGGATGAGGATGAAGAGGTGATGGGTACAGAACAGTCAGGAGATTAGTAAGAAATGATTCCCCCCTTCTGTTGTCCAAGGCTGGCTAGAGAGGGCGGAGGAAGGAAGCTTGATTTTTACACCACCACTAACACAACAAGGACTTTGGCCTCATCGATGCATCAGACACATGAGTGCCTTCTGGCTCCTCCATCTACAACATGATGCCCATATCGTTAGGATTTGACTTAGTGATGGCTACTGGGTTGCCACACTTTTGGATCCATGGTACAAGAGTAAATTAAGCCAGATACTTCCCATTTTGGACAGGGACATGTGCGTGCTGGAATATCAAAAAAAGCTGGTAGACAATCTTAGGACTGTTTTTTCCAACACAGCAGTGAGGGACACAATACACATTACATGACGTTGAGTCATCAGCGTAGACACATTATCAGCAGCAGTTTAAATGTAAGAAGCCGTTTCTGGGAGTCTTTTGACCAATTTTTTAAGCCAGCCCATCCATCTGCAAACCTGAATACAAGTCTGACACATAGTTAACAACTGGAGAGTGTGGTGCAGGAGTATCTAGAGCTTAATATTCATGCCATCAGGAGACCTTTGCATTTTGGACTTAAAAAATGTAGGAGTAGTCTGATCTCACCAGTCATGGATTTGAGGTTTTGTCATGCCAGCGTTCTCTCAGAACGTGTCTTCAGCGCTGATGATGGTGTCCTGATGGATAAATGTATCCAGCTGTCTTCTCAAAGTGTAGACCACCTAACTTTCATCAACCTGAGGGTTGTGGAGCATAAAATTTACTGGAGTGGCCGCATAAGCCTTGCCCAATAGGCCTTTACATATGACTTACTTAGCTGACTACTTCTGGTAGTATTCAGTGAAACTAATATTTGTGCCACTTAAGGGTGTCAGAGTATAACATTTATTGGAGTGATTGCATGAGGTATGAGGGCCCCCTGCCAAATAGGCCTATACATGTGACTGACCAAGCTGACTAATTTTTCCAGCAAAACTCGATGAAACTGAAATCTGTACTACCTGAGGATAGAAGAGCATAATATTTACTGGAGCAGTTTACATTACTTATGAGGGCCCCATGAAAAATACGCCTATACCTGTGATTGATCTAGCTGACTAATTCTTCCGTTAGTATTAAGTGAAATTGCCACTTAAGGGTGGTAGAGCATAACATTTACTTGAGCTTTTGAATGAGGTATGAGGGTCCCCTGCCCAATAGGCCTATACATGTGATTGACCTAGCTGACTAATTCTTGCGGTAGTACTCATTGAAACTGATATTTGTGCCACCTGAGGGTGGCAGAGCATAACATTTATTGCAGCAGTTGCATTACTTGGATGGTACTTTGCCCAATATGTCTATACATGTGACTGACCTATCTGACTAATTCTTTTGGTAGTATTCTGTGAAACTAATACTTGTGACAACTGAGGGTGTCGGAGCATAAAACATATTGGAGTGTTTGAATGTGATTTGAGGACCTCTTTCCTAATTGGTCTACACATTTTACTCATCTTCCTGTTCCTGATCAATGTTTAACCTTCCAAAGCTAGGCCATGCCCTGTGCCAGACCCTGTGCCAAGCATGCATGCTGCAACGTTATACAGTTTTTATTCTAGGTCAATTGATGTCTCTTTGGTGGTATCTGGCCTTAATCTTTTGAAATGTGGAGACTCTTCTTGGAGTGACTTTGTTGTGTGTTTTGTGAATTTAGCAGGGATTTCTGAGAACCATGTCTACACCTATCACTCATCTCCCTTTTCTTAATCAATATAGGAGCTTGAAATACTGGGTCAGGCCTTATTCCATGCATCCATAATGCACAATGATGAAAATTTTAACTCTGGGGAACAGATGGCACTTTTCCTGGAGTCTGACACTAAGTGGACTGTTTTAGCAGCTTTTGTGCCCCTTTGAAAGTGTTTTCTAGACCTGTGATTTTGCCTCCCATGGAATTGAATGGGATTCTGAAGTTTGGTAAACTTTTTGCCTATCTATCCAGCAAACATATGTCCATTTGGTTAAATGAACCGAACCCGAACGTCAGAAGGTTCACTCATCTCTATTCATAATGAGAACTTTGGTTTAAATAATGCTATTTCAAACAATAGTAGTAGTATTAACATTATAGCTATAAAACGACTCATAACCCTAGAGGATTGAACCAAAGGCAAATGAATATCTCCCACAATGCCACTTCACACAATCTTTAAACAGCAACATCATGAGTGACATTCAAGTAATCATCCTTAAAAGGATGCATAATGATATATTATTAATGAGAATCCTGCAGTTCATAAATGTAATATGTTATCCTTTTGTCATAGCACACAGAAATATGACAGCTGACAGAAGACAAGACAAATGACTCTGTCAATATCTTAAAGGAGTTGAAGACAGTGAGTGAATGAGGAAGAAGTAATAACATATAAAATTATGATAGAAAGAAATAAAGAAAGAAATAAGCAATCTGGCACCAATGTCCCAACACAAGTCTATAGTATATAACACTATAGAAAAGATAACATTTTTTTGAACTTTTGAATTTCAGTCGCCATATCTCACCATGAGCATGAGACTACCTTTATTTTACAGACAATCACCTTGGCTGTCTCATACATATATTTGACCTGCAACTATTTAGAATGTGATTAGTTATGCAGATTCTTGTTATGTCACATCACTGCACTGTTTTGCTCCTAATAATCAACTTTTTCATTTTGTTGGTGTTTTAGAAATCCAAATTTGTTGTTCCCTGAGGAAGGAGCTCGGTATGTGGCTCTGAAACGCGTCAGAAAAATAAACCTATATCACCAGTACTCAGACGTCCAGTGTCTTTGGTGTTTCCATATCTTTCTGGCAGCATCGCGGACCCGAAGGTACTTTGTCCGAAAATTTGCTATCGAAGAACCGCTGTAACCTGTGGAAGTACAGTCCCTGCAGCAGCTGCTTTTTCTTAGCGATTACGCTGGTTGTGTGCTACACAACCACACCAGGTGTGCAATTCTAATATTACCATCTTAAACCTGTCTCTAAAGGATAAGACTCTATTTTGCGCATTCTCAACCCTTTAGATAAATCCAAATTTAGCTTTCAATACTGCCTGACTCTTTTTGGACATGCTTTCTATCAGATTCTATCTCATACATATATTTGATTTCAACTATTTAGTACTCTCAGGCAAAACTAAGAGGTCCAGCAAATTCTTATCCTCTCTTGCTGACAACTTTATCTTCCAAAGGTAGAGGATAAAACAAGGTGATCTGCTGCCTTGGATCTAATCCTTTTAAACAGGGAGGAAATGCTTGAGAAGGAAGGCCTGTGAAGACTCATAATTCAAGGTTGGATTTTAGAAAGGCAATTTTAAGGGTCTCAGAAGGAGGATATGAGGGATCCAATGGCTGGATGTCCTTAAAGACAGTAATATTCCTGGAGGATGGAACAATTTGAAAAATGAGATTCTCAAAGCACAATAACTAACAATCACTAAAAAAGCGAAGAATAGAAAGCACCTAAGGTAACCAAGAAGGATGAACACTGAATTTAAACAAATGCAAAAATGCAAGAAATAAATGTTTATCAAATGGAAAGAGGGAGGCATATCTAATGAAGATTATAATACAGTATGAAGAACCTGCAGGGCACACATCAGATTAGATAACGCTGTTATCGAATTAAGGCTTGCTAGTGACATCAAAAGCAATAAAAAAGGATTTTGGTCACCTTTTATGAACTAAAGAAAAGTCAAAGATGCTATAGGATTTTTACAGAATAAAAATGCTGAAGTGGTAAAAAAATGATGTTGAGATTCTCGACTTTTTAAATACCTATTTTGTATCTGTTTTCTCTTAGAAAGTAAATGTAATATCTTCCTGTACTATTAAAGGAATAGAAGAACCCAGGCTTTCCATAAACAAAGAGTTACTGAGGAAATACTTAGCTATGATAACTAAAATCAATAAATTCAAGTCTCCAGGTTCAGACTAATTACACCCATGGGCACTGAAGGAGATAACAGAGGAGATTTGTGAACCACTTTCCATAATCTTTGAAAATTCTTGGAGAAAAGAAGAAGTCCCAATGGACTGGAGAAGAACAAATGTAGTTCCTACTTTCAAAAAGGGAAAGAAAATGGACTAAGGGAACTATAGGCCTTTATGCCAGACTTTTATACTTGGAAAGACCTTTGAAAAATTATTAAATAGCATGTATGGAAGTACTTGGATAAGAATAAAGTGATTAACCAGAACCAGAATAGGTTTGTAACTAATATGTCATGTCAGACTAACTTAATTTACTTCTAAAACATAATCGCTGACTGGGTGGATCAGACAAACACAGTTGATATAGTATAGCTTGACTTCAGCAAATAATTTGACAAAGTATCTAATACCATCCTTATTAAAAAAAATGACCAAGTATGGAATGGACAAGGCAACTGTTAGGTGGATTCATAACTGGTTTAGTGATCGGACCCGTAGAGTGGTCATAATTGGCTTCATATACAGTCTCAAGTCTCAAGTGAGGTTTCACAAGGCTCTGTCCTGAGCCCTGTGTTGTTCAACATCTTTATCAATGATTTAGAAGAAGGCATTGAAAGTAAACTGATTTAATTTGCTGATGACACAAAGCTAGGATGAATAGTTAATACTAGAGGAAAGAGAAAGAGGATTCAAAAGATCTAAACAAACAGGAACAGTGAGTAGCAACCATCAGAATGATTTTTAAGAGGAAAAATGCAAAGAGTTACATTTGCGCAAGAAAAATTAAAAAAGCATATACAGAATGGGAGGAATAGGGCTAAGCAACAGCATTTGTGAAAAAGATCTGGGTGTACTAATAAATCTCAGACTAAACATGAGTCAACAGTGCAATGCAGCAGCAAAAAGGACAAACGGAAATATTGCATGTGTATGAAGCATACAGAAACATACAATACAGATGACATCTAGATCACGTAAAGTAATCATTGCCCTCTACTCCTCTTTGGTCAGACCTCATCTGGAATACTATCAAAAACAACAACAAGGAAAAAATCTAATATATAATTTCCAAGCGGCTCTGTCACAGTTTCCGGGGATTGTGTCGCTATCCCACAACCATTGTGGCATCACAAGTGACAACACGTCACCGCTATTCCAGTAGCCACTGCTCATCTCCTGCCGTAAGGAGGTCAGCGGTGATGCAGCCGGTGGATCAGTGGTTAGCACTGTATGGTGGCTCAGTGGTTAGCACTGTATGGTGGCTCAGTGGTTAGCACTGTATGGTGACTCAGTGGTTAGCACTGTATACGGTGGCTCAGTGGTTAGCACTGTATGGTGGCTCTGTGGTTAGCAATGTGCGGTGGCTCAGTGGTTAGCACTGTATGGTGGCTCAGTCGTTAGCACTGTATGGTGGCTCAGTGGTTAGCACTGTGCAGTGTCTCAGTGGTTAGCACTGTGTGATGGCTCAGTGGCTAGCACTGTATGGTGGCTCAGTGGTTTGCACTGTGTGGTGGGTCAGTGGTTAGCACTCTATGGTGGCTCAGTGGTTAGCACTGTGTGGTGGCTCAGTGGTTAGCACTGTATGGCGGCTCATTGGTTAACACCATGTGGTGGCTCAGTGGTTAGCAATGTATGGTGGCTCAGTGGTTAACAATGTACAGTGGCTCAGTGGTTAGCAATGTACGGTGGCTTAGTGGTGAGTACTGTATTGGTGGCTCAGTGGTCAGCACTGTATGGTGGCTCAGTGGTCTGCACTCTACAGTAGCTCAGTGGTTAGCTCTGTATATGGTGGTTCAGTGGTGAGCACTGCATGATGGCTCAGTGGTTAGCACTGTATATGGTGGCTCAGTGGTTAGCACTGTATGGTGGCTCAGTGGTTAACACTGTAAGGTGGCTCAGTGGTGAGCACTGCATGATGGCTCAGTGGTTAGCACCATGTATGGTGGCTCAGTGGTTAGCACTGTATGGTGGCTCAGTGGTCAGCACTGTATGGTGGCTCTGTGGTTAACACACTGTGCGGTGGCTCAGTGGTTAGCATGGTATGGTGGCTCAGTGGTTAGCACTTTTTGGTGGCTCAGTGGTTAGCACTGTATGGTGGCTCAGTGGTTAGCACTGTATGGTGTCTCAGTGGATAGCACTGTATGGTGGCTCAGTGGTTAGCACTGTATGGTGGCTTAGTGGTTAGCATTGGGTGGTGGCTTAGTGGTTAGCACTGTGTAGTGGCTCAGTGGTCAGCACTGTATGGTGGCTCAGTGGTTAGCACTCTACAGTAGCTCAGTGGTTAGCACTGTATATGGTGGTTCAGTGGTGAGCACTCTATAGTGGCTCAGTGGTTAGCACTGTATTGTGGATCAGTGGTGAGCATTGTATAGTGGCTCAGTGGTTAGCACTCTACAGTAGCTCAGTGGTTAGCACTGTATATGGTGGTTCAGTGGTGAGCACTCTATGGTGGCTCAGTGGTTAGCACTGTATTGTGGATCAGTGGTGAGCATTGTATGGTGGCTCAGCGATGAAACAGAGGGACACAGGGTCAGAAGGCACAGAGGAGGCAGGGTCACAGGGGGAGGCAGAGTTATAGGGAGAGACAGTGCACACAGGGAGATAAAGCGCACACAGGGGTTGAGAACACACAAAGCAGAGAGAAAGGCACAAGTAAGAGAGAGCGCAAGGGGGAGAGACAGCACAAAGTGGAGAGAGCAAACAAGTGGAGACAGGCACAGAGACTGCCATCCCGATGCAATAACATTGGGCTTATTTCAAGTGAGCAAATACCCTAAATAAAAGTAAAATGCTACAGTGGATAAAATTAATAAATAGAGTACTTGGTGACACTGTTTTAATCAAAACAATGCGCAAGCTATCCCACCTGTGGTGAATTCTGCTTGTGGGCTCCCTCCTGTGGTTGTGGCTGGTAATGCATTTAATCCTGTTCTGAAGTCTTGGTCAGGTGACTTGGATAATTAGAATTCAGACTGGGGTATTTAGGTTTGCAGGATTCCCTCAGTCCTTGCCAGTTGTCAATTGTTTCTGGAGGTGTTTCACCACTGCCTGGTCTCTTCCTGCCTTGCTGCAAACTTCCAAGCTAAGTGAATGGTTTTGTTTTCTTGTGGCACACATGCTGTGTGCTTGTTTTGAAATAGTCTATTTCTGCTCAGAGTTGTGGGTTGATATTTAGTCTGCATATCTGTTTTAACCTGCTCTCTGTTAGGAAGTTTTCTTCCTAGGATTTATGTTGGAGTTGGAGCCATGATTCAGTCCACTTGGTGCAACAGCTCTCCAAGGTGTGATCACTCCTTTTTAGATGCAGACTAAAAAGCAGATCTAATCTGATGCAGGTGTTAGTTTTGGGAATGACAATTTACAGGGTGATTCCATAATTTTTTCCCTCTGCTTGATCTGAAAAAAATTACACTTACTGACTACCACATTTTTTTAATCTTGATTTCTTTTAGTATTTCTTAAAGCCATAAAGTTGCCATTTGAAATGACTTTAGTTTTGTGCCATGTCTATGATCTGCTTTTTTTTTCTACAACATTAAACAAATGAATGAACATCCTCCGAGCCAGGTGATTCCATAATTTTTGCCAGGGGTTGTATCATAAAAGTTAATTTCATTTTCATTAACCATACTATCCTTTTTACTGCCAGTATAACTACAACAGCCAAACATCTACTTTCCCTTCATTTGGATTCATACTGTACTGCCGCTTGTAATGCTGCTAGCTTTGCTAGTCTTCAAAATTCCTTTGGTGCTTCCAGCACTGACTAGGCCACATAACATCATGGCATATATAGAGCCATGACTTGTTCTCGATTTTGCAGTGTACGTTTTTTAAGAACACATAGATTGGAACATATGAAGATACAGAGTAACTAGTTTCTGCTCTATATTGTACTGTTGTTCTCCTGATGTTCTTCTGTTGTTAGAAATAACAAAAATCTCAACTTAAAAATAGTACCTTCAAAAGGAAGCCAACTAATTCACAGGTCTGCAATGAAAAAAATACAAGAGAAGTTTTCACAGATTTTTATGTAATTTGGTGTGCTGATTACGAAAATGACCTCCATTTTTTTCCATCACGTAAGGATTTTTTGTAAAACCAAGATCAATATTTTTGCTAAAATCCTATTTAAAAAGGAATTCTGTCGAACAATTGTACATGTAATATCTGGCAACAGTGGTTTTTATCCATTTAAATATATGTATAAATATACAGAGGCCCCCCCTGCTGGCACACAGCACTCCCATCAGTATACAGATGCCCGCCTGCTGGCACATGGCCATCCCTTTGGTATGCAGAGACCCCTGCCTCCGCATTGATCTCACCCTCCGAGGTCCGCAGCACCCAAGGTCTTCCGTCCACTCTCCTCGCTGTATTCCGGGTTTGCTGAGAGTGGCGCAGCAGGGATGACGTCATCACTGCGCCCGGTGGTCACATATAGAACCTGCCAGCATACAGCGAGGAGAGTGGACGGAGGACCCTGGGTGCCTGCAGACATCGGAGGGTGAGATCAATGCGGAGGCAGGGGGCCTCTGTATACTGAAGGGGGGGCCGTGTGCCAGCAAAGGGGCCTCTGTATATCGATGGGGGGCCGTGTGCCAGCAGGGGGGGCCTCTGTATATTTATACATAAATTTAAATGCGTAAAAACCACTGTTGCCAGATATTACATGTACAATTGCTTGACAGAATTCCTTTTTAAATAGGATTTTAACAAAAATATTGATCTTGGTTTTACAAAAAATCCTTACGTGATGGAAAAAAATGGAGGTCATTTTCATAATCAGCACACCAAATTAGATAAAAATCAATGAAAACTTCTCTTGTATTTTTCAAAAAGTTCAATTTTGCAGGGTTGTGTTAGTAAAGTGAGTACACCTGTGAGTAATTTATTATCAGTAAAACTATAGCTGTTCTGTGAAGGCCTCAAATGTTTGTTTGTGTACATTAGAGAATAAATAACATTATGAAAACAAAAAAACACGCCAGACTGGTCAGGGTAAAGTTGAGGAGAAAAATAAAGCTGGGTTAGTGACTCACCGTGACCGGGGTGTTCGCGTCGCAGGCGTTGACTCTTTTCTTGTCACGGAACCGCGCCTGCGGCTGCGGGGCCCAGTGGTCCAGATCAATAGGGGGGATGGCTGAACAGTAGGGGTAGTTTGTCTTCGTGACGCCACCTGCTTGTGTTCTGGTAACTTTACCAGCGCTGCTAGGTCTCCGGGGGATGTTAGGCAGCAAGATGGGACGCTCCCCACAGGATGAGCGGGAGTCCCCGGAGCCAGGAGCTGCGCAAGATGTTGTGAGGCAGCTGCGGTAGTGCTGCTGTTAGGCCAGGAGTCAGACACAGACACGCCAAAGTCATTTAAGTACCTTTTACTGGTGGTATTCAGGTACGCCAGACCGGGTTAGTGAAGTTAGCAATCCTGGAGATTCACAGCAAGCAGTTGTAGTAGGCTTCCTTTCTCTATTTCTCTCTCTCTCTCTAAGGTCGGGTGGATATGGAATCCAGCCGGACCGGGTAGTGTGTTCGATGGAACTTGTTTCACCTGGGTATCAGCACTGAGGGCGCTGTAAAAGGGTTTGAGCAGGATCAGTACTCTTCCCTGGGCTCTCGTGGGTAGGTGCATCAGGTGGAACAGGTGGCTAAACCTCCTGTTAATGGTGCTGGTTTTCTGTGGTGGCTGGGTTGCTCTCACAGCTTCGGTTCCAGTAACCGGTTTGTAAGGAAAGAGTCAGAATAACTCTTTTTTCCTGAGAGGTGTTCTCCTTCTTCTTCTTATCCCAATTTGCAGGGATTTCCTCACTTGCTAGCTGGCTGGTGGGGCCTAGTGTGTCCCTCATAGGATGGAGGTTTCACACAGGCTGGCAGCTCTTGTAGCGACTGCACACACTCTGAAGTTTCTCCCTCCAATACTCTAATTATAGGGGGGAACTGGCTCAAAGTGACCAGTGGAGCTCCCCCTAGAGGCTCGGGGTGAAACCAGGTGTACTAAGGTGTTGTGGTGTTGTTAGGTGTTTTGTGAGTTTGCTTTGCTGTTAACTCCAGTCATGCCCTAAGGATTTCTGTGGTGCCCAACAAGTGCCAGGGTGCCACATTCCCCCTTAGTTAACCTCAGTTCTCCCGGCTGAGCAGAAAGTTCTTTTTACAACTTAACACTATACATTTTATAACAGAGTCTTAAAGAAAATTACAAAAATCACTAAAAAGGAAAAGGGAAAAATATGAAAAAGGTGAAAAGCAGTCATACGGCACTAGTCCATCTGCCGCAGGCTGGAAAAGGTAATTTTAGGTCACACAAGTCCTGTGACAATTGTCCAAAGTTTGTGAAAAAGGGATAAAGGTAAAGTCCACATATATTTTAAACTTTATACATTCCCTACGGGTGTCTCTGCTTGGGAGGCCGGTACTAACCTTCTATACCTTACCAGGCGCTTTCTGTCCCCAACTTGATATACTTGGGACAGAGCCCAGTTCCTCCACCCTTCTGTACACTACTTTTTACAGGTTTTTGAAAACGGTTGCTATTTACAAACACTTACAGGTAATATGATTCCACTACATTCTGAAACCCATTCTCCAAGTTTGTTTGGGGCTTTTCCTAATGTACTACGTGTGGATCTGCGTAGTGTGGGTGTTTCCAAAGCTGTTGGTGTAGTGTACGAAGTGGTTCTTGATGGTAGTGTAGGTAGTTGTCTACGAGTACTTTGCGTAAGACCATAGTAAGTGCGTAAGCGATCTACTGGACTCTCTTCTGTAAGTAGTTGAGTAGGAATTGCTTCTCTTACTGTGGGACTAGCAGGTTCACCGATTACAGGAATCTCAGGTTCCATAATAGCAGGCTGCATATCTTGCACTTGAACTTGTTCTTGTTGAACTTGTGGATTTGGTTGATTTTCTACTGGCTGGTAGAAATGCATAACTAGTATGATGTATGCTCCATCGCATTGTGGCCAGTCAGCTGGTAAGTATCCAATGTCTGTAAGGACTAGGTTTTCTTTTGTTTCTTCATCTATAGTTACAGCAGGGTAACTGGTTGCTTGTGGGATTAACTGTGCTGGACATTTATTCAAATGGTCCCTTGAAACAGTTGCAATAGTATTCCCATTGTCTTTGCTAATAACGCAAGTTTTTGAATTGTCATAGTGTGACGGCATAACGGTGTAGGGTACAGATTCCCAATTGTTATCCAATTTGTTGGTTTTTATTTTCCTTTTTAGCACTACGTCTCCTGTAGCTAAAGGTTCAGCTGAGGCATGCTGGTTAAAGTCTTTTTCTTGTTTGGTTCTACTGATTTCTAGGTTTCTTTCAACACTTTCTTGTACTTTTCTGTACTGTTCTTGGCGTTGGCTGACCCAATCTTCATCAGAAGAATCTTCTGTGGTTTCAATGGTTCCTATCTGCAAATCAATAGGCAGTTTACCTGGTCTTGCTCTCATTAAGTAAGCAGGTGTATAGTTTGTTGAACTGACAGGTATGTGGTTGTAGATGTCCACGAGATCTGGAAGTTTCTCAGGCCATTGATTTCTCTCATCAACTGGTAAGGTCTTGAGCATGTCAATGACTATGTGGTTCATCTTCTCACATTAACCGTTCGTCTGGGGATGATAAGGTGTTGTGCGGATCTTCTTACACCAATATAGCCCTAAGAATTCTTGGAACAGAGCTGATTCGAAGGCTGGCCCTTGGTCAGTCAAGACTTTGTCTGGATACCCATGGGGGCGACAGAAGTAACTCTGGAACGCTTTAGCTGCTACCTCAGCAGTTAAGTCCTTAACTGGAACGACTACCAGGAACCTTGAAAAGTGGTCAACAATGGTGAGAGCGTAAGTGTACCCGGTGCGACTTGGGGTAAGCTTCACGTGGTCGAGAGCAACTATTTCAAGAGGTTTGGTGGTAATAATTGGCTGCAACGGAGCTTTCTGAGTTAGATGGTCTTTCCTTCGAAGGTGACATGGTCCACAGTTTTTACACCATTTGTCAATTGAGCCTCGCATACCGACCCAGTAGAACCGATCCTTCAGGAGTCTCTCCAGCTTCTTCCATCCAAAGTGTCCGGCATCATCATGGTATGCTTCAAGGATCATTTGGACTTCAGTCTTGGGAACTACAATCTGCCAGATTAGTTCATGGGTTCTTGGATTGAGGTATCTTCTGCATAGTTTACCTTGGTAGACAAACAACCTTCCTTTCCCTTTCCATAGGCGTTTAACATTTGGTGAGGCATCAGGGTCCATGTTGGCGTGTTCTTGAGTGATCAGATCCCTTACCAGGCTGACATCTGGATCGTTGGCTTGAACCTCCTTCCAGTCATGGTGAGGTAAAGGGTTCACGGTCCTCTCTACACGTTTCTGGTCCCTCTGATGACACGTTACTGTACCTGAATGGTGGAAAGCAGGTAGTTCAATCTCTTCCAGGTCATCTATGTCTTCTCCCTCTTCAGGAAGGTTAGGCATTCTGGACAGGGCATCGGCATTGCCGTTCTTGTGACCTGCCCGGTATTTTACAGTGAAGTCATAGTTTGAGAGTCTTGCTACCCAACGCTGTTCTAGGGCTCCCAGCTTTGCAGTCTCTAAGTGTGTTAGAGGGTTGTTATCTGTAAAAGCTGTGAACGGGGCGGAAGCCAGGTAATGCTTGAAACGCTCTGTGATTGCCCAGACCAGGGCCATGAACTCTAGCTTGAAGGAGCTGTAGTTCTCCGGGTTCCTTTCTGTGGGACGGAGCTTTCTGCTGGCGTAGGCTATCACCTTCTCCTTGCCCTGCTGGCGTTGAGCTAGGACTGCTCCCAGGCCTTCATTACTTGCATCAGTGTACAATAAAAACGGGAGATTGTAATCAGGATAGGTCAGGATTTCTTCTCCAGTAAGAGCGTCTTTCAGCTTCTGGAAGGATTGTTCCTGTTCTGGTCCCCAGTGGAACGGGGTTCCCCTGATTTTGCCGTTTTTGGATTGACCTACTAAGAGATCTTGCATAGGTGCTGCTATCTTGGTATAGCCTTTGATGAAGCGTCGGTAGTACCCGACCAGTCCTAGAAATTGACGTACCTCTTTGTGAGAAGTGGGTGCTGGCCAGTCCTTGATGACGGTGACTTTATCCGGATCCGGTGCTACACCTTCAGCGCTAACCACATGTCCTAGGTATTGGACCTTGGGTTTCAGCAGGTGGCACTTGGACGGTTTCAGCTTCATCCCGTACTTGGACAGTGACTCGAACACTTCACTCAGGTGCTGGAGGTGATCTTCATAGGTCTGAGAGTATACAATGACATCATCAAGGTATAACAAGACAGTCTCAAAGTTTTTGTGGCCTAAACAACACTCCATTAGTCTCTGAAATGTTCCTGGGGCATTGCACAACCCGAATGGCATACTGTTGAACTCGCATAAGCCCATAGGAGTAGGGAAGGCTGTCTTCTCACGATCCTCCTCTGCAACGGCAACCTGCCAGTACCCACTAGTAAGATCTAATGTGGAGAAGTAGTTGGCAGATTTGAGTGCAGCTAGTGACTCTTCTATGCGGGGTAATGGGTATGCATCCTTGTGTGTGACTTTGTTGATTTGCCTATAGTCTACACACATCCTCATACTACCATCTTTCTTTTTAACCAGGACTAGTGGTGCTGCCCAGGGACTACAGCTATCCCTAATGACTCCAGCATTTTTCATGGCCTGTAGCATCTCTTTTGCTTTTTGGTAGTGAGTGGGTGGTATAGGCCTGTACCTTTCTTTGATAGGTGCATGGTTGCCTGTGGGGATATGGTGTTGTACCCCTTTAATCCTCCCAAAATCAAGTGGGTGTTTGCTGAACACTTGCTCATACTCCCGAACTACCCGGTATACTCCATTTTTCTGATGAGTAGGTGTATTGTCAGTTCCTACACTGAGCTCCTGACACCATTTCTCTAATTGATCTTTGGAGTGAGGGGGTTCATCAGTGACTGTTTGTGCAGAGGATTTTACATCAATTACAGCATCATCTTTTACCTGGTACAATTTTGCGACAGTTGCATATCTTGGCAGTCTGACTTCGTCATCACCATAATTCAATATGCGTACGGGGACTCTCCCTTTTCTCACGTCGACCAACCCTCTGGCTGTCAAGAGCGTAGGACTACTATCAGACATTACAGGTTCTACTACAGCTTGGTAGTCCTGCCCTCTGAGGCCTATGGCTGCTTGACACTAGATCATCATTTCACTTCTGGGTGGTACCACAATTGGAATGGGATCTGTAACCCGCACTCTGCCAATTTCACCATTAGACAATGTTACCTGTTGTTGATAAACCAGAGCTCGGATCTGCTTTTGGATGGCTCTCCTCTCTCTGGGTCTACCAGCTTCAACACTCTATTGGAGTAAAAACAACACTTCATCGATGCATTTAACCATAACATTAGTACCCAGTATTACATACGGATCTTTGTTGTTAGGTTTATCCTGAACCACTAATATACCCTGGTTCTTCAGCTGGACCCTTCCCACCTTTACTGTAGCTTCCCATTGTCCCTCTATTGTAACTAGCAAACCATTAGTTGCCTGAAGGTTCATATCGGGATTTGGAGGTTATAGCTTAACATCAGGCCAGAACTGTTTGTAAAGGGTACTCGGGATGGATGTCACCTGGGATCCAGTGTCTATCAAGGTGGATATAGCGATGCCATCGATGACGATTGGTAGATATGGACAGTCTCCTACATACTTGTATTCCCAGCTGGACGTTGGGCCTGGACAGTCTACTCCTGGGGTTGGCCCTTCTCGCCCAGGGTTTGCCCGTTTAAAGGACGGGACTGTTGAATACGTCCTCCTAAGTCGTTCTGCTGACTGGTGCGGCATCTGTCAGGACTGCGGCGGTCTGCAGGTTTTCCTCGCGACGGCTGTGTCTTTCTCTTTTCCACGGGATGTTATCAGGGCTGTCGGAGAGCTGAATCTTGTCCGATGACCTTGCATCTGTCTTGGGTCTTCTCCCAGTTTGTAGCTTGGCCACGTCTTTCATCAGCTGTTCAACATTAGCACACAGTTGTTCAAACCAGTCAGGTGTTACAGTCTGTGCACTGGACCGAACCGTAGGGATTGGAGATGCTGCTGCCGGCACGGAAGGGGTGTCAAAATACTGCTGCTGCGAAGCAGGATGAGGCACTGCGGTGAGGCATTGTCCCCACACTGTTAAGTCTCTCAAGGTGTCAAACTCTGCACCAGGATTTTGTATGGACCACCAGCTTGCTTGCTTTCTATCCTCCGATCTAAGGCCCACAATAAATTGTTCAATTAACGCTTTGTTTTCATCTCTGACACCATCAGGATCAACTTGTTTTAACAGTCTTAGTGCTTCTTGCAATCGCAGTGAATAATCGAGGACACTTTCTTGTGCTCCTTAGTTACAACGATAGAATGACAGTCTTAATTCAGCTTCAGTATGGCGTTCAAAAACCCGGGTTAATTTAGCGAATATCTGCTCCACCGATTCCTGAGTTTCTACAGGCCAGCTGCGGCTCTGCAGCTCGGCTGCGCCCGTTAACTGTCCCAAAACAACTGAAGCTCTTTGCTTACCGGTCATAGCGTACATGTCCATCGTTTGGCATATCTTCCTCTGGAAGGTCTCCAAGGTGCTGGGTGTACCGCTGTACTTAGGTAACCAGGTCGGACTCGGAACGTAAGGCAGAGATATCGGCATAATCGGAGCGGGTTGCTGTGGCATACCGCCGGCTTGTTGCTGTCCATCAAGAGGTATGCTTTGAGGTGCCGCTTGGCTTAGCGGGGGTACCGTGTTGTTGGGAGCCGGGTTACTCATGGTCGCTCCCCCTTAGTTAAGCGTAGCCTTTCCCTCGGTTTCAAACGGAAGTGTCGGCCTCGCGGTGAGGAGTGAGGCACCACGGGAGTTTCCGGTTCCTGCTGCGTCCGGAGGAAGTCGTCAGAGCGTGGGGGCAGGGGGCCAATTTTTGCGCCCTTTGCACAGTCACGCCCCTTCTTTTCCCGCCTTTCGCGCAGCAATGGCGGACCAAATTTACAGTTCGATATTTACAGTCAATAAATAGCACACAATACCCGTGATAACGGGCCTGCTCTTCATCCTGTTCGTGACGCCAAATTCTGACTCACCGTGACCGGGGTGTTCGCGTCGCAGGCGTTGACTCTTCTCTTGTCACGGAACCGCACCTGCGGCTGCGGGGCCCGGTGGTCCAGATCAATAGGGGGGATGGTTGAACAGTAGGGGTAGTTTGTCTTCGTGACGCCACCTGCGGGTGTTCTGGTAACTTTACCAGCGCTGCTAGGTCTCCGGGGGATGTTAGGCAGCAAGATGGGATGCTCCCCACAGGATGAGCAGGAGTCCCCGAAGCCAGGAGCTGCGCAAGATGTTGTGAGGCAGCTGCGGTAGTCAGACACAGACACGCCAAAGTCTTTTAAGTACCTTTTACTGATGGTATTCAGGTACGCCAGACCGGGTTAGTGAAGTTAGCAATCCTGGAGATTCACAGCAAGCAGTTGTAGTAGGCTTCCTTTCTCTATTTCTCTCTCTCTCTCTCTCTCTCTAAGGTCGGGTGGATATGGAATCCAGCCGGACGGGCAGTGTGTTCGATGGAACTTGCTTCACCTGGGTATCAGCACTGAGGGCACTGTAAAAGGGTTTGAGCAGGATCAGTACTCTTCCCTGGGCTCTCGTGGGTAGGTGCATCAGGTGGAACAGGTGGCTAAACCTCCTGTTAATGGTGCTGGTTCTCTGTGGTGGCTGGGTAGCTCTCACAGCTTCGGTTCCAGTAACCGGTTTGTAAGGAAAGAGTCAGAATAACTCTGTTTTCCTGAGAGCTGTTCTCCTTCTTCCTCTTATCCCAATTTGCAGGGATTTCCTCACTTGCTAGCTGGCTGGTGGGGCCTAGTGTGTCCCTCATAGGATGGAGGTTTCACACAGGCTGGCAGCTCTTGTAGCAACTGCACACACTCTGAAGTTTCTCCCTCCAATACTCTATTTATAGGGGGGAACTGGCTCAAAGTGACCAGTGGAGCTCCCCCTAGAGGCTCGGGGTGAAACCAGGTGTACTAAGGTGTTGTGGTGTTGTTAGGTGTTTTGTGAGTTTGCTTTGCTGTTAACTCCAGTCATGCCCTAAGGATTTCTGTGGTGCCCAACAAGTGCCAGGGTGCCACATTAGATTATAATAAAATATCCCTAGCTATAAAAATCTCATGGAGCGTGGATGAATCCGTCAAAATGACATCCCAAAGAAGGAGAACACTAATTAGAGAAGCAGCTAATAAGTCCATGGTCCCACTAAAGAAGCTGCAGAGATTCGTAGCTCAGTTTGCAGAATCTGTACACAAGACAACAATTGGGCTGGGGTCACACATAGAAATCCGTTTTTGGAAGTGATTTCCATGACCAATCCGTTTTTTTTTGGGTGCTTTTTGAGCCTCCTGCACCTCTGAACGTTTTTGGACTTAGTCATTTTTTCATTTTTTTTCATTAAAAACGCATATATGTGCCATGCGTTAACGCATGCGTTTCCCATAGGGCCCCAGGTTAAAAAAACGCATGCATTTTTTAACTGATGCCAAAAACGTTACTAGCAACGTTTTTGGCTCAAAAACGGACCTAGCAATGTTTTTAGGTGCAGAAAAAAACGGACAGGGTGTTTATTACATCCAATCCGTTTTTCTATCAGTTTTTGGACTTAGAAAAAAAAAATGACAAAAATGAAGCCAAAAACGGACCAAGGGATTATATGTGACCCTAGCCTTAGTTGTATACTCCTCAAATTTCACTTTTATTGTAGAGTGACAAGAAGAAAGTCAATTTTGAAAGTAAGTCACATGACATCCTGTTTGCAGTTTTCAAACAGCAATGTAGGGGACATAGCTTGCATGTGGAAGAAGGTGCTGTGGTGAAATGAGACCAAAGTAAAACTTTTGGGGTTAAAAGTAAAACACTATGTGTGGAAGAAAACTAGCACTGAACATTAACCTGAAAACACCATTCCCACCATAAAACATGGTAGTGGCAGCATCTTGCTATGGGGATGATTTTCTTCAGCAGGTACAGAGAAACTGGTAAGATTAACAGGAAACAGGATAGATCTAAATACAGGCAATGCTAGGGGAAAAACTGTTAGGGTACCATCACACTAGGACATATCGCTGGAGATATCGCCGGTGATGCACGAGGGCGCGCATGTTTTTGGTGACCCGCCAGCGTCGCCGTCGCGTATTTACACCAGGCAACCACTCTAAGGCAATTTTTAGCACTGACATCACCTCTTTTCACTAGGCGACGCAGCAGCGCTGTCGCCGGTGATAGGCCACGCCTCTGTATCGCCTATGTAATCGACAACGATATGGCCAGGTGTGACAGTACCCTTAGAAGTTGCAAAAGATTTTAGACTTTGGCATATGTTCACCTTTCAGCAGGACAACAAACCTAAATATACTGCAAGAGCTACAGAGCTACAATATATTGATTAGATCAAATTCATGTGTTTAAATGGCTCCAAGACCCAAACATACCTAAATGCCTTTGAGAATCTGTCAAGACTTAAAAATTGTTCTTCCCAGTCTCTCTCCATCCAATCTCACTGAGCTAGAGATATGTAATTGTAGCAAAATGTGGTTCTAGAAAGTATTCAAATTTAAATTTTTTTAATGTTTAGAAAACTATTAATCATTTCCTTTGTACTTCACAAATACTTGTTAATTTGTGCTGGAATATCACAAAAATCTCAATAACATAAATATAGTTTTGTTGGATTAACATGAAAGAATGGGAAGCAGTTCACTGGGTAAGAATTATGAATACTTTTTCAAGACACTATATGTCGTGAATAGTAGCTACTTGGTGTACGACATCTCTGTTCAGTATAGAAATTGCCCATATACATTAGATTAAAAATACTTGTGGCACCAGTATATTGATTGTTACCAGAAATGTATGACTGTAACTTTGTCAATGCTATACTATCAAAATGAACCATTCATATGTATTAGGCTGTCAGGAAAGCTGATGAATTTGGCCAAATCTTTAAATTGGTTGTGCTATGTTCTGTTATTTTATGTGTTATGTTCTTTGATTTTTATAAACTCAAGTAAAAAATAATAAAAAGAGTAGAAGGAATATGTAAAAAAAAATAATAAAGTGTTACATTTGTTAGTCCCTTGCAAGTTTATGTATAAGCAAATGTTATTTTTGTGTCTAAACAAAAAAAGTTAGTTATTAGAAGCTTAATTGATGTATGGGACCCCAATAAAGTGGACCAACTGTCTTGAAGTTTTAAACCCAAAAAATTCAATGTTCCAAACTAAAATGCAATATTTTTATTAACTAACTAAATGTCAGCTCTCATAATTTTATATACATACCCTTTAAACATTAAATGCAGTGTATAGCGAGAGATTAACATAATGTATTTGTGAGGCTAATTACTTTGCATAATTATTATTTCAGTGCTAGTGAATTTACTAATGCTTGCAAAAACTCCTTCCTAATACATTCACTATCAAGTAATAGCTGCTTCTGATCTTATTTCCTGAACTAAGCAGTTTGAAAAGAAGCTTTTTTCATATTTAAGCTTAGTTATTAAAATGTTGCTAATATTAAAGGGACACTGTCAGGTCATTTATCAGTATGATACTAATATTACCCTTGAATAGTGCCTGGGCAGACCTTTTAAAAACATGTAAAATCATTATTGTACTGTTTGTAGTTTCCATGTTATCAGCATTGTCAGACCCTGCAGAGAGCTGCTGCATTAGTCCTTTCCCATTATAAGCAGAGATGATTAGTCCTGTGCTGTATAAACTGTTATGTAATTATGCACTCCCTCTCAGCAGCTGTCTCCTCCCTCCTCCGTTAGCTAACAGTGCAATGTCAGGTTTCACAGCATATACAATTACCTTCAGATGAGTGATGAGGCAAACTTTTTTTGTGAATTGTGAAGCTACCAAACAAAACCACCACTATTGGTCTGAAACTAACCTACAGTGGATAGCTCCCTCCAAGACTGTTGGAACACAAAAATTGATGGTATGGTGTGGTATAAGGGATACAAAGATAGTGGGACCATTCTTTATCAATGGAGACCCCAATGCTACTGGATATCTGAATCATTTAGCAATTTCACATATTTGTAGGCAATTGTCTATGCTGTGAAGATATGAGATGTGCAGCATCTGAAACAACGGATACTGGAAGCCTGTGCTAGCATTTCTTCTGCGGTGTTGCTATCAGTGTGTCAAGAGTGGGAGAAGAGGGTTGCATTGACAATCCAACACAATGGGCAGCACTTTGAACACATTTTATAAGTGCTCATAAACTTGTAAATAACTCATGAAAGAATAAAGTTACGTTAAAACCAAGCACACAATTTTTTTTGTTATGAAATTCTCAATAAATTTGATGTGTCACATGACCCTCTTTCCATTGAAAAAAATAAAGTTGGATCCCAAATGGCTGACTTCAAAATGACTTCCATGGTCACCACCCATCTGGAAAAGTTTTCCCCATCCCATATACTAATTATTATTATTTTTATTATTATTTATTTATAGAGCACTATTGATTCCATGGTGCTGTACATGAGAAAGGGTTACATACAAACAAGTTAAAAATACAACGGACAAGCTATTAGTGACAGACTGATACAGAGGGGAGAGAGGACTCTGCCCTTGTGGGCTTACATTCTACAGGGCAGTGTGGAGAGAGACAGTAGGTAGGTAATGTGCTACAAACAGGAAGTTGATATCTCCAACCATTCCCATTTTATTTAGGTGCATCCATATAAATAGCCCACCCTGCATATATTTATGTATATATGTATATATACAGTGGTGTGAGGCATGATCCTCATGGCCGGGGCGCATCACATGCAGGATCAGGGTATGATCCTGTTCACACTGGCCGGTTTGACTGTGATAATACTGTGTGAACCAACTGGAGACACAGGGTTTCATGTTACTAGTGAGTGGCTCATAAAATCGAGGAAGCCCTGAGGAAAGGGATGTAATGAGTGATTGCTGACAGTCCAGGTGGGTGTGTCAGGTGGGTGTGGCCGGCACGATAAGAGTCGGCCAGCTGAGTGATTGAGAGATCATTACCAGCCAGAGAGCAGAGCAGTCTAGTCCAGAGCTCTGTGTGCATGGAATAATGGGAGCATGCTAGCTCCATGCCGGTGTCTAGGTCCAGGGTCGTGGCAGCACCTGGAAGGGGAAGCTATGGCTGAACCTGGTGGATACTGGTCCGGGCGTGGGGTGAAACACGCCCGGGAAAGGAGCCCGTGGGGATGCCTGGTGGAACCTGTGACACAGGTAGCGAGACCCGGATCCGTGCCCGGTAAGAAAAGCAGTTCCTGAATGATTGTGTGAACTGTGCACCTTGTGTGTAAATCATGCTAGGCGAGTGTAGCCGCCATTAGGTCCAGTGAAGGACCTGTTGAACCTTATAAGTACTGTATGGCTTTTTAAAAGACCCAGCGAGTGAATGTAGCCCTATAGGGGCCGATGTATGAAGTGTGCCAGGCGGGCATAGACCGCCCTTGGGACCGACTCAGTGGAGTCACTTAAAGGTCCTGATGAACTGGAATGAATGTAGCCTTTGGGAGGCAATTGTATATAGTGTGCCAGGCGGGCATAGACCGCTTTTGGGTCCGAGTCAGAGTACTCACTTAAAGGACCTGGTGAACCGGAATGTATGTAGCCCTTCGGGAGGCGATTTTATGTAGTGTGCCAGGCGGGCATAGACCGCCTTTTGGTCCAAGTTGGAGTACTCAGTTAAAGGACCTGATGAACCGGAATGTGTGTACGAGAGGTCAGAAGCAGGGGTTAGAAGGGCTCCCGTACTGGGTAACGCGTGGTTAGGCTGGAGGCCGTAGCCCCACAGGTTACTAGGGTTTGCCAATCCCTGTTCTGAACCCCAAGGAGCCACAGTCCATGGATGTGTATATGATGGGCTGTGAGCGTGTGAATGGACGGTGTGTGGTCCATGGTGGCTTATAGGATGGATCACATACTGTGTGTAAGAACCCGGTCAGGCTGGAGTCCTGATTCCAGGGTAGTATGAAGCTGGGGAAATAAAGCCAGGCGGCTGGTTCCGCCATTGGGAGCCATAGGGCCCGATGATATGGTAACTGATGTAATGTTAAATGTATGTGAAATGTAGATAGGCCGGAGGCCGTAGCCACCACGGGAGCTGTTAGTAGAGCTCCAATGGGGACAGAGAGATGGTTACAGGTCCCGGGTAACTATAAGATGTAATGTGCAATATACGTGTTATGCAATGTCCTATGTAATGTCAATGTGTTATGTGACGTGTATGTGTTAAACGTTAAATGTACTAACCCAGTTATTGATGCTGTTGAGAAATAAACGGTAGTTACGTGAAAAATTATACACATGTGTTGGCGTCATTACGCAGCAAGCGAGTCCCACGGCTCGCTACCTTACAGTGGGTACAGAAAGTATTCAGACCCAATTAAATTTTTCACTCTTTGTTTCATTGCAGCCATTTGGTAAATTCAAAAAAGTTCATTTTTTCTCATTAATGTACACTCTGCACTACATCTTGACTAAAAACAAAACAGAAATGTAGATATTTGAGCAACTTTATTAAAAAAGAAAAACTCAAATATCACATGGTCATAAGTATTCAAACCATTTACTCAGTATTGAGTAGAATCATCCTTTTGAGCTAGTACAGTCATGAATGGGAATGATGCAAAACATTTTTCACACCTGGATTTGTGGATCCATTCTTCCTTGCGGATCTTCTCCAATTCCATCAGGTTGGATGGTGAACATTGGTTGACAGCCATTTTCAGGTCTCTCCAGAGATGTTCAATTGGGTTTAGGTCAGGGCTCTGGCTGGGCCAGTCAAGAATGGTCACAGAGGTGTTCTGAAGCCACTCCTTTGTTATTTTAGCTGTGTGCTTAGGGTCATTATCTAGTTGGAAGGTGAACCTTCAGCCACGTCTGAGGTCCAGAGCACCCAGGAAGAGGTTTTCATCCAGGATATCTCTGTACTTGGCCGCATTCATGTTTCCTTCCATTGCAGCCAGTCGTCCTATCCCTGCAGCTGAAAAACATCCACATAGCATTACGCTGCAAACACCATATTTCACTGTTGCAATTGTATTGGACAGGTGATGAGCAGTGCCTGGTTTGCTCCACACATACCACTTAAAATTATCACCACAAAGTTCTATCTTCCTCTCATCAGACCAGAGAATCTTATTTCTTATAGTCTGTGAGTCCTTCATGTGTTTTTTTGCAAACTCTATGCAGGTTTTCATATGTCTTGCACTGAGAAAAGGTTTCCGTCGGGCCACTCTGCCATAAAGGCCAGACTGGTGGAGGGCTGCAGTGATAGTTCACTTTGTGGAACTTTCTCCCACCTCCCTACGGCATCTCTGGAACTCAGCCACAGTGATCTTAAGGTTCTTATTTACTTCTCTCACCAAGGCTTTTATCCCACGATTGTTCAGTCTAGCTGGATCGCCAAGTCTAGGAAGACATCTGTTGGTCCCAAATATCTGCCATTTAAGGATCATGGAGGCCACTGTGCTCTTAGGTGAAAGAAAGAATACGAGCCCGGTTGTATCTTCAGAACCAAAGGCTGAGGTTTATTTGCAAGATACAGATATGTACGACAAAAGCAGATTGGAATCAAGATGATAAGCACGAGGACACGTGCAGAGTCCAGCACGTAGCATGATATTGTGATTCTGGTCCCCGATCCCTTGAGACGGGGCTTCTTATACCTGCCTTCCCCATAGGAAAGCATATATGATGAAATACAATGACTTCATCCTACTGACTAAACAATTACACATAGAATATAGAGAAAAAACATGGAAATCATCAAATTCAATAGAAATACATAATTACTAATCACATTACAAGCTATAGTTCTGCACTAGGGATGGGCGAGTATACTCGCTACTATTCGGAACTCACCGAATAGTAGCGGTATTCGTGTACTCGCTACTCGCTGAGTAAATTAGGATTACTCGGGAGTAGCAAGTACTGAATACTTTTGCAGTGTATCAATAGATACACTGCAAAAGTCCTGTAAAAGAGAGAAAAAGTGGTTAAAAAATAAAAAAATCGGATACTCACCTTAACCGACGGCTGTACCGGGACATCTATTCATGGAAAAGAACCTTTCACTTTCTCAGACAATCAGATGCCGCCACGTCACAATCACTTGAGCACTAGCAGCCACCTGATTGGCCAGATGGAAAGGTCCTCTCAGGTACACCGAGGACCTTTCCATCTTGCCAATAAGGTGGCCGCTAGCGATTACGTCATTGTGACGTGGCGGCATCTGATTGGCCAGATCTCTCCCAGCCATCTGATTGAGAGAGTGAAAGGTCCTTTTCCATGAATAGACATGCATGGCCGGTCCCGGTACAGCCGTCGGTTAAGGTGAATATCCAATTTTTTTATTTTTTAACCACTTTTTCTCTCTTTTACAGGACTTTTGCAGTGTATCTATTGATACACTGCAAATGTATTCGGAATCGCTATACTCGCAACGAGTAGCGAATACCGCTACCTACTCGTTGCGGGTATAGCGATTCCGAATAGTAAGGTATTCGCCCATCCCTATTCTGCACTTAAACTTATCTATACATATTAATATCATTATAGCTTTTAGTAAACACACACAACTCAAACATTGACATATAATAAGGTCTGTTTTTAATTACATGAATTAGTATTTTGCCTATTCTACTTCAGTTGACCACAGAAAATAACGAAAAATACACAATATTCTTAAATATAATTATTATGAGCTTCTCTGAGTGCATAGAAGAGATCTAATTAACTTCTCTCTGTTAGCTAATCACTCTGAGATCATTGTTTTACTTTTCCTTAGCTGGAGGCCTGACAGCCTCTGCTATTCTTTCTAGCTTGTAAAGACCACAAAAAATACATTACAGATGATACAACATGGCCGACACAAACCATCATGGCTGACCATTCTCTAACATTAGGCACCTTGAGTACTGCAGAAATTGTTTTGTAACATTGGCCAGATCTGTACCTTGCCACAATTCTATCTCTGAACTACTTGGGCAGTTCCTTTGACCTCATGATTCTCCTTTGGTCTTACATGCACTGTGAGCTGTGAGGTCTTATATAGACAGGTGTGTGCCTTTCCAAATCAAGTCCTATCAGTTTAATTAAACAAGATTGGATTCCAATGAAGGAGTAGAGCCATCTCAAGGAGGATTACAAGGAAATGGACAGCATGTGAGTTAAATTTGAGTGTCTGGGCAAAGGTTCTGAATACTTATGACCATGGGATATTTCAGTTTATATATCTGTTTTACTTCAGTCAAGATGGGGTGCAGAGTGTACACATCCCTGACTCACCTTTTTTACTAATCTACAAGTACAATAATGTAGTTAGGAAACTTACAAAATTCTTGTCACAGGGGCGTTCCTTGTGCCACGCTACCCCTGCCTCGCCACTGTAATACGCCCTAATGGGTGTCATTATACAAATACAGAGCGCGGGCACGATTTCTATACTGCGCCCGCAATGTCACCACTGCGACGCGGTCATGTGACGCTGGGATCGCGCGTCACTTCCGGTCGCACACAGGCAGACCTCAGCATGCAGTGTGCGCATGCGCGAAGTCTGCCTGTAAGGCCTGCGACCGGAAGGAGCTGCAAGGGGGGGCCTGTATACTGATGGGGGCGGGCCTGTGTACTGTATACACTGTATACAGTGATTCGCGTATAAGCCGAGGGGGGGACTTTTCAGCCCAATTTTTGGGCTGAAAAACTCGGCTTATACACGAGTATATACGGTATCTATGTGGACCTGATTTGAAGAAATATTGCTTTTTTAAAACATATTGCTTATTTCCCTTCTAAGTGGATTTTAGTTTAATAAGCAAAGTTTTAACATTAAAATTTTTACATGCTATGAACCAATTAATATATCTTAAATCAAGCACATTTACAGAAATTGTCTTCTGCATTTAAACTGACGTTTTTTGTTTTTTTTTCACTCTAACGATGAAGCTTTCATCACACTCAAAACTATTTTTCACATGCCTTTTTATA
Source organism: Allobates femoralis (assembly GCA_033576535.1). Classification (NCBI taxonomy): domain Eukaryota; kingdom Metazoa; phylum Chordata; class Amphibia; order Anura; family Aromobatidae; genus Allobates; species Allobates femoralis. The sequence continues at coordinate 259,034,824 of JARQOC010000004.1, forward strand.
TACAGTTATGTGCAAATTAATAGCAGTTTATTTAAAACAGCAAGTAAAAGTTCAATTCTCATAATAGCATTAGTTTACACGTATACACAAAGACATTGGGAGCACTGCACATTCAACTCTTTTAAAGGGATCCTCTTACCTACACAACCCCTTTAAAAGAGTTCAGTTCTGCCACTCCCCCTGTCTCCTTGCCACCTGAACCAAAGGCTCATACTGTCCAATGGACAGTGCGGCCCTGACTATGCGCATCAATCCTGCCCCCCCACACACCCCCACAACCCTCCTCTTCAGCCCACACTCTTGCCTCCCTTTCTCATTTTAATATTAAAGGGATCCTGTCACCTCCACAACGCCTCCTAAGCTATCAAAACATGTCCCTGCAGCATCCATTCACTAATCTCACACTCCTTTTGTCTCCTAAAAGCATCCTGTGAAAGTGCATAAAAACGTTTTAATACTCACTCATTAGACATTATAATTACTAGGGGCTATATTCTTTAGCCCCTAGGGTGGGTTGTTTTGCAGCTCCAGAATCCACCCTCTCTCTGTCTGTGCTGCTGTGATGTGCAGCTGAAGGTAGGACTAATGATTTGCATTCTGTAAGTGACAGAGAGGGGGAGGGCAAAGCCTGCACAAGCAAAGCAGCACAGAGAGAGAGGCTGGATCATTCAGGCTGCAAAACAACATGCCCTAAGGGCTAAAGAATATAGCCCCTGCTAATTATAATCACTAATGAGTAAGTATTAAAACGTTTTTATGCAGTTTCACAGGATGCTTTTAGGAGACAAAAGGAGTGTGATATTAGTGAATGGATGCTGCAGAGACATGTTTTGATAGCTTAGGAGGCGTTCTGGAGGTGACAGGATCCCTTTAGGCATAATGCATATTCACTGCACTGACTGCAATAGCCAATAACAGATGCACAGTCTCTGTGACAGCGTCTGTGAGGGGTTGTTGCAGTCAATCTGAGCCATCTCACCCATTGTGCCCAAGTCTTTGATTGGTTACAATGCACATTATGGCAGGTTTGTTGTATGGCCACAAATCTGCCATCATATGTATGTAAAAATAAATAAATTATTGAAAATAAATTGCTTAGGGGTTCCCCATTTTTGTGGCTTCCAGCTGTGCACTTTATATTAACTGAGTATCAAATATTAGGACCTCATCCGACATACAGTCCCCCTAATTTGTTACTCAGCCAAGATAAAACACATGTCTTGGGGCTGGTATTGTCACCCCAGAGAGGCACATAGTTATTGCCCCCCAGGCTAAGAATTGAAGCCAGAATTTGGTGCATTCATTAGAAGCGCTAAATCCTGGTGTTTTAACATGCTCTTCTCAAATGCTCTGGTGTGATGGCAATTTGGGTAATAGAAAGGGACAATGACAGCAAAGAATTGACAGCTGTAATCAAGCCCTGGATTGGTGATGTTCAGGTCTCTATAAGATCCCCACATTACCATTACTATAAGTAAATAGTTAAGAAACACACACACAGAGAAAAATCCTTTATTTGTAATGTCTGTATTAGGACGAAGTGTCGTTTGATCCGCGCTGCTGTGAAAGAAAGACCAGAAGCCGGGGTGTCTGGTATGTAGATGTTTTTAATCCGACGTGTTTCGGAGCAGCCTCCGCTCCTTCCTCAGGGTCAATCCTGAGGAAGGAGCAGCGACTGCTGTGAAACGCGTCGGATTAAAAACATCTTCAGATCAGACACCCCGGCTTCTGGTCTTTCTTTCACAGCAGCGCGGATCAAACGACACTTCGTCCTAATACAGCTATTTCTGCCACGGTGCCCGTGGATGTGTGGATCCAGCAGCAACTGTCTCTGAGCTTTCATACTGGTTCTGGGTGCACACAACCGATCCAGGTGAGCAGATTCATGATTTTCTTGACCCCCTCTGCTAAGGAGATAAGACGCATTTTGTTTCATATTTCTAGATTTATTTGCAATATAACACACGAAGAAAAAATCCTTTCTTGAAATAAAACTCACAGACAACTCTCTTTTACCTACCGTATATACTCGTGTATAAGCCGACCCGTGTATAAGCCGACCCCCCTACTTTTGCCCCCAAAACCTGGGAAAACCTATTGACTCGTGTATAAGCCGAGGGTGGACCCCAGCACAGGTATACAGCCCCCAGCAGTGTGGTATACAGGCCCCCTCAGTGGAATACAGCAGCCTCCCCAGTGGTAGTATACAGCAGCCTCCCCAGTGGTAGTATACAGCAGCCTCCCCAGTGGTATATACAGCAGCCCCAGAACGGTATACAGCAGCCCCAGAGCTGTATACAGCAGCCCCAGAGCTGTATACAGCAACCCCAGAGCTGTATACAGCAGCCCCAGAGGGGTATACAGCAGCCCCAGAGGGGTATACAGCAGCCCCATAGGTATACAGCAGCCCCAGAGAGGTATACAGAAGCCCCAGAGGGGTATACAGCAGCCCCAGAGGTATATAGCAGCCCCAGAGGTATACAGCAGCCCCATAGGTATAAAACAGCCCCAGAGAGGTATGCAGCAGCCCCAGAGGTGTATACAGCAGCCCAAGAGGGGTATACAGCAGCCCCAGCTGTATACAGCGGTACCCAGTGGTATACAGCCCCCCCTGTGGTATACAGGGCCCCCCCTTGGTTGTGGCAACCTGTAAAAGAAGATATCATTATACTTATCATGTCGCCGCCGCCGCTCTGTCACCGTCACCGCGCTATTCCGGGTCTTCAAGCTTCCTTCTCCGGCGCACAGACAATGACGTCATTTCCTGTGCGTCGGTGAAAGAAGCATGAAGACCCGGAATAGCGCGGTGACGGTGACAGAGCGGCGGCGGCGGCAGAGACACGATAAGTATAATGATATCTTCTTTTACAGGTTGCCACAACCAAGGGGGGCCCTGTATACCACGGGGGGGGGGGCTGTATACCACTAAGTACCGTATATGACCCGTGTATAAGCCGAGGGGGGACTTTTCAGCACATTTTTTTTGCTGAAAAACTCGGCTTATACACGAGTATATACGGTATGTATTAGCTCACAAACATACTCAGCTCAGAGGGTAAATTCACAACACAATGTCCCATGAAGCTCCCACAGCTTTTCTACATAACTGTGAGAGGTTACATTACAGTGACTGCTCACCGAGAGGACTGCTCTCACACTGATGGAGCCGTTTTTTGAACGGAATAGTTCTGGCTCAACCACTTGTCTAATGGGGTGCTCAGGTACAACAACGTATTAATAAAAAGGTAAATGACCTGGCACACACAGATAGTAATGAGTATACAAAAAAATCTTATATGTGCTTTTTATTTTGGAAGTTCTGGTAATTTCTCATACACAAAAGAAAGTCTTAACGGACAATGAAGTCTTCCCCAACGTTTCGACCCTCCCGGGTCTTCATCAAGGGTACAGCAGACTAATGCATGATATGCAAAACAAATACAAAAAGTACAAAAGATCAGTGACATGTGATTTATATGGTGATAAATACAAAACTGTCAAATACATACAGGCAACAAAACAACAAAAGTGACCAAAAACGGCATTTCAAAGCCAAGAGAAAAGTAAGGAATATACAAAAAGTGAACCTATATTGTAAATGAGACACCTTACATAGGAGGGAATAAAGAAATGGAGGCTAAAAGAGCCTATTAATTAGACAAAATACCTGCAGAAACAGGGTACACCACATCAGTGTAATGATATATCAAGTGAAAAGTATCAGCAATAAAGGAAAAATTACCCAAATTGTACCGTGACTTCATATAATGAACATATGGAGAAGGAAGGAGTATCTATCTGATGATGCTGTATACTGTCCAAAATATATAGCAAATAGAGAGCAGGAAATAATTATAAGTGAGAAAACAGACAAAAGGATCTTTATAAAGAGCTGTGATCCTCCATACCTGTACACCAATCAATCAGAGATATGGCCACTCAGAGAAATGCTATAGCTGAGGATAGCTACAGATTAAAAGAGACATAGGAATAGGTACAATCAGATTAGCAAGACACGATAAGAGAATATCAGGTCGCTAAGTGGTAGTTTACCTTTAAATGGCTAATTTGGATAGAGGTAATAAGGTGCAAAGACCTAAACGGGGATAAGTACAATGAGTCATAAGTTATGGACCACATTAGATGTATCCATATATTATCTGCAGGACTCTGTCCTGTGCATTACCTTAAGGGATCCTCTCGTTGGGGTTAGTGGCAGCATAATGGCGTCGGCTGCTGTGTTAAGAAGGAATGCGGCGTGCAGACCGGCTTCCTGCTTCCGACTGCGCGGACTGCAGGATCCGGTCTATGGAACGCACGCCGGCGCATGCGCAATACATGAGACGCGGCACTGCCGCTTCTGCGCATGCGCGGCAGACGATACTTCACTAAGGAAAGAAGAAAGAGTTCTAATGGTGCTAAGTATACATAAAATTAAGAGAAAGGATATAGTGAAGTGCCCAGAGTGCTGGAACTGGTCCCAGATATAAGAAAAGGTGCTGTTTTGAGTAATATTCAGGAAAGGGCAAAGGTCTGAAAAAAGAGAAAAAAAGAGAGGGTTAATCAATAGGCATGGGTCAATTAATCATAAAACGAACTACAACGAAGCCCTATTAGACGAACCGCTAGGGCAAATACAGGAATATGATAATAGGAATACAACACTAATGTACCATAAAATACATCAAACAGAAGGGTATCAAGGAGGAGAACAGTAATTATGTATACACCTCATACTCTCTATTGAGGCCATGTGGTTCTAGGGTTCTAAGTGTATAAATCCAAAATGATTCGCGTTCTTTCAATTTTCTTATCCTGTCTCCTCCTCTCCTCCCTAATGGTACATGATCAATAATTTGAAATCTCAACTGTGAAATATTATGATTCTGATTGATGAAATGACTAGGAATGGGCAGCAATGTTTGTTTACACCTAATGGTGAACTTGTGTTTTGAAATGCGGTCCCGGATATGCTGGGTGGTTTCCCCAACATATCCGAGACCGCAGGGACATTTGATCAAATACACCACAAAAGAGGACTCACAGGTGAAAAAACCTTTTATCGGGTATTGTTTACCTGTCATGGGGTGCGCAAACAGGCTGCCTTTAGTCATATGATTACATTGTCGACAACTCAAACACTTTTTGTATTTGTTTTGCATATCATGCATTAGTCTGCTGTACCCTTGATGAAGACCCGGGAGGGTCGAAACGTTGGGGAAGACTTCATTGTCCGTTAAGACTTTCTTTTGTGTATGAGAAATTACCAGAACTTCCAAAATAAAAAGCACATATAAGATTTTTTTGTATACTCATTACTATCTGTGTGTGCCAGGTCATTTACCTTTTTATTAATACGTTGTTGTACCTGAGCACCCCATTAGACAAGTGGTTGAGCCAGAACTATTCCGTTCAAGTATTGATATTTTTATGCTCTGAGCTCCCACAGTGATAGAATACTTTTAGGATGTCGTTTACTTCTTTCTCATACAACGAATACATAAAGGGGAGAGAAAAGAAACGTGTATGCATGACCGGGATCGGGGAAGAAATGTATATAACACTCGTTTAGAGTGAAAAAACAAATTTTATTGCAACAAATCCATGTGGATAAGGTAAAAAAGCACAAAACATTAAAACCATCTAAAAAATGTGCAACACCGCACGAGATATATCACAAATACATGCCTCCTATGATTTATAGCAGAAATGCTGAACCTGCAGAATTAACCTGGTGACAAGATGCAGGGGTAAATAAATAATAACACAAATTCCCATAATACGGAAAACAGATGCGCAGTAAGGTTACCTAGCTGGTAGGGTCAAAGATAGACAAGATAGTATCTATATCTGAGGCTCAATGCAATGTGGTGCAAGCAATGAAATACAATTGAAAGACAAATGAACCTCTGTAGTTGCCCTATTTAGAGTGGGACAAAAATAGACCATGCAAGAAAGGCAATGCAATAGGAAAACCGCATATCTGTAAATAGAAATGAAGGTTGCAAGTTAGTCACCAGTCATAATACACCTGCAGGCAGGGAGGCATAAAAGCGTGGCTCTGAACCTACGCGTGTCGCTGCCTAAATGACAGCTTCCTCAGGGTAGAGCACCCTGAGGAAGCTGTCATTTAGGCAGCGACACGCGTAGGTTCAGAGCCACGCTTTTATGCCTCCCTGCCTGCAGGTGTATTATGACTGGTGACTAACTTGCAACCTTCATTTCTATTTACAGATATGCGGTTTTCCTATTGCATTGCCTTTCTTGCATGGTCTATTTTTGTCCCACTCTAAATAGGGCAACTACAGAGGTTCATTTGTCTTTCAATTGTATTTCATTGCTTGCACCACATTGCATTGAGCCTCAGATATAGATACTATCTTGTCTATCTTTGACCCTACCAGCTAGGTAACCTTACTGCGCATCTGTTTTCCGTATTATGGGAATTTGTGTTATTATTTATTTACCCCTGCATCTTGTCACCAGGTTAATTCTGCAGGTTCAGCATTTCTGCTATAAATCATAGGAGGCATGTATTTGTGATATATCTCGTGCGGTGTTGCACATTTTTTAGATGGTTTTAATGTTTTGTGCTTTTTTACCTTATCCACATGGATTTGTTGCAATAAAATTTGTTTTTTCACTCTAAACGAGTGTTATATACATTTCTTCCCCGATCCCGGTCATGCATACACGTTTCTTTTCTCTCCCCTTTATGTATTCGTTATATTAAACGTGTGACTGGTGGATCCCGTGTCTTAGTGCCACTCCAAAACCCCCTCTTTTTTCTCATACAACGAAGAGGAGACCACAGCACTTCTAGCCGGCATAGAACGGACCAGCTTTCTTACTACATCGGCCGAGGAAATAAAGACTAGAGACTATGAAAAGGAGAAGAAAAGACTGGTGGCATTAGGCCTTCACTTGACGACTTTAGCTGAATATCATAGGGTCAAAAGGATCCCTAGGGGTCTTAGAGTACAATTGTACCCGACTCTTTTTGCAGAAAATCTGGGCTATTGCCAAAAGTTTGAAGCAATTATTAACAAATGTTCCATGGACTTGATTCTTTTGACCATAGAATTTCTACAAAAAGAAATCTCAACCTTGGAAGTAAAAATTGAATCCATTGAACAACAATTAGCAAATACAACACCATCTGATCAGTATGAAAACCTCCTTAAAAAAACCGCTGACACCCTTACCACATATAGAAAGAATCTTCAAGATAGGAAAAAAGCCAAATTTCGTAGAGATCAGGAAGATTATGAACAACAGCAGGTGTACAGATGGCGTCCTGGTTATATAACACCATCTCAAAGATACTATTCTTCTTCAGGGAGTGAGGGGGAACCAGGTGCACCACGTCCAAGACGTTTTTTAGGCCAACGATCAGGACGACGCGGAAAACGCGGCGGAGCAGGAGGCGGCCAAATCCCACCAGGGCCGGCACCATCTCTCCCTCCACCAGCATTTCCCCCACCACTGGGCGACAGAATGCAACTTCGGTCACAGGTAGGACAACAAACCTTGTCTATAACATCTCATCCCACATTTTATCCCCGGCAGAGGCAGGGGTTCTACAGAAGGGCCTCTCCTTCTGTCCGACCCCGGCATTTGATAAATTCACCCTTGACCAGGAACTTAGACGATTTTATAGGAACCTGAGACTGAAAGTACATTTCATGCCCGATGACAAGACGCTATCCAGACCCATTACTGACACAACATCTAATATTTTTACTTTAAGAGATCTCGACTTGAAAATTCCTTCGAATATGAATCCTCCAAAGTTTTATCAACCGGTGGAGACCTTTATCTCCCTGGTTGATAAGGATATTTCATTGATCACTAGAGATATTGATAGGGGGTGTTTTCCTCTTAAAGTGAATACGTCTGCAGAGGAGAAACATGCCATTGAATCCCTTAGGAACAACACCAACTTGGTTATTAAACCTGCTGACAAAGGGGGGCCATCGTAGTGATGGATAAAACATATTACATTGAAGAAATAGAGGGACAACTCAGGGATGAGGATACATACACGCAGATTCCCAATAACCCCACCTTTACGATACGATCCATTATTAAGGATTGCGTACAGGTCCATCTGCAGAGGGGCACTATTGATCAAAGATTGGCAGAATATCTGGTACATCCTAATCCAGTGACCCCTGTTTTTTACACCCTACCGAAAGTACACAAGGATTTATACCATCCTCCAGGTCGTCCAATTGTGGCGTCCACTGATTCGCTACTTTCACCCCTTGCCAAAACAGCTGAGAGGATTCTCACACCCCTCATTCCTTTCATTCAGTCGTACATTAAGGATACAACAGACTTTCTGAGACATATTAGGGAACTAGGCAGTATCCCAATTGGATCTTGCCTCGTTACCTTAGACGTCAACAGTTTATACACTAGCATAGACCATGAATTGGGTCTTGAGGCAATCGATTGGTTTCTCAATAAGTACAGCACTATATCTGACCAGCAAAAAGAGTTTTGTTATGACATTTTGGGAATCATTTTGAAGAAAATTTTTTTTCTCTTTGGCGATAAATTCTATATGCAGCTCAGGGGGGCCGCCATGGGATCCAATGTGGCGCCCCCCTACGCCAATATTTTTATGAAGAGCGGTTCATTTACAATCATTCCGGTTACGAATCGAATATCGTATCATGGAAACGATACATCGATGACGTGTTTATGATATGGAATGGTGAGGACAGGGATCTGTTAAAATTTCATGAATATCTCAATGATTGTGTGGCCCAAATTAAATTCATCATACATAAACATCATGAGTACATCAATTTTTTGGATGTAATGGTCAGATTCGATCATGGTGAATTAAGTACAGACCTGTTTGTAAAACCGACAGATAGAAACTCTCTTCTATATTATTCCAGTTGCCACCCGAAACATGCGAAAACAGCTCTTCCTAAATCTCAACTTGTCAGAGTAGAACGTATAGTCTCGGACCCAATTCTCAAAAAGGTCAGACTAAAGGAAATGAGCGACAAATTCATTGAAAGGGGATACCCCGTCTCAGTAGCCTCTTGTCCCCTTACCCGTTCAGAAGGAAGGAAGGTAGCTGACAGAATGGCTTTTGTAAATACCTATCATCCTTATCAATCTCTAATTCAGAAAGCTATAAGACGACACTGGCCACTTTTAGGGCAAGCATATCCAACGATTAAGGAATTCCAAACACCGTTACTATTGTGCCACAAAAAACCACCTAATCTCAAAAATAGACTAGTCAGAGCGGATATTGGAAGTCTCAAATTGGAAATGAGACAAACCACATTGTCGGCTCCTCGTATGGGTAATTTCCCGTGTTTGAGTTGTCGACAATGTAATCATATGACTAAAGGCAGCCTGTTTGCGCACCCCATGACAGGTAAACAATACCCGATAAAAGGTTTTTTCACCTGTGAGTCCTCTTTTGTGGTGTATTTGATCAAATGTCCCTGCGGTCTCGGATATGTTGGGGAAACCACCCAGCATATCCGGGACCGCATTTCAAAACACAAGTCCACCATTAGGTGTAAACAAACATTGTTGCCCATTCCTAGTCATTTCATCAATCAGAATCATAATATTTCACAGTTGAGATTTCAAATTATTGATCATGTACCATTAGGGAGGAGAGGAGGAGACAGGATAAGAAAATTGAAAGAACGCGAATCATTTTGGATTTATACACTTAGAACCCTAGAACCACATGGCCTCAATAGAGAGTATGAGGTGTATACATAATTACTGTTCTCCTCCTTGATACCCTTCTGTTTGATGTATTTTATGGTACATTAGTGTTGTATTCCTATTATCATATTCCTGTATTTGCTCTAGCGGTTCGTCTAATAGGGCTTCGTTGTAGTTCGTTTTATGATTAATTGACCCATGCCTATTGATTAACCCTCTCTTTTTTTCTCTTTTTTCAGACCTTTGCCCTTTCCTGAATATTACTCAAAACAGCACCTTTTCTTATATCTGGGACCAGTTCCAGCACTCTGGGCACTTCACTATATCCTTTCTCTTAATTTTATGTATACTTAGCACCATTAGAACTCTTTCTTCTTTCCTTAGTGAAGTATCGTCTGCCGCGCATGCCGCAAAGCGGCAGTGCCGCGTCTCATGTATTGCGCATGCGCCGGCGTCTGCACGCCGCATTCCTTCTTAACACAGCAGCCGACGCCATTATGCTGCCACTAACCCCAACGAGAGGATCCCTTAAGGTAATGCACAGGACAGAGTCCTGCAGATAATATATGGATACACCTAATGTGGTCCATAACTTATGACTCATTGTACTTATCCCCGTTTAGGTCTTTGCACCTTATTACCTCTATCCATATTAGCCATTTAAAGGTAAACTACCACTTAGCGACCTGATATTTCTTATCGTGTCTTGCTAATCTGATTGTACCTATTCCTATGTCTCTTTTAATCTGTAGCTATCCTCAGCTATAGCATTTCTCTGAGTGGCCATATCTCTGATTGATTGGTGTACAGGTATGGAGGATCACAGCTCTTTATAAAGATCCTTTTGTCTGTTTTCTCACTTATAATTATTTCCTGCTCTCTATTTGCTATATATTTTGGACAGTATACAGCATCATCAGATAGATACTCCTTCCTTCTCCATATGTTCATTATATGAAGTCACGGTACAATTTGGGTAATTTTTCCTTTATTGCTGATACTTTTCACTTGATATATCATTACACTGATGTGGTGTACCCTGTTTCTGCAGGTATTTTGTCTAATTAATAGGCTCTTTTAGCCTCCATTTCTTTATTCCCTCCTATGTAAGGTGTCTCATTTACAATATAGGTTCACTTTTTGTATATTCCTTACTTTTCTCTTGGCTTTGAAATGCCGTTTTTGGTCACTTTTGTTGTTTTGTTGCCTGTATGTATTTGACAGTTTTGTATTTATCACCATATAAATCACATGTCACTGATCTTTTGTACTTTTTGTATTTGTTTTGCATATCATGCATTAGTCTGCTGTACCCTTGATGAAGACCCGGGAGGGTCGAAACGTTGGGGAAGACTTCATTGTCCGTTAAGACTTTCTTTTGTGTATGAGAAATTACCAGAACTTCCAAAATAAAAAGCACATATAAGATTTTTTTGTATACTCATTACTATCTGTGTGTGCCAGGTCATTTACCTTTTTACTGATGGAGCCGTAGCTGTGAGAGTGTTGATGTGCAGTACATAGCTGTTATCTCAGGCGAATCCAGGTGACGGCACGGCTCTCAGCTGCCAGAGTTATATGAATTTTTAGCCCGATGAAGGCTGCTCTGATGGCTGAAACATGTTGTTTTTATGTCTAATAAATTCTTTTTTCACTATAATTTTGCCTGGGTTCTAGAGTGGTAGCGCTTTCCTCATTTGGGTTTTCCATACACTATTTTTTTCATGTATTTTAATGCCTTTTTTTCTGTTAACACATCGCAGCAGATTTGCAGCAAATTTTTCTGCTGCAAATACTGAACATGTGCACATACCTTAAGGGGGCAAGATCTTTTCTAATGTAAAGTTCCATTTCGAGGTCTGGAGACCTATAGGCCATACAATGCTTGTCTGTGAAATTAAATATTGAAGTTGCCTCTTAATAGAGAAAGTATTGCAAAAGATCTTTTGTCTTTGAAGAGGAATTTGAATATTTAATTTCCCAGATGAGTATTTGATGGCCTACAAGTCTCCTTACACTGGCATATCAGTAAGGAGAGACGATACTCTTTAGATCCCAATTAGAGGTAATTGCCGCTTTACACGTCCCGATATCGTTGTCCAACAACGATAAAAAGTCACGTGGTTCGGCCGTTGCTGCCGATATCGTTCGTGCGTTGTGAGGTGTAAATGTGCAATTCGATGTAAGAACGATGCCAAAACGATATCGGGGAAGAATTGTGCAGGCTCTCCAACTGCCCAATATTGGACGGACGATCTGGCAGGATCGTGCTGTGTGACAACCCAACAACGATTTGGACCACAACTTCCCCTATTCACTCCTATGTTAAATGGTCGTTCCTGGGTTGCTCGTACAAGGGGGCGTATACATCACAGTTGTGTTGCCTGCCGATATCTCCCTGTGTAACATCTCTTATGCGATCTTGGATTACTGCCAAAAATGTGCTCACTCACGTGCCGTTGTATCTGATATCGGGACGTGTAAAGCGGTCATTACTCATATAACCAAATCAGATGTCCTGTTTTGCACTAATGAGGGGCAACACCCATAAACATATATATGTAAATAGAGATTCTAGTTTTGTTATTATTCTCCTAAGTCACATGACAAAACTCGTTAAAGGATCGATACTGACTTTTAGTTTTTCTATTTACAGTATGTAGCACTAAAGTTCAAGTTCTTTTCCACTCCGAGAAGGTGAATTTTTCTTTAATAGTTTACAAATTAAAAACAGCATTACAGTTTAGGATTACCGCTTTGCTTCAAGTTTCTTAGAAATGCCATTCAGACATATATTATATCAAACTACAGTTCATTTTTTCTTTTATTAATTAATCTTAACATTGTTTCAGCCTGATATTCATAGTAACCATTTTTAATGATATTTATATTTCAGCAAATGTACATTTCTAATATAGTTATGTTTGTTAATTTATCAAGAAATATATGCGCCATTCCAATATCTATTTTTAGATTTACATAAGTTAATATTTGGTATTTCAATCTAAAATAATTATTCTTCTCACTGTCCTCTCTTGATTGCTATGTAATTAACAGGAGAGACATAGGAGCCTTGCTCATGTGACAGATATTTGTTTAAAATACCGTGTGCTGCATACATTAACATTTCTTTATCTGTGGTGTCCCTTAAGTGGGAGTGTGAAAATAATAGCAACATTTCTAATGTGCTGTGCTGCAGATAAACCCAGGAGGAAATCACTGAGTAACAGGATAGGTAAAGGAAAACAACAAAAAACAGTGTGTTTGATGAATAACTGTAGATAAATTGCATCTTACTTTAATCAATAAAATTATTAATCGGAATCAGTTAAATATAAATTTACCTTTTGGGTATTTGTTGTACTTCAAAAGTTGTCCAACATAATCTTAATGGTTACTTTAGATTAGGGATGGGCGAGTCTACTCGCTAGGACTCATTACTCGGCGAGTAGTAAGGGACTCGCAGGACTCGGTACTCTGCGAGTTTCCCAGCGATTACTCACACAACAACAAGTCCAATGCAAATCAATATCAATCCTAGTTTTGTCAGAGACTCTGACAAAACTAGGATTGCCATTGACTTGCATTGGTCTGATTACTGTGCAAGTAATCACAGGGAAACTCGCAAAGTAACTGCTGTTAATTTGCGAGCCGAGTCCGGCTGTCTGCTCTGTGCAGGCTGCCGCAGCTCCAGGGTCCTGGAGCCTGCCTGCTCACAGAGATGATGTAGCAGAGCTGAGATTGTTCTCAGTCTGCTCATTCCCTGTGCATAGACATCTATATCTATGCACAGGGATGTAACAGAGAGGACATCGCGTTTTGGACTACGTCGGACGGAAGAGGATTTTTTTAATTAAAGATGGAGTCCCTAATGGCTTTTTTTTTTTATTTCTAATAAAATTTTTTCTCTATGTTGTGTTTTTTTAACCCTTTATTGGAGATTCTTAGTGGCTGGGTCAAACGTGGCCTGACATTAAGAATCTCGGGCTTAATACCAGCTTGTATAACAAAGCTGGTATTAACCCCTTTATTACCCAGTGTGCCACCAGGCCGCTGGAAGAGCGGGGTTCAGCGCCAGAGGATGGTGCTTCAATGAACGCGCCATCTTCTGGGGCGGCTGCGGGCTGCAATTTGCAGCGGGGCATGCCCAGAAAGCTTGGGCATCCCTGCGCTGCGGATTCCAGCCCCCAGCTGCTTAGCTGTACCTGGCTAGACATAGAAATTGTGCGGAGCCCTACGCATTTTTTTTTTTATTATTTCATGAAATTCATGAAATAATTAAAAAAAAGGGCTCCCCTATATTCTTGTGTCTGGCCAGGTACAAATAGGCACCTGGGGGTTGGGGGCAGCCCGTCGCTGCCTGCTGGATCCGGCTGGTTCCAGAAATACGGCGAAGCCCACGTGAACTTTTCTTCTGGCGCTGAACCCCGCTCTTCCAGCGGCCCTGGTGGCGGTGGCACGCTGGGTAATAAAGAGGTTAGGGCCAGCATTGTATTATCAGCTGGCCCTAAGCCCGAAATTTATGGCGGTCACGCCAATATTAGACATGACCGCCATGAATTTCTATTAAATTGTTTTAAAAAAAACACAACACAGAGAAAATTTTTTATTAGAAATAAAAAAAAAGCCATTAGGGACTCCATCTTTAATTAAAAAAATCCTCTTCCGTCCGACGTAGTCCAAAACGCGATGTCTCTCTCTGCTCATCCCTGTGCATAGATATAGATGTCTATGCACAGGGATGAGCAGTCTGAGAACAATCTCAGCTCTGCTACACACAGGAAGAGCAGGCGGGCTCTAGGACCCTGGAGCTGCGGCAGCCTGTACAGAGCAGACAGCCTGACTCCTTACTGTGCGAGTTTCCCAGCGATTACTTGCACAGTAAACGAGTCCAATGCAAGTCAATGCCAATCCTAGTTTTGTCAGAGTCTCTGGCAAAACTAGGATTGCTTCAGGCTGAAGCTTCCGAGACACATCTGCGATTTGTAAATCACACACTACTCGCTATTACTCGCTTCCCCATTCATTAACATTGGACTCGCTAGACTCGCAACGAGTAGCGAGTCCCGAGTCCGAGTAATTTAGGACTCGCCCATCACTATTTTAGATAAAATGAGACATCTGATTAAAAGCTGATTTTGTACATGAAAAATAGGAAAATTCACTATAACTAAAGATGGGGTTATGTGATAAGTTACTGATCAGTGGGCATCCTAGGATGTGTGCACACGATCAGGAATTGCAGCATCTTGGATGCAGCATATTTCCACTGTGTTTAAAATGCTGTGTTGTACAGTAGCAGCATAGTGGATGGTATTTCTAGAAATCCCATGCCCACTATGCTTCTCCCGACTGCAATGTGTTTTCAATGGGTCGAAGGACTTTTACATCTCAACAGCATGTTAATTGCATACTGTTGAGTCGGAAATGATAACCATCAGGTGAATGTAGGGAGAAGTCGTCCTGCACCAAACGCAAACCGTGGATGCAGGGCAGCTGCCGTCTCCCTTGGTGTACCGACAGGTTTCAGCAGGTTCCGAGGCACTATGTCCAACACACAGTGCTTCTGGATCGTGTGCGCACAGCCTAACTGCTGTCATGTCCATTGATCCTCAAAATTGGAACAAAATTGGTTGCACATGCATACCTCCACTTCATTCTGATGGAGAATTTCAGAGCAATGTTCTTTCAATCCCACTAATTATAGAAACAGCAATCCAGTCTGTAGCGCTCCCTTATGGATAAAGGATAGAACATATAATTTGGAAAAAATTATATTTTATTTTATTCTCATAGATTATGGAAAACTTATAACAACGCATTTCGCTATAATATAAAAAAGCCTTTCTTAGGTATAATACATAAACTTCTAATCTCTATTGATACTCATTATTAAATTATGTTCATGTTACTTAGTGCAAGACAGGGCCCACATGAAATTTGGGAAAAACACACACCCATTATCTGACCTAAAAAAACTTTCAACAAGATTACATTCTCTGTTTATTGGCACAGATCATAAGATAAATACATATATTTTGTGAAATATGAATAAATATACCATATTAAAATACCTATGCTAAATTGTTACATATGATATATCCATATAAATATAATTTGATACAGAAAAAAGAAGAAAAGTATCTATATAAATATAATTACCACAAAAAAAAAACTGCAGCACTCCTTTCTTGAGGTTTATGATGCCTTTATTTGGCCTTCAGGACAGATGGCAACGTTTTGGTTTCAAGCTTGAAACCGAAATGTCGTTCAAGCTTGAAACCGAAACGTCGTCATCTGTCCTGAAGGCCAAATAAAGACATCAAAAACCTCAAGAAAGAAGTTCTGTAGTTTCTTTTTTGGTGTGTATAACTTGGCAAATGAAGCATTGCCCTAACTGATTTGCACACTGCTGAAGTGGTAGTGCTGTCCTATAGTTTTTTCGGTATATAAATATAATTAAATAAAAAAAAAATAGGCTTTAATATTAAAATAATGTATTTATTTTCTTTGGGTAACAAAATAACTGCAGACAAAATATCCTAAAATGTTGTATTTAGATTTTTTATACTACATCATCCAGATCATCAGAGTTCAGGGATTGAAGTCGGTAGATTCAAATGGATTCCTTTCGATTGAGTAGCAGTTTTACAATTGTTAGCATTTTAGGGATCTGTTCAACTGGAGTAACACGCACATCAAACTCTTATGGCCCCTTTACACGCAGCTACAGGTGACAGGTTTTCCACAGGTAACTTACTGGTTGCAGTGAAATCATGGAGACATAGTTCCATTTGTACACAGCACCAAGATAGAACCATGTCTCCATGATTTCACTGCAACCAGTAAGTTACCTGTGGAAAACCTGTCACCTGTAGCTGCGTGTAAAGGGGCCATTATTGTGCTTCAAAAGTAAGTGTTTGGTCAAACTATATTTTGTAAAACCATTTTTTTGCATTGTGTCTGTTGCTGTTCATGCAGACTGCACTGATTGTGTTGTGCAGCCTATGTATTGCAGGCCACAGCTACAAGTGATAACATAAATAATAAAGTCATTGTGCACATAAAATGTTTTATTTTTTTACTTTCTCCTGTGCGGATAGAAACAATTCATTTGGAACCATGGTCAATAATGTTGCTGTAACATTTTTTGATCCGCATCTGAAAGCACCACTAACTAACATGGGTTCAGATTTTTTTAATAAATTGGGATTTGTAATTTTACTTGGTTCAACCATGTTCTTATTAATTTTCCCTCTGATAAGTAATCCTTGGTTCTAAGGCTGGCTTCACACCACGGTACAATCAGGTCTGGGGCTGTCCGGGGTGAACCTGACAGCCCCTCACCTTATTTTTTCCTATTGAAGCCCTATGGGGCTAGATGGAGCCGATAGCAGCTATGTGTCATCTGGTTTCCATCTGTCTGGGAGGATCTGGGACAAATCAGATTTTTCTCCTGGACACAAAAACATTGCTTGCACAAGAAAATCCCATGACAGACAATATGATCAGTGATAACAAAAACTGTCAATTAAATGTCACCTGCTTAACCCAGCAGGAAGTAAAGCATCATCTAAAAATCACTAAAATTGACAAATCCCTGGGCCCGGATGGGATACACCCCAGAGTGCTGCAGGAATTAAGTACTGTCATAGATAGACCATTATTTTTAATTTTTAAAGATTCCATAATAACAGGGTCTGTACCACAGGACAGGCGTATAGCAAATATGGTGCCAATGTTCAAAAAGGGAACAAAAACTGAACTTGGAAATTATAGGACAGTAAGCTTAACCTCTACTGTGGGTAAAATCCTAGAGCGTTTTCTAAGAGATGCTATACTGGAGTATCTGAAGAAAAATAACCTCATGACCCAATATCAACATGGGTTTACAAGGGACCGTTCCTGTCAAGCTAATCTGATAAGCTTCTATGAAGAAGTAAGCTCTGGACTGGACCAAAGAAATGCAGTGGATGTGGTGTATATGGACTTTTCAAAAGCTTTTGATATGGTGCCACACAAAAGGTTGATACATAAAATGAGAGCAAAGGGGATAGGGGAAAATATGTGTAAGTGGTTTAAAAACTGGCTTAGCGATAGGAAACAAAGGGTGGTCATTAGGGATGGGCGAATCTACTCGCTAGGACTCGTTACTCGGCGAGCAGTAAGGGACTCGCAGGACTCGGTACTCTGCGAGTTTCCCAGTGATTACTCGCACGAGTCCAATGCAAATCAATATCAATCCTAGTTTTGTCAGAAATGCTGACAAAACTAGGATTGCCATTGTTTGCATTAGACTCGGCTACTGTGCCAGTGATAGCAGGGAAACTCGCAAAGTAACTGCTGTTTCTTTGCGAGCCGAGTCCAGCTGTCTTCTCTGTGCAGCTCCAGGGTCCTAGAGCCCGCCTGCTCACAGAGATGATGTAGCAGTGCTGAGATTGTTCTCAGTCTGCTCATTCCCTGTGCATAGACATCTATATCTATGCACAGGGATGTAGCAGAGAGGACATCGCGTTTTGGACTACGTCGGACGGAAGAGGATTTTTTTAATTTAAGATGGAGTCCCTAATGGCTTTTTTTTTTATTTCAAATAAAAATTTTTCTCTGTGTTGTGTTTTTTTAACCCTTTATTGGAGATTCTTAGTGGCCGGGTCAAACGTGGCCTGACATTAAGAATCTCGGGCTTAATACCAGCTTGTATAACAAAGCTGGTATTAACCTTTTTATTACCCAGCGTGCCACCGCCACCAGGGCCGCTGGAAGAGCGGGGTTCAGCGCCAGAGGATGGCGCTTCAATGAACGCGCCATATTCTGGGGCGGCTGTGGGCTGCAATTTGCAGCGGGGGGTGCCCAGAAAGCTTGGGCATCCCTGCGCTGCGGATTCCAGCCCCCAGCTGCTTAGCTGTACCTGGCTAGACATAGAAATTGCGCGGAGCCCCACGCATTTTTTTTTTATTATTTCATGAATTTCAGAGTCAGAGTCTCAGAGTCAGAGTCAGAATCTCAGAATTTCATGAAATAATTTTAAAAAAATGCGTGGGGCTCCGCGCAATTTCTATGTCTAGCCAGGTACAGCTAAGCAGCTGGGGGCTGGAATCCGCAGCGCAGGGATGCCCAAGCTTTCTGGGCACCCCCCGCTGCAAATTGCAGCCTGCAGCCGCCCCAGAAGATGGCGCGTTCATTGAAGCGCCATCCTCTGGCGCTGAACCCCGCTCTTCCAGCGGCCCTGGTAGCGGTGGCACGCTGGGTAATAAAGAGGTTAGGGCCAGCTTTGTATTATCAGCTGGCCCTAAGCTCGAAATTTATGGCGGTCACGCCAATATTAGACATGGCCGCCATGAATTTCTATTAAATTGTTTTAAAAAAAACAGAACACAAAGAAAATTTTTTATTAGAAATAAAAAAAAGCCATTAGGGACTCCATCTTTAATTAAAAAAATCCTCTTCCGTCCGACGCAGTCCAAAACGCGATGTCCTCTCTGCTACATCCCCTGTGCATAGATATAGATGTCCATGCACAGGGAATGAGCAGACTGAGAACAATCTCAGCTCTGCTACATCATGTCTGTGCACAGACATTCATGTCTGTACACAGGGAATGAGCAGACTGAGAACAATCTCAGCACTGCTACATCAGGCAGCAGGCAGGCTCTAGGACCCTGGAGCTGGCAGCCAGCACAGAGGAGACAGCCGGACTCTTATCTGTGCGAGTTTCCCAGCGATTACAGTTGCAAAGTAAACGAGTCAAATGCAAATAAATGACAAAACTAGGATTGCTTCAGGCTGAAGCTTCCGAGACACATCTGCGATTTGTAAATCTCACACTACTCGCTATTACTCGCTTCCCCATTCATTAACATTGGACTCGCTAGACTCACAACGAGTAGCGAGTCCTGTGCTCGGACTCGCTAGAGTCAAGCGATTCCGAGTAATTTAGGATTCGCCCATCACTAGTGGTCATTAATGGAAAACACTCTGAATGGGTCACAGTTAATAGTGGGGTACCACAGAGGTCAGTGTTGGGCCCGCTTCTTTTTAATATATTTATTAATGACCTTGTAGGGGGCATACAGAGTAGAATCTCAATATTTGCAGATGACACTAAACTCTGCAGGGTAATCAATACAGAAGAGGACAACTTTATATTACAGGAGGATCTGTGTAAACTAGAAGCTTGGGCTGATAAGTGGCAAATGAGCTTTAATGGGGATAAATGTAAGGTCATGCACTTGGGCAGAGGAAACAAAAGGTATAATTATGTGCTTAATTCTAAAACACTGGGCAAAACTGTCACGGAAAAAGACCTGGGTGAATGGGTAGATGACAAACTCACATTTAGTGGCCAGTGTCAGGCAGCTGCTGCAAAGGCAAATAAAATAATGGGATGCATTAAAAGAGGCATAGATGCTCATGAGGAGAACATAATTTTACCTCTATACAAGTCACTAGTGCGACCACACTTAGAATACTGTGTACAATTCTGGTCTCCGGTGTATAAGAAAGACATAGCTGAACTAGAGCGGGTCCAGAGAAGAGCGACCAAGGTTATTAGAGGACTGAGGGGTCTGCAGTTCCAAGACAGGTTATTAAACTTGGGGTTATTTAGCTTGGAAAAACGAAGGCTTAGGGGTGATCTTATAATAATGTATAAATATATGAGGGGACAGTACAGAGAACTTTCTAATGATCTCTTTACTCTTAGGCCTGAGACAGGGACAAGGGGGCATCCTCTACGTCTGGAGGAAAGAAGGTTTAATCATAGTCACAGACGCAGATTCTTTACTGTAAGAGCAGTGAGACTATGGAACTCTCTGCCACATGATGTTGTAATGAGTGAGTCACTACTAACATTTAAGAAGGGCCTGGATGCCTTTCTTGAAAACTATAATATTACCAGTTATATATACTAGATTCTTTGATAGGGCATTGATCCAGGGAATTAGTCTGATTGCCAATCTGGAGTCAGGAAGGAATTTTTTCCTCCAATGTGGAGCTTAGTGTTGCCACATGGGTTTTTTTTGCCTTCCTCTGGATCAACATGTTAGGCTATGGGTTGAACTAGATGGACTTAAAGTCTTCCTTCAACCTTAAAACTATGTTACTATGTATGTAAATCTGCCCAAATTGGATCCACCCAAATCCGGGGCAATCTGGTGCTCCCTAACAAGGCAGTCTATAGCACAAGATTGCCTAGATCCAGGAGGATCCGGGATTCGGACACCAGCGGCTGCAGTTCAGCACCAGGGAGCTGTCCCCTGTGAAGTGGTTCAGCACCATTTCAGCAGGGGACAGCTCCCTCAACTGCGCTCTACAGAATCGGGCTTCTGTTTGCAAATTGGGTCCAGGGCTGTCAGGTTCACCCCGAACAGCCCCAGACCTGATTGTACCGCAGTGTGAAGCCGGCCTAAGGGACGTAGTTGCTAAAGTGCAAGAAAATAAGTAGGGCACTTGGCGACATTATTATGATCATAAAAATGCGTAAGCTGTCTCAGCAGTAACAACGTGATCCCATCGGGACAGTCACTAACTGAAAACATGTATTAATACCTTCTCACTGTCCATGATGTGATGTACCCTACTTATTTTTTTGCACTTTAGCATTTTACATTTATTATTTTAGAGTATTTGTTTTTGTTGTTTTTTTGTTGTATTTTAAAAACCTTTTGTGAGGATGTGTTATTGGGCTCAAGAACGGATCCTCACAAAGAAATAGCATGTCAATTTGTGAGATGTTTTTCTTATCCGCGTTTCCCATAGGGAACCGTTATAAATGGGAAAAAAAACGCAGCACCTAAAAGACGCAGCAAAAACGCAGTTTGAATAGGTGATTGAAAGATTAAAGAATTGTAATTAGTGGTGCACTAATGATAAATACTCATTGAATAGGTGGACGGTACTTGTGGCAATTATTTCT
The DNA here is from genome assembly GCA_033576535.1 of Allobates femoralis. Lineage (NCBI taxonomy): Eukaryota > Metazoa > Chordata > Amphibia > Anura > Aromobatidae > Allobates > Allobates femoralis. The sequence goes on from JARQOC010000004.1 coordinate 259,056,449, forward strand.
CAAATTCAGCGCACATGTTAATTTAGACAATCCCTCCAATAATATAAATATATATTTATATATATCAACCCCGGCCATGAGCTTATGTTACTGAAAAAAATATATAAATCATGCACAATCCAAAACATATATAAATTACGTTCAGGATAAAAAACTATTAAAAATATTTCTGCATTAGCATATACTTGCACTTTTAGGTTATCTGCAGTTTTAAAAAAGGTCACTTCTCTTATAATGATTATTAGCGGTGTAATTATATCTTTGTACTCTTCTATATTTTCTTACTGTAAAGTCTTATTTCTGAGTTGTAGTATAACACTGTTTGGCGTCAGATTACACAGTCCTTCGTGCACAAATTACTAGTGATAATTATGTTCATTTTCCTGAGAGGGTTAAAGTCGAGTGCAGCTATAACAGGTACCAGTACATCATAAGTGCAAAGTCTTCAGATTCTCCTTCCGATGGTTACTGCCTGGGGGGCCCTCATGATGCATTGTTAGATGAGTCGGTGCAGGATTCGCTTGCACAACCATCACCCCAAAAAAATGCGATAGCAAATTAATCATGCTTAAGATACAAATGGTTATTATACCATCAAAAGACAACATATATAAATGTTCTAAACGCATACTGTTATGATTATGTTTAGTCCTGATGTGACCCCTGTGGGATTTGGGATCAAGAGGTTGTCTCAACCCTTAATTAATCACAGGTCCTCTGTGAAGTCAACCTAACTGTTACCTTGTATTTGAGTCAATTTACTTTTTTTCTATGCTGAAGGGGTTAAGGACTCCTTCCCTTCTGCATGAAATTATTCATCATACCCTTAATCGAAGCTGACGTGTCTTATCATAATTTCTACTATATGTACCCACTCTTGGCTTCACTCCATGCCGCTTATAGATCTTCTATACTGACCACATTGAAGGAGCTTGTCTATGAAGAAGCTGAGGTGTCCACTTCAGTTGCAGTTGCAAAGTTACCTGCTGGAGAAGATTTGGAATCTTTTTGTATTTATTTCCCTGTCTGTCTTATCAGTGTGTTCCCTTGCATTCTGCCCCTTCACTCCCGGGGGGAAGGGGGAAGCTGTATATAGCAAGGTTCAAGACCAAGGTGTCCCCACCATCAGGAGTAATCCTGGGGACAGGGAAAGTGTAGGGTCCCCTAGCATAAATGAGCACTTTGTCCCTTGTTGTCTTACTGCCATTGCACGATACATACCAGGTATATTCACTTATATGGAAGAAATAAATATCAATGAAAGGAAAATTATATATGTATTGCTAGGAATTCAATTACAGTGGCCTAATTTTTTGTGAGTTATCCTGAAAAACAGAAATAATCCTGATATAGTAGTGAAATTTAGTAAAATAAATTCTTATTAATTTTCTTTGTATTCTAACAAAACAATCTCCACTATACCAAACTGTACAAGAGTAAAGCAAATAATATTCAACTTTATGTTGTAGAAAACGGTGTTAAATTTAGGCTTTGTCTAGTTTTACAGCACATTAATCGTAATGCTGCTTTCATGATTATGACATATTTTCTTTTATCTTTTAATGTTCGTAATAATGTAAAAATTGTAAGTAAAGTAAAAAACTAATTACAGTATCTAAAAAATAAATTAAGCATAACCACGATAACTACATAAAAGTAATATTTCCAAACAATCAAAACTGTAAATACAATGTGCTATTTTTTTACAATTTTTACAATTATTATGATTTTATATAAGCTAACGTATTTCTGGTAGCTTCAGGTTTGAGGAAGTATAATACAGTATTTGAAACATACACTATTCATTGTAATAGCAAAAATACTAGCTTAACCCTTCCTTCTTTAAATATACAAAAAAGGTGACACACCGAATAACCCAACTTCAATTTAGACTTCCCTTACAAAACCAAGTAAGGTCTTTACAACCCTATGATAAATAGAACCTGTTTCTCATGACACTTGTGAACAATGGGTGAAATGGATATTCGAAAAATCTCATTTATCTTCTGCTTTATTTCTTGATAGAGGTTCTTGTCACCATGGCTATTATGTGACCAGCCCTGGAAAGGCCATCTCATTAGTTTTCCTTATCAAGATTGCATGGTGTTTTTTTTTTTCAATGGGATATCACTTACAGTTTAAATTCAATTAGAAAACAGAATATTTTCTACATGCTGTTGGTCTCTGAGATGGATGTTTGACTCTATAAAAACAATACAGATCTTGTTTCCATAGTAGCTACATGCATCCAGTGTTCAAATAAATCAAATTCAACATTTTCACTACAATATCTCTTACTGCAGGCAGCCTACATATAAAGATGGGAAAAAATATGTTAATATTAAAGGCAGATTATTCTGTGTTATTGTTTTTTACTGATTCACTTTAATATACTTCAATTTCTTATATTGCAGGATATTTATTTTATGTTTAAAACTTTTTCATTCATTTATATAAAAAGTATTTTTCATATGGAAAATGAAAAAATGAATTCTATAAATGTTGGATGAAGGTGGATTCTGTAATTCTGGTGCTAGCTTTGATCAGAGTGATCCCTGAATTGCAGCTTCATCATGCAGGCCAAGATAATTCTAGGCCTTACCAAACACAGTGAGATAATTCTAGGCCTTACCAAAAACACTGAGATAATTCTAGGCCTCACCAAACACACCGAGATAATTATAGACTTCACCAAACACACCAAGATAATTCTAGGCCTCATCAAACACCAAAAAACTCTAGGCCTCACCAAACACACCAAGATAATTTTAGGCCTAATCAATCACATCGAGCTAATTCTAGGCCTCACCAAACACACGAAGATAATTCTAGGCCTCACCAAACAGACCAAGCTAATTCTAGGCCTCACCAAACACACAGAGATAATTATAGGCTTCACGAAATACGCCAAGATAATTCTAGGCCTCATCAAACACCAAAATAACTCTAGGCCTCACCAAACATACCAAGATAATTCTAGGCCTCATCAAACACATCGAGCTAATTCTAGGCCTCACCAAACAGATCAAGATAATTCTAGGCCTCACCAAACACACAAAGATAATTCTAGGCCTCACCAAACACACAAAGATACTACTAGGCCTCACCAAACAGACCAAGCTAATTCTAGGCCTCACCAAACACACGAAGATAATTCTATGCCTCACCAAACGCACGAAGATAATTATATGCATCATCAAACACACAAAGATAATTCTAGGCCTTACCAAACAGAACAAGCTAATTCTAGGCCTCACCAAACACACGAGGATAATTCTAGGCCTCACCAACACCAAAAGATAATTCTAGGCCTCATCAAACACACCAAAATAACTCTATGCCTCACCAAACACACCAAGATAATTCTAGGCCTCAAGAGACAAACTAAGATAATCTTGGACCTCACCAGAAAGACTAATATGATTTCTGAGCTTCATTATCTCTAGTGACAGTTTATGCTAAAATTAAAAATATTTCTCAATTTTCCTTTTTTGTTTATTTCCTGAACCCATTCTAATAAGTTAGTATAAAACACTGGCAATGAACATTTGAGAACAATGTATGATCACTTGTTTTTTTCAGAAAGAATGTATTATACATTGATCAACGTTTAAAGGTTTTTATGTAAAGTGTACACCATGCCACTGGAACAGTGTTTTCCCAAATAACCAAAGTTTATCAATTTAGAACCTTTATGTTACACAAACAGTGATGATTATAATTAGACAACAGCAATGTCTGTACCACAGAGAAAGATTTAAAACTAAATTTTGTGAAGGTTACAAGAGTCAGCAATCTGTAGGAATTATACAAAAGAGGGGGAAAGATTTACTTTTGGAGAGTTTAAACCCAAATCAAAATTGGTACACAACTAGCCATAGTGAAAGGTTTTTATTATTAGAAAAACACAAAATTACACTGGCGTCACAAGTAACATACATAATACATCCCCTCCCATCACCAGCTACGGGTAACAAGCAACATGGGTGAGTGTGAATAAAATCACCTGCAGTGTACATGATTGACCACCTTGGTGCCTGGAGACTATTTTCTTGTTCTCCCCCCTCATTATGAGGCCAGTACCGGTATACAGAGGTCACTATGGTGACTGCTGGGTAACCTTACCACTAACCACTACCACCCCACTCGCTCAGTGTTAGACTTCTATGCCCTGTTTGCTGTATGTTGGGTTACCACCTTTGCTGTCCCTGTGGACCGATCCTGTCTTTTATGATTATGTACCAATTTTGATTTGGGTTTAAACTCTCCAAAAGTAAATCTTTCCTCCTCTTTTGTATATGACTGTGAGGAGAGGCCCATTTACAATGAGATATTATCCATTTATAATTCAATACTATGTATTAAATCTGTAGGAATTGCACAGGCCTTTGCTTTGTACATGCCATTGCTTTGAATGACTTCAGCACATCTGCAGGAACAGGACATCACTAGTCTTTAACACTGCTCTGGTGTTATTGTGGTCCATTCTTCTCCTAGTCTGTTCGACTGTTCTGTGACTGTTGTGAGTTTCTTCGCCATAACTTTGTCACCATGGATTTTCCAGAGGATTTCTATTGAGTTTGATCAGGACACTGGGCTTATCAATGTTTCAATGTTCTTTCAATGTTTTCTGTTTCAAGGAACTGTTTTACCCATTTTGCTGTGTGACAGGTTGCATTGTCCTGCAGGAAAATTGCTGCTTGATTGAGTGCTGAATGCAAGTAAGGAGACACTTGTCGTTGAAGAAGGTTCTGATACACACTTGCATTCACTCTGCCATGTAGCTTGTGCAGTAGAAAAGATTCCAAAATATGACAATTCATCCATCTCCTTTAACTGATTTCTTTACACACTTTAGGTTCAGTCTTTCCCCAGATTATCCTCGAACATAATGTTTCTATTCAGACACAAATAAAACTTGCTTTCATCACTAAAATAAACTATGGGTGACTTTTCCTCTATTCTCACAACATGCTCTTCACCAATGGTGAGTCTAGAGTTTTGATTCTTTCTGCTAATAAGAGGTTTGACCACTGCATATATTTTGAGTTTCATTCAATATCTTGTCATACCATGCCTGATGAAGAGACCTGAGTCGTCTCGAAAGCTCGCCTTATAACATCATGTATTTGATTTTTGTTAGCCATTAAAAGGTATCACAACCACAAGATTTTTATCTTGTTTCTCACACTGAGAGCAATCAACATTTGTCCTCAACTCTGCTGCCCAACTAATCCGTCTCTCTCCTCACCAGTTCACTTTTTCTCTCCACTGCAAATCTCTTTACTCGCTCCCAATCCCACAACAAATCCAGTTCAAATTACTAACACTGGCCTACAAAGCCATTCATAACCTGTCCCCTCCCTATATCTCTCTCACTATCTTCCCTCATATAATCTTTGATCCTTCAAGACATCTTCCTCTCCTCCACACATACTGGTTCCTCACACAACAGCCTCCAAGATTTCTTTCGAGTATCCACCATCCTGTGGAATTCTGTGTCCCAACACGTCCGATAATCCACCACACTCTCATTTTTTTAGACAGAACCTGAAAACCCATCTCTTCAGGAAAGCTTACAGCCGGCAATGACTGAGGTGCCACCCCTCCACCACTGGGGCTGCCGCCCCACCGCCTCCGGAGATGTTGCCCCACCGCCACCGGAGCTGCCTCCCCACCGCCAGCAGAGCTGCCGCACTCCTGACCTACTGTCTCCTGCCTAATATCCTGTAGAATGTAAGCCCACAAGGGCAGGGTCGCCTCCCCTCTGTACCAGTCTTTGACTGTTAATTGGTTTACTGTAAACTATATCTATAATTTTGTATGTAAGACCCCTCTCATGTACAGCACCATGGAATTAATGGTGCTATATTAATAATAATAATAATAATAATAATAATAATAATATAAGTAATAGACCCGTACTCTGTGAAACTCTGTGTGACAATTTTTTCCTATTATTAGGCCGGGGACGGATGTGTGTGTTTTTTGGTGAATGGCTCCTGGGGATTAAATTAGGGACACCAGCGCCAGCCGCTGAGGTACAGGGACACCATATAAAGCTTTTTTAGGTGTTGAAAACTCTGTTATCAGGCAGGTTGATAATAGAGTGAGCACAGGGCTATTGTCATACCCCTCTCCCCATTCATAAGTGTTGATGTTTGTGCACAAAATAGGACACATGGTCCAAGATAATTAAAAGTTATAATTTACTCTTACTATTCATGAGGGGGCAGTAGGTGCCAGCACAGGGGGGCTATATGTGCCAATACCGGGGGGCATATGTGCCAGTACAGGGGGGCATATGTACCAGCACAGGGGGGGTCTATATGTGCCAGCACAGAGGGGGCATATGTGCCAGCACAGGAGGGCTCTGTGCCAGCACAGGGGACCATATCCAATATTCTGGACTATGTAAAAGGATGGGGTTATATATATACCAGGATGAGGGACATATACAAGTATATGATTTGTAATACAGACGCTGGCATTATACGATGAACTCCGTTTAAAATAAAAAAAAATATTTTTTTTCTCTTTTCCATCACCAAATTTGAGATGTGTCTTATAATCAGGTGCATCATATAAAGTGAAAAATACGGTACTTGAAATTAAGATTTGAAGATTGTTAATTTAAGGAAACTCCAGATTTTTCTACTTTAATGGCACTCACATTACTCTATAGCCAATGGATGCCACAATTTCCGCTCTGGATAATAAAATCATGAATTAGCGGCGAGTATGTCTCCTTCTGTAACTCTATTTTCTGTTACAATCCTCTCCCTCTCCCCTTATCTCTGCTGAAGACTTTGCCTCCTTCTTCAAAGAAAAGATTGACAGAATCAGAGACAGCTTTGATCCACTGTCCCCACAGCCTCCCCTGTCACCTATACTGCCCTCTCCTTCCATCAACTGCTTCCCCCCATAACTGAAGACCAGCTCTCCTCCCTCCTGTCAAAATCACACCTCACCACCAGCGCCCACGACCCGCTCCCATTCCACCTCATTCCCAACCTCACCTCCGTTATCATCCCAGCCCTAACACATCTTTGCAACCTATCACTTACCACTAGCACCTTCCTCTAAGCCTTCAAACACGCCTTGATAACATCCATCCTCAAAAAACCCTCCCTCGACCCCACAACTGTCTCCAACTACTGCCCTATATCTCTCCTCCCTTTTGCCTCTAAACTACTTGAACAGCATGTCCACTCTGAGCTGTCCTCTCACCTCTCCTCCTGCTCCCTCTTTGACCACCTGCAATCTGGCTTCCAACCCCTCCACTCCACTGAAACAGCCCTGACCCCAAGATGCTCCCCCTCACTACCTGACCTATCCATTGTCGTCAACGACTGCTCTCTCTCCCCAGTCCCAGACGCCAAATGCCTCGGGGTTATCCTTGACTCTTCCCTCTCCTTCAAGTCCCACATCCAGGCCCTCGCCACTTCCTGCGACTCCAGCTCAAAAACATCTATAGGGTCCGCACTTTCCTTGACCACGACACTGCTAAAACCCTTATTCACGCACTCATCATCTCCCGCCTCGACTACTGCAACCTCCTGCTCACCGGCCTCCCCAATACCTCCCTTGCACCTCTCCAATCTATCCTGAACTCCGCTGCCCGCCTAATCCATCTGTCCCCCCACTACTCTCCTGTCTCCCCCTCTGCCAAGCCCTTCACTGGCTCCCTACTTCCCAGAGATCCTGGTTTAAAACATTAACCATGACATACAAAGCCATTCACAACCTGTCCCCTCCATACATCTCTGACATGGTCTCCCGATACCTACCCTCACACAAACTGCGATCCCACAAGAGCTCCTCCTCTACTCCCCCCTCATCTCCTCTTCTCACAACCGCATACAGGATTTCTCCCGTGCTTCACCCAAACTCTGGAACTCACTGCCCATACACATCAGACATTCTCCTACCTTGGGAACCTTCAAAAGAAGCCTGAAGACCCACCTGTTCCACCAAGCCTACCACCTGCAATAAGACCCGGTCCACCTCACGACTGGAACTCCCCCCTCCCTCTGTATCCCCACCCACCCCTCGAAGACTGTGAGCCCTCGCGGACAGTATTTCTCCCCTCTTGTATCTGTACGACCGAATTGTCCACATTTATTGTTACTTGTATTGTTACTTTTAGCATGTAAAGCACCATGGAATATAATGGCACTATATAAATAAATAATAATAATAATAATAATAATAAAAATCCATTGTCAATTGTGTAATATTAGTTTGTATTTATTTAGGAAGTAACTTTTTGCAGGTGTTTTTACAGTATAAATTTAGATCCTATTGGTAATATAATCACAACTTTTGTTCTAAACAGAGTAATTACATTAATTTGGTGCTGGTATTTTTGAAAACAAGAAAGGGATGACCGAAACCATAATGGAATCCAGTCTGGAATCTGCATGGAGTTACATATATTGTTTTTTTATATTCTATATATATTCATATTTTATATTTTTGCAACAAATTTATAAAAACATAATTTCATGAAGTATCTAAAAATGACTCAATTACTCGTGAAAACCACATGTAGTAGTAGCTTATCTTTTTTTTTTCAGTAAACTAGCCATCAAGCACATTCTACTTTTCTCTGCAGTTCATATACAGCTCTCAGTATCAGCATTTAAAATGGGATGTTGTGGATGGCATAATAACAACCCCATTTTTAAAATGTTCCAGCTTCTGTAAGGTTAATATATGTAGTTCTAGAATTAAAAAGAAATTGAATTACTGTTGGTTGACAACAGCAAATTATTGTAGATCATTTAATTCCTATCTATTAGTGACAGTAATTTTCTATGCTGTCAGTTATGCTGCATATTCTTTCATAGGAAAATGAAATGAAGACAATAATATCGAAAAGGTGGGGAGCATGGTAAATTCATTATATCTTGCATAAATCAATAAACAGAGTTTGGGGATATAACAATGTGGCAATGATAATGCAATAAAGATTTTCTTAAATACCAAATATAAAACAATGCTGATTACTGAGATTAAATAAAGTTACATTTTTTGTGTCATTGTTATTTTACATTTCAAAACTAGTTATTATATTTTTAATTGATTTTTTAAATTGATTTTTATTGCCTTTACATGCAGCATCAGATCAAGGATATAGCATAGACAAAATAACATAGCAAAATAACAAAGCATATAAAAGAAAGTATACATTGCTTGTTTACCATGTTCAGATCGATATAGATTTGCATACAGTATCACCTCATTAGAGTTTATTTATAATTTAGTGGGATGCAAATATAATATACAAGTTCCAGTCAAAGAAGTTCACCATAGAGACAACCAGGGCTCATTTTGAAGTCGCAGGCTAATTCCTTGTAAAGTCATGTTTCACAAGGAACTATTTTTTTTCAATTTATTCTACATGATGCAACTTAAAGGTCACTTCTTTCCATCATTAAAGAATTAGAGATCAAAGAATATATTCAAGGGAAATTGAACATTCTATTCAAATATTAAAAAGTCTGCATTTGCCAACATCATTTTTGTAATTCTGGCCCCTCCATTTTACACCCATTTGATCCTCATCTCATCCTCCTATCCCTGCTGTGAGCATAGTAATCCCTGGCCTCTCATGCAAGTCTGGAATTTACGACTAGGAAGGGTTCTGTACAAGTATGTGCAAAGTCAAAGCATTGTGACCTCATGTGCAATAGAGCGGAACCAGGGAATTAAAGAGGAGCTCACAGTAGTGGTGAGATGTGATTAGGACTAGATGATGAAGGTGAGGAGGAAAGGGGCCAAAGATGTGAGTCGTAAGGTGAGTATAAGGCTACGTTCACACACTGTGTTTTTGCAGGTTTTTTTGAGGATCAGTATATCCAGGGAAATGCAGTGCCGTATGGTATCCCAGCCAAGTCCATGCATTTCCTGACTTAGCATTCAGACGTTCCGTGTTTTTCAGGATGAGTTTTCACTGCAAAGTACATCCTCAAAAAGAATGAACATATCAATTCTTTTTGCTCTTTTGAGGATGCACTTTTCCATTGCCAGCATAGTTGAAGGGGTTCAAAAAAAGCGCCACCTCAAAAGCCCAATGTGTGAATGATGATGCGTTTTTTGGTGCAAAGTGCATCCGTCAAATGGATCCTCAAAAACAATGCTGCGTAAACGCAGCTAAACGTAGTGTGTGAACTCAACTTAATATTTTCTTTTTTACAACTTATCTTCATTACATCGTAAATTTGCAAATACCGTATATACTCGCGTATAAGCCGAGTTTTTCAGCCCAAAATTTGGGCTGAAAAGTCCCCCCTCGGCTTATACGCGGGTATATAAAAAATAAAAAAAATACAGCCGCAGCCCCGGAGGTATACAGGCCCCCCATCAAGTTCCAGGGCCCCCCCCCCCTTGCGCGCCAGCCTGTAAAGGAAAATCATACATACCGGTGTCCAGTCGCGCCGTCCGCAGCTGCCGACATGACGATCCCCGGCTCCATTCAGCGTCTTCCGCATTTCCTGTAGTCGCGGGCAATGACGTCATTGGCCGCGACCATAGGAAGTCGCGGGAAGACGCTGAATGGAGCCGGGGATCGTCATGTCGGCAGCTGCGGACGGCGCGACTGGACACCGGTAAGTATGATTCTCCTTTACAGGCTGGCGCGCAAGGGGGGGGGGGGGCCCTGGAACTTGATGGGGGGCCTGTATACCTCCGGGGCTGCGGCTGTATACAGCCCTGGGGCTGCGGCTGTATACAGCCCTGGGGCTGCGGCTGTATACAGCCCTGGGGCTGCGGCTGCTGTATATACATATGGGGCTGCATATGGGGCTGCATATGGGGCTGCTTATACCTCTGGGGCTGCATATAGGGCTGCATATACCTCTGGGGCTGCAATATGGGGCTGCATATACCTCTGGGGCTGCATATAGGGCTGCATATACCTCTGGGGCTGTATATACCTCTGGGGCTGCATATAGGGCTGCATATACCTCTGGGGCTGCATATAGGGCTGCATATACCTCTGGGGCTGCATATAGGGCTGCATATACCTCTGGGGCTGCAATATGGGGCTGCATATACCTCTGGGGCTGCATATAGGGCTGCATATACCTCTGGGGCTGTATATACCTCTGGGGCTGCATATAGGGCTGCATATACCTCTGGGGCTGCAATATGGGGCTGCATATACCTCTGGGGCTGCATATAGGGCTGCATATACCTCTGGGGCTGTATATACCTTTGGGGCTGCATATAGGGCTGCATATACCTCTGGGGCTGCATATAGGGCTGCATATACCTCTGGGGCTGCAATATGGGGCTGCATATACCTCTGGGGCTGCATATAGGGCTGCATATACCTCTGGGGCTGTATATACCTCTGGGGCTGCATATAGGGCTGCATATACCTCTGGGGCTGCATATAGGGCTGCATATACCTCTGGGGCTGTATATACCTCTGGGGCTGCATATACCTCTGGGGCTGCATATAGGGCTGCATATACCTCTGGGGCTGCATATAGGGCTGCATATACCTCTGGGGCTGCATATGGGGCTGCATATACCTCTGGGGCTGCATATGGGGCTGCATATACCTCTGGGGCTGTATATACCTCTGGGGCTGCATATAGGGCTGCATATACCTCTGGGGCTGCATATAGGGCTGCATATACCTCTGGGGCTGCATATGGGGCTGCATATACCTCTGGGGCTGTATATACCTCTGGGGCTGTATATACCTCTGGGGCTGCTGTATACTACCACTGGGGCTGCTGCTGTATACTACCACTGGGGAGGCTGCTGTATACCTCACTGCTGGGGGTTGTATACCTGTGCTGGAGTCCACCCTCGGCTTATACGCGAGTCAATAAGTTTTCCCAGTTTTTGGGGGCAAAAGTAGGGGGGTCGGCTTATACACGGGTCGGCTTATACACGAGTATATACGGTAATATTTTTTTTGCAAATTGAATATTCTGGGAAACTTAATGCATACAGGCAAACTCACTCCAGAAGTTCAGTGAGGATCTCTGAATGATCCGATGTTGTCCTAAATGACTGGAAAGCATAAATAGAATCCACCTGTGTGTAATCAAGTCTCCGTATAAATGCACCTGCTCTGTGATAGTCTCCGGGTTCTGTTTCAAGTGCAGAAAACGTTTCCCTGTGAGCTCGCAATAAGCGGTCACTAGGCAGCCTGCTGTATGAACTGGTTACCACGATACACATCGGCTAACCAGGGACAGCGTCTGCAGAAAGCGCCCGCACACACGCACCTGCGCCTCTCTGTCAAAACCTAAGTATTTAGCGCAGAAGCGCTAAATACTTAGAGCGCAGGTGTGTGGACAAGGATGAAGTTTAAAGCCAGATTAGGATACAAAAAGATTTCCAAAGTTTTAAACATCTCAAGGAGCACTGTGCAATCGATCATATTGAAATGGAAGGAGTATCAGACCACTGCAAAGCTACCAAGAGACAGCCGTCCCTCTAAACTTTCATCTCGAGCAAGGAGAAGACTGATCAGAGATGCAGCCAAAAGACCGATGATCACTCTGGATAAACTGCAGAGAGCTGAGGAGGGAGAGTCTGTCCATAGGACAACAATCAGTCGTACACTGCACAAATCTGGCCTTTATGGAAAAGGGGCAAGAAGAAAGCCATTTCTCAAAGATATCCATAAAAAGTCTTGTTTGACGTTTGCCACAAGCCACACGGGAGACACATCAAACATGTCGAATAAGGTGCTCTGCTCAGATGAAACCAAAATCGAATTTTTTGCCCACAATTCAAAACGATATGTTTGGCGTATGTTTGGCATAAAAGCAACACAGCTCAGAGGCAGACCTACCGTGGAGCAGCTGTACCAGGGCCCCGACCAGCTAGGGGGCCCCTCAAGCACCTGTAGGGAGCCCTGCACCTCCCTGCAGGGGGGCCTCCAGCCACCCCCCGTGACATTGTGTCAGAGGAGAGGAGGTTGACTGAGGGAAGCCTCCTGCTCTCCTTGGCTGATCCCGCCCCTCCTCTCCTCTGCCGCCCCGGCTCCCAGACCTGCAATGCGCGGCTCGGCGCAGGTAGGAGCCGCTCGCAAATGTACAACTGCTAGCACCCTTTCCCCTGCTATTACTGCTGCACCAGGTTCCGCCACTGACACAGCTCATCACCCTCAAAACACCGTCCTCACTGTCAAACAAGGTGGTGGTAGCATCATGGTTTGGGCCTGCTTTTCTTCAGCAGAGACAGGGAAGATGGTTAACATTGATGGGAAGATGGACGGAGCCAAATGCAGGACCATTCTGGAAGAAAACCTGTTGGAGTGTGCAAAAGACCTGACACTGGGACGGAGATTTATCTTCCAACAAGACAATGATCCAATTGTTAAATAAATCAACACATGCAATAAATTTCGTTCTACTTCACAATTATGTACCACTTGTTGTTGATTCTTTAACAAAAAATTTGAATTTATATCTTTATGTTTGAAGCCTGAAATGTGGAAAAAGATTAAAAAGTTCAAGGGTGCCAAATACTTTCACAAGGCACTGTATACATATACACTACAGACCAATGAAAATTGTAGATTCACACTGAAGGCATCAAAACTATGAATTAACATATGTGGAATTATATACTTAACAAAAAAGTGTGAAACAACTGAAAATATGTCTTATATTCTAGGATTCTTCAAAGTAGCCACCTTTTGCTTTGACTACTGCTTTGCACACTCTTGGCATTCTCTTGATGAGCTTCAAGAGGTAGTCACTGGAAATGGTCTTCCAACAGTCTTGAAGGAATTCCCAGAGATGCTTAGCACTTGTTGGCCCTTTTGACTTCACTCTTCGCTCCAGCTCACCCCAAACCATCTAAATTGGGTTCAGGTCTGGTGACTGCGAAGGCCAGGCCATCTGGCGTAGCACCCTATCACCATCACACCTCCTCCTCCATGCTTCACGGTGGGAATCAGGCATGTCCATCCATCCATCTTTTCTGCGTTGCACAAAGGAACGGTGGTTGGAAGCAAAGATCTCAAATTTGGACTCATCAGTCCAAAGCACAGATTTCCACTGGTCTAATGTCCATTCCTTGTGTTCTTTAGCCCAAACAAGTCTCCTCTTCTGCTTGTTGCCTGTCCTTAGCAGTGGTTTCCTAGCAGCTATTTTACCATGTTACCTTCATGTAAAGTAAAGTTGTTGTAGAGATGTGTCTGCTGCTAGAACTCTGTGTGGCATTGACCTGGTCTCTAATCTGAGCTGCTGTTAACCTGCAATTTCTGAGGCTGGTGACTCGGATGAACATATCCTCCACAGCAGAGGTGACTCTTGTTCTTCCTTTCCTGGGGCAGTCCTCATGTTAGCCAGTTTCTTTGTAGCGCTTGACAGATTTTGCAACTGCACTTGGAGACACTTTCAAAGTTTTTCCAATTTTTTCCAATTTTTCCAATTTTTTGACTGACTGACCTTCATTTTTTAAAGTAATGATGGCCACTCGTTTTTCTTTACTTAGCTGCTTTTTTCTTGACATAATACAAACTCTAACAGTCTATTCAGTAGGACTATCGGCTGTGTATGTGGCGCCCTGCATATGCAGGCATCACAGAGGGGTATTGCTCCCGTAAAAGAGATGTAATTGCCCCAGCTGCAAGTGGACCCTAGGATGGTGGGTGGGACCCATTCCCAGCACTCCCACATTAGTTGAGCAGTGGAAGGTTACCCGGGAGGGGATATATTCACCTCAAGAGGGTTCAAGGAGGGCTTTGGCTAATTGGAACGAGGCAGAAGGTTTACCCAGATGGCATCAAGCCGTTCCAGAGGGAAGAAGGAACCTTGAGGAGGTCCTGAAAGAGGGCGCCTGACGAGAGAAGTCTGGGCCCTAAAGAGAAATCCTCAGAGTGGAGTGACCATACTCCAGTGGATACTCCAGTCCACCACGGGAACGCCAGGCCCGAGGATGCAGCCAGAGTTTATCTTTGCTGTAGGCATTTGGCTGCTTTGTCTTGTTTATCAGCCGCAGCACCCTGCTAGATGGAGCGGTCTGCCTGCTTCCTCACCACAAGGGAGAGGACCCCCGGTACTACCTACACAGAGCTACTGGGTATAGGCCCATCCTAGGCAGGGAAGAAAGGACACGGGTTTGTCAACGAAGGTACACCAAGGGTTCCACCATACCACCTGGGATCCACTTGCAGCCAACCGTAAAGCTACCTGTTATTATATCATCTTGCTGAACTGTGAACTGTGTATGCTGCTACAAGTTGACAGTAAAGTACCCGGGAGAAAGTGACTTTGCCTACTAGTGTGTTTTCCTATATCAAACTGTTCTCTTGCAGGAACACTGCCCCGGAGGAATCGCCCTACTTGTAGGGGGCTTTGCGAACTCAGCCAGACTACCATCTATCTCCGGCGGACTGTGGCGGAGCTGGTGACCCATCACCAGGTACTATAGGTGGCGTCACGTGAAAAAAACTTTTAATCCCCTGTAAATACATCCCTTTTGAAGTCTCACCCAAGCCACGGGATCAGGCACTGTCACCCGTGACATCCCTAGAACCACCACTGAGCCTGGTACTCAAGTACCCCAGGGCCTGGGGCTCGACATGTATCCACCAGATTTCTGCACAACACAACTGATGGTCCCATCCCCATTTATAAGGTAAGAAATCCTACTTATTAAACCTGACAGGGAACACCTGTGAAGTGAAAACCATTTCCGGTGACTACCTCTTGAAGCTTATCAAGAGAATCTAAGAGTGTGCAAAGCAGCAATTAAAGCAAAAGATGGCTACTTTGAAGAACCTAGAATATAAGACATATTTTCAGTTGTTTCACACTTTTTTGTTAAGTATTTAATTCCACATGTGTTAAATCATAGTTTTGATGCCTTCAGTGTGAATCTACAATTTTCATAGTGATGGAAATAAAGAAAACTCTTTGAATGAGAAGGTGTGTCCAAATGTTTGATCTGAACTGTATATATATATATATATATATATATATATATATATATATATATATACATATACAGTTGTGGCCAAAAGTATTGACACCCCTGCAATTCTGTCAAATAATACTCAGTTTCTTCCTGAAAATGATTGCAATCACAAATTCTTTGGTATTATTATTTTCATTCAATTTGTCTTCAATGACAAAACACAAAAGGGAATGAAGCAAAAAGCAAAACATTGATTATTTCACACAAAACTCCAAAAATGGGCCAGACATAAGTATTGGCACCCTCCGCCTAATACTTGGTTGCACAACCTTTAGCCAATAACTGCCATCAACCGCTTCCAGTAACCATCAATGAGTATCTTACAATGCTCTGCTGGAATTTTAGACCATTCTTCTTTGGCAAACTGCTCCAGGTCCCTGATATTTGAAGGGTGCCTTCTCCAAACTGCCATTTTTGGATCTCTCCACAGGTGTTCTATGGGATTCAGGTCTGGACTCATTGCTGGCCACCTTAGAAGTCTCCAGTACTTTCTCTCAAACCATTTTCTACTGCTTTTTGAAGTGTGTTTTGGGTCATTGTCCTGCTGAAAGATCCATGACCTCTGAGGGAGACCCAGCTTTCTCACACTAGGCCCTACATAATGCTGCAAAATTTGCTGGTAGTCTTCAGACTTCATAATGCCATGCACACAGTCAAGCATTCCAGTGCCAGAGGCAGCAAAGCGACCCCAAAACATCAGGGAACTTCCGCCATGTTTGACTGTAGGGATCGTGTTCTTTTCTTAGAATGCCTCTTTTTTTCTCCTGTAAACTCTATGTTGATGCCTTTGCCCAAAAAGCTCTACTTTTGTCTCATCTGACCAGAGAACATTCTTCCAAACCGTTGTAGGCTTTCTCAGGTAAGTTTTGGCAAACTCCAGCCTGGCTTTTTTATGTCTCGGGGTAAGAAGTGGGGTCTTCATGGGTATCCTACCATACAGTCCCTTTTCATTCAGACGCCGACAGATAGTACGGGTTGACACTGTTGTACCCTCGGACTGCAAGGCAGCTTGAACTTGTTTGGATGTTAGTCGAGGTTCTTTATCCACCAGCACAATCTTGAGTTGAAATCTCTCGTCAATTTTTCTTTTCCATCCACATCTAGGGAGGTTAGCCACAGTGCCATGGGTTTTAAACTTCTTGATAACACTGCACACGGTAGACACAGGAACATTCAGGTCTTTGGAGACGGACTTGTAGCCTTGAGATTGCTCATGCTTCCTCACAATTTGGTTTCTCAAGTCCTCAGACAGTTCTTTGGTCTTCTTTCTTTTCTCCATGCTCAATGTGGTACACACAAGGACACAGGACAGAGGTTAAGTCAACTTTAATCCATGTCAACTGGCTGCAAGTGTGATTTAGTTATTGCCAACACCTGTTAGGTGCCACAGGTAAGTTACAGGTGCTGTTAATTACACAAATTAGAGAAGCATCACATGATTGTTCTAACAGTGCCAATACTTTTGTTCATCCCCTTTTTTATGTTTGGTGTGGAATTATATCCAATTTGGTTTAGGACAATTCTTTTTGTGTTTTTATCATTGAAGACAAATTAAATGAAGATAATAATGCCAAAGAATTTGTGATTGGAATCATTTTCAGGAAGAAACTGAGTATTATCTGACAGAATTGCAGGAGTGTCAATACTTTTGGCCACAACTATATCAACTTTATTTTTTCAATGGCAAAAGGGTCATATGACACATCAAACTTATTGAGCATTTCATAAGAAAACCAATGGTGAACTTGGTTTTAAGAAGAAATGTATTCTTCCATGAGTTATTTACAACTTATGAACACTTATACAATGTGTTCAAAGTGATGCCCATTGTGTTTGATTGTCAATGCAACCCTCTTCTCCCAGTCTTGACACACTGATAGCAACACCACAGGAAAAATGCTAGCACAGGCTTCCAGTATCCGTTGTTTCAGATGCTGCACATCTCGTATCTTCACAGCATAGACAATTGCCTGCAGATGAGTGATGAGGCAAACTGTTTTGTGTATGGTGAAGTTAACAACCAAAACCACCGCCATTGGTCACACACTAAACCACAATGGACAGATCTTTCCAAGACTGTTGGAACACAAAAATTGATGGTGTGGTGTGGTATATGGGGTACAAAGATAGCAGGGCCATTCTTCATCAATGGAAACTTCAATGCCACTGTATATCTGAATTTGTTACATGATTCAGATATCCAGTGGCATTAAGGTTTTCATTGATGAAGAATGGCCCCACTATCTTTGTACCCCATATACCACACCATACCATCAATTTTTGTGTTCCAACAGTCTTGGAGGGATCTATCCACTGTGGGTTAGTGTCAGACCAATAGCGATGGTTTTGTTTTTTAACTTCATCATTCACAAAAAAGTTTGCCTCTCATCTGAGGGCAATTGTCTATGCTGTGAAGATATGAGATGTGCAGCATCTGAAACAACGGATACTGGAAGCCTGTGCTAGCATTTCTTCTGTTGTGTTGCTATCAGTGTGTCAAGACTGGGAGACGAGGGTTGCATTGACAATCCAACATAATGGGCAGCACTTTGACCACATTTTATAACTGGTCATAAGTTGTAAATAACTCATGAAAGAATAATTTTTTTAGTTAAAACTAAGTTCACCATTGGTTTTCTTATGAAATTCTCAATAAGTTTGATGTGTCACATGACCCTTTTCCCATTGAGAAAAATAAAGTTGGATCCAAAAGGGCCAACTTCAAAATGGCCACAATGGTCACCACCGATCTGGAAACGTTTTCCCCTCCCATGTGGCCCAAATAGGAAGTTGATATCACCAACCATTTCCATTTTATTTAGGTGTATCCATATAGATGGCCCACCCTGTATCTACTGTATCTATCTATCTATCTATCTATCTATCTATCTATCTATATATATATATATATATATATACATACATATATACATATATACAGTGCCTACAAGTAGTATTCAACCCCCTGCAGATTTAGGTGGTTTGATAAGATGCAAATAAGTTAGAGCCTTCAAACTGCAAACGAGAGTAGGATTTATTAACAGAAGCATAAATCTTACAAACCAAAAAGTTATGTTGCTCAGTTGAATTTTAATAAATTTTAAACATAAAAGTGTGGGTCAATTATTATTCAACCCCTAGGTTTAATATTTTGTGGAATAACCCTTGTTTGCAATTACAGCTAATAATCGTCTTTTTTAAGACTTGATCAGGCCGGCACAGGTCTCTGGAGTTATCTTGGCCCACTCCTCCATGCAGATCTTCTCCAAGTTATCTAGGTTCTTTGGGTGTCTCATGTGGAGTTTAATCTTGAGCTCCTTCCACAAGTTTTCAATTGGGTTAAGGTCAGGAGACTGACTAGGCCACTCCAACACCTTGATTTTTTCCCTCTTGAACCAGGCCTTGGTTTTCTTGGCTGTGTGCTTTGGGTCATTGTCTTGTTGGAAGATGACATTACGACCCATCTTAAGATCCTTGATGGAGGAGCGCAGGTTCTTGGCCAAAATCTCCAGGTAGGCCGTGCTATCCATCTTCCCATGGATGCGGACCAGATGGCCAGGCCCCTTGGCTGAGAAACAGCCCCACAGCATGATGCTGCCACCACCATACTTGACAGTAGGGATGGTATTCTTGGGCACGTACGCAGTGCCATCCAGTCTCCAAACGTCACGTGTGTGGTTGGCACCAAAGATCTCGATCTTGGTCTCATCAGACCATAGAACCTTGAACCAGTCTGTCTCAGACTCCTCCAAGTGATCATGAGCAAACTGTAGACGAGCCTTGACATGTCGCTTTGAAAGTAAAGGTACCTTACGGGCTCGTCTGGAGCGGAGACCATTGCGGTGGAGTACGTTACTTATGGTATTGACTGAAACCAATGTCCCCACTGCCATGAGATTTTCCCGGAGCTCCTTCCTTGTTGTCCTTGGGTTAGCCTTGACTCTTCAGACAAGCCTGGCCTCGGCACGGGAGGAAACTTTCAAAGGCTGTCCAGGTCGTGGAAGGCTAACAGTAGTTCCATAAGCCTTCCACTTCCGGATGATGCTCCCAACAGTGGAGACAGGTAGGCCCAACTCCTTGGAAAGGGTTTTGTACCCCTTGGCGGCCTTGTGACCCTCCACGATCTTGTCTCTGATGGCCTTGGAATGCTCCTTTGTCTTTCCCATGTTGACCATGTATGAGTGCTGTTCACAAGTTTGGGGAGGGTCTTAAATAGTCAGAAAAGGCTGGCAAAAGAGATAATTAATCCACACATGTGAAGCTCATTGTTCTTTGTGCCTGAACTACTTCTTAATACTTTAGGGGGACCAAACAGAATGCTGGTGGTTTGAGGGGTTGAATAATAAATGACCCTCTGAATTAACTTTTAACGCTTTAAAAGAAAAAAAAAAATATATATATTTTTGGCTGCAGTGCATTTCCCACTTCCAGGCTGATCTACAGTCCAAATGTCACAATGCCAAGTTAATTCTGCATGTGTCAACCAGCTAAATCTGCAGGGGGTTGAATACTACTTGTAGGCACTGTATATATATATATATATGTACATATATATATATATATATATACATATATATATATATATATATATATATATATATATGACAAAATTATAGCAGCACCCTGTTAGTGCCAATCACATGCAAACAATGATGTTGTTAGATGATGTTAGTAGGTGTTTTTTTTTTTTAGAAAAGTTAAAAACTAAACAGTTTTTTCAAAAAGCTGAGATGGAAATTAAAAAAAGAAAAAAATTGCTTATCTTATAATAAGGTTCTTAACACATGTATTGACCAATAAATGCCTGCTCATTAACCGCAGCAGGGTGACCTTAAATCTGATGGGTCCCTGGCTATTCTAAAAACCTCTCTCGTACCCTTGGGGTCTCCATTACATGGGTAGCAGAAGGATACACAGCACATCAGATGCCCCCATGGCTTGATAGGGTGGAAGAAGTGCAAATTGCAGCTGTTGAGCCAGTCAACTCCACACACATTATGAGTAGGAAAAAAAACAGACAGCACTTCCTTTAACCTTTCGGCACAGGTGCAAATCTATATAACTGGATTACATATAACAAAATCATAGCAGCACACTGTCAGTGCCATTCACATGCAAACAATGATGTTCCCCAGTGATTATAGTAGATGTTTCTTTTGAGAAAAAAATAAAAATTAAAACGTTTTTTTCCAAAAAAAGTCGGATGGAAATTTATTTAAAAAAAACAAAAAACTGCTTATCTTATAATAAGGTTCTTAGCTCGTGTATTGGCCAATAAATGCCTACCCATCAAGAGCAGCGGTGCGGACCAAAAGACACTTGGTCCCGGATATAGTTTCAACCCCACGATTGTGCAAGTGCTGTCCCGGCTGCGGCTGCTGTGTTTGAGCGATCAAGCTGGTTGTGGACTTCACAACCGTATCAGGTGAGCAAGCAGATGTCACACTGTATGAGATTTGTTTTCTATTAAGGATAAGACCCTATGCGCATTCTCATTTTTTAGATACCCATCAACCACAGCAAGGTGACCTTAAATCTGATGGGTGCCTGACTACTGTAAAAACCTCTCTCGTACCCTTGGGTCTCCATTACAATGGGTGGTAGCAGGATACTCAGGACATCAGATGGCTGTTTTCAGATTAGTCAGGGACCCATCAGATTTAAAGTCACCTTGCCGTGGTTGATGGCCAAGCATTTATTGCCCAATACATGCGCTAAGAAAACTATTTTAAGATATGAAGTTTTTTTAAAAAAACATTTCTGAGTTTTTTGAAAAAACGTTTATGTTTTTATTCTTTAGGATGAGCCCTAGTCCATGCTGTCTTTATAAAGATGGCCGGGCTAGCGGACGAGAGATCCCACTGACCCTCGTGTCTCCACAATTTAATCTGATGAAGGAGTGAGCATAGCTCCGAAACACTTTAATTGACAGGTAGTCTAGAGAAATTGTTAAATGGAGTGATTTTTTGCAAATGTAACTGCTTAGTTACAATTATTTCTACTGTCTTAATAAAGCCAACACCCTCTTTCCTGTCTTGTTGTTATTTGTAGCCTGATCTCAGGTGCAGTCTTTTGATGACTGTTCCCCTACCCTATAAAGAATTACATGTCAGGTCAGCTGATGCTGGTGATAGCATTAATTTCTATGCTAAGAAAATTAAATCCCTTTTGCGTAAAAATTATAAACAATATATAGCATCCAAATAGGAAAAAAGCTCACATTACAGTATAGTTGTGGAGTGTGCAGTTGCCAAATTGATCTTGTAAAATAGGTATTCAGAAATTAAAATGTGTGTATTATTATTATTTCTTTAAACAATATTCTGCCTCCCTCCCAAACTGCACTGATGAGGGGCAGTCACCCTAAAACGCAGCATCTGCAGTTTGGGGTTCTGATCTGGCACAAATCCTTGGTCATATTAAAAGGCTTGTTAAAGAGTCGATTATGACTTTGAGTATTGCTACCTAAAGGTGGCGCTAGAGTTCGTCCACTTCCTCACTGAAGTGACAATTTGCATATTTCCCAGGGAAGCATTGCGGATAAAAGTCCCCTCATCATCTTATCTGTCTCCTTGTGCTGGCAGACAGATTCCTCTCCATGAGGAAAATAGCTAGTTCCCCAGACCTTGTCTCTGCCTCTCACACAGCCAGATCAGAATTCCCACACACTGCACTGATGAGGGGCAGTCACCCCAAAACGCAGAGTCTGCAGTTTCGGTTCTGATCTGGCACAAATCCTTGGTTATATTAAAAGGCTTGTTAAAGAGTTGATTATGACTTTGAGGATTGCTACCTAAAGGTGGTGCCAGAGTTCGTCCACTTCCTCACTGAAGTGACAATTTGCATCCCTCCCTAACTACAAGCACAGAAAAAAAAACATTCCCCCCAGGCTTTAATCTTGCGGGGAGTATAATTGCTAATTTAGACTAATAAAACATTTTAAACACTATTTTACCTCACTCCCCCAACAAAAAGCCATGATCAAAATGCTACAATGCTTTTAGGCATAGGTACAAAAAGGATCATGAGGCAGTAGTTAGCAGTATTGCTATAGGATCTAAAATTGCTAAAACGGACTAGAAAAACAGGTGTGTCAAAAGAAAAATGTACAGTGTACACATATATATATATATACAATACATTGTGTCTGTGAGTGCTGTGCAGTTTTTTGTTTTTTTTCAAAAGGACATTTTAAACATACTTCTCCCCTTCTGACTAAAATCTGTAACCAAGAATGCTATGTTGGATAGAAGATGCTGGTATGAAAAGGAAGATGAACAGTAGCATATTGAACGCGGCCGCAGGGGTCTTGGCTGTGACGGTGCCCGTACCTGTAAGGGACCCGCACCTCCAGCCGCCCCCTGCACCCTTCGATCGCAGCTCCTGCTTCACATGGATGTGCATACCTGAGGACACACATCCATGTGACAGCGCGGCAGCACATCCCGCTAAAAGGGCCCGTGTGTCAGGGAGAGGAGGGAATTCTCCTACTTCCCACTGCTACTCCCACCCCTCACTTCCTCTGCTCTAATCTGCCAGCTTGCTGGCCTGCATTCCACTGTGGCACCTCCTCCTACTCCGTGCTTTATGCATTCCACAGAGTCTTGAATCTTCAGAGGAGACCCCTGGAGCAGCAAGGGAACCAGGAGAGGTAAGTACAGTTTGTTTTTAAAATAAGTGAGTGCACTATGGCCAGAGGATTATGGGAGGGAGGTTCATATATAAGGCTGCATATGTAATGCTGCACTATATGGAGAGATATGAGGCTGCATATACAGTATAGTACTGCACTATATGGAAAGATATGAGGCTGCATATATAACACTGCACTATATGGAGAGATATGAGGCTGCTTATATAATACTGCACTGTATGGAGAGATATGAGGCTGCATATATAAGGCTGCACTACATGGAGAGTTATGAGCCTGCACTATGTGGTAAGTTTTGAGGCTGCATCATATGTAGAGTTTAGAAGCTGCACTATATGGAGATTTTTGAGGCTGTATTATACTATATGGAGAGTATTGAGGCTGCACTATACGGAGGACTATGAGGCTGCATTATGCTTTATGGAGAGGCTATGAGGCTGTATTATATAGAGGGGCTATGAGGCTGTATTATACTATATGGATGGGCTAAGAGGCTGTATTATACTATATGGAGAGACTGTCAAGCTGTATTATACTATATGAAGAGGCTATGAGGCTGTATTATACTATATGGAGAGGCTGTGAGGCTGCATTATAATATATGGAGAGGATATGAGGCTGTATTATGCTATAAAGAGGGCTATGAGGCTGTATTATGATATGTGGAGGGATGTAAGGCTGCATTATATTATATGGAGGATAACGAGGGTTTATTATAATAATTGAATGACTATGGGAGCTACCTTATGAATGGAGGACTATAGGATGCATTATAATAATTGGATGACTATGGTGGCGGGAGGAGGAGGACCATGTAAACAAGGATGAGGGACATATATACCACGATAAGGGCCATATTCCATGAGGAGGACAATACATAACATGGTGAGCGACATTAATGCATAATGAAGGGGTTAGAGGGGTCAATTTGTGAGTCTATATAGGATTTAGAACATTACATGAGGCGCATTCATCTGACCGACGTGTGCGCATGCATGAGGTCTACATTTCGCACCAGGGTCTGCCAGACTCTGGTTACGCCACTGAAGATAAACTACTGTATTCTTGTGGGTTGTAGGGGTGATAAATGGGACTTGTAAAGTATTATACAAAAGTAAAATGTGTACTTTTTGCAAGAGCTGAAAGAAAATAACAACTTCCTTTCCTAAATATGATATGACAAGAAAAGTAAAGCGGTACACATCACAAAAGCCAGCAGCACCTGCAATAGACCTTTGTATTCTTGTGGTGAGTGTAAGTGCATATTGAACTCTTAAAACTGCAAAAAAAAAATCCAAAACATGTAGAATGTGGAATAGAAAACTACATTTAAATTACTGGAATGTTGGAATTTTCTTTTATCTTAAAAAAAATGAATACACATAGCCCTTTACTAAAAGAAATGCCAAATGATGTCACTTCTTGCTTGTCTGTTTTACAAGCCAGGAAGCACATATTCTTAAATAGACATGTATTAATTTCAGTATTTCTTTCAGTAGAAACATTAGGACTTATTAAAACTTAATTGCTCTACTTTGTTTTAGTGTATGAAAAATTAAAAAATAATAAAAAATAAAATGCTGTGATTCACGTGCTGCACTGTAATACTTCATGGATCAGTCAATTCAAACTATATTCTAGATTCTTTGATCAGGCGTTGATTCAGGGAACTAGCCTGATTGCCGTATGTGAAGTCGGGAAGGAATTTTTCTTCCCAATAATTTGCCACATGTTTTTTTTACCTTCCTGTGGATCAACATATTAAGCTATGGGTTGAACTAGATAGACTTAAAGTCTAATTTAACTTTAAAAACTATGAAACCATGAAAACCACACAGACTTTACAGCTGCTGCACCTCCCAATTACTTAAATTTGTTTATTAGTATTTACAAACTGAGACTACCACTCCAAATTGTTATCTTCTTTAGCTCTACAGAAGTTAGTAAAGCACACTCAGAATTAGGCAATTCCATTCTCATCTGTAATGATAATCCCTGACCTTCTATACCTAGGCTGTAAAATCCTAAAAAGGCCAGTATTATCCCTTCATTATGTTTCATACTTGATGTGATGGTCAGGTTAGGATGACTGGCCACATCTGATGACTTTTGAGCCTGCTTTTAAACTAATGTTATCTGAGATCAGAGGTCCCCAACTCCAGGCCTTGAGGGCCGCCAACAGTGCAGGATTTCAGGATTTCCTTAGTATTGCACAGGTGTTAATGTGATTAAATGCACAGGTAATAATTCCAACCCCTGTGCAATACTAAGGAGATCCTGAAAACATGCACTGTTGGCGGCCCTCGAGGCCTGGAGTTGGGGACCCCTGCCTTAGATAGTGTGTGAAATAGCAGCAGTCAGTTTTATTTCCAAGCAAGTGAATTGAGTCACAAATTGTTTAAATTCATTGTTTGAATGCAACCCAGCTATTATAATGACTCGAAATGATGTACTTTATGCTACGTATATTAATGGTGAATTTCTTCATTGTAAATGAATCTTTAAGAGGTATCAATGACTGAAGACTCTCAGATTCTAATACTTTTTAGTTCTTGTATTGAGTATGTGGGATTGAGTATTACTTTTTCATGTATCCTCCAATTTAAACCTCTCTACTTTAATTTTCTGAGATAATGACCTTTGGGTTTTCATTGGCTGAAAACCGTAATCATCAACATTTACAGAAATAAACACTTGAAATAGATCACACTGTTTGTAAGGACTCGATATAGTATCTGCTTTTACTATTTGTATTGCATTACTGAAAAAAATTAACTTTTTGATGATATTTTATGGGGCTTGTGGCAGGTGCACCAAGTGGAGTATAACTGCGGTTCTGGCTACTTGTGGCGGTTGCAGCTGAGAAAAAAAAAGATGCTGATCCTGTTTTTTTTCACAGCCGCAATGTCCGCTAGTTCCGGGACCACGGCAATACGACACTTGCTGTACCTGCCGCAAGCCCCATAGACAATGCATGGGGCTTGCCATAAGTGTGCCGCAATTGAGACCGTTAGGCGGCAGATGCAGCAGATGCGGTAAAACGGCCAGATCTGCCGCAATCTGAAAGGGGCCTAATTCATTGAAATGCACCCAAACAGTGTGTATGAATGTAACTTAATGTTTAGGTTAGTTTATGACAAATTATTGAAATCACTTTGCAGCTAAGAAGCTGAAAATTAAGAAAAACAGTGAAAAGAGTTTCCATCCGGAATGTTTTTTTTCTCTTTCTAATTACTTAGCAATAGGTTAGAGCTTTGATTTTCCGAAAAGTGGTTGAACATAATTTATGGCAAGTACTAAAGCATTTAATAGCAGCTAATTTTTAATCGTTTTAATAGTCTTTCAAGCTAGGTGTTTCTTTTTTGTTTAAGCATTAAGATTTAGCTAAACAAAATAGAAATAAGTGAACCAATAGGTGGCTCAGCGGGACACGGTGCTCTTGTCCTGGAAATCAAATATTGCTTAGAAAAATAAGAATATCAACAATAGTAGACTGTGTGATACCACTCAGAACTTTGCAACTGGGTCAATCAGGTTGCTTTTATGCTTTTATGTTTTTGTCATGCTCAGCTGGCAAAGTCATTTTGTGAATAATAAGTGATTTTCTTAATTGTACGTCAAAAGGAGAAGCATTTTCTATATCGTGGGCATGCAAACCTGATAAATAGCTTCATAATAATATCCAACCAGTTATATAAATGATTTTTAAAACCTATTGAACAATAATCTATCTAAAGGGTAAGAAGATTAAAATGCAGAGACTGGTGACCTGAACTCAATGGCTGAGGGATTATATAAAATTTCTGAAAAGCTTTCATAAAATATATTTCTTTAAAAATTTGAAGCAAGCATACCAAAATGTCTATTTTTCATCTCCTAAAGGTCTAAAAGTGTTAGGGTACTGTTACATTTCACAACATTGCATGCAATCTCACAGGCAATTTGCTGGTTGCAGTGAAATCATGGACACATTGATCCATTTGTACACGGCAACAAAATAGAACAATGTGTCCATGATTTCACTGCAACCAGCAAATTGCCAATGAAATTGCATGCAATGTTGTGACGTGTAAAAGTAACTTCACACTCGTTAGTTTTCAAACTTATTATAAAATGACAAATGCGTCTCTTATGAAATGAGACAATGCATATAGCTTTACACTAAAGCTCTGTATAAGGACATTATTGAAAACATTTTTACAGTGTTGGTGAATAGGAATAAAACTATTTTTGACATAATGCATTGACGTGCTTTACTTTTCATATCAAACTATTTCAGAAGTAAATGATGATATTGTTAGCTTTTTGCCACATCTATCTATCTATCTATCTATCTATCTATCTATCTATCTATCTATATGTATGTGTATACATATATATTTGTATGTATATATTATTATATTAATATATACACAGGCATGGGCGGACATTGACAGCTTGGGCCCCCTGTGCAAGAAATTTAACCGCCCCCCCACCCCCACACTTTTGCGACGACAAAGCTACAGATATGTATGTATATACACATAGTGCCCTCTCTTGTTATGTAAACATTGTCTCTTACTGTCACACTTGGCGACGCACCAGCAATCCCGACAATGGTACGACCTGGTAGGGATCGCTGGTGAGATGTCAAACAGTCAGATCTCATCAGCGACGCAACAACAATCCGGAATGATACGGAGGTTGTTGGGACCCTTTTTCTCAGACCTGTAGTATTGAGGTTGTTGGTCGTTGTCCCTGTCAAACACACCGATGCATGCTTCCCAGCGGGACCCCAATGATCAAAAAATGGTCCAGGCGACTCTGACACAACCAGCGATCTCACAGCAGGGGCCTGGTCACTGCTAAGTGTCAAACATAGCGAGATCACTGGCGAGGTCACTGTTGCGTCACCAAACTTGTGACTTAGCAGCAATCTCGCTAGCGATCTCGCTTAGTGTGACGGGGCTTAACAAATCGGGTTCTCTTGTTATCTATAGTGCCCTGTATTTATTTCATAGCATCCTCTCTTGTTAGATATAAAGTAAAATGACTGCTGATAGAACATGGTGACACTTCTCTTCTAACAAAGGAGCTGATGGACTGAACCTCTAGGCAAAGGCTTCTCTATCAGCAGCCATTATATATCTAAAACATGAGGACAACATAGTAGATGGAGAGGGCTGTGAATAACAAGAATACAAGAGCTATTTAAAGGGACGGTGCTATACATAACAAGAGAGGACACTATATAACAAAGGAAAGCTCTATACATAACTAGAGGGAATGCTAATAAGAGGCAGTGCTATACATAAAGAGGAAACTATGCAATTAAGGACAGCACTTACAAAATCAGTGTGTTCAGTAAATACTACTGGACTGTGCTATACTATGCATAATAAGGCTACAGTCCTGTATCATGTGCAGTGTCAGTGTGTACAGTAAATACTTCTAGCCTGTGCAATACTATACCTAATAAGGCTACAGTCCTGTATCATGTGCAGTGTCAGTGTGTACAGTAAATACTTCTAGCCTGTGCAATACTATACCTAATAAGGCTACAGTCCTGTATCGTGTCCAGTGTTGGTGTGTACAGTAAATAATACTAGACTGTGCTATACTATACATAATAAGGCTACAGTCCTGTATCATGTGCAGTGTCGATGTGTACAGTAAATACTACTAGACTGTGCTATACTATTCATAATAAGGCAACAGTCCTGTATGGTGTGCAGTGTCAGTGTGTACAGTAAATACTTCTAGCCTGTGCAATACTATACCTAATAAGGCTACAGTCCTGTATCGTGTCCAGTGTTGGTGTGTACAGTAAATAATACTAGACTGTGCTATACTATTCATAATAAGGCTACAGTCCTGTATCGTGTCCAGTGTTGATGTGTACAGTAAATACTACTAGACTGTGCTATACTATTCATAATAAGGCTACAGTCCTGTATGGTGTGCAGTGTCGGTGTGTACAGTAAATAATACTAGACTGTTCTATATTATACATAATAAGGCTACCGTCCTGTATTATGTGCAGTGTCGATGTGTACAGGAAATACTACTAGACTGTGCTATACTATTTATAATAAGGCTACAGTCCTGTATGGTGTGCAGTGTCGGTGTGTACAGTAAATAATACTAGACTGTTCTATATTATACATAATAAGGCTACAGTCCTGTATCGTGTCCAGTGATGGTGTGTACAGTAAATACTACTAGACTGTGCTATACTATACATAATAAGGCTACAGTCCTGTATCATGTGCAGTGTCAGTGTGTTCACTAAATATTACTAGACTGTTCTATTCTATACATAATAAGGCTGGGGTCACACATAAGCCCTTGGTCCGTTTTTGGCTTCATTTTTGGCATTTATTTTTTCTAAGTCCAAAAACTGATAGAAAAACGTTTTTAGGGTCCGTTATAAAAAAGAAAAAAAAATTTTAACATGGGCCCTATGGAAAAACAGATCCTTTTTTATGGTGCCTTAAAAAAAGGAACCGTTTTTTCTGGAATTTTAGTCAAAAAATGACTAAGTCCAAAAACGTTCAGGGGTGCAGGAGGCTCAAAAAGCACCCAAAAAAAAACAGATTGGTCATGGAAATCCAAAACGGATTTCTATGTGTGACCACAGCCTTAGGCTACAGTGCTGTATTATGTGCAGTGTCGGTGTGTAAAGTAAATACTACTAGACTGTGCTATACTCTGCATAATAAGGGTACAGTCCTGTATCATGGGCAGTGTCGGTGTGCTGCCTGACTTTTTTCTCTGACAGCACACAGACCCATTGAGTGTATCTTATTCCTCATAATCTGATCAGAATAGTACACTCCTGAAGTCTTGCAGATCTCATTCTCATAACCATGATTTTCACAGATATGAGAATGGATCTATGAAACAGTGTCTGTGTGACATCCGATAAAAAACTCTGGCAGCACATGGACATATCACACGAATGTGACCTAAGGGATAAAACAGCGATTTGAAGAAAGAGACAGCAATCACCGATATGTGCAGGGTGGTCTTTTAATCCAGATTTTCAAGGATAGACAGGGTGCAGGGAGGTGACCACGGAGGGCCGTTGGACAACGACGCCGTTTCGCAAACGATGTTGCTTCTACGGGTCCAGGTTTGATACCTGGACCCGTAGAAGCAACATCGTTTGCGAAACGGCGTCGTTGTCCACCGGCCCTCCGTGGTCACCTCCCTGCACCCTGTCTATCCTTGAAAATCTGGATTAAAAGACCACCCTGCACATACCGGTGAGTGCTGTCTCTTTCTTCAAATCGCTGTATAACGTCCTGGTGCTTTGGATGTGCACCGCCGGAGGAGAACCTGCCAGGGATGATATCCCGGAACATGATTGTTGATACCGCTTAGTGCCCTGAATTTTCTTTTTTAAGGGATAAAACAAATAACAGCTTTTCTCCAAGTCATTACAGAATAAATATTGATATCCAGTGACTTACTTCTAATTGGTTTTCTGTTCTTTCTTCTCCATCTGGTCAGACCTTCATGTTCACATCTTCCAGCCACGACTCGTCTTGCCACACTGATCACCACAGCCCTAAAAAAAAACAGGGTCACATATATTGTAGGTATACATTTGCCATCTGCATATAAAATACCCCACACTGTGCCTCTGAATCTGTACCCCATCATATATAATTAGCCACCCACCATTCACAACATAAAGTGATAAATCAGCCGGCACTGTGCCCCCAATTAATGATAATTTCTGCCACCCAACATACTGTGACTCTCACCCAATTAATTCCATGGTTATGTGCACACGTTGTGTTTTTGTAGCACATTTAGGGGTATACAGCACATTTGGGGGTGTACAGCATGTTTGGGGGTATACAGCACATTTGGGGGTATACAGTATGTTTGGGGTTATACAGCATGTTTGGGGGGTATACAGCACGTTTGGGTGGTATACAGCAAATTTGGGGGGTGTACAGGATGTTTGGGGGGCATACAGCATATTTGGGGGTATACAGCACATTTGGGGGTGTACCGGACATTTGGGGGTTATACAGCATGATTTGTGGGGTATACAGCACATTTGGGGGTATACAGGATGTTTGGGGGGGGTTTACAGCATGTTTGGGGGATATACAGCACATTTGGAGGGTGTACAACAATTGGGGGCTCTGTCTAACCCATTCACACTCTCCCTGCTTCTCCATATTATCCCCAGCGGCCAGCCTATTGCTGGAAGGAAAAGAGAAAAAAAATAAAAGTTACATACCTCTCACTCCTGCGGCGCTGCTCTTCTCTCTGCTGCTGGGTCTTTTCAAATGACACAGGCACGAGCCTGTGTCACATTGATTAGTGTTCAGCAGGAAACAGGAGACAGACTCCTGTGTTCTGCACCACTGCGGGAACACTTCCTGACCGGGCCTAGGCGGCGGCACAGTATAATGAAGTTGATCTGGCCATGGGGGCCCCGGAGGTGGGATGTATGGGTTGTTTCTGACATCCGGTGATAATTTCATTTTAATGGCACCTTTGTAAAGAATAAAGATAGAGATTGGAGATAATTGTGTTCGTGTAATCTCAGCGCTCTACCAAAGAACCGTTTAAACCATTTCTACTCGTGTGGTTTTTATCTTGGCTGTTATGAAAATTGGAGGGGAGCACATGACAATTTTTTTAATTATTTCTTCATTTTTACAGTAATCTGACATCAGTTTAGTTGCCATACTGGCAACCAATCACAGATTCTGGCAGAGAGGTGGGCGTGGTTTAGTCTGTCTTTAACCAATCAAGGGGGGAAATCAATATGTCTAAGGTTCATGAACAAGCTTGGAAACATGGTGACAGCAGCACTGAAGCTTGATAAGTAATAGTGTAGAAAAAAAATGTCTGTGCCAAAAGAGGTGTAAAACAGTTTGAGCTTAGTTTGGCAGCTTTTGCACCCCTTTGAAGGTGTGTTCTAGGTCCTTGATTTTGCCTCTCATTGATTTGAATGGGGATAGGAAGTTGGTGAACTGTTCGTTGATCAATTCACCAAACATATGCAAACCGAACTCGAACTTCAAAAGGCTTGCTCATCTATTCTTACAACCACTTTTTTCTTAAAAAAGAGTCGGGTTTTTGCACAATGTCATACATTATCTAGAAGAACTTTTGAACCTTCTGCATAACCTGCTGACTATGGCCATGTTCACACACATGCGTTTTTTTGACCATCTCTGCGTTTTTTGGTGTGTTAAAAAAAACGCAGGTGCGTTAACGCAGGGTACATTTGAGTGTATATGCGTTTTTCACCTCCACCTGCGTTTTTTTCCCCCAGTCCAAAAAACGCTGCATGCAGCATTTTTGGGTGCTGTAAAAAAACGCAGGGGTTGTTTCCAAAAACGCATGCGTTTTTTAACATTGGGCCCTATGGGAAACGCATGCGTTAACGCTGGGTAAATTTAGGCACATGCGTTAACTGTTTTTGGAAACGGGACAGCAAATGTAAATAAAAATTTTTTTTCTCCAACAGCAATTGGTGGACAAGAAAAAAAAAAAAATTCCAACAGCACCACCCCCCTAGGGGTGGACAAGAAAATAAAAAAAAAATTACAAAATACCAACAGCACCCCTCCCCAATTTTTTTTCCATGCGTTTTTGCTTATTTGGTGAAAAAACGTTTTTGGAGCTTTCAGACACACAAGGGACATTTTTTGGCACTCTTAAAAAAACGCATGTGGTTTTAGGAGTGCTAAAAAAAACGCAAATTGTGTGTGAACAATGACTATGTCAAATATTTTTCCAAATTTTAACACAAACATTTTATCACAAGGATCACATTCTCTGTGTGTAGTGTGTATCAGTACGATGAAGAATGCGTATCAACAATATGTTATAGTTTAATAGAATTTAAGGACTCAAAATATCTAGGTTTATATCCCAACGGACAACCACCTCTGAAATATATTTTGGCCATTCACAATATAACCGGTTGCCATCTTACAATATAACATATATTCTTGCACACTAGAACCTTTAATAGTTTAGAAATTCTTCTGTAACCAATGCCATCAGTAGTTTTGCAATAATTGGGTTGCAATGGTCTCAAAATAGCTCATTGGTTTTAGCCCTCTGAAGATGTTTCTTGGTACCTTAGTAATGACACAACTTTTTATAGGCCATCATTTGAACTAGCTAATATTTTCCTCTAAGTGGCCAGTTTGCTTTCTAATTACTGATTTCAGCTAGTATCATGACTTTCCAGAACTTTTTTCACCTCTCTTTCTTCTTGTGTTCAGTACTTTTTCCCTGTGTAATTTCTCATTATTACACATCACTAAATGTAATGACGTCTATTTTTTTTATTTCTTTGACTTTGTGGAATGTATGGGTTGTTTCTGACATCCGGTGATAATTTCATTTTGATGGCACCTTTGTAAATATATTTACCTAGAAAATAGGTATCATATGCAATACTTATTTAACCTGTTTACAGGGGCGGACCTACTGCATGAGCAGCCGTTGCAATTGCAACAGGGCCCTGGAGGTTGAAAGGGCCACTGCAGGTTGGGAATTAATGAGGGCAATCTGTCCTGTTGTTTGGAGCTTCAGGCTCCGGGGCCCCATGGCGGATCCGCTTGAGGAAGACGTGTTTGCCACGTCGAAACATGTTGTGGGTTGGAGTTTGGAGCATCATCTTTTAAAGAATAAAGATAGAGATTGGAGATAATTGTGTTCGTGTAATCTCAGCGCTCTACCAAAGAAACGCCTAAACCATTTCTACTCGTATACATCTCCCTTCGGGGAAAGCGGTCTAACAGAGCTGCAGAGGGAAAGGACCTGATTGACGTCGTCCGGCCTGGCCTTGGAGTGAGCACTTGATTGGCACTTGATCGGGAGCTGAGAGGATCTAGGACACGAAGGAAATACAGGTCTGAGGCTGGCAGCCCGAGCCATAACACACGCTCACATTCTGGTTGTGCGGAAGTGGCACAACCACAAAAGGTTAGTTAATTCTTAAGTGCAACCTTATAATAGCAGGATAAATCCACAGGTGGTGCAAAACTTTTTTTTATTTTCTGTTAAGATAAAACCACAAGCTGTGGTCTGCAGGCTGCAGCTGTCTTCTGTAACTTAGCTGGTAAAGAAAAAAAGGGGTACCTCACGCCTTTTTATTTTGCTTCTTATTAATTAGTTTTCTAAAGCTAAATACAAAGCTTAAACACCTTTTAGTGCAACATGAAAGGCACTAAACTGTGCAAGATTGCAACATATAGGGGTGGAGCATTAAATAGCTGCTTCACATCTTCTATCTGTAAATCTATTTTTTCTATCTATCTATAAGTCTATCTGCACTTTACATTAATCTATCTGTACATCCATCCACTTAAACAGCTGAAAAGTTGAGTAATCTGTAAAATCTTAAAAGATTTGAAAATCTAAAAAAAAAATAGCAGATTGCAGCCACCCCAGTAGTGGCGCCCCAATTAGATGCACCCCTCCTGGTGCACTGTTTCTTTTCCTTGAGGACTGCACTTTGTCAGCCTTGTTCTACCGGAATGTGTGTATTGTTTTGCATTTCCTTAGGCCATCAGGCCATAGGCCTTAGGCTTGTTCACCAGTAACTATAGGCCAGTAGTAAAGCACCTCTTTGCAGAAACAGTCCACACACAAGGAATGAACTAAAAACACTTTACTGTAGCAACTTTTGAAAAAGCCATGGTGGTACATGATGTAATTTGCAACATTTATTAGATTCAAACAGTCAGTCATAATATTAACACAGGCACTTAGCAGACTATAATAAGTCTAAAAGATACATATATCAATATACACAGTATATAGGGAAATTTCCACAGGGATCAGCAGACTCCATTACAATGAGGCAAAGTTCATTAAGGGCACAGTCCATTAAGGGGTTTGAGTTGTAGCCTGAAGGCTGCAGTCCAGGTAATCTAGCAGGGGACTTTAACATTTAAAGAAAAGCTCCATGTATTTTTACATAAGAAGGTTCTCAGTATGTATATTATCAAAAAGAAGAGCTGATAATTTTTACTTAATTCCCTGATAAACCACATTGGTACTTCCCCCAGAATATAGACAAGTTGCTGTCCACCTGTGCACCCGATTATGTCGGAGGTGGGTTTTCTAACTGAGTTCATCTCATGATAAATCAAGAAGCTTCTCTGCATCCTGTTGCCAAAAAGTCTACCTTTCATTGCCACAATCAATGGTTTTGTTTGACAAGACAGATTTAAGTTGGTCTTGATTGACATTGAGAGTCTGTACACACATATACTAGTGCATCCTAATGATTTAGAATATCATCAAAACGTTAATTAAGGCCCCTTTCACATCAGCGTTTTTCACAGATTTACTGTATCTGCCGCCTAACAGCCACACTTGCAGCAAGCCCCATGCATTGTCTATGGGGCTTGCGGCAAGTGCGGCAATGGCAGTATTGCCATGATACGGCACTTGCAGCTGTTGTGGCCACTCAAAACAACCACAGCTGACAGCGTTTTTTTTTCACGGCCGCAACTGCCACAAGCGCAGGATCGCGGCAGTACTGCACTTGTCACACTTGCCGCAAGCCCAATAGACAATTCATGGGGTATGCCGCAAGTGTATCACAAGTGCGGCCGTTATGCGACAGATGAAGCAAATGCGGTAAATCTGCCGAATCTGCCGCAAACAGCGAAAAAGGCTGATGTGAAAAGGGCCTTATTTCAGTAATCCAATGCAAAAAGTGAAATTAATATATTATACAGGGTGGGCCATTTATATGGACGCACCTAATTAAGGGGCCTTTCACACTTGTGTTTTTTTCCTGATCTGGAAGATCAGGAAAAAACCTGATTCTTACAGGATTCATTTTTTTGCCCATTCACTTTAATGATTTCAGGAAAAAACCTGAAGCAACAAGATTCTACCTGAAATCATTAAAGTAAATGGGCAAAAAAATGAATCCTCAGGGGGCGGGGCTACACGGGAGAGAAAAAAAAAACTCAGTTTAAATGCTGCAGACAGGGAGAGAATGATTGGCAGCGGTGGGCAGATTACTCATGCAAGGGGTGTGAATCTGCCCTTGGCTGCAGCCCCTAGTCACCTCCTTAGTTTTCTAAGTGTATTTTTGTATTTTCTCGGGGTACAGGGCTGCTCAAGTGCTGGGGGACCCCTTGTCTGCATGCTGCAGACATGCTGTATCCAGTGCTGTAGTTAGATCACCATGCCTGCTTTGGTGACAGGTCCTCTTTAATAAGGATACAGTCCCTAAATGTGTTTTTTTTTATGAATTTTTCCTAAAAATTTTGATGTGGGCTTGCCGTATTTTTGTACGCCAGCCAGGTACAGCAGGCAGCTCCAACCCCCAGCTGCCTATTTGTATCTGGCCAGATGCAACAATATAGGGATGCCCCCTTTTTTTTATTATTTAATGAATCTCATGAAATAATAAAAAAAAATATGTGAGCCTTCGCGCTATTTCTGTATCCAGCCAGGTACAACTAGACAGCTGGGGGCTGTAATCCGCAGCGCAGGGAGGCCCAAGCTTTCTGGGCCCACCTACTGTGAATTGCAGTTCGCAGCCACCCCAGAAGATAGCGTGTTCATAGAAGCGCCATCTTCTGGCGCTTTACCCAACTCATCCAGGGCCCTGGTGCATTGGCTCACTGGGTAATAAAGGGGTTAAGGCCAGCTTTGCATTATCAGTTGGCCCTAAGTTCGAAATTCATGGGGTCACGCCAATATTAAACACAACACAGAGAAAAAAGGTTTTATTAGAATAAAAAACAAAACAACACTTAGAGACTTCATCTTTATTAAGAAAATAATCTTCCGTCTGACGTAGTCCAATCAGGTTTTCTTCTTTAGCTCAGCTACATCTCTGGTAGAGAACTTCTACCAGTGATGTAGCTGAGCTGAGCGGCCGTGGGAAAGTTCATGTGAGTTCATGGTTTGGACACACTTTCTCATTCAAAGATTTTTCTGTATTTTCATGACTATGAAAATTGTAGATTCACACTGAAGGCATCAAAACTATGAATATGTGGAATTATATACTTAACAAAAAAGTGTGAAACAACTGAAAATATGTCTTATATGCTAGTAGCCACCTTTTGCTATGATTACTGCTTTGCACACTCTTAGCATTTTCTTGATGAGCTTCAAAGCAGCAAAGCACCCCCACACCATGACACCTCCTCCTCCATGCTTCACGGTGGGAACTCTCCTATTCCGGCCGGGCTTCAGTGTGGGGCTGTATGACGCGATTCGCGTCATTTCCGGCACCGGGTGACGGTATGTACACCCGCGCCGCTGTTAGCTTCGAAACGAGCACTGCGCATGCGCAAGCGCATGCGCAGTACGGGGCTTGAAGCTCTAACAGCGGCGCGGGTGTACATACGTCACCCGGCGCCGGAAATGACGCGAATCGCGTCATACAGCCCTACACTGAAGCCCGGCCGGAATAGGAGAGTGGGGAGGCGTGCAGGGAGGCGCGCATTTGAATGTATGATGAAGATCACGCCTATTCAGGCATGATATTATGAAGAGGGACAGCCTGGCTGGGTGACTATGAATACCATAGTCACTCATTAACATAAGTAATGAGGTACTTTTATAACGTTTATATTCAGTTCAATATATGCATTTAGGAGCTAAAAGGAGTGTAGGGTAAGTGTTACTATGCTCTAGGGACAGCTTTTAATAGCTTAGGAGGTGGTTTGGGGGTGACAGGATCCCTTTAAATAGGCAAGATTGCAAAACCCAGCAATTCTGCAGTTTACCTCTTATTCAAAATTCTCTCCATTCTCAAAAAGGAAGTATTTATTAATTTTGTAGCACACCACTCGTTGCTAAGTTTACCAGTTACCTCAGGGGTGATCAGTTTCTTAGGAAAAGAGTGGGTGCTTTCAATTGTTTGCTGTCTGAATTTGGCCAAATTGCTAGTCAGTCTTAAGGCCACATCATATGCTTCAATCTCAATCACGATATCGCCTGACAAGTCACGTGATCGAGATCGCTAAAACAATTTATTGATATCGTTTGTGCAGTGTCAGAAGCATAGATCTCGTTAACGATGTTAAACTTGGCAACGCGCCAGTGATCGTGTGCTGTACTCAGAGATCGACACCATCTAGCGTCAAGAATAGGCGAAGTGGAGAAAAAGATCGTTTGAGAGGTGTCACACAGCACGATGCAGCAGGTTGAACGCAGGTTAATTGAACGATGAACGATGGATTTGAGGTCCTGCTCACAAATCTCCAACCAAACAGTCAAGCGATTTTTCGCTGAAAGATCGCTGGGTTAACTGCAACGACGCACAAACAATATCACTTAAGAGATCAAAAATCCGGATCGCTTAAGCGATATCGTTCACAATATTGAAGCGTGTGACGTGGCCTTTAGAGTCACCAATTTCCTTCAATACTTCATAGACGAAGCTGTCCATTGCTTTGAAAAGTGTATAGTTTAGGACAGTGGCTCAACCTTGCAACTAACTTGAACGGGTAATGAAATTGCCCAACCCAGCAAGCAGAAATCCAGGATGCAGTAAAGTGGTCTGCTTTTGAAGATAGGAACTTGAAGCGACCAATTTTCTTGGCCAATAGCGTGCAGAGAGGATCCCTATGGACTGGGGGCTTTGTTTTTTTGTTTTTTTCCAGATTATTCTGTTGTTTTATTCTTTTCACTTCTTAATAAACTATCTAAACTGCCTCACCATGTGATCCAGAGACATTTCCATATACATCTACCATGATGTTCCCATATATATACAGGTATATACACCCTTTAAATTGCAATTTGAATTACCGTACTTTCTAAAACAGAAACCACAATTTAATTTAAAGGACAAAAGATATTCAGATATTGCAATACTCTAGTATTTTGTTCAATGAAAAATGTACTACATTCTAATTTTAATTAAACCCCACAACACATTAATATTAAAGGGTTATTGCCAATATTGCATTATTTTTCACATAGCACAGCAAACGCTTACTTATTCACATAGTTGGATGGGCAGTCCTATTCTTACAATGCGGAAACTTAATTTCCCAGCAGCACCTTGATTCTTCTCAGTGCTACAAATTCCTCTCCTTTGTCCTTGTGACCAATCCCACATCTTTGTATTATCATTCAAGAAGCACCCTCAAGATAAATCTGTATGTAATTTAGAGTAAATGCAAATAAATATTGACCAACTCCTATCTTAGGCTGGTTTCACATTTGCGTTTGTGTCTGCATACGGAGGGCATGCAGACACAAACTCAGTGCAAACGCAGCCATACTGATGTGAACGCAGCGGAGAATCTCTGCATGTCTTCACATCAGTATGAAGCCTGGTTAGCCAATCAGCTGACTCGGTGGCGGCTGGGAGGCGGAGATCAGGGGCGGAGATGTCCTCCTCCCGGCCGCCGCTGACCTCCTGACGGTGTCGGCGGGGAGAAACAGCTGATCTGAAAGCTGTTTAACACCGAAGAGGTGATGTCGGCGTGGAAGATTTAAACAGCTGTCAGATCAGCTGTTTCTCCCCGCCGACATCGCCGGGAGATTAGCAGCGGCCAGGAGTGGAGATCAGCGGCTGCTCCAGCTGATCTCCCGGAGGCCGCCGCTGATGTCCCATGAGATCAGTGGCGGCCACCGGGAGAGATTTCAAAGAGATCCGCAGCATTCTCATGCGGAGGACACTGGGGATCCATTGACTCCCATGCATTTTTGTGCGCTTGCAGGAGCTTGCAGATAAAACAAGCTCCTGCGAATGCACAAAGAATGCAGCATGTTGCGTTCGGAGGGCGCATAAATTATTTGCATCCAAACGCAACCCCAACCAAACACAGTCAAACGCAGGTACTATGGGTTCCCATGTTAAACATAGGAACGCAGTGCACATGCGTTTGGCTGCGTCCGGTATGCTGCAGTTTCATACGCAAGTGTGAAACCACCCTTAGGCTAGGGTCACACATACCAGTTGTTTTTGCTTCAGGACCGTTTTTGGGAAAAAAAATTTTCATTTTTTTTCTAAGTCCAAAAACAGATCTGTTAACGGATGGTGCAATTAGGTGTACCTGTATTTTCCAAAAATGGTCATCCGGTTTTCCTGGGCTCAAAAAAACGTTTCAGGCAACATGGGGCACTATGGGGAAGCTATCCGTTAAAGCAGGGCACCTTTTGGCACCATCCGTTAACGGATATCTGTGTTTGGTGAAAAAATGACTAAGTCCAAAAAATGGCCTGGACCTCAGGGAACACTTTTAGCATGCTAACGTTAACGGATCCGGTTTACTAAGCCCTCAAAAAAGCGGATTGCCATGTATGACCCTAGCCTTATTTGGTCTCCATCATTACTTCAACCCTCTTCTCATTCATGTAACTGAAATTCCTACTTGCTGGATTACACTGGATTTTATGTGTGAACTGGAAGTCGCTTTACAATGTAATTGTCTGGAGACTAGTTCTCATGGTGCACAGACTTGCTTGTGAAATCAACCTCTGCCTAAGGCTAGGATCACACATAGCAATCCGGTTTTGTAAGTGTTTTCATGACCAATCTGTTTTTCCTATGCTGAATTTTGTGCCTTCTATGTCCCTGGATGGTTTTTGTACTTTTTGTATTATGCGTTAACGCTTGCGTTTCCCATAGGTCCCCATGTTTAAAAAAAGCATGCATTTTTTTACTGCACCCAAAAACGCTGCTAGCAGCATTTTTTGGATGTTGAACAAAAACGTGTGCATTTTTGAAAAACGCAGTGAGAATTAAGTGCACCATCTGTTAACGGATATGTGTTTTTGGACTTAGGAAAAAAAAGTCCAAAAACTGATTCCAAAAACGGATCCAGGGCAAAACGAATGCCATGTGTGACCCGGGCCTAAGGCTAGGGCCACATTTGCGTCTGTTTTTGGTGTGATTAATCCAGCATAGAGCTGCATGAAAACAGTGTTGCCACAGCATTACCATATTGTATCGCTCTGATAATGCTGCCATACAGTAATATGGGTGATGGGACCCAAAACACATGCATTGAAATCTTGCACTACTTTATAGTGGACAGCTTAATGCCGCCTGCATGCGCTCCGTGTCCCGTCATCCATAATACTCAATGGCAGCGTTAACAATACAGTAATGCTTCGGTAATGTTGTCATCATGCAGCGCTATGCCGGATTTGTCATACCAAAAAATAGACACAAATGTGGCCCTAGCCTAAGGCTTGAGACACACTTGCATCATGACCCTAGTCTGAAGCAATAAATGCTTAGAAATTTTAGCCGCAGCGCATAGGCTGCCAGGCAACGGAGCCCCATAGAAACCTGATGTTTACCTTAATAGCCGGCTTCACAAAGCTCTCGGATGTGCGCTTTTGGACAGCGGACAGGAAAACGCTGCTGACAGCGTTTCCTGTGCGCTCAGCTAAAGAGCACTTCCTGGAGCTTTGTGTGTGGCCGGTTGGCAAGGTAAACATCAGGTTTCTATAGGGCTCCATTGTATGGCATTCCATAGCGTTAATGCTATGCACTGTGACTGAAATTTCTAAGTATTTAGCGCTTGTGTCAGGCTAGGGTCATGACGCAAGTGTGACCCTAGCCTAATACATAAAATCCAGCTGAGATTGAACTTCAGTCAAGTGACTGAGAAGAGAACCAGAGCACCGCTGGAAAATGGGGAAGATAGCAATTGGTGAATATTTTATGGCACTTCGATTACACAAACCACATTTTTAGACAAATTAAGCAAATAAAAGTGCTTCATTAAACTAGTCTTTAAAGAAAAGACTTCAATAAATCTTATGCTTATGAGTACTGTCAGTTCCTGTACACTACATTGCCTGACAATTTTTTATTTTTTATCTTCATCAGTATAGATGCCTGTGTGTGTTTAAATAATTAACAAGTTTCTAGCAGAGCTTAACTGTCTTGTACTCCTCTACAATGCAGATTGTAATAACTAGAACTGAACTGTATTTGTTGCTTGATGCTGATTGATCAGTGATGTGAAACTAAAATTGCTCTGTACTACCTAGTTATTAAAATCTCCAATTATAGAGATATGCAGTACACTTGAGCACTACTAAAAAACAGCTAACAATGATGTAAAACCATACTACAGCTATGATGATAATAATAAATATCGATTTATATAGCACCACAGCACTTTCCATGCATTGGCATCACTGTTGTTGGATTGTATGAGGAAACTGGAGAACCTGGTGGAAACCCAAACAAACATGGGGAGGACATGCAAACTTGCAGATGTTGTCCTTGCTGGAATTTGACCCAAGGATCTGCAAGACTGGAGGGCTAATCACATAGCCACCGTGCCGCCGATATATATGTGGCATAAGATAAAATCGATCATGCAGGCTGTTGTACAAAAGAAAGACAGTGCAGAGGAACAAATATTAAATTATAAATGTTTGCTGACAATGCCAGTACAGAGTAGCATAGAATGAATTCTAAATATAAAATACATTCTCCATTTTGCATGACAGTGGCCATGTTCACACACAATTTGCATTTTTTTAGCACTCCTAAAACCAGATGCGTTTTTTTAAGAGTGCTAAAAAATGTCCCTTGTGTGTCTGAAAGGCTTTTAATCATTTTTGAACTTTTTCATTTTTTACCCAAAAACGCAGGCAAAAACGCACGCGTTAACGCAGGGTGCTTAAATGTGCCATTTAAAAACGCATGCGTTTCCCATAGGGGCCCATGTTAAAAAAACGCATGTG
The DNA here is from genome assembly GCA_033576535.1 of Allobates femoralis. Lineage (NCBI taxonomy): Eukaryota > Metazoa > Chordata > Amphibia > Anura > Aromobatidae > Allobates > Allobates femoralis. The sequence continues at coordinate 259,099,734 of JARQOC010000004.1, forward strand.
TGTGAACATGACCCGTGTTGGAGGCAGAGCCGAGCTATGCAAGCAAAAAACCAGCTAAGGGTGCATGCACACGATCAGTGTACACAGTGTTTTGGACGCAGCGTCTTGTCGCTGCATCCAAAATGCTGCGTAGTTCAGTACTAGCATAGTGCATGGGATTTCAAGAAATCCCATCCTCACTATGCGTAACCTGCCCGCAGCGTCTTTGGAGCTGCCGGCATTCCGCTCCTCCTCCGCATGTTCATTTTATGCTCCGGAGTCGGAAGCGGCTCCCATCGGGTGACTGCAGGGAGAAGCCGCCCTGCACCCTCCGCACATGGTGAGTACAGGGCGGCTGCAGTCTCCCTGCGGGCACCTGCGGCTTCCCTCAGGTCCGGAGGAGCTGCATCCAACACGCAGCTCCTCCCGACCGTGTGCACACACCCTTAGGGCCCCTTTACACACGGCTACATTTCTAAGGTGGCTACAGGTAACTTACTGGTTGCAGTGAAATCATGGAGACAAGGTTCTATCTTGTTGCTGTGTACAAATGGAATAATCTCTCCATGATTTCACTGCAACCAGTAAGTTACCTGTAGCCACCCTAGAAATGTAGCCGCGTGTAATGGGGCCCTAAGAGATGCTGCGCTGTACATGATCAAGCAGGAGCAATAAAACTACAGCAGGACAGTTTCAATGACAACTGTAGTCTGTGACATAATTTAAAGCTCCTGGGCCCATTTTTTTGCAAATCTTTAATATCTTATTGCATATATCAAATGGACTTTTGGGGTCCCGTAGGCTTCAGAGCCCAGGTGTAATTGCAACCTCTGCACATGATGTAGTTACACCACTGCCTGTAGGGTATATAAAGCCTATAGAGGCATCCTTGTGGGGTGATATATACCAAATGGCACTGATTTAAATATGTTATATTCGTTCAATTGAGAAAAATATATGTACTGTATACAAAACCAGATTGTATTTGTGGGAAAAAACATTTACATAATCTTTATGGTAAGTACACTTCTGATTGCATTTAATTAGATTTTATTCACTTACATAGTCATACTAAAAAAGGCTGGGATAATTTTGAGAAGCATTTTTTTAATATTAAGTGAGTGCAGCTTCAATGTGGACCATTAATTGATGCTACATCTTTATGTTTTAATTTTTCTGTAAAATGTTTAAAGAAATATCTATTAAATTATCTTCTCAAGTCAATTAAAATATGTACAGAAACATGGATTTAGCTACAACTTTATAATATTCTCTACTGTTTTATATGCTGTTTTAGTATCCCAATAAATTATTAATGTCAACTCATCATGCAAAGATTCATGTATTAGCACTAAATACACTATAATGTCAGGGTTAAACATACAATATATGTTGTGTGGTTGTGAACAGATCAATACGAAATAATAATGAATCATTTCAGACACTGGATTCCGACAGTATTCCCACAGCATTGTGGCCTACAAGCTTGACATTTTGGCTGCTATTAACTTTTCGAAAATGTAAAATTAATCTCTTCATGGATATGCATCACTTGTAAACCTGTCTCCAAACAGAGCCTGATCTTAATGAGTTCTTGGCTTTCATTTGTCTCCGTGAATACCTTTGTTTTATGGGGGACAAACCAATCACACTCATAACTTTGCCGTGAATGTGAGTTGCATCCTTAATAAACTGATGCTACAACTTTTCTTTGAATGGAAAATAATTAAATCTGATCATCTAAAAGCAATAGTTTTTTTAATATAAATTACCATTTGGAACACTTTTTGTACAGTGACAATTTTTCTATGACAAATTTATAAAATAGACACCTTAAGGGTTTATATAAAACTAGCTGTAGTACCCGGCTACGCCCGGGTTAATAAATAACTGCTGTTAGCTATAACAAAATAGAATTTGAATATGTCATATTAATGACCTGTAGGAAAATAGAAGCTGAGCTGTGATTGATTGCTATAGGCAGCCTAATAAATCTCCAGCCAACAGTAAACCCTCCCCTGGCCGGGCAGTATATGTTACCTCACACATACACATAATAGACAGCTCATGTGACTGACATCTGCCTTAATTTCCTATATGGCACATGTGTTGCACATTGGCTGTTTTTAATCAGATGTTTATGTTTGGAAAATAAAGATAGTACACGTATCAGACGAGTTGTGTGAGGTGATTTGCGCACATCTGTGTCTGTCTGTGTGGTGTGTGTGTCCCTGGGGTGTGTATGTGTGTGTCCCTGTGGGATGGGGTCTGTGTGGTATGTGTCTCTGTTGTGTGTGTTTCTTTGTGGTGTGTGTGTGTGTGTGTCCCTGTGGGGTGAGTCCATGTACCCCTATAGGGTGTGTATGTGTGTGTCCCTGTGGGGGGGTCTGTGTGGTGTGTGACTGTGTTGTGTGTGTCTCTTTGTGGTGTGTGTGTGTCCCTGTGGGGTGAGTGCATGTGTCCCTATAGGGTGTGTATGTGTGTGTCCCTGTGGGGGGGTGTCTGTGTGGGGGTGTGTGTGTCTGTGTTGTGTGTGTCCCTTTGTGGTGTGTGTGTCCCTGAGGGGTGAGTGCATGTGTCCCTATAGGGTGTGTATGTGTGTGTGTCCCTGTGGGGGGGTCTGTGTGGTGTGTGTGTCTCTTCGTGGTGTGTGTGTCCCTGTGGGGTGAGTGCATGTGTCCCTATAGGGTGGCTATGTGTGTGTGTTCCTGTGGGGGGGTCTGTGTGGTGTGTGTCTGTGTTATGTTTGTCTCTTTGTGGTGTGTGTGTCCCTGTGGGGTGATTGCATGTGTCGCTATAGAGTGTGTGTGTGTCCCCTTGGGGGTGTGTGTGTTTCTCTGTGTTGTGTGTGTCTCTTAGTGGTGTGTGTTTGTTGGGGTGCGTGGTGAGTATCCAATGTTGGTGCTGCACTTTAGCGACTATACACTTTTTCCCCATTATGTCGAAAGGGGCAAAATTGTTTGGTGAATTGGAATGCGCGGGGTTAAAATTTCACCTCACAACATAGCCTATGACGCTCCCGGGGTCCAGACGTGTAACTGTGCAAAATTTTGTGGCTGTAGCTGACAGCTGTCGATTTTCCTCCCACACATTTCCTTTCCCTTTTTTCCCATTATGTAGATAGGGGCAAAATTGTTTGGTGAACTGGAACGCGCAGGGTTAAAATTTCGCCTCACAACATAGCCTATGACGCTCTCGGGGTCCAGACGTGTGACTCTGCAAAATTTTGCGGCTGTAGCTGCGACGGTGTAGATGCCAATCCCGGATATACACACACACATACACACATACACACATAGACACATACACACATTCAGCTTTATATATTAGATAGCGGTAGTACCCGGCTACGCCCGGGTTAATAAATAACTGCTGTTAGCTATAACAACATTGAATTTGAATATGTGATATTAATGACCTGTAGGAAAATAGAAGCTGAGATGTGATTGATTGCTATAGGCAGCCTAATAAATCTCCAGCCAACAGTAATCCCTCCCCCTGGCCGGGCAGTATATGTTACCTCACACATACACATAATAGACGGCTTATGTGACTGACATCTGCCTTAATTCCCTATATGGCACATGTGTTGCACATTGGCTGTTTTTAATCAGATGTTTATGTTTGGAAAATAAAGATAGCACACGTATGAGGCGAGTTGTGTGAGGTGATTTGTGCACATCTGTGTTTGTCTGTGTGGTGTGTGTGTCCCTATAGGGAGTGTATGTGTGTGTCCCTGTGGGGGGGTCTGTGTTGTGTGTGTGTGTATTTGTGTTGTGTGTGTCTCTTTGTGGTGTGTGTGTGTCCCTGTGGGGTGTGTGCATGTGCCCCTATAGGGTGTGTATGTGTGTGTCCCTGTGTGGGGGGGTCTGTGTGGTGTGTGTCTCTGTTGTGTGTGTCTCTTTGTGGTGTGTGTGTCCCTGTGGGGTGAGTGCATGTGTCCCTATAGGGAGTGTATGTCTGTGTGTCCCTGTGGGGGGGTCTGTGTGGTGTGTGTGTGTGTGTATCTGTGTTGTGTGTGTCTCTTTGTGGTGTGTGTGTGTCCCTGTGGGGTGAGTGCATGTGTCCCTATAGGGTGGCTATGTGTGTGTGTCCCTGTTGGGGGGGTCTGTGTGGTGTGTGTGTCTGTGTTATGTGTGTCTCTTTGTGGTGTGTGTGTGTCCCTGTGGGGTGAGTGCATGTGTCGCTATAGAGTGTGTGTGTGTCCCCTTGGGGGAGGTGTGTGTCTCTGTGTTGTGTGTGTCTCTTTGTGGTGTGTTTGTGTTTGTTCGGGTGCGTGGTGAGTATCCAATGTTGGTGCTGCACTTTAGCGACTATACACTTGCTGTTACTCTTTGTGTGGTTGTGGTGTGTATACATGTCCCCTTGCATGGTGAATATCTCATGTTGGGGCCCCACCTTAGTGACTATATGGTGGTATGTGCTGTTAGTCTTTGGCGCTATCATTAAGTCCCTCTCATTCACAACTGTCATCTGGTAACTGTCACTTTTGTCCCATTATATAGATAGGGGCAAAATTGTTTGGTGAATTGGAATGCGCGGGGTTAAAATTTCACCTCACAACATAGCCTATGACGCTCCTGGGGTCCAGACGTGTCACTGTGCAAAATTTTGTCTCTATAGCTGACAGCTGTCGAGTTTCCTCCAACACTTTTCCATGCACTTTTTCCCCATTATATAGATAGGGGCAAAGTTTTTTGTGAACTGGAACGCGCAGAGTTAAAATTTCGCCTCACAACATAGCCTATGACGCTCCCAGGGTCGAGACGTGTGACTGTGCAAATTTTTGTAGCTGTAGTTGCGACGGTGTAGATGCCAATCCCGGATATACACACATACATACACACATTCAGCTTTATATATTAGATTAGCAAATTAAGTGGTGCTCTATGAGGCATTGCCACCTAATTTTTTATAATATTTGAACATTATGGCAAAACGTAGTCTTTCATTTAATACTCTTTGCATTAGTAAATAGCACTACGGTATATCAGTATTTCTGAATGATACAGAAGACTGGCTGCCATTAAGTTTTAGTATGCAGTGATCTGTAATCTGCCGGATAGAAATAATCGGATCTTGTGAAATTTGAATTTGCCGACTTTGCTGAATTCCCCGCCCCATAAATCTGATTTGCGACGAATACATTTGGTATTTGATGAGTTTTTTACCTCAGGATTTGTAGACAAAACCAGGAGTTGAGCAATCAGAGGAAAAGTATAATAGAAACACCTGCACCACTTCTATATTTATCACCCACTCCTGGTTTTGGCTACAAATCCTGAGGTAAAACTCATCAAACGCTGAACGTGTGCACGTGGCCTTATAATAGAAGGATTGCAATTGCTAAGAAAATGCACATGGGAAGAGGAGGGATAGAGGACCTCAATCATCATAAGAGCTTACACTTTGCAGGAGAGAGAAAGAAAGAGAGAGGAAGAGAGAGAGGACCCCTCTTACACTCTACAGGAGAGAGCTACAAACCGAACCATGCTAACAATAAGAGCTTACACTCTATAGGAGAGAGAGAGGACCCTACTGACCATATAAGCTTATATTCTAGATAAAAGGAAAACTTAACCAGGAACTGTGGAGATGGAACATGCTGTGCTAACTTGTGCTGCACCAGGAACAGCTGATTTCTGCTGGTGTAGGTACTGGCAGCCATATACATGGTAAGATAATCCATAAGATGTCATAAACACAGGGCATTATGGGGAGACCAAAGTGGCAACACACAATTATTTAAGCCTGCTCTTTGATGTTTCAGCAGTGTTGGAATTAATGGTTTGTAATATATTCATCAGTAAAATAAGGAAATGTACAACTCCAGGAACATTTATGATCATCTAGTTTACAGCACAGATTCTCAAAATTTGGTCCACTGTGTAAAATATAAAGAAAACAAGAATGCAATGGTTTAGAAATATCTCATACCCATATTTTATTATTTTTAACTAAACATATAAAACATCAGATATTATTGATTGTTAGATATTTTTACATTTGACTGAAAAAAATAACTCATTTAGAAATTAATGGCAGCAGCAACACATATCAGTAAGATTTCCAAATAATTTCAATCATGTTTTCTTTACATTTTATATTCCAACTGTTTGGTAATTGGGGTTATTAATCTACAGGCATTCAAAAAGTCAGTCACGCTTTTGGCAACTTTAACTGCTTCCGTTCTCCTGGGAATACTTTCCACAAGATTTTTTAAATCTTGGGGTTTTTGTGCCTTTATACAGAAGAGCATTTGTGAGGTCACACACTCATGTTAAATAAGAGTAACTGGCTTGCAGTCTCTTTTCAGTTTATCCAAATGGTCTTGAGATCAGAGCTCTGTGCGGGGAAGGGTAGTGTCACACTTGGCTGCGTTTTTTTAAGGTTGTTCCTGACATCCTGCGTTTTTGGGCTGCGATTTTGCTGTTTGGTCTGGAGCAGCCTTAAAAAATGCAAGCAAAAACGCATGCGAAAACGCATGGTACCATTTAATGACACGCATTTTTGCATGTGATTCCCATAGGGCTCCATGTTACAAAAACGCATGCGATTTTGACTACGCATCAAAACATGCAGCATGATGCATTTTTTGGTGCTGAGCCAAAAAACGTGTCCAACAAACGCATGGCACTTTGGCCAGGTGTTTTTTGCATTGGGGCCTATGGATGCGTTTTTCCATGCGTTGTTCACAAAAGACAAGTCTGACAATCACATGGAAAAACGCATCCACGACGTCAGTGTGACCCTAGCCAAAGTCAAGTTTTTCCAAATAAAACACCCATAACCATGCCTTCATAAACCTCAGTGAGATATAGTCATACTTGAACAGAAATGGTTTTTACAACAGAAAACTGAATCTGCAGAGATTTGAAGTTGGGAAATTTCCTGAAATTATAAAGTGAAACTAATTTTCATCAAAGTTACTCACTGCAAATTAACTGTTCAATTTTATGCTATTGGAACGCTCCAGACCCCAAAGCATAATAACAAGAAACAAAAATAAATGTAAAATTATATTTACCTTTACTCACAAGTTCTACCACCCCCATGGTCCACTGCCAGGACCTCAATTAATCATCCTTGCTTTCTTCCATCATGCGTATATTTTGTCCTAATTGGCTGTGGGCTGTGGCTTCTGGAGTGATTAACCCTATGAAATCCCTGTGTATTATATCTTTGTGGCATATCGAATGAGTTCACAACATTACCATGTGCATCGTCTACAGCCTTATCAGTGCCTTGGGGAACTCACTTCATGAGATGACAACATGCACTGCATCAGCAAAGAGACATAAGAATCCTATTAGCAAAGAAAGCTGCAGCTCACAGTGAAACAGATCAAGGAAGATGTGTATCAGAGGGTAAGGTGCAGAGAATTGGATGTTGGGCTGCGGAAGCAGCAAAATAAATTATAAGTGATCTTTTTTATGTTTTGTTGGCTTTCTAATGTTCTCCAAAATGGCTGCCAGCTGAATTCTCATGGAGGAGAATTCAAGTCAAGAAGAATTCAATTACTTAGGTTAACAATAGATACTCATGGAGAGTGGGCACCACCCACACGTTATAAAAAAAATAAATGCTACAAATCCATATAACAAACAAAATATCTATAACACAGGGAAAAGAGAAAAGTAGCTATATAGAATGGGCTAGGCATGCTAAAAAATATTAAATATTTCTTTTTAAATACTTTAATGCAAATTCATGAGACAAACAAATTGCAATCAAAAACATTTAAAATGAGTATAAAAGCACAAATCTAAATACAAGACCCATAAAAATTAGTGTTCGAATCAAAAATACCATCTCAGCATACATAAAACAATAAAGGGTTGGAACAGAAAGAGGCACAAATGAGGTCTTATCATTTAAAAAGATAAAGTGCCTTTTAGTAGCTTACGGCTCATCTGGAGAGGTTATGAGAGCCACAACCATCTCTGATAGCGTGTACTCATGACCACTGCAGTCACCACGAGGAGATATATTGAACCGTTAGTAGACTATGGTGAATACGCTGCACTATCAAGGGTCAGTATCTAATAATAATTAAAAATGCAAAAGTGATCGTCTATTACGCATTGCAGAACATTAACTTGCTCCTTTTTCAGATAAAACCACAATAACTAGGTATCCATGGGTTTGAAAATAGCATTTACCTATGCAAGTTTATTTATGATAATCTTTTAGACTCTATTTATCCATTACACTATCTAATAAATGTATCATCATATACCAAAAATATATTGATGATCTATTTTTTATCCGGGATAATTCTGACAATAATATTCTTTTCTTTCATTTTTTGAGGTCTGTCTTTTTCTCCAATCATCAGCAATACATCTATTGATTTTTTTAGATCTAACTATGATATCACTAATCATGGAGATAAATTAGCGCTAAAGCCTTTTTCAGAAAAATAAATACTATTGGCTATGTGCATTTAAATAGTGACCACTATCACAAATGGCTTTTAAACATCCCTCACAACCAGTTTAAAAGGGTTAGAAAAAACTTTACTCTCAAATCAGATTTTTCATTACAAGCCCAAATTCCCAAAGCATGATTTATGGAAAGGAAATACCCCTCCAGATTGAGATTACTTGAGAAGGTCCTTCTGAACACAAACAAATGACATAAACCAATTTAATTACCGTATATACTCGTGTATAAGCCGACCCGTGTATAAGCCGACCCCCCTACTTTTGCCCCCAAAAACTGGGAAAACTTATTGACTCGCGTATAAGCCGAGGGTGGACTCCAGCACAGGTATACAACCCCCAGCAGTGAGGTATACAGAAGCCTCCCCAGTGGTAGTATACAGCAGCAGCCCCAGTGGTATATACAGCAGCAGCCCCAGTGGTAGTATACAGCAGCCCCAGAGGTATATACAGCCCCAGAGGTATATGCAGCCCCAGAGGTATATGCAGCCCCATATGCAGCCCCAGAGGTATATGCAGCCCCAGAGGTATATACAGCCCCAGAGGTATATGCAGTCCCAGAGGTATATGCAGCCCCATATGCAGCCCCAGAGGTATATTCAGCCCCAGAGGTATATACAGCCCCAGAGGTATATGCAGCCCCAGAGGTATATGTAGCCCCAGAGGTATATGCAGCCCCAGAGGTATATACAGCCCCAGAGGTATATGCAGCCCCAGAGGTATATGCAGCCCCATATGCAGCCCCAGAGGTATATGCAGCCCCAGAGGTATATACAGCCCCAGAGGTATATGCAGCCCCAGAGGTATATGCAGCCCCAGAGGTATATGCAGCCCCATATGCAGCCCCAGAGGTATATGTAGCCCCAGAGGTATATACAGCCCCAGAGGTATATGCAGCCCCATATGCATCCCCAGAGGTATATGCAGCCCCAGGAGGTATATGCAGCCCCAGGAGGCATATGCAGCCCCAGGAGTTATATGCAGCAACCCCATATCAGTATACAGGCCCCCCCTTGGGTAGTAATCCTGTAAAGGAAGAGATTAGTATACTTATCCCTCCGCTGTCCCGCTGCCGCTGTCCCGCCGCCGCCATCACGCTCCTCCATCTTCATCCAGCGTCTTCCGTCTTCTTTCGGCTTCCTCCTCTGTCGCGTTGCCTTCGACCATCGGAGGAAGCCGGAAGAAGACGGAAGACGCTGGATGAAGACGGAAGAGCGCGATGGCAGTTCATTAAACACAGTCTTTTCAGGTCTGCCTGGCCTAGGTAGTTGCTGGGAATTAGAATGCCACACTTGGGTTCCTCGGTGGAGTGCCTACTGTTCCAGCCCAGTCCCTTCCTGCGCTTGCTCCTGTCTTCCTAAGGCGCCTTCATGCTCAGAGCCTGGCAATTCCTCTCCAAGCCCTAAGGATTCTATATAGGGCCTTTTTCTGGGTGCGCCGGGTGTCGGACGTGACTTCGTACAGAAGCTCGGACCTCCGATTCGGTGGCTCGGGGGTGAACACCCGCACTGCTCTTGGAGCCGGTCCTCCGTTCAGGGACTGAACCCCTCTGGCTGGTAATCATACCATGTCACGATTCGGGCGCACTGCAACACCTGGTGCCCCTTTCAGTCCTGACGGCTCCACCGCCGTCGCCTACTCCTCGCTCCCGAATGGAGCTCTTCCTCCCACTAACTGAGCTCACTCACTGACCTCACATTCCTCCCACCCACACACTTTTCTACCCTGTCTGAGCTCCTCCCAGGGACTGGGTCCTCCAACAGCGGATCCGCCCACGGTCCCCTGCTCTAGGGTGTGAGTGTGTGAATGGGTGTTTTGAGGGTCCCTTATGCAGCATCCCAATTCCTCATCCACAGGAATACTACACACTCTTTTATGGGTGCAGTACCCCTCCGTGACATCGCAACCAGTGCTGCACCACATCTACATAATAAAGATGTGTTATCATAAATATTTTTTATTTATTCTTTCCTCTTTATCTTCACTTCTACCTTCCTTATTCATGTTTTTCATTATATAATCATCGTTTTATATTATATTCCTGTGAAATATTGATCTACCTTGCATATTTATTATATTTTTTATCTGACAATTCTTCATTTTCAATATTCACTTAGAATCTTTTTTTATCACAGGTTTAAATAAGGGTGCACATATCACCTGTTAACACGGCCCTTAAAGTGTAACCGCTGTTTAAATTTGTATTTAATAATAATGTAGAGCAAGTGATTATAATAAACTTTCAAATATACTTTATTAATGAAATCTAGAAGTAAACCTTTCAAAATCCTTCCACAAGATGTCCCCACTAGACTGTGTCTGCAGCTCATTCTCAGTGAGATCTGTCTTCAGCTTCTCACACTGAAATGGCCATATATGGGGGGGCGTCGCCTACATAGTGTGCCTGTCTAACGTGGCTACAGCTGATCTGGGTATTCGCAATTTACATCATTCAGGCACAGTGCTGTCGGCACACAGCTTCTGTGAGATGTTATCTCCTCCATTCACATCGGCCACGCTCCTTGCAATCAGGCGGTTACACTTTAAATCCTTTGCACCATAAATCATCTTCTCAATGTGAAGAAAAACACTCTACTTATTTCTTTTTTTCCTTAACATTTTTCTTCTCATCATATATGCTTCTGTTTCCACTTTCCCATAATATTGAAGTTTTTCCCCTAAGTCTTGTATAGCTATTGACCACTCTGACATCAAGTTACTGTTTCTAGTGCCGCCACAGACAATTTTTGTCCCCACAGTCAGCAGAGGATGCTCACCAAGTTGTCCTCGACTAACTTCGTTCTGTGCAATCGTAGTGTATTTTCTTCCACAGTCTACAGTCACCTAGTTTTGGCTTACTGGCCACACACTTTTCATATCTTGTTTTATTCCAAAGAAAATCATGTCCTTTTTCCACTTTCTTCTTCCCTCTCAATTTTCAATCAGTGTGCCAACATTTTTATACATTCTAAATGTTTATATAAATATACATTTTTACTTGATTCCTTTTGATTTATCACTAGTATATAGTACATAGTATATATTTTTTTACTTTTCATGTACACATTTTTTCTTTTCTTGTAATTCAGTTTCCTGTTACTCCATTGGTCTTCTCTCTTTATCACATGATCCCAGTCCCTTACTTATGGGTTAGATCCCCTCCTTATGTTTCATTTTATTTTCACATATATGTATATTTTTACGTAATACAATTCTTCACTGGTCCCTTGTCATCATTTTCCATAATAACTTTCCGGTAACACAAGCATACTACATATATTATACATCTCATACAAAGGTTCGAATCCCTCTATGACACACTTTATTCATTATTTTCTACCATCCATCCACAACAACTTTTTATTTTCTATTTTCTGTTTTTCAGAAATAATGATATCTATTTGTTACAGTTTCTTTTGGTAAGATAGACTTTTTGATTGTTTTGTTTATTTTCTTCTGTATGATGTAAGGGTGTCATGTTAGGCAATCAGGTGGTCTAACGGCCAGTGTGCTCATTTTTGATGTTGTGCAGGAGGAAGACTGCCTTGAGCAGTTGAAACATGTTGTGGCGCTGTGAGAAAAAAATTAGGGTTGCGATTTATAAACATCATCTTCCTGGTGCCTGAGCTTTAGTAGTTGGGTGATGGTCACAGAAGAGCGGACCCTGCAGAGGTGTCTGATAGGCGCAGCCTTCGTTTTTCTCTCAGAAGTGGGGTGGTTGGTGTCAGTCGTGCATTACCATCTGGCCTGGTTCAAGGGGCGGTCCGAATGAGATCATCAGGCTGTGAGCTCCAGCCTATGGGAGGTAACCGCGCCCTTCAAATACATTGGAGCCTGTCTTGCAGGCCACCAGATATAGTTTTGGTTCCCCTGTGATAGTGTGTGTTTAGTTTTGTCTCTGACCTTTGCCTGGATTTCTGACTCTGCTACAGCCTGTTGATTTTGTAACTTCGCTGCCTTTGCGGTTTTGACTAGGACTCCTGACTACGTTTTTCAGGTCCTGATTTTTCCCTTCCTGGCGACCTTCCTGCTCTGCTGCACATAATAGGCAGCTACCCCTTGGGCTCCACTGTAATTCCATATCCCTGTATAGGGGTTAAGGGTCTCGGGGTTTCTCGGGGTGCTGACTTAACAGCAGCTCAGCCTCACAGCGGATGGTCGTCACACTGGCGTTCCCTAGATAATAAGCAGTAAAGCAACATACGGGACCGGCGCCACGTGACCGGAAAGGTCCTAAACGGACAGCTTGGGGACCAGTGAGGACGAAGGAGCGGAGCGTGTACATTGCCGGGGGTCCCCGTATATCAGAGGCTATTACACTGGGTTGTGCAGGTCGTACACAACCCAAACAGGTGAGTGGCCACCTGTAATAACGCCATATTAACTCAGTTATAGGGATCTTACACATGCGCCCCTTCTCCCTTTTTTTCTTACTTTTTTGATGTTATAACATAGAAAATATACTCCTCAGAATGTGCTATATGTACATGTGATTGTCATGAAGGAGTATCCACTCCAAAGCACATCGAATAAATGACTTTCCCAGCATTCTACTTCTATTTTCCTGCAATGACTGCATATATGAATGTATTTTCTACACTGTAAGCATAAACACATCATTGAAACAGAACCTTTAATGGAGCATTCCCTATAATGAGACAGAAGGAGTCACATTGGACCAATGATCCAGCTATGTCAGTTTTTCATAACAGCGTGGTCAGCCACAGGTTTGTGCACTTCTGAAAAGATGGACATTGCAAAACAGAGGTAAAAGTCCAAAAAAATCTCTGTTGTTCCTTATAGTAAGAGGTTCCATCATAGGTTTCATCTGAATCACGTTATTTGGAGAGTTAGATGTAAACCCCCAATGTAAGTGCTCAGTGTAGCAGAGGATAAATGTGATTCAAAGTATCATGTAGTATGTTCTCAGTAAAAGCTTCAATTTATTCCACAAAAATAAAACAATTCTCCAATCTCTCATTTGTTAACAGAAATACAAGGGGTTTAAACATTACTGGTTGCACAAAGGTTACAGAAGAATGCCATATCTCTTTTGTCTTCAACCCCAGAAGAAATTCAACCAAATCTGCATTCCCAAATGCAAATTATTCTGAACTTCACATGCACCTAAAATGCAATAGTGAAGAGAGACCGCTTAATTACTGGCTGCGTTCCTCCAGAAGCACAAGCTTGGCACAAAGTGTTGACACTGTAATTTATGGGAACTAAAAATGCAAGCTATAACTGGGAATTGATTGACCTTTTTTCTCTTTTTGTCAATCTTTGATTCTTTGAAGTCCCATTCCATAGTGACCCTCTTGTGGAGACCCGGGGGTCAGGGGGCGCTCTCGTCCGCAGGCCCAGCCGCCTTTACAAAGACAGCGTGGACCAGGGCTCATCCCCAGCTGAACGCCCGAGCTCCTTAACCGTGGGCGGAACACTACTCAGACAACACAGGGTGAGGGAATCACAATATCAAGGCTTTATTGGATCCCCAAACAGTTAACAGCATATAACGCATAACCAAGCATAACACATAAATGTAACAGGCAACAGAGTCTCACCCTTCCGCTGGCTCACCAGGGTTTAGAATGCAGCACGGCAAAGTCTGTAGCCAGGTGACCGTATCATCCCAACCTGGGTTGCTTCCTTATCCTTATGTATCTTGTGCAGTCTTTATCACAGGCGAATCCGCTATTCCGATACTGAAGTCCTTGTGGTTCTTTAGTCCGTGTTCTGGTCCCCTTGGTCGGCACCGAAATGCCTAGGCCTAGGGTTATGGCTTGCTAACCGGATCCGAAGACCCTCGATTAGCTGCCTGTATCCAATCCAGTGACCTCTAGCCGGGACCGAAAATCCCTAGACTGAGGCCACTAGACAGAATATAACTCCAAACTTCAATCTCCAATCTACTGGTCAAAATGAACAGTCCTCCTTATATACCCTCAGCCCTCATTGTAGGATATTGGGGACGTCATGATTGGTGCAATAACACAGTCTTTTCATTGGCTGAACTCCAATCCTCATTTAACATATTTTAGTCCTATCTCAATCCAAATGCTAGCAGTGATACAATGGAATGTTAGTCTCAGACATTGAGTCTGCAATCAATGACACTTAAACAATCGTGGCTGTACATGGAATCAACATTCACAGGGTAATAGACAATGGACGATTAGCATAATTAAGTTCTCTGGCCTTCAATGACAAACAGGTTAGATAATTACATTACCAAGCTGAACTTTAACCACAGAAATCTATGACAATACTGTAAGAAATTCTCTTTGACCATTACAAGTTTACAAACCAAAATGCAATATGATATGTCTGGATGAATAAGAAATCCTCCTACATTATATATTAAAGGGTCCATTTCGTCACATTCCTCCCCCTTCTTATTTAGCCAGACAGGGCAGTCAAATATGATAAGTCTCTGGTTATCCTTCTCCTCTGGGCGGCATTGTCTTTTTTAATGGAGAAGACAGCAATCGAGGCTTCCATCTATACACCTCCCCCAGATTACCTCCCCCAGGATGGGCAGACATATTGTGGGCAAGCAGTAAAATGGGATTCAGGAGTTGGGCTCCCATAAACGTCTGGTTATCAATTCCCCCCCAGTCCATGACAACATTCTGTGTGTCTTTACTCACTGTTGATGGCTCCGAGGAGAATGATGGGGGCTGGGAACATGAATTATCCTCTGAAGGTGGGGTAACAAGATCCACATCAGGGTGCTGCTTGGCTTCCTGGATGATGGTGATGGCTGTGACACACTGGCTGGATAGTCCTTGTCCTGGGTCAGCTTGCAAAACAATAGATGTGGGGGGGCCATCCATGCACCCCACTTCAACCTCCTCCTGGTTAGCCCCTGAAACAACAGGTGTGGGAAGGCTGCTCACAAATCCCACATCAAGCTCTTCCTGGTCAGTCTCCAAAGCAACAGGGATAGGGACATTGTCCATAAACTCCAAATTGTCCTCTCCCTGCTCAGGCTCCAAACTAACAGGGGTGGGGATGCTGTCTTTAAGATCCACATTGACTTCTTCCAGGTAAGTTTCCACAATAGCAGGTGTAGGGTCACAGTCTATAAGCTCCACATCGACCTCTTCCTGGTCAGTTCCCAAAGCAACAGGGATAGGGACGTTGTCCGTAAACTCCAACTTGTCCTCTCCCTGCTCAGGCTCCAAAATAACAGGTGTAGGGTCACTGTCTGTAAGCTCCAACTTGTCCTCTCCCTGGTCGTTCGCCTCGGCTAGCTGCACACCTTCCGAAGGGATGTCTGAGCACTGACCCTCAGCCAGGGAGATGGTTAATTGGGAACAGGGTACAGGGTCTGGAGAAACAATAGCTGGGCTTACCAGGATGTGGACAGAATCAGTTTCTTGTTGCCCCGGGGCTTGGACGTCACTGACCTGGACTGGCTGTGCTGGCCGATGAGCTCCAGGCATGGGGCCCCGGTGTTGGCGACAGTCTTTGTCCATATGTCCAAGACGTCCACACGTATAACAGCGCTGTGGATTGGGCAAGTCACGTATCCTGTCTGCATACCTTTGTCCTGATGGGGCTTCTAATGGGTAGCAGAATAATCCTACTCGAGCGGCTGGGGGCAGCAGTTGGTGAGCTGGAATTCCTTAAATATTTCCCAGAACCCAAGCCCTCTCTTCTCTTGAGGCTTTTGGCCCCAATGCGGCCAAGCACTCCTTGATTTGGACTACTGTGGACCTGGTGATTTCACGATATTCACTGGATCCATGATGTGGTGCACAACTTACATTCTCTGGTACCACGTCGGCGGGGTCCTCATCATCCTCACCATCATTCTGGGTGTCCCAATGGACCAATTTCTGAATCAAAGCCGACCGAGTGTCAGCGTTCCTGTATTCAATATTTCTCCTCTGGCACAGATCCTGTAGCATCCATTTACTGCTGCTGCCGTATCTCCTCTCCGGCCCTTGTCCCATGGCTGAGCTGGTGGGGTTGGACATGGCAACGTACGAAACCTGAATGCCTCACTATGGCCTGCTGGGTATGCTTATATGCATCCCTGGTTGTTGAGCCCTTGGACGGTGTCCACGAACACCAGTCCCCTGCAGCTCCCCTGGATAATCCAGGCTGAGTAGTATCCCACCGCTGCCACCAATTGTGGAGACCCGGGGGTCAGGGGGCGCTCTCGTCCGCAGGCCCAGCCGCCTTTACAAAGACAGCGTGGACCAGGGCTCATCCCCAGCTGAACGCCCGAGCTCCTTAACCGTGGGCGGAACACTACTCAGACAACACAGGGTGAGGGAATCACAATATCAAGGCTTTATTGGATCCCCAAACAGTTAACAGCATATAACGCATAACCAAGCATAACACATAAATGTAACAGGCAACAGAGTCTCACCCTTCCGCTGGCTCACCAGGGTTTAGAATGCAGCACGGCAAAGTCTGTAGCCAGGTGACCGTATCGTCCCAACCTGGGTTGCTTCCTTATCCTTATGTATCTTGTGCAGTCTTTATCACAGGCGAATCCGCTATTCCGATACTGAAGTCCTTGTGGTTCTTTAGTCCGTGTTCTGGTCCCCTTGGTCGGCACCGAAATGCCTAGGCCTAGGGTTATGGCTTGCTAACCGGATCCGAAGACCCTCGATTAGCTGCCTGTATCCAATCCAGTGACCTCTAGCCGGGACCGAAAATCCCTAGACTGAGGCCACTAGACAGAATATAACTCCAAACTTCAATCTCCAATCTACTGGTCAAAATGAACAGTCCTCCTTATATACCCTCAGCCCTCATTGTAGGATATTGGGGACGTCATGATTGGTGCAATAACACAGTCTTTTCATTGGCTGAACTCCAATCCTCATTTAACATATTTTAGTCCTATCTCAATCCAAATGCTAGAAGTGATACAATGGAATGTTAGTCTGAGACATTGAGTCTGCAATCAATGACACTTAAACAATCGTGGCTGTACATGGAATCAACATTCACAGGGTAATAGACAATGGACGATTAGCATAATTAAGTTCTCTGGCCTTCAATGACAAACAGGTTAGATAATTACATTACCAAGCTGAACTTTAACCACAGAAATCTATGACAATACTGTAAGAAATTCTCTTTGACCATTACAAGTTTACAAACCAAAATGCAATATGATATGTCTGGATGAATAAGAAATCCTCCTACATTATATATTAAAGGGTCCATTTCGTCACACCTCTTACACATTTCTCTAGTGACTTGCATTGATAGGTAGCTTATATTATCATGTTACCACTTGATGTTGTCTGTAGACACATATGCTTTATATGTACTATTCTTTTGATACACATATTTATTTTTTTTATAAAATTCACAAGGGCCTTTGTCAATATATAATCTTGTGTTTGCCCATTATGATGTTTCAATTTGATTTTGGCTTTGTGAGGCTAGGAAAGCTCTGTTTTGTGATTTTTGTATTTTTGCCTATGATCTGTTGGCTTATTTTACTTATTCATATTCCTTTTGTCCTTTATGTAGATAACATCTTGATAAAGGCCATTGGGTCAAAACGTTGGTTGATAATATGAACGTTTTTGACATTTTTCAATAAATAGAATCTTTCGCATGAAAACTATGGATTTTTTGCATTGCTGTGCCAGGGTTGTCTAATAAGTTTGATCAATTTTCTCCTACACATCCCCTTCTATTACCTGGCAGTAGTAGCAGGAATAATTTACAGGTGCATCTAAATTAATTAGAATGTCATCAAAACGTTAATTTCTTTCAGTAATTCAGTACATAAAGTGAAACACATATATTATATAGAGTCATTACACACAGAGTGATCTATTTCAAGTGTTTATTTCTGTAAACGTTAATGATTAAGGCTTACAGCCAAACAAAACCCAAAGGTTATTATTAGTGATGAGCGAGTACGCTTGTGACTACTCGGTACTCGCACGAGTATCACTGTACTCGGCTACTCGGCGAGTACCGAGTAATCTCGCGATACTCGTGCTGTACTCGGGGTCCTCATCCCTGCATGTTGGCGCTCTTTAGAGAGCCAGCCCACATGCAGGGATTGGCTGGCAGTCACTGCAATGCCACAGCCATGTTAGTTGTGGCATTGCAGTGATTGGCCGCCCCGCACAGCGTGACCGAGCCTTTATAAGACCCGGCCACGATGTGCTCTGCACACAGCCATCCAGAGAGTCAGTGTAGGGAGAGTGTCTGCTGCTGCTTAGGGACAGATTTGCCGCCCTCATAGGTAGATCCAGAGCAGGGCTGCAAACTGCTGCTGACCAGAACAGTCCTTCTCACGACTAATCTAGGAGGATATAGGCAGGGTGATCCAGATCGGAGTCCAAGCTTTCCAGTGACCAGAACAGTCCTCAGGAGACTGTTGGAGCTGACTAGCTGTATACAGGCAGGGTCTAATATCCAGCTTTCCTGTGACCAGAACAGTCACCAGACTGTTGTACTTGACTAGCTCTATACAGGCAGGCTCTAATATCCAGCTTTCCTGTGACCAGAACAGTCATCAGACTGTTGTACTTGACTAGCTCTATACAGGCAGGGTCTAATATCCAGCTTTCCTGTGACCAGAACAGTCACCAGACCGTTGTACTTGACTAGCTCTATACAGGCAGGCTCTAATATCCAGCTTTCCTGTGACCAGCACAGTCACCAGACTGTTGTAGTTGACTAGCTCTATACAGGCAGGGTCTAATATCCAGCTTTCCTGTGACCAGAACAGTCATGGACGTGATGGTGGTGCAGGCAGAGGCCGAGGTCGTGTGCAAGCACTAATTTCGCAACAACAAAGTGCCACATATACTCGCTCGCGTGTCCTGTCCCAAATTCTTGGGGCCCGCAGCAGTACACCGCTCTTGAACCAAGACCAGTGTCAACAGGTTGTTACTTGGATAGCGGATAATGCTTCAAGTCAGATTGGCACCTCCACAAACACCCTGTCTTCCACACGGTCAAGTGTCAGTAGCCGTGATACTGCACCGCACATTTCCCAACCTGATCCTCCTTCCTACCACCAGGCCGAGTACACGTCCACGGACATTACTGATCCCACACTTGGACACTCGGAAGAGCTGTTCATGTACCCATTCGCACAACCTGGCCTCTCGCCAGCTCCTGTTGAAGTGGGTGATGAGGAGATGGTATGTACAGATGCCCAAATATTTGAGCAGCCACGTTCTCACGAACGGAACGTTGGCAACGTGTCTCAACAAGGGGTGGACGATGATGAGACACAATTGGCAGGAAGTCAGGAGGAGGATCAGGGTGCGGAAGAGGAAGACGACGTGGTGGATGATCCAGTAGCTGACCCAACCTGGCAGGAGGATATGCAGAGCGAGGAAAGCAGTGCACAGGGGGAGGGAGGCGTAGCATCCCAACAGGCAGTAAGGAGCAGGTCGTGTCCGCAGGCAGAAGGCAGGCAACCCTTCCCCAGAACAACAACACGACACAAGGTGCCTGTGCAAATGTTAGGTCTTCCCGAGTCTGGCAGTTTTTTAAGTTGGCTCCAGATGACTCTAAAAAGGCCATTTACAACACCTGCCATGCCAGCATCAGCAGGGGTACGAAAACTAGCAGCCTGACCACCACCAGCATGATCAGGCACATGTCAGCCAAGCACCCGACTTTGTGGGAAGTACAACAGAGTCGAGGAGCAGTGCTTGCTGATGTCACTGCTACGTCTTTGCATGTTGTGCGTGCGAGCCAATCCCCTGTCCATGCTGGCCGCGAACAAGCCTCCGGCCCTGCACCTGAAGTTGCCTACGCACAAATAACACCACCATCAAGCACGTCCTTGTCCCAGCGCAGCGTTCAATTATCTATTCAGCAAACCTTTGAACGCAGGTGCAAATATGCTGCCAATGCCCCACGTGCCACAGTCCTAAATGCTCACATTTCGCGACTGCTTGCGCTAGAAATGTTACCTTTCCGGCTGGTGGAGACAAAAGCATTCCGTGACCTGATGGCGGCTGCTGTCCCACGTTACTAGGTCCCCAGCCGCCACTATTTCTCCAGATGTGCCGTCCCCGCATTGCATAACCACGTGTCACAAAGCATCACACGTGCCCTGAACAACGCTGTTTCAGCCAAAGTCCACCTAACCACAGACACGTGGACAAGTGCTTGTGGGCAAGGCCGCTACATCTCCTTGACGGCACACTGGGTTAATATTGTGGAAGCTGGGACTCAGTCTGAGCGAGGGACGGTACACGTCTTTCCCACACCAAGGATTGCAGGCCCTACCTCAGTCAGGGTTTCACCCAAACTCTACAGATCCGGAATGTCATGCTCCTCAGCCTCCTCCTCCTCCTCCTCCTCCAGCGCATCCTCATCCACTTTACCCTCCACACCAGTCCCAAGCTGGAAGCACTGCAGCACTGCCTCTGCGAAGTGGCAACAGGCTGTGCTGAAGCTAATATGCATAGGTGTCAAACCCCACAATGCAGAAGAGGTGTGGACAGCTCTGAAACAGCAGGCAGATCACTGGCTCACACCTCTGAACTTAAAGCCAGGAAAGGTCGTGTGTGACAATGGCCGGAACCTGGTGGCAGCTTTGAGGAGAGGCCAGCTGACGCATGTTCCATGCGTGGCCCATGTGCTCAACCTGGTGGTTCAGCGGTTTCTAAAGTCATACCCAGAGCTGTCTGATCTGCTGTTAAAAGTTTGCCACATGTCTGCACATTTTCGCAAGTCACCTGCTGCTTCAGCCGGCCTTGCCGGCTTTCAGCGCCGTTTGCATCTTCCGGCCCACAGACTGGTGTGTGATGTCCCGACGCGTTGGAATTCAACTCTGCACATGTTGGTCAGGATATGTGAGCAGAAGAGGGCAGTACTACCTGCATCACCTAAGCCGTCGGGGAATGGGTCAAACTCCACACATACCTCCGCCAGAGGTAGGGGAACAGTCTTTACGATGTGGGACAGTTTTCTCAGCCCCTCACGTACCACAGCCCCTGAGGTGCGGGGTAGTGCCACAAGAAATGCTAAGTTTGGCCAGATGTTGAAGGAGTACCTTGCAGATCAAACAACTGTACTGCGAGATTCCTCTGTGCCTTACAATAATTGGGTCTCCAAGCTGGACACGTGGCATGAATTGGCTCTCTACGCCTTGGAAGTCCTGGCCTGCCCTGCCGCTAGCGTTTTGTCAGAGCGTGTTTTCAGTGCCGCAGGTGGAATCATTACTGATAAACGCACCCGCCTGTCAACTGAAAATGCTGACAGGCTGACTCTGATCAAGATGAACAAGGGTTGGATTGGGGAAGACTTCACCACACCACCAACAAATGACAGCGGAATTTAAATTTTGTTATGGGAATTTGCCATGTACCTCCACTCACCCATGGGTACACACTTCTGGACTTTGGCTAATCGCTGGACTGCTCCTCCTTCTCCTCATGTGCCACCATGATGACCGCTACAATAGTTAGGCTGTTGTTTCAGGTATACCCCCAGTGGCAAATTTTTTCGCCCATTCTTTTAGAATGGGCATTACAACGACAGGAGACCCGCTCCTTTTCAATGGGAAAAATGTTTTGAGGCCCTCATGCACGTCTATATCCAGGGACAATGTAGAGCCTTCCAATTTTTGGCTGCCCTGCCAAAGGGCTATACTACAATACACCCACTTCAGGTTTACAGGCCCTCATGCATGGGTCATTGTTGAACCTCCCAATTTTTGGCTGCCCTGCCAAAGGGCTATACTACAATACACCCACTTCAGGTTTACAAGCCCTCATGCATGTCTGTATGCATGGGTCATTGTTGAACCTCCCAATTTTTGGCTGCCCTGTTAAAGGGCTATACTACAGTACACCCACTTCAGGTTTACAGGCCCTCATGCATGTGTGTATGCATGGGTCATTGTTGAACCTCCCAATTTTTGGCTGCCCTGCCAAAGGGCTATACTACAATACACCCACTTCAGGTTTACAGGCCCTCATGCATGTCTGTATGCATGGGTCATTGTTGAACCTCCCAATTTTTGGCTGCCCTGCCAAAGGGCTATACTACAATACACCCACTTCAGGTTTACAGGCCCTCATGCACGTCTGTATCCAGGGGCATTGTTGAACCTCACAATTTTGGACTGCCCTGGTAAAGGAAAATACTACAATATACCCACTTCATCAAAATGGGCACATTATGTCAAGACAGGGCTTCATGTACGTTTCTTCTCAGGGACATCGGAGTGCCGCACAATGTTTTCACGTAAAATTTTTCATGTAATCACAAAAAGTAACATACACCAGCTGTATAGCACTATTGGATATGTGCCCTTAACATTTCCACCCTGAATGTTCATTTTGGTGTCATTTTGGAAGGTTTTCTGGTGACTCCGTAAAATTGGCGTGAAACTCGGACAACATTGTTCACAGCTGTGAATTTTGAGTGAGAAATGCTTACAGGGGTCTTCCCCATGGTGTTGCCATGTCATTTGAGCACTCTTCTGAGACTTTTGTGACATTTTTAGGGTTTCTACATGCTGCCGGCGGTCATTTCATAAAAATACTCGGGTCTCCCATAAGATAACATTGGGCTCGGTCAGGGCCGGCTCCAGGTTTCTGTGGGCCCCGGGCGAAAAAGTCTCAGTGGTTTCCTTTAGTACATATCATGGACTATAATATATATATTGCCGCACACTTACCGCAAGCCCCATAGACAATGCATGGGGCTTGCCGCAAATGCGTAGCAAGTGCAGCCGCTAGGCGGAAAATGCGGCAGATGCGGATCGTTTTACCACAACTGCCACATTTTTAAAAAAACGCCTATGTGAAGGCAGCCTTACAGGAACAGTGACTGCCGAAACCAGCAAGAGCTGTTTCTGACAGTGAGTATATTACACGTTGTTAGGAGCGGGCTAAGGTGCTTTTGCATTCCCTTGCGCTTTTTAAAAATACCCTTCAAATGCAAAATGTTGCATTTTTGTGCGTCTGAGGATGCTTGGTATATACGCAAGCATTCTCAAGCACACAAATAATGAAAGCAGCTCAATGGAGCCACACTGCCATATGGGTGGCACCGCAGCCAAGCGGAGTGTCTGGCCGTCCGGATCTCTCTTTCTCCTCACCTCTCTTCTCGCTGCTCCGGTCTCCTCCGGTCACTCTGCACATATCAGCACAGTCATGACAACATCGTGCCCCCTATGCTGAGCTGCAGAATGCAGACAGCGGCAGAAGAGACTATGGAGAAGAATGCTGCTGGCAAAGGTGGCTGAGACTATAGGAGCGGAATCCGCTCCATACACCTCCTACGCACGCGGCTCTGCTCCATACACCTCCTACGCACGCGGCTCTGCTCCATACACCTCTTACGCACGCTGCTCTGCTCCATACACCTCCTACGCACGCGGCTCTGCTCCATACACCTCCTACGCACGCGGCTCTGCTCCATACACCTCCTACGCACGCGGCTCTGCTCCATACACCTCCTACGCACGCGGCTCTGCTCCATACACCTCCTACGCACGCGGCTCTGCTCCATACACCTCGTACCCACGCGGCTCTGCTCCATACACCTCGTACCCACGTGGCTCCGCTCCATACACCTCATACCCACGCGGCTCCGCTCCATACACCTAGTACCCACACGGCTCCGCTCCATACCCCTCGTGCACACACGGCTCCGCTCTGTACACTTAGTACCCACATGGCTCTGCTCCATACCCCTCGTACACACACGGCTCTGCTCCATACACCTAGTACACACTGGGCTCCGCTCCGTACACCTCGTACACACATGGCTCCGCTCCGTACACCTTGTACACACATGGCTCCGCTCCGTACACCTAGTACCCACTCGGCTCCGTTACATACACCTAGTACACACTCGCCTCTGCTACATTCACACTGTAAATCCCTCCTGACCCCACACATAAACTTCACCAAATTGCCATACACCTAGTACACACTCACCTCTGCTACATTCACACTGTAAATCCCTCCTGACCCCACACATAAACTTCACCAAATTGCCATACACCTAGTACACACTCACCTCTGCTACATTCACACTGTAAATCCCTCCTGACCCCACACATAAACTTCACCAAATTGCCATACACCTAGTACACACTCACCTCTGCTATATTCACACTGTAAATCCCTCCTGACCCCACACATAAACTTCACCAAATTGCCATACACCTAGTACACACTCACCTCTGCTACATTCACACTGTAAATCCCTCATGACCCCATACATAAACTTCACCTAATTGCTATGCTGGCCATCATGATGCTCAGAGTCCTGCATACACTGAGGAGCTGGTCATGTGACCCCTGACTCCACCCTCCATTGACATCATCACAGGTCCTGTCAGCTCAGAGTGTGCAGCTCTGTTGGCTCCCACGGAGGGAGATCTCCGGAGCTGCAGGAAGCTGAGTGCGCCCTCCCTGCAAATGACCCCCCAGCTGCCCCCTGTATATGGCCCTGGCTGTGGGGGCAGTGTGCTCAGGGGCCCCTGAGGCTAGGGTCACACTTGCATTGTGACCCTAGCCTGGTGTAAGTATTTTCGGCTGCAGCACATAGCTTTTAATGCTATGCGCTGGAGCCCATAGAAACCCGATGTTTACCATGCCAACCATTGGTTGTCAATGTAAACATCGGGTTTCTATGGGCTCCGTTGCTGGCAGCGCATAGCATTAAACGCTCTGCGCTGCAGCAGACAATACTTGCGTCAGGCTAGGGTCACAATGCAAGTGTGACCCTAGCCCTCAGGGGCCCGGTGGGCCCCCTCCAAGCAGTCGGGTCCCGGCACTTGCCCGGGTGCCCTGGTGCTGACGCCGGGCCTGGGCTCAGTGCTCGGGCCGAGTACACAAGTATCTTGGGATGCTTGGCCCGAGCATCGAGCACCCGAGAATTTTGGTACTTGCTCATCACTAGTTATTATCTCAGAAAATTAAAGTTGGGAGAATGAAGGGTTAAAAAGTGTGCTACCGTATTCCACGAGAAATCAAAGGGTGAATATAATATTGATTTATTAGTCAATGTGTTACAGAGCTCCCAGAAACGCCCTGCCTGAAATATGGCAATTTTACATTGATTTGGCCTTTGGAAGTGGCCAGGGAGCCCTGAAACACATTGACCAAAAAAATCAATATTAAATTCACCCTTTGGTGTCTCCAGGAACACAGCATCCTGTTTTTCAACCCTTCATCCTCCTTACTCTATATGCACAATTCTGGGGACTGCAACAGATGTGATATGCTTTTCTAGTGGTTGTGACTTTCACAACCACACATGGCGAGCGTCTGATACCTATCTAGGTAATATTTTATCTCTCAGATCCTTCATCCTTCCTACTTTAATTTTCTGAGATAATGGCCTTTGGATTTTCATTGGCTGTAAGCCATAATCATCAACATTAACATAAATAAACACTTGAAATAAATCACTCTGTGTGTAATGACTCTATATATAATATATGTGTTTCACTTTTTTGTATTGAATTGCTGAAATAAATGAACTTTTTGATGATATTCTAATTCATTGTAATGCACCTGCATTGTATAGACTATAATGGATGGTAGTGTGATGCATAGGGTAAATAGGTAAATATGTATATATTAAGACAAATGAGTGGATGAAGTAGTATAAAACTGGCCACTACAATACGTTTTTATTTTGTTTTTGAAATGCTTTTTCGAAGGACAGTTTTCTCACAAAGCTGCAAGCAAAGTCAATGAGAATGAGAAAAAGTTTGTGCACGTTGTTTATTTTTTCCCTGCAGATTTAGTGTTGAAATAAATCTGCAGGATATTTATTCTTTCAGTCTTTTTTTTGCTTTTTTTTTCAACCCCAGAATGCATGAAAAATTGGTGGACAAAAGCATGCAAATAATGCATCAAATGTGCTGAAAATCTGGCAAAAATGCTTGTTTTTTCTGCCAAGAGATGCTGATTTGGTGCAGAAGCTTCTGAAACCAAATACTCAATGTGCGTACATGCCCTAAGAGATGAAACTCAATACTTTTGTTCATGAAATGTTTATTGTAACATAATAATTTAATATCAAATATAAAATTTTGGTTTTCTATGCATACATTTTTTGGTGCCATAAAAATGATTTTTCTCAGGGGCGTAACTAGAACAGGTGCAAGGGTTGCGATCACACCAGGGCACTAAAAGTCCCTTTGGCCTATAGAAAAAGACTATTGTTGCTAAAGATTTGTAATCATTGGGGGCCCCATTTGGAGCTTTCGCATCGGGGCCCATGAGCTTCAAGTTACACCATTGAGTTTTCTGTTACTTTTATTTCATTTCTTCCTTTTAGTTTATAGCAGACTTAAGCACTGAATTCTTAGTCCATTGAATTCAATTAGGCAAAGTTAATGTTCATTACAAGAATTTACATTGCATTGGCCCTGGTTACTTAACCTTTAATTACCCTGATTTACCAGCATTACAAAAGTGCTCTAAGCACTGCCTTACAAATTATGCTTTCCCAGACCATTTTCAACACCCAAGATGTGTGAAACATGAGAATGAAATGAATACAGAAATGTTTCTTCATCTTGTGTTTTTTCTCTTACAAGGACGTTCACTGGTGAAATTCTAGACTAAGAGATCTTGGCTAATCCCGAAAGAATTTTCAGTATATTTTAAATATAATGCCATGGCCATATTCTAGATATTCAATTTTTTTGGTTGTTTCTTCCTCCCTTCCTCCAAGACCCATAATGTTTTTATTTTTTCCTCAATATAGCCTGTTATATTGTTGTATAATATGTAATTATATTATGTTAATATGTTTCTTGCAGGACAAGATGACACCATTCACTTTAGAATATAGTGTAAAAAAAATTCAAAAGTAGTGAAATTACAGAAAACGTGCAACTTTACAATTACTTTTAGTCTTGATTAATTTTTTATATACCATGTTCACTATATGGTGAAACTGACCTGGCAGTATGATTCTCACGCTCAGTAGAAGTATGTTGATACCAAATATTGAAGCACAAAAAACATAGTCAAACAAACGTGAAAAAATACTCTTTTGTAAAGAAAAACATTAAAAACCAAGTGCTGGTAAAAAAGTAGTAAAAACAGGGTATTTAGTTGATGCGTTTTTTGCAAAAAATGTATGCTAAGCTGCTCTACCTGTCCACGGTATCCCTTGTCAGAGCAGTCCCTATCTGATGTATTCAAAGAACCTGACCATGTGTATTAGTACCTACATGAGCAGGGTCCAGACTGATCCAAGGTCTGACATGGACTGAATGCAGAAAGCAGCTAATACTGTATCACTCAATCTTTACATATTTTGTTTCATGTACAGCCCTTGTTATACATTATTTAAGAATTTTATTTTACTAACCACCTTTTTCCAAGACCTAAATATTTGATTGATCCTTTTGGACATTGTGTCATACATACATTGGCTTATTATTGCAGACTTTATTCATTCAAGACTTGTGGATGTATTGGATTTCTTACTTGGTACTCCTCGCTTTGATGTATTTTAGTGTTATATATATTGTTATTACATGTAAATTATATATAATATTTTTTTTCTATTTTACTTAATTTGAATATAGTACTCCATTGTGTGTTTTCATACACGAACAAGTGCAATCCAATAAAACATTGTAAATCATTCATCCAGTGTCCATCTGTTATTTTTTCCTCACCCATGACAAGGAAAAAGCAGCATGGCAGTGAGTCACGGATCACACAGCCATACAAGTGTATGGGTGTGTGAAACATCGCAATGCAGTATACAACAAGGCCGGCAATGCAGGAGATAGAGAGATTAGTCTCTCTCTCTCCTCCGCAGCTGTGATTCGATTGTAGGATCGGATCCCAGCATACTGACACTCGTTTCCCACTCGTAGCAGAGCAGGAGCCAAGGGTCATTAGCATATTGCATCAAATAGTCATGCATCGGATGCCATACGCTGGTGGAAGCCTGGCCTAAGTGGGACCGTGCTGTCTGAGTGACAGCAAACTCCTAGCCAGAATACTATGTTTTTTCTTTGTGAAATTGTTTGTACTTATCTACCAGGATGATGAAGATGAATCAAGTGTGGACATTTTAGCAATGCAATGATTTCAAACATACAATCAAGTAAACTCTCAATGGGTTTCAGAGAATGAAAAGAAAGCTGCATAAATGACCCAGCCAATCACCTGACCTTAATCCAATAGAAAATTTATGGAAGCAACTTAATATCGGAGTTCATAGAAGGAGTTCCTGGGATCTTCAGAATTTGAATAGTGTTTGTGTGGAAGAATGGGCTAAAATCAAACATGAGCAATGCATGAGAGGAATTTCTCCATACAGGAGGTGTCTTGAAGCTGTCATCACCAACAAAGGTAAAGTACGAATCATTAAACATATTTTCCCTGTATCATTTCTCATTATTACACATCACTAAATTTATGGACATCTATGGATTGATTTCTTTGCTTGGAAAAATTTGATGGGTTGCTTACAATATCTGGTGAGAAATTCATGTCAGTAACGCCTTTAGAAATATATTTACCGTATATACTCGCGTATAAGCCGCCCCGTGTATAAGCCGACCCCCCTACTTTTGCCCCCAAAACCTGGGAAAACCTATTGACTCGTGTATAAGCTGAGGGTGGACTGCAGCACAGGTATACAGCCCCCAGCAGTGTGGTATACAGGCCCCCCCAGTGGTATACAGGGCTCCACAGTGGTAGTATACAGCAGCCTCCCCAGTGGTATATACAGGCCCCAGCAGTATATACAGAAGCCCCAGTGGTATACAGCAGCCCCAGTGGTGTGGTATACAGCAGCCCCAGTGGTATACAGCAGCCCCAGTGGTATACAGCTGCCCCCAGTGGTATACAGCAGCCCCAGTGGTATATAGCAGCCCTAGTAGTATATAGCAGCCCCAGTGGTATATAGCAGCCCCAGTGGTATATAGCAGCCCCAGTGGTATACAGCAGCCCCAGTGGTGTGGTATACAGCAGCCCCAGTGGTATATAGCAGCCCCAGTAGTATATAGCAGCCCCAGTGGTATATAGCAGCCCCAGTGGTATATAGCAGCCCCAGTGGTATACAGCAGCCCCAGTGGTGTGGTATACAGCAGCCCCAGTGGTATATAGCAGCCCATGGTATATAGCAGCCCCAATAGTATATAGCAGCCCCAGTGATATACAGCAGCCCCAGTGGTGTGGTATACAGCAGCCCCAGTGGTATATAGCAGCCCCAGTGGTATACAGCAGCCCAGTGGTATATAGCAGCCCCAGTAGTATATAGCAGCCCCAGTGGTATACAGCAGCCCCAGTGGTGTGGTATACAGAAGCCCCAGTGATATATAGCAGCCCCAGTGGTATACAGCAGCCCCAGTGGTGTATAGCAGCCCCAGTGGTGTATAGCAGCCCCAGTGGTATATAGCAGCCCCAGTGGTGTGGTATACAGCAGCCCCAGTGTATATACAGCCAGTGGTATAGCCCCATGTATACAGCAGTCCCAGTGGTGTATAGCAGCCCCAGTGGTGTATAGCTGCCCCAGTAGTATATAGCAGCCCCAGTGTGGCCCCCAAATGCTGGCACTCGCCCCCCCTGTGTAAGCCCCCCCTTGCTGCTTAATTACCACCCCGGTCTTCTGCACCGCCCGGTTCCTTCTGTGCTCCGTCCTCCATGCTCCCGTCCGGCTGCATCCGGGATCCCCGGCCGTCGCAGTTATGATGACGTCATCGTGCGACGGCCGGGGATCCCAGATGCAGCCGGACGGGAGCATGGAGGACGGAGCACAGAAAACCGGCGGTGCAGAAGACAGGGGATGGTAAGGTAAGTAGCGGGGGGGCCCTTACAACAGAGGGGGGGCGAATGCCAGCATTTGGGGGCCACTGGGGCTGCTATACACCACTGGGGCTGCTGTATACTGTATTGAGCCGTGTATAAGCTGAGGGGGGGACTTTTCAGCCCAATTTTTGGTGACTTGTTCAATACTTATTTCACGTACTGTGTATGCAGTTATGAAAAAGATATGAAGGTACCGTTCAAAGGCTAAAGTAAAAATGTAGTTGTATAATACTTGTATTATATTAGTATTAGTATGAGGAATTGAGGAAACACGCATTTGAGGATGAGGTTTAAGTTGAGTTAAAGCCAGTGTTTATTTTCTACATTCATCTTATTATGTTACATATGTTATTATAAGTGAACTCTTCCCAGAGATGTAAGTTCGACTAATTGTCCTGTAGGGAGACAAAGATTCTGAGATAGTTCTACAGATTTTACTACTAGTTTCTAAAATTGTTTTGACTGTTGATTTGAGAATGCTTAAAAAGATGAAAAAAAAAATACTTGATTTGCCAGACAGCAAACTGATCAGATTATCAATATCAGGCTGAACGACCTGAATCAGCTGAAGTCGGCTATTTCAAACGATCAGCTGATCAGCTGATTATTTGGAATAGCCAGTGGGAAAGCCGGCAGTGACAAGACTTTTGTCACCACCAGCTTTTTCAAATGATCAGCTGATGCTGAAATAGCTGAAGGGAAAGCTGGCGGTGACAAGACACCACCGGCTTTTTCAGATGATCAGCTGATGCTTTAGCTGAGCGCACAGGAAAACACTGCAGACAGTGTTTCCTGTGTGCTTTGATAAAGTGCACGTCCTGTGTGGCCGCTGCTAAGGTAAAGAAAGGGTTTCTATGGGGCAGCACTGGTATAGGCAGCTCATAGCGTTAACGCTATGTGCTGCGGGGGAAAATTCTGAATTGTTAGCAGAGGCATCAGGTGTGGGTCACCCACCAAGTGTGACCCTAGCCTAAGGGAGGCTAAACCAGTTATGAGGTTAACAGAGCAATCACTTTTTCACACAGGGTCCAAAGACCGTGATTTACAAACTGAATTTTGCATTTACTTGTATCTTTGTCTAATATTAACATTGGTTTAGTGATCTGAAACATTTAAGTGTGACAAACATGAAAAATAATAAGAAATCAGGAAGGGGCAAACACCTTTTCCCACCACTGTATTTACATGTGTGTAAAACTATATGCAATCTTTAAATTAATCTGCGTTTGATGGTTTTGTTTAAACCATCAGGATTTAAATATTTGTTTTTTGTTATATTTTTTTGAAATAACATTGAAATACATCATAGGAATTGTCTTGCAGGACAATCATGAATGCTTTACTAATAGCATAAGTAATAATTTGTGAAATAAACAATCAAAAGAAAATACAAAAGGAAAAACATAAAATCAAATTAGGATAAATTGAGATACAGAAACATATAGACAATGCACACTGATCTGTATTTATAACAGGAATATTAAGAGATCCAAGAAGTTATCAATAACCTGTGAAGGTTAGTTATATTTGCTGAAAGAACTATTTTTCCAGATATCCCAGTTTTGGTCATTGGACATTGTAGTTTGAATATCCATTAAGTTTCCTTCATATTTAATGTTTAACTCCTGTTTAGTGAATCTATCGGGATCTGTTCTATGGGTCTCCATTTTACTAAATTAAAGTTCCCATTGTGTTTAATTGTTATATGTCAGGAAAAGTTTAGTTTTAAAAAGCCTAATAAGTTAATGTTACTTTGAATCATTGTAGTTGTGTATAAAAGAAATGTCATACTAACAAATGCTAAATACTTTTTATATAAAAATAAGAACTACTGACAAATGTATTATTTATCATTATTGGTGATAAGCAACTGTACACATTATTTAACACTAGGCCTTTAAGTATCATGTTTTCTCTCTGGGTTCCTTCAGGTACCCACACTTATTAATACAGTTTCCAAAGGGTTAATTTAATTTCCTTTTATGAAATTGTCCTTAATTTCTGAGAGGGGACATTAAGGTGACAGGAGCTGATATTTGACAGTAACAATCTCTGTCAATACTTTGTAATACATTGCATAAGCAACACCATTTGGAATTTCATGATTAAAAATAAGCTACCATAGATGACAATTTTGTTCCAAATTAATAATATTGAAAAATCTTTAAAATAAAATATTTCCTAAAGAATTTTAATGGATTATCTAAAATTCTAACTCTCTCATGTCGGAAAATTGAACAGGAAAATAGCAGGCAATGAAGTGGGAAACTAGTATAAATGTGATTTCACAACCAATCACATAAAACAGTTTCAATGAAATAAATCCTAGATCTAATTGCATTGGTATAAACATAAAAGACGTTATAAATATAGATAGCGTTCTGCCAGCATTTGTTCAGGTTGCGCTATAGGGAATTATTCAAGTGCTGCTTTCTGTTTTATATTATGAATAGAATATTGTCTTTCTGCTTAAGAAGTGTGTAGGCAGACCCTAAGAAGTCTTTTCTGCTGAAAAACCTTTGACTTCCCACAATCTTGAAGAATGGCTGTTTCAAATACCTTTAACTCCTACCATAAGCTAGCTTTAATAACACAATTAAACTATGCAAACTAATGGTACCGTCACACATAATGATATCGTTGCCGGAATCGTTCAAAAGTCACATGTTTAGTGACGCATGAACGATGTCGAAATAAGATCATTGCGTGTGACACTACTAACTATCAGTCGGCTGATCGTTGATCGTTTGATTTGAGGACAGGACCTTAAATCTATCGTTGGTCGCCTGCTGGACACGCAGCATCGCTGCGTCTGACACCGGGAGACTAGCGATGAACGAGCTCCCAGCGCCCCACAGTATATGCTTGGAGCTCGTATCCATGGTAAGCATCGGGTTACTAAGCGCCACGCGGCACCTAGTAACCAGATGTGTACCATGGTTAGCAGCAATCTGAACGATGTTGTTAGCAATCTAGCTTGCATGAGATCGCTAACAATGAATTGAAGTGTGTGACGGCACCTTAATACTTTTATACATTCATATTCCAGTTAAATCATGGACAAATGAATTCTTAGAAGTCCATGAACAAGGACTCCAAAGTGCAGTATTTAATGTTATAGATGTGAAGCTTATTACTCTTGAAAAATCTTTGCAAGATGTGCATATATATATATAACATAGGCCAGAGACACCCTGTGTGAAATGCATGTGAGATATTTGCATGGGTCTCACATGTCTCACCCATCACAGCACCAACTCTATGGACAGGAGCCTGTCAGCTGCATGCGTTTGTATGCAGCTGGCGTAATCCTCTACATAGAGTCGGTGGCCGTGCAGGGTGAGGCATGCGAGACTCGTGTGAGTATCTCGCATGCATCTCGCTCAGTGTGTCTCTGGCAATATATTGTAGCTATGAATTTCAAGATCATTAAGGAAAAATTTCCATCCAATAAAATTTGGCCACTTAAAATGATTGGAAATGTTTTTTTAAATTTACATTGCAGTAAATGACAATCATGGCCGAAAGTGTTGGCACCCTTGAAATTGTTCCAGAAAATGAAATGTTTCTCCCAGAAAGTTATTAAAATTATACATACACACATGTACACATGTTTATTTCCTTAGTGGGTATTGAGACAACACAAAAAAATAACAGAGGGAAAAAAGGCAAATTGAACATAATTTTACACAAAACTCCCAACATGAGCAGTCATTTTTTTGCCTCAATGCAGTGATTGCAAAATCATTCAATCTCCCATAAAAATGCATTTTTTTTGTATCAAGCCAGTTTTCCCAAAAAAGGCTGTGCTTAGCTTCAAACCAGAGATTGCCAAATTCTTTAGTTTGTTCTTTAAAGGCATTTATTTTGCCTCAAAGCAGAGATTGCTAAATCCTTCACTTTCTCCTAAAGGCTGTGTTTGGTCTCCAACCAGGGATTGCCAAATCTTTCAGTTTGTACTAAAAAGGCTGTGTTTTGTCTCAAATAAGTGCTTTCCAAATCTGTGTTCATAAAACATGAGTGGGAAATTCTTAGGTTGTGGTGGAAAAGGGAAGGGGAATAGGCATGGTGGAAGGGGGAGTAAGCTTGGTGTTTGAGGTGTATGTGGGGCAGGTGCTACTGCTAATGTTACTGAAAGCTGTACTGAACAAACACTGGTTCATCATATCCCAAGCGAAGTGACAACTTCTGTAACTGGACAGCCTACTTCAGTCTTTTTTTTTTATAGCCAACAGCAGAGTAATACGAGTTGTGGATTGGGCCGAGAAAAAGTTTTTGCTACAGTCCATGGCAAGTGCTGCATCAAGTGGCCTGGCCTCCTATTCCTCCACTTAAACATCACAAACAGTGCATTCCTCAAAAGTAGTGCCCAAATTACCCATGTGTCACCCCGTGTCACAACTCTCCAACTGCACAATTGATTGTGGGGAAACGCAGATGGGCGATTTTGCCGAGATGTTCACATATTCTTTTCCATGGGCATCAGAGGTCTGCTCCAAAGATTCACATACTCCAGAGGAGGAATGCATCTGCACCAATGTACAAAATCTTTTGGAGTTGGATGTGGGAACAGACAAAGTAGGATCTCAGCAGAATCTAGACCCTCGTCATCAGACGTTAACTCCCGTGGGCAGAGGTAATGGTGATAATGAGAGTCAACTACTTGAGGAGCACCAACACTGTACTGTTAACCACATTTTGGAAACTACACCCCTCTGGGAATTTATATACAGGTTTAGTAATGATTTTGACTCCATGGTAGCTTTCCAAAAACAAGCAACAATGAATGTTGCAGAGTGACAAATTTGAATCTTCCATTGTAGTGCCAAGTAGATTGTAGCAACCATACATTGTACCCTAAAAGATTGTCCCTAATACATGTTTCTGGTGACATCCACCCTGTAGGATATATGGGTTTAACTAAAGAAATGCCAAATATGTGGATGGCAAATGTGATTTAATGATTCAATGTCGTTAAGATATCACCAACGATCTCACGGGAGCGCCGTCATTAGGACATCTTTTTGACATCATTGGTGAGATGACACACGTCTAGATATCGTGAACGACGCACCAACGATGTGGCGAGCAGCTATCGTTCGCACAACCCAGTGAATTATATTTGTTCACTGTTGTGAATAGGGGAAGTCATTAACGAAATCGTTATCACGGTGTCACACACAAGGATGCAGCAGATTGGCTGATCGAGGATTGTCTGATTTGAGAACATGTTCTCAATTCTGCGATCAATGATCCAACGATTTATCGTAGTCGTATCTTGGTGTAACACGCAACGACGTCCTAACGATGTCATTTGAACGACTCCAAAATCGTGACGTTTGAGTGATGTCGTTCATGATCTCATACCGTGTAATGGGGCCTTTATGCACACTGTAGGATTCAGAAGGGATTTGGTAGTGCACGTTTTTATGGGTAACTTTTGGAGGAAAGCCATAGCTCCCTTCCTGAACCTTTGTGCTAACAGTAATGTAAAACCTCCATTTATTTACATTGACAGATAGTGTGCCAGAGTGAGGACTT
Source organism: Allobates femoralis (assembly GCA_033576535.1). Lineage (NCBI taxonomy): Eukaryota > Metazoa > Chordata > Amphibia > Anura > Aromobatidae > Allobates > Allobates femoralis. The sequence goes on from JARQOC010000004.1 coordinate 259,135,474, forward strand.
GTTTTTTTCTGGATTAAATTCAAGCTTTTATTGGGAGCATTTTATATACAGTATATACTCGAGTATAAGCCGACCCGAGTATAAGCCGGGGCCCCTAATTTTACCATCCAAAACTAGGGAAATGTATTGACTCGAGTATAAGCCTAGGGTGAAAAATGCAGCAGACCTCCATCCTGTTATATAGCCCCCCATCCTGGTATACAGGACCCCCTCCTTAGTAGTATACAGGCCCCCCTCCTTAGTAGTATACAGGCCCCCCACCTTGTAGAATACAGGCCCCCCTCCTTGTTTCATACAGGCCCCCCTCCTTAGGAGTATACAGGCCCCCTCCTTAGTAGTATACAGGTCCCCTCCTTAGAAGTATACAGACCCCCCTCCTTAGTAGTATACAGGCCCCCCTCCTTAGTAGTATACAGGACCCCTTCCTTAGTAGTATACAGGCCCCCTCCTTAGTACTATACATGCCCCTTTCCTTAGTAGTATACAGGCCCCCTTCCTTAGTAGTATACAGGCCCCCTCCTTAGTAGTATACAGGCCCCCCTCCTTAGTAGTATACAGGCCCCCCTCCTTAGTAGTATACAGGCCCCCTCCTTAGTAGTATACAGGCCCCCCTTCTTAGTAGTATACAGGCCCCCTTCCTTAGTAGTATACAGGCCCCCCTCCTTAGAAGTATACAGGCCCCCTCCTTGGTAGTATACAGGCCCCTTTCCTTAGTAGTATACAGGCCCCCTTCCTTAGTAGTATACAGACCCCCTCCTTAGTAGTATACAGGCCCCCCTCCTTAGTAGTATACAGGCCCCCTTCCTTACTAGTATACAGGCCCTCCTCCTTAGTAGCATACAGGCCCCCTTCCTTAGTAGTATACAGGCCCCCTCCTTAGTAGTATACAGGCCCCCTCCTTAGTAGTATAAAGGCCCACTCCTTAGTAGTATACAGGCCCCCCTCCTTAGTAGCATACAGGCCCCCTTCCTTAGCAGTATACAGGCCCCCTCCTTAGTAATATACAGGCCCCCTCCTTAGTAGTAAACAGGCCCACTCCTTAGGTAGTATACAGGCCCCCTCCTTAGATAGAATACAGGCCCCCTCCTTAGTAGTATACAGGCCCCCATCAGTGATCTACAGCCCCCCCTCCTTAGTATCTGTCCTCCAGGCTGCGGCACACATTAAAATAACAAACCTTTTATACATCACCTTTCCGGCGACTCCTTGCTGGCAGCGCCACTCCTCCGGTCTTCAAGCTTCTTCCTGCTTGTGCCGGCTTCTATTCCTGTGGCCGACGCAGCAGTGATGACATCATCGCTGCTGAGCCGGTCACATGATAAAAAAATGTTGTCGCCCACAGAAAGTAATATGATATTCAAACAAATAATTAACTTAAAATATAAATATATGTTGCATAACATTGGTGAATGAAGTTGTGGTGCTATTAGAGTCATATTTAGTATTTTGTGTGACTTCCATGAGCTTGAAAGACTGCATGCATGCGGTTCAACAATAATTCATATAATTTATTAATGAAGTCATCAGGAATAGCAAAGAATGCAGTCTTACATGCCTACCAGAGTTCATCTAGATTCTTTGGTTTTGTCTTCCAAGCTTCCTCTTTCATTCTACCCCAAACATGCTCAATGATGTTCATGTCTGGTGACTGGGCTGGCCAGTCCTTTAGCACCTTGATCTTTTTTGCCTGGAGAAACTTTGTTGTAGAGATGGATGTATGAGATGGAGCACCATCCTGCTGCAGAATATGACCCCTTTTATGATTTGGAATGGAAGAGGTAGCTAATACTTCTTGATATTTTAGGCTATTGATACTGCGTTCCACCTTGTAAATGTTTCGCACACCCCCATACTGAATGTAACCCTAGACCATGATCTTTTCACCACCAAATTTAACTGTTTTCTGGGTGTATTTTGGATCCATAAGGGCTCCAGTAGGTCTCCTGCAGTATTTACGGTGGCTGTGGTGTAATTCTACTGAAGATTCATCAGAGAAATCCACCTTCTGCCATTTTTCCAGCATTTAGCAGGCTGTGGGGCTTTGCAAATGCCACACGGCTTTTTATTTGCCTTTTGTTTAGTGCTGGCTTCTGGCCACTGATTTGACAATTTCGAGACAGAATCCTACAAACTATTCTAGTTGACACAGGGACTTGAGGTGACCAGGCCTTTCGGAGCTCTGTTGCAGTTGAATATGGGCTTGCTTTGGATTTTCTAACTAACAAATGTTCCTCCTGAGCAGTTGTCTTGCGGGGTCTGCCGGACCTGGGCTTGTCAAACACATCTCCAGTCTCTTCAAATCTTTTTTAAATTCTTGTACTTGATGCTGAAACACATTAAAGGTGTCAGCCACCTCTACAGTGGATCTGGTCTTCAGCCTCTTGATAATCAAGGCTTTGGTCGCAGGGTGGATTTTTGCCATGTTTTCATAGCTCAAGTTGCAGTTCAAGTGAAGGTCAGGGTTGCTGGGTTTCTTTTTATACACACCCACTAATTAACCGATCATTTACTGAGCACAGGTGAGGATGAGTGCATTATATGACCAGGCGACAAAACTTTTTGTCTTCCTAAAATCTGACCATTCTGTGTTCATTAAATGATCAATATTTCAGCATTGATGACAATTTATTTTCTTAACTTAAACCACATTTGGGAGGGTGTCAGCTTTCAAAAGAGTAATTTATAAAACCAATGGATGAATTTAACGTCAGGTTATAAGCTTTTATTTACATAACATGGATAAGCGACATAACTTTTGTCAGGGACTTTAAACCTAGCACTTTCATTGAGGTTCCATCATTAACTCTAATGGCCACTTTACACGCGGCTACATTTCTAGCTTATCCACAGGTAACTTACTGGCTGCAGTGAAATCATGGAGACATGGTTCTATATTGTTGCTGTGTACAAATGGAATACTGTCTCCATGATTTCACTGCAGCCAGTAAGTTACCTGTGGATAAGCTAGAAATGTAGCCGCGTGTAAAGTGGCCATAAATGATGAGATTCAGGTGACACCCCCTAGGGTTCCATTCACTATAATGGGGCAGCAGGGTTACTCTGGATTCTGACTGGCCTATGTTCAGCTGTGTGCTTTTCAAAGTGCACAAAACTGTGGTTGACTGCACTTTTATGAAAGCTTAGTAGGATGGACAATGCCAGATCATGGGCTAGACATAATAAAAATGTTCAAACAAGATAGCAAAAAGAAACTATTCTAGGGCATATTGCATCACACAACGAATATAAATATATGCACATACACAATGGAACCCCGTTACATGTTAATAAAAGACAATTTTATCATATATATTGTATAGCATATATACCGTAGTTAAAAAATAATTGAGAGGGGTCAATAACAAGGATAACAATGTCCACAATGTATGTATATCAAAATGATCACACACAAAAAGGTATGCTATATAATACCAGAAAAGTATCACAGAAAAGAGCTACATAATACACAGTTTACAATGAATAATCAATAATTCTCAATAAGTACATAGAGTGCTGGGAATATGAAGTATAAGGGTATGTACTCCCGGTCTGGGGGAGCTGCATGTTGGATGCATGATAGGAGGAGCTGCGTGATAGGAGGACATCGGGATGAAAGTGGATGACAGATGGGACTTCTGAATTATGTAAGTAGACTAGATGTGTGCATTGGGAGGGCGGTGATGTCACAATGGGGGCAGGCTCTGTGGCACATGGAACAGCCTCTCCCCCATGCTCTGCCACCCCTGTCCACTCTTTCTCTCCCCCTTGTGCTGTCTCCTTCCCTCAATGCTCTCTCCTTTGACCTGCATCCCCCTTGTGCATTGTCTTTGCCCACCTTATGCACTGCCTCTGCCCACCTTTTGCGTTGACTCTGCTACCTCGTGCTCTGTCTCTCTGCCCACTTCATACTCTGTCTCTCTGCCCACCTCGTGCTTTGTCTCTCTGCCCCCCTTGTACTCTGTTTCTGTGCCCCCCTTTTGCTCTATCTCTGTGCCTCCCTCGTGCTCTCTCTCTGTGCCCTCCTCGTGCTCCATCTCTCTGCTCCCCTTGTGCTCTGTTTGTCTGCCCCTCTTCTTCTCTGTCTCTGTGCCCCCCTTGTGCTATGCCTCTGTGCCCCCTTTATGCTCTGTCTTTGCTATTTTTTTCTGGACTGCCTATTATTACTCACTGAAAACACTTTTTTTGTTTCTTTTTGCAAAAAAAATCTGCATCACCATATTTTGAGAACTATAATTTTTGTAAGTTTATGCCAACAGAGTCATGTGAGGGTTCATTTTTTGCAGGATACGTTGACATTATTATAGGTACCATTTTCGGGCACATAACATTTTTGGATTGTTCAAATTCCAATTTTTGTTATGCAGAATTGGATAAAGCACTAAAAAGGAAAGAGTGCACAATAGTGTTAATATGTGGGACTATGTGAGTGCAGCAAATTGTTGAAACCGCTCAACTGTTTGGGTTGTGAGTAGGGATGGGCGAATTTACTCGCTAGGGCTTGTTAATCGGCGAGTAGTAAGGGACTCGCAGGACTCGGTACTCGGTGAGTTTCCCAGCGATTACGCGCACAGAAACGAGCAATGCAAGTCAATGGCAATCCTAGTTTTGTCAGAGTTTACTTTTTCTCACTCGCTAGACTTGCTATATCACATCGCTATGTAGCTTGAATCTCCCCAAAATTGTTTAAAGAATTGCACCGCTTCACGGATACCCGCTGTCAGCAGTGAGTCTGAGCGAGTCTTAGCAATTCTGAGCGAGTCTACGAATCCGAGTCCTGTATTCTGTATTCGGGACTCGCGAATACAGAATCTGTTATGTTCCGACAAAGCTTCCGAGACAGCCTAGCGTGTTAGGTCAGAAAACTTGTGAAGATGGACAAGCATGTTAGCCAATCATATTCAGTAATGCCACAGCCATGTTGGTTGTGGCAGGACTATGATTGGCTTCTGTCCATCGTGATGCCTATGTCATGTATGACAGGCAAGACTGTATATAAGCCTTGCCACCGCCATTTTGGGCACATTTCTGTGAAGATCTGAGCTAGAGCAGGGTGAGGTAGTTGCTGGAGCAGATCATAGGGATTGTCAGTCAGTGTAGAGAACCTTAAAAATTCCTTATATTTACCCCAAACAGCTCTTGTGAGAGCTACCAGGAGGACAGAGGAGTACTGTGTAGAGGACTGTAGGCAGGCAGGGAGGAGCAGCCTTACCAGTGCACACAGGACCGACCTCATAGCTTAGCTTACTCACTCAGCTGTCCTAATAGCTGAAGTCAGAGGCTTAGCTGAGGTACTATTTACAATTTTTTTGCAGCTGATAGATTTTGGGTCCTAAACACCCCTTCAGCTTTATTTTGTCTGTGACAGATCAGTGCGTTGCTGCTCTCCTAGCTGCAAATAGCACGTACGCCACCTACTTGTGCGACTACTTGTGCGCACTTAATAATTTTTTCAGGGACTAGTGTGCTGCTTCACTGCCAAGTGTTAGCACACACTTAACCCGCCAGTAAGTGACGCCTACAGCAACACCTAACTCCATCTCGGTGGCTGTGCGCACTTAATAATTTTTTCAGGGACTAGTGTGCTGCTTCACTGCCAAGTGTTAGCACACACTTAACCCGCCAGTAAGTGACGCCTACAGCAACACCTAACTCCATCTCGGTGGCTGTGCGCACTTAATAATTTTTTCAGGGACTAGTGTGCTGCTTCTCTGACAAGTGTTAGCACACACTTAACCCGCCAGTAAGTGACGCCTACAGCAACACCTAACTCCATCTCGGTGGCTGTGCGCACTTAATAATTTTTTCAGGGACTAGTGTGCTGCTTCACTGCCAAGTGTTAGCACACACTTAACCCGCCAGTAAGTGATGCCTACAGCAACACCTAACTCCATCTCGGTGGCTGTGCGCACTTAATAATTTTTTCAGGGACTAGTGTGCTGCTTCACTGCCAAGTGTTAGCACACACTTAACCCGCCAGTAAGTGACGCCTACAGCAACACCTAACTCCATCTCGGTGGCTGTGCGCACTTAATAATTTTTTCAGGGACTAGTGTGCTGCTTCACTGCCAAGTGTTAGCACACACTTAACCCGCCAGTAAGTGACGCCTACAGCAACACCTAACTCCATCTCAGTGGCTGTGCGCACTTAATAATTTTTTCAGGGACTAGTGTGCTGCTTCACTGCCAAGTGTTAGCACACACTTAACCCGCCAGTAAGTGATGCCTACAGCAACACCTAACTCCATCTCGGTGGCTGTGCGCACTTAATAATTTTTTCAGGGACTAGTGTGCTGCTTCACTGACAAGTTTTAGCACACACTTAACCCGCCAGTAAGTGACGCCTACAGCAACACCTAACTCCATCTCGGTGGCTGTGCGCACTTAATAATTTTTTCAGGGACTAGTGTGCTGCTTCACTGACAAGTGTTAGCACACACTTAACCCGCCAGTAAGTGAGGCCTACAGCAACACCTAACTCCATCTCGGTGGCTGTGCGCACTTAATAATTTTTTCAGGGACTAGTGTGCTGCTTCACTGACAAGTGTTAGCACACACTTAACCCGCCAGTAAGTGACGCCTACAGCAACACCTAACTCCATCTCGGTGGCTGTGCGCACTTAATAATTTTTTCAGGGACTAGTGTGCTGCTTCACTGCCAAGTGTTAGCACACACTTAACCCGCCAGTAAGTGACGCCTACAGCAACACCTAACTCCATCTCGGTGGCTGTGCATTTGTCAACAATGTCCCAAAAACACCAAATGCCCAAAAAAGAGTTTGCAAAGGGACAGGGACGAGGTCGTGGCCCTAGCAGTCGTGAACAACAAGGCACTGGTAGAAGTAGACAGACGAGGATTGATCGATCCACCTCTCTGCTGTCTAAATTTCCCAGTACTCAACCTAAACGTGTCTTGAGGCCGGAAGAGCAAGACCAAATAACATCTTGGGTGGCTGAAAAGACCTCAACCACTGGTTCATGCAGCACACAATCATCCTTGACACCATATTCAAGTGCCGCTACTGACAACGCGGGGTCATCTAATCCGCAAAATCTTCCTATTTCCTCAAGCCATCGCCAGACAGAGGAAAAGTTTGACCGCGAACTTGGACACTCGGATGATTTATTTGGTTCTTATCAGCCATTCATACAACCTGACCTTTCTTTGTCACTGCCCGACCAGATACTTGAACGTTCTATTCATGGACAAAGTTTGGATTCACCTCGTCCTGAAGAACGTCCCTTTCAACAAAGGCATACACCGTCTCAGGAGGTGGAGGATGATGATGATGATGAGACACACATCTCATCTGGCCAGCCTGAACAGTCACGTTATCCAGAAGACTTTGAGGAGGAGGGGGTGGATGATGAGACCACTGATCCAACCTGGACAATTGACATGCATAGCCAACAGAGCAGCCAGGAGGAGGAAAGTGGGTATGTACCACCGCCTAAAGCACCCAGGCTTACTCCTTTATCCAGAATCCAACCTGTGACAACAGTAGCCCAAATTGTGTCAACTGTTGCACAAACTGTACCAACTGTTGCCCAAACTTTAACAACAGTTGGCCAAACTGTGTCTACAGTTTGTTTTGCCCAGAGTTATCCTCCAGTTCCTCCAACACAACCTAAAGGATGAACATCCATTGTCTGGAAATTTTTTAAAGATAGCCCATCAGTAGCAAATGTCGTTATATGTAACATCTGCTATGCCAGGCTAAGCAGAAGCCAGGGCAAAGCAAACTTGAGCACCAGCAGTATGCGTAAGCACATGACTGTTAAGCACCCAAGTCAGTGGTTGGCCCATCAGGGTTCGACATCAGGGCCTTCTGATCTCAATACCGTTAGGCCACCTCCGATCTGTCCTTCACCATCTACTGTTCAAGCAGCAGCTCCTACTCATACGATCTCCTCACAAGCTGCGTTAGACGAGAGATATGACAGTAGTCAAGTGACTTGTGAGTCTGCCCCAAATGTCCAGTTGTCTGTTCCACAGCTGTATGAGAGGCAGCGGAAGTACCAATCAACACACCCTTTTTCTCAACAAATGACAGAGCAAATTTCTAAGCTGTTAGCTGTTAAAATGCTGCCGTTTAGGCTTGTGGCTACTGAGGCTTTTCGGGAGTTGTTGGCTGTGGCAGCACCGATACTCTGTCCCCAGTCGCTACTTATTTTCACGTACTGCCGTACCCGCGTTACACCAGCACGTGGTTAACAACTTGAAGCGTGCACTAACAAATGCTGTAACCGGAAAAGTTCACCTGACAACTGACACCTGGACAAGTAGTTGTGGACAGGGCAGATACATATCACTAACGGCTCACTGGATCAACCTGGTCGAGAGTGTCCCAAAGTCTAATAGTGGAATATCTGCGATCCTACCAACTCCACGAATAGCGGGCACAACATCATTCCGGGTGTCCGCGTCCTCATATACTTCAACAACACAATGTGCGTCTTCTACTTCCTTGACCACTGCTGACTTGTCCGCAACATCACGTCAAAGTTGGGAGCTTTGCAGTACTGCATCAGCAAGGCGACAACAGGCTCTTCTTAAGCTGATCTGTCTAGGTGACATACCTCACACTGCAACCGAGCTGTGGAAAGGTGTTAAGCAACAGACAGATGAGTGGCTGGCCCCACTGCAACTACAAACAGGTCTTGTTGTCAGCGATAACGGACGAAACCTTGTTGCAGCAATAAAGCTCGGTAACCTTCAACACGTGCCTTGCATGGCTCACGTGCTGAACCTTGTAGTTCAGAAATTCATGAAAAATTACCCTGAGTTATCTGATCTACTAGAGAAGGTGCGTAGAAATTGCGGACATTTCCGACATTCATCCATGGCACTTGCAAGTCTATCTGCCCTTCAACAGCAATTTAATTTTGCCCAAACACAGGTTAATTTGCGACATGCCCACACGATGGAATTCTACATTCCATATGTTGGCAAGGTTCAATGAGCAGCAGAGGGCAATAGCGGAATATCAGCTGCAACATGCCCATCACCCCGGAAGTAATACAAGACACATTGGTACTATGGAGTGGGTCTGGATCGCTGACCTTTGCGAGGTTCTAGAGAACTTCGATTACTGCACAAAACTGGTCAGCAGTGATCAGTCCATTATTAGTCTCACCATCCTCATGCTCTGTTTGCTTAAAGAATCTCTCCTGAATCTTAAAACAGAATCATTGAGGGCACAGCGGAGGGCTATGGAGCCAGATTTTAACATCCACGATCAGAGCCAGCAAAGCCAATTTCAGCCGGCAACATTGGCTGCAGAACAAGACAGTGATGAGGAAGATGAAGACGATTTATTTCTCCATGGTACTGATGTGAACCCTGATGGTACTCACAACCCCAGGTTTATGTCGGTACAGCATGGGTGGGCTGAAGAGGAGGAGGCGGAGACCGATTTTGAGACCATGATGCCTATTGTTCATCAGTCAGGTGACACAGAAGAGATGAGTCTTTGTAGCCTAGCACACATGTCTGACTTCATGTCTCAATAAAAGAGAGGGGGGGGGGACAAGAGGCGCAATAGTGCCCTTATCACTAGACACTAAAACAAGCAGGTGAGAAAAGGGTCCACTCACCTAGTCCAGTTGTGCCACCCACAACTGGTTAGAAGGCCTGATAGAATAAGTGTCCTGATGGCTGCTGCTGGACTTCCACCGGTCTCCACTCGGGTAGACGAAATAGAAGCTCTGGGAAAGGAAGGTGTGTCACAGTCCGCGCTGCCAGGAAATCCGCTCGTGAATAACGCTAGTAGTCGGTGTTCAAATCAATCCTTTTTATTCATCCAACGCGTTTCAACGCCCTCCTGGCGTCTTCCTCAGGGATGCCCCTCCCCACCAAACATCTCATATTTATACACATAGCAATTGCCATAACAAGTGGGTGTTTCCCACCATGTGACGTGAATAACGTCATCACAACTGGGAGGGTATTGCATTTTGGCGCAAAAAAATATAAAACAACTTTATAAACACATACAAATGCAGGTTAAAATATCATTACATACATCAACAAGAATCATTTCAATGTCAACCTAAAAACTTTCCTAAAAAACAAGCGGAAAAGCACCCAAATTCAATCCTGTATAAGTGTAATATGCAAAAAAGTAAAAAATATTGATGGTGGAGCATCAACTGTCACCTCTGAGTTTCGAACTTGTGTCTGCACAACAATCATTCTTATGGGTAGATCCATTTCAGATCATAACAGATTCTCTTAAAATATTTTTTATATATTTTTTTATATATTTCTTAATATGCAGTTTTTATTGTTCATCCAATAATGGTTACGACCTTAAAAATCTCTATAGTATAATTCGTTACAAATAATCTTTTAACTAAATAAATAAAATTTGGTTTTAGAAGTAGTGAAAAAAGCAGAATTCATGTCCAAATTGAATCCCTTGATGGCGGTTATCTCAGGACGATTGTGCCTGCATGCCTCTGCAAAATAAAAACAAAAAGAGATACATGTCACCTGCTGTAGAAATACAGAAGTCAAAATAGCTGTCAGAACTGATGGCTCAGTGCAAAATGGATCTACCCATAAGAATGATTGTTGTGCAGACACAAGTTCGAAACTCAGAGGTGACAGTTGATGCTCCACCGTCAATATTTTTTTACTTTTTTGCATATTACACTTATACAGGATTGAATTTGGGTGCTTTTCCGCTTGTTTTTTAGGAAAGTTTTTAGGTTGACATTGAAATGATTCTTGTTGATGTATGTAATGATATTTTAACCTGCATTTGTATGTGTTTATAAAGTTGTTTTATATTTTTTGCGCCAAAATGCAATACCCTCCCAGTTGTGATGACGTTATTCACGTCACATGGTGGGAAACACCCACTTGTTATGGCAATTGCTATGTGTATAAATATGAGATGTTTGGTGGGGAGGGGCATCCCTGAGGAAGACGCCAGGAGGGCGTTGAAACGCGTTGGATGAATAAAAAGGATTGATTTGAACACCGACTACTAGCGTTATTCACGAGCGGATTTCCTGGCAGAGCGGACTGTGACACACCTTCCTTTCCCAGAGCTTCATGTCTCAATGTCTGTCCCAAGATCCACGCGTCATTAACATCTATGACAGCGACCTCTACTGGTTGTCAACATTCCTTGACCCACGCTACAAAGACAAGTTTCCATCGCTGCTGTTGCAGTCACCAAGGGGCTTAACGATGGATTATTTCAAGAGTGTTGTTGTTGAGAATTTGATGTCAATTTCACCCTCTGACTCCGCTATACCCCGAACAAGCAGCTCTTTGCCACAGCAGCCTTTGGTTGGGACACAAACGGCCACAATGTCAAGAAGAGGTGGTGGTAAGATGTCCACCAACTGGGCGATTTTCAACAGACCTTCCAATCTGCAACGGATTGTGCCTACGGTCACCTTGACTAGGAGACAAACATTGTCAAACATGTTGAACGAGTATGTGTGTGACACTACCAGCTTCTTAACCGACCCCTCTGTACCCTTTAATTACTGGGTTTCCAAGCTTCACACTTGAACTGAGCTGTCTTTGTATGCCTTGGAGTTGCTGGCCTGCCCAGCTGCTAGTGTGACATCAGAGCGTGTTTTCAGTGCCGCTGGGGGAATTGTCACTGATAGAAGGTCACGGCTGACTACAGAAAATGCAGACAGGCTGACTCTCATTAAGTTTAACAAGGACTGGATATCATCAAAGTTCTTAACCCCTCCAGACGACAGTACCCAAACCTAGACGGACATAATCAAATTTGATATGTTTGGCTGACTGCGGTTTAAACATTATGTCCTTTTCTGACACGAAGGATAAACAATGTGCCTCTGCTAAGAAGCTTTGATAACTCACGTTCCTGCTACACTTGCTGCATGACAACAAAACTACACAATCAGTTTCAGTAATGTTACTTTACTACTGCATGCACTTGTGATGATTTTTGAACGTTGATTTTTGTCAGACAATCCAATACAGTCTCTTGGCTGAATTTTTCAAGGCAACAAGCCTATGCCTGCATAGTGGGCATTTCTCAAACTGCAATAAAATACATTGTTTGGCTCAAGTGCCTTGCATTCATTTTAAAAATTTTGATCCCGCCCCTTGGGCTAATTTTTTGAGGCAACAAACCTATGCCTGCATCGTGGACGTTGCTTGTACTATGCTCGTAGGACAAGCAAGAATATAGTATGGGCCACGCGCCCTCCTCTATTTCTAAAAAGAGTTTATAAAGCCCTTTGAGCTAATTTTTTGAGGGAACAAGCCTATGTCTGCATCGTGGACGTTGCTTGTACTATGCTTGTAGGACAAGCAAGAATATAGTATGGGCCATGCGCCCTCCTCTATTTTTAAAAAGAGTTTATAAAGCCCTTTCAGCTAATTTTTTGAGGCAACAAGCCTATGCCTGCATCGTGGACATTGCTTGTAATATGCTCGTAGGACAAGCAAGAATATAGTATGGGCCACGCGCCCTCCTCTACTTCTAAAAAGAGTTTATTAAGCCCTTTGAGCTAATTTTTTGAGGCATCAAGCCTATGCCTGCATCGTGGACATTGCTTGTACTATGATCCTGCTGGAGCCTGGCGAAGGGTCCCACTGTACACTACGGAGAGAACGCGTAGACGCGCTGTGTTGCAAGTAGACGTCCCAGCCTCTTGCATCTGTATTCCTAGTGTTGTTGCCATACCGAGTCATTAAGTAACCCCCCCAAACACAGGCACTATTTATTTGTCAGCAATAGGGATGAGCGAGTCCTAAATTACTCGGAATCGCTAGACCCGCACGAGTCCGAGCCCAGGACTCGCTACTCGTTGCGAGTCTAGCGAGTCCAATGTTAATGAATAGGGAACCGAGTAATAGCGAATAATGCTATTTACAAATCGCTGATGTGTCTCTGAAAGTGTGCGAGTCCAAACTCGCAGGTTTTTCTCTTATTTGGAGCCAATGATGGGAGGGGGAAGCGATTCTCCGGCACACACCATGCTGTAAAAGCAAACAGGAAACGACTCGCTCTGACAGACGCACACACAGAGCAATCCATTCCCCAGAGCAATCATGGCCGGCCGTGTCACTGTGAACACGCTGCGTTTGATTCCTCTGGTGGAGGCTCGGCCACTGCTATGGCTCCCAACAGACCCTGACTATGGGGATAACATCATGAGGACTACTGCCTGGAGAGAGATCGCCCAAGTGATGTTCCCTGCGTTCCATCTGAGTGGCCATGATGAACAGAGCAATATGAGTAAGTTAAATGAGTTCACCAGTTATATATTGGATTTACTGTATATATACTCGTGTATAAGCCGACCTGTGTATAAGCCGACCCCCCTATTTTTGCCCCAAAAACTGTGAAAACATATTGACCGCCATCCTCGTATACAGCGGCTATCACTGGTAGACAGCCCCCAGCAGAGTATACAGCTCCCCCTGCAGAGTATACAGGCCCCCAGATGGGTATACATGCCCCCATATTATGGTATACAGGCAGGGGCACGGGTCATGCGGCTGCAGGAGCATGAAGCAGCGCATGACCCCGAAGCAGCAGCCGGAACCGCAAGCTCCTGGCCGCGCGATGACGTCATCAGCGCGCGGCTGCGGCCGGGAGTGAGCGGCTGTGAGGAGCGCGAGGCTGCGGCTGGGAGCGAGCCCTAGGAGACTGCGGGAGCTGCGGTGACTGTGAGGCGGCCGCCAGTCATCACCCCCCCCCCCACCCCGTCCTCACCTGTGTCGGACCGGTGAGGGAGGGCCGGCACCCAAACTGTAGGGTGCCAGTCAGTCCCTGTATACAGGGCCCTCAGTGGGTCTACAGCCCCCCCAGCAGTGGGTATAGAGGGCCCCCAGCAGTGAGTATACAGGGCCCCCAGCAGTGGGTATACAGGGCCCCAGTGGGTATACAGGGCCCCCAGCAGTGGGTATACAGGGCCCTCGTGGGTATACAGGCCCCCATGCAGGGTATACAGGACCCTCAATGTGTTATCATGCGCCGTCGCATAGTTGCCTATATTTGGATGGGGTCACAACAGTACACTTAGTTTAAGGGCTGGTGCTCCTGGCTCTTACGGCCAGGGGGTTGGGTGTATATTAATACCACTAATGAGCAGAGTCTGGTGCCCGCACTATTACCTTCTCGATGCGTCGACATGTGTCCTGCCTCATTTGTGATAGTGTCCACGTGAGCTCAATGTCCGTAATGCTGTTGATGATGTTCCACACTGTCGTGTCACTGTGACTTGTATACACATTACACACACAACATGAATAAAATGTTATTGTTGATTTGTACACATACTTTTGGTGTTTCAAATATTACACATGTCTAAACCCGGTTTGAAATCATTTCACAGTTGACCATCTTCAAAAACGTTGGAGGAGCTGCCGCGATCAACATCGCAAACAACATCGCCAGATCGCAGAGGGGGACCCGGGAGCAGCTCCAGAGCTGATCTACAAACATTACGACCGGCTGTCCTTCCTTGGACCGGTGGCCCGTATGCCAAGGTATGTGTCTGCAGCACTGTTGTCTAATATTATTATTATTTATTTATATAGCGCCATTAGGTTCCATGGCACTTTACATGAGGATAATGGTTAACTACAAAAAACAGTAAAGGAAGACAATCAGGTCGTACAGGTACAAGAGGAGAGGACCCTGTCCACGAGGGCACACAGTGTACGTATGAAGCTCTATAATGAGTGTGCTGGTTTACATACCCACACTGGGGTTTGTTTCTGCCATGGTGCAACAGATTTCTATTACCTTTGGCAATGATCCAGGACATACACATTTATAGTCACATTGTGACGTTGGGACAAATAAGCAGGGTGGGCAGACACAATGTTCCGTGACCTCACAATTAGCTATTATTGTTGGCATGTTTGTGGAACAAAGCCATGTTCTTCCCTGCAATGGCCTCTAAGGTGTGTGGCCTTGTCTGGTTTGCCTGTCGTAAGCATCATTTGTATGTGTTCCTAATGGCCTCCCTCCACTTGCATAAGGGCCACATACATCCCTACACGTTTAATTGTGGGTGTTTTTAGGGTAAATAACGTTGTAAGGATATACCCCTTTTGCACTAAACTGTTTGTACACCATCACAAATTGTTGACACAGTCATACACATTAGAGGACATACTCTGTATCACTACAAATATGTGTGGTTCAGTTTTCCCATGGGTATATTTGGGCCTGCAAGGTGATGGTGTAGATATTAGGGCCCACATGTGAATTTAATTGTTTTGTTGTTAACTGATGGCCACATTAAGAATCCTCCGAAAAACATAGTGTATTAATGCTGTATAAAATCAAACTTAAAGGGGCCATATTTTCAGTGCAACAGGCTTTTATGTCCAAGGTACTTTAGGGAACAAGAAGTTTGCCCTTGCTGTTCCCGGCTTTGTGTTCGGCCCCGTTGGAATAATTGTAAAACTGTTCATCTGGGAATACCACCTTGTTTGGCACCAACGATGTGTGACCTGCTGATCAAAAACAACCCCATACTCTATGTCCATTATAGTCATTTCAAAATCCAAGCCATATGTTTTGTGGGTTTTATTTACCAAGACATTCCTGATTAGCATACATGGCAGCAACAAGGAGTGTAGGGCACTAACGCCGAATGCTCATGTGTCACCTATGCTGCATGACTACATTTCCTGTCTTGCTCACCTGCCCTATAGATCTGGGTTATGTGCTTTGAAACCAAGGCCGCCCACACTGCGTCTTTTTGTGTCCATCTGATGGCAAACAACCCTGAAGAATGTGTTTGCCTCAAAGAGGCTATAGCTTTGTCCACATAAAGTTACAACAAAAAGTAAATGCTATACTTGTGGCCACTAATGTGTCTTCAAGTGCCTAAATAGCTGTCCTGCCTAAGGAAGGGCACAGTGTAATTGGGCAGACAAATGCTTAAATTTCAAATGTAATGTCAAAAAATCGAGTACCAACACTACCCACACATAGAATATTGGTTGAGCCATGAGCCAAAATGTCCTAATTTATTGGCTGCAATTAAATCTTAAGGTCAACAATGAAAACACAGAATACACAGATATGGGAGCCATGGACGAGGGTTGAGAAAGATGTGGATGGAGATAGTGGCTGAATAGTCATTATTATATATATTGTATTATATTACATATTATATTATCTATATATATTGTATACGTTTGAACCCCTTCCCTGGTTTACATAGATGATATAACCTAAAAGTTTGGTAAATTAAGTATGTCAAGTTAACAGTGAAGTCAGGGGGACTTTTTTTCATGTGAACCATTGGTGTTATTGATCGTCTAGATTAGATGGGATGGGGGGGTGGGGGTTAATAAGGGGGGAAAAATTATGTATTATTAGGGAATTAGCAAACAAAGTGACGTATTCATTTATGTTATGTACAGTTGGTTATTCTTTAATAATAATAAAAAATTTCTGATTCAGAATACACTGATACACAGAGTCAAAAAAGTGTGCAACTTAATGTTTGACCTATGTTTTTGTTTCCAAATGCAATGCATTCACCAAACTTTTTTGGCCTTTACCCACAGAGAGGTTCACTACCGCAGGCGCCGTGGTAACCGTCCACCACCACAGCTGCCTGAACAGGTGAGGGAGGCCCCTGAAGCCCCTTTAGTGGAGGAGCAAGGCCAAGCTGGTGGAATACCACCACCACCACCGCCGCCGCCACCAGCACCAACACCACCACCACCGCCGCCACCAGCACCAACACCACCACCACCGCCGCCACCAGCACCAACACCACCACCACCGCCGCCACCAGCACCAACCCCAGCTTTGGGGCATGTCCGGCCGCAAGAGGAGGAACCTGGATGCCCACCTCACATCAGCAGCCATGGTCTGATCCCGGGGTCACCTAATCGACGGCGTGCACAAAGTAATGCTGACTTTGCCCACAGTCTGATACCATTCCTGGATGTAATTCCATTTGACAGGCTACTGCGGGCAAGGTCAGCATTACAGATTGTGCTTGACGCCAGTCGCCCACCAAACCACCCAGGTGAGGTTTTCAAGTATTTGGAGGGGTGGCAACTCAGACACTCCAACCTCCAAGACAGGCCACACCCCGGGACAGCCATGTGCCACCCCAGAGGCCTGTACCTCCTTTTCAACACTGGCCACCTAACAGGGACCTACCATTTTTCCCCACACCTGCCCAGAGGGCCCACCCTCAAGGGTTGCCGGAGGCCATTCATGGGGCCCTTGACCTCTTGCAGGACCAGGGTGATGGTGTCACTTTACTGGCAAGGCCGGAGGATGCGGCAACCTACCACCAGCTGTAGACCCCTTATTTTTTTGTTTTTATTTTTTGTTCATGTGCATTGCACAATTTCTTTATGTTATTATTTCTTATATTCTCCTACTTTTTACAAAGTTCTAACAAAAAAAAAAAAAAAAAAAATTCTGACATCTTTACCATTATGGCGGAATAATACCCAGTTTACAAAAACTGCTTTGTGTCTGTCTTTTTTCAGGGAATGGATGTGTAGGTTGTTTTGTGGGTGGGCTTAAAGTCATCATCATTATAATTATTATTTATTTATATAGCACCGATAGGTTCCATGGCGCTTTACATGAGGATAAGGTACACAAGGAGAAGTACAATAAACATAGACAATAAGGTCATACAGGTACAACAGGAGAGGACCCTGTACGCGTGGGCTCACATTCTACGAGGGGTGGGTGGGGATACAATAGGGTGGGGAAGGTGTCGGTCGTGGGGCGTGTAGCGGGGTGTCATGGCAGGTTGTAGGCCTGTCGGAAGAGGTGAGTCTTTAGCTGTTTCTTGAAGGTTCCCAGGGTAGGCGAGTGAGTGATGAGGTGGGGCAGCGAGTTACCGAGCATGGTTCATGCCCGGGAGAAATCCTGTATGCTGTTGTGGGAAGAGGAGATGAGGGGGGAGTGTCAGAGAAGTTCTTGGGATGAACGCAGGTAGCGTGAGGGATGGTATCGGGAGATCATGTCGGAGATGTATGGTGGGGATAGGTTGTGTAAGGCTTTGAATGTCATGATCAGTGTTTTAAAGTGAGCTCTCTGTGGGGTGGGGACCCAGTGAAGGGCTTGGGAGAGGGTGTAGACAGGTGAGTAGCGTGAGGACAGATGGATTAGTCGGGCAGCAGAGTTTAGTATAGATTGGAGAGGTGCAAGAGAGTTGGCAGGGAGGCCTGTGCGAAGGAGGTTCCAGTAGTCAAGGCGTGAGCTGATGAGGGCATTAATGAGTGTTTTAGCTGTGTCAGGGTTGAGTAACGAGCAAATTCTTGAAATATTTTTGAGTTGGAGTGACAGGGACTTGGTTAGGAACTCGAGGTGGGGCTTGAAGGAGAGGGAGGAGTCAAGGATTACCCGAGACATTTGGCGTGGAGGACAGGGGAGAGAGAGCATCATTAGCAAGTACTTTACGGACCGCATGGAGCATGAAGTCACCTTGGTTACTAAGTGTAAAATCATGACTCCACATACAAATGTTGCTGACAAATAAACAGTGCCTGTGTTTGGGGGGTTACTTAATGCCTCGCTATGGCAACAAGACTAGGATCACACATGTGAGAGGCTGGGACATCTACCTGCTACACATCGCGTCTACGCGTTTTCTACAGAGCGTACAGTGGGACCTTTCACCAGGCTCCAGCAGGATGATAGTCCAAGCAATGCCCACGATGCAAGCATAGGCTTGTTGCCTAAAAAAATTAGCTCAAGGGGCTTCATATACATTTTTTTCAGAAAGCAGGGTGCTTGGCCCATACAATAGAATTGCTTGTACTAGGAGCATAGTACATGCAATGCCCACGATGGAGGCATAGGCTTGGTGCCTGGAAAAATTAGCCAAGGGGCTGTTTGCATTTTGAGTATAAATGCAGGCCCAAGGGCCATGATAAGCTTGTTAGCCTGGGTGGCTCCAAAAAATAGCCCAAGGGGCTGTTTGGCATTTTGGGTATAAATGCAGGCCTAAGGGCCATGATAAGCTTGTTAGCCTGGGTGGCTCCAAAAATTAGCCCAATGGGCTGTTTGGCATTTTGGGTATAAATGCAGGCCTAAGGGCCATGATAAGCTTGTTAGCCTGGGTGGCTCCAAAAATTAGCCCAAGGGCTGTTTGGCATTTTGGGTATAAATGCAGGCCTAAGGCCATGATCAGCTTGTTAGCCTGGGTGGCTCAAAAATTAGCCCAAGGGGCTGTTTGGCATTTTGAGTGTAAATGCAGGCCTAAGGGCCATGATAAGCCTCTTAGGCTGGGTGTCTCCAAAAATTAGCCCAAGGGGCTGTTTTGCATTTTGGGTATAAATGCAGGCCTAAGGGCCATGATAAGCTTGTTAGCCTGGGTGGCTCCAAAAATTAGCCCAAGGGGCTGTTTGGCATTTTTGGTATAAATGCAGGCCTAAGGGCCATGATCAGCTTGTTAGCCTGGGTGGCTCCAAAAATTAGCCCAAGGGGCTGTTTGGCATTTTGAGTGTAAATGCAGGCCTAAGGGCCATGATAAGCCTCTTAGGCTGGGTGTCTCCAAAAATTAGCCCAAGGGGCTGTTTGGCATTTTGGGTATAAATGCAGGCCTAAGGGCCATGATAAGCTTGCTAGCCTGGGTGGCTCCAAAAATTAGCCCAAGGGGCTGTTTGGCATTTTGGGTATAAATGCAGGCCTAAGGGCCATGATCAGCTTGTTAGCCTGGGTGGCTCCAAAAATTAGCCCAAGGGGCTGTTTGGCATTTTGAGTGTAAATGCAGGCCTAAGGGCCATGATAAGCCTCTTAGGCTGGGTGTCTCCAAAAATTAGCCCAAGGGGCTGTTTTGAATTTTGGGTATAAATGCAGGCCTAAGGGCCATGATAAGCTTGTTAGCCTGGGTGGCTCCAAAAATTAGCCCAAGGGGCTTTTAAATGTTTGCTAACAGAAAATAAAGGTTGATTCCTTGTCAAAAGGTGTTGTGATGGTTAATGAAACCGAAGTTAAGGTATAGTGTTGGTTTAAGATGAAGCAGCCTCATTACCAGGTTGCAGGAACATGGTTACGCAAATCGTTACTGGTCTTGTACATACTGCTTGTACCAAAAAGACACAATATAATACAATGATTAATTATATCATATTGATGTTGAACGTGGCACTTCAGCTCTGAGTACTGTCGTCTTCAGGGCTCAAGAAGTCTTGTGAAATCCAGTTCCTATTAAACTTAATTAGAGTAAGCCTGTCTGCATTCTCTGGAGTAAGACGTGTCCTGGTATCAGTTATGATACCCCCAGCGGCACTGAAAACCCGCTCTGATGTCACACTAGTCGCAGGGCATGCCAGCACCTCCAAGGCATACAACGAGAGCTCTGTCCAAGTGTGGAGCTTGGAGACCCAGTAATTAAACGGGACTGCGGCATCAGTCAGGAAGCAGGTACTGTCACTTAAGTATTCTTGTACCATGTTGGTAAGTTTCTGTCTCCGAGAGATGGTTACTGGAGCAACATGGCGCTGCAGGTTCGATGGCTTATTGAACATAGCCCACTTTGCGGACATCTTTCCAGCATCTCTTCTGGACAGCGTGGATGATTGTGCCCCGACCAATGGCTGCTGTTGCACAGAGTTGCTACCTATGGGCAGAGTGTTGTCTGACGGTGATATTAGAAGCATATTATCCACAAGAACCCTCTTGAAATAGTCAATTGTCAAGCCACGTGGTGACTGAAACAGCAGCGAGGTGAATTTATCTTTATAACGTGGGTCCAGAAAGGTGGCCAACCAGTAGAGGTCGTTGTGCAATATGTTAATCACTCGTGGGTCTTCTAGCAGACAAGTCAACATGAAGTCAGCCATGTGTCCTAAGCTGCATAGAGTCATGTCTTCAGTGTCCTCAGAACGATGTTCAATACCCATTGTATCCGCAAAGTCTGTCTCCGCCTCCTCCTCTCCAGGCCACCCATGGTGGACAGACACAAAGCTGGGGTTGTGAGTACCATCTGGGTTGACATCGGCACCAACAAAAAATAAATCCTCTTCATCGTCTTGCTCCTGTTCCTCTTCAGGAGCCAATGTTGCCTGGTCATACTGGCTTTGCTGGCTAGGTACTGCGCTGTTTAAATCTGGCTCCATAGCCATCTGCTGGGCTCTCAATGCTTCATTTTTCTGATTAATGAGGGATTCTTTCAGCAGACACAGCATGGGTATAGTGACACTGATGATGGACTGATCACCGCTCACCAGTTTTGTGCAGTAGTCAAAATTATCAAGAACCTCAGATGTGTCAGCGATCCACACCCACTCCATTGTACTAATATGTCGTGGCTGACTGCCGGTCTGACGGGCATGTTGCAACTCATACTCGGATATTGCCCTCTGCTGCTCATTGATCCTCGATAACATATGGAATGTAGAGTTCCATCGTGTCGGCATGTCACAAATGAGTCTGTGGTTGGGCAAATTCAATTGCTTTTGAAGCAATGAAAGTTTTCCAACCGCTGTTGACGAATGACGAAAATGTGCGCAAACTCGACGCACCTTCTCCAGTAGGTCAGATAACTCTGGGTATGTACGCAGGAATTTCTGCACTACTAGATTCAGCACGTGAGCCATGCAAGGCACGTGCACAAGGTTTCCGAGCTTTAGTGCAGCCACTAGGTTACGACCATTGTCGCTCACCACGAGACCGGTCTGGAGTTGGAGTGGGGATAGCCACTCATCTGTCTGTTGCTTCAGACCTTTCAACAGCTCTACTGCAGTGTGCGGTGTGTGACCTAAACAGATCAGCTTCAGCAGAGCCTGTTGGCGTCTTGCTGAAGCACTGCAGCAAACCTCCCAACTTGGCCGTGATGTTGAGGGCAATTGAGGATTGGTCGAGGAAGCGGAAGATGGTGTAGTGGACATATAGGATGATGCAGAGACCCTGAATGAGGTTGTGCCAGCTATCCGTGGCGTGGGTAGGATGTTTGATGTAACACTAACATCGTTTGGCACACTCTCCACAACGTTGATCCAATGCGCGGTGAGCGAGATGTACCGGCCCTGTCCTGAACTGCTTGTCTACGTGTCCGTAGTAAGGTGTACTTTCCCGGTTACAGCGTTGGTGAGGGCACGCTTGAGGTTGTTAATGACATGCTCATGTAACGCGGGGACGGCACAACGTGAAAAGTAGTGGCGGCTTGGAACCGAGTAGCGTGGTACTGCCACAGCCAAAAGCTCACGAAAGGAGTCTGTACCCACAAGCCTAAATGGCAACATCTCGACTGCTAAAAACTTAGCTATCTGGGCATTTATTTTTTTGGCTAATGGGTGGGAAGAGTGGTATTTCTGCTTCCTTTCGTACAGCTGTGTCACTGATAACTGTAAGGATGTTGCTGACCGAGAACTGTCTGCACTTGTGTTCAGACTCTCTGCAACCGCTGCTTGTGATGAGTACATATGAGCTGGACCAGCTTCAGCAACACTTGATTGTGACGGACGGATCTGAGTTACCGTGGCAGTCTTTGGGTCAGATGACACTGTTGTGGAAGGCTGCACTTTTGACCACTGAATAGGGTGCTGACCAGCCATGTGCTTCCGCATACTGCTGGTGCTCTGGTTTCCTTTCCCGTGGCCTCTGCTTAGCCTTGCATGGCAGATGGTACAGATGACCACATTTTCTTGAGAAGGCCCATCTTTAAAAAATTTCCACACAGTGGCTGACCGACCTCTATGCTTGACTGTACTCCCTGAGGGATTACTCAGGCCCACATTTGAGACATTTTGTCCAACAGTTGACAAATTTTGAGCCACAGTGGACACATTTTGGGCAACAGTGGTGACTCTTTCAGTTCTGGTGGGAGGAGTAGGCCTTGGTGCCTTTGTTGGTGGGACATACACACTTTCTTCCTCCGTGCTGCTCTGCTGGCTCTGCATGGCAACATTCCACGTGGGATCAGTTGTCTCATCATCAACCCCTTCCTCTTCTAAATCTTCCCGATAACAAGATTGATTTTGCTCCCCAGATGACAAGTGTGTCACTGTCTCATCATCATCATCCTCCAACTCCTGAGACGGTCTAAGACTTTGCTGAAAGACACGTTCATGTGGCCGGGGTGTCTCTAAAACTTGTCCATGATTGGACAATTCTTCATCAAGTATCTCATCTACTACTGAGTCTGGCAAACCGGATTCATGTAAAGGATTATATGTACCAAGTAAGTCATCTGAGTGACCCATGTCTGTGTCAACATTTTCATGGGGCTGCTGTTGGTCTCAGGAACTGTGAAGAGGTTGTGGATTAGATGACCCAGCATGGTATGTACCAACAGTAGACACAGTGCTCAAGGAACCTTGAGTGCTGCAAGAACCTGTTGTTGAGGTCTTGTATGCCAGCCAAGACGTTAGATGGTGTTCGTCTTCCGGCCTCAATACTCGTTTACTTTCCTGACGGGGAAAGTTAGACAGGAGGAACGATCGATCAATCCTCATCTGTCTGCCCGAACTGGTGGATAGTTGGCCACGACTACCAATGCCTGTACCTCGTCCCTGTCCCTTAGCAACACTTTTTTTGGGATTTGGTTTTTTGGGTGACATTTTATAATTTCTGGTGGCTTTCTGGGGGCTTGTAAAACAAGTAGCAGGTACTATTTTGTGAAAGGTACACACTAGAGGCTAAGATATTTTAAGACAGATGGAAGGTACCGTGCGAGCTGCAGGCAGGACACCTTACAGCAACGCACTGGTACAGGAAAAAAATTGTTTAGTACGCAGAACCAGGCACTACTAGGCTGCGGTGCTGGCTGCGTAAAATGTTACAAGTACCGTGCGAGCTGCAGGCAGGACACCGTACAGCAACGCACTGGCACAGGAAAAAATTGTTTAGTACGCAGAACCAGGCACTGTTAGACTGCAATGCTGGCTGCGTAAAATGTTACAAGTACCGTGCGAGCAGCAGGCAGGACACCTTACAGCAACGCACTGGTACAGGAAAAAAATTGTTTAGTACGCAGAACCAGGCACTATTAGGCTGCGGTGCTGGCTGCGTAAAATGTTACAAGTACCGTGCGAGCTGCAGGCAGGACACCGTACAGCAACGCACTGGCACAGGAAAAAATTGTTTAGTACGCAGAACCAGGCACTGTTAGACTGCAATGCTGGCTGCGTAAAATGTTACAAGCACCGTGCGAGCTGCAGGCAGGACACCGTACAGCAACGCACTGGCACAGGAAAAATTGTTTAGTACGCAGAACCAGGCACTATTAGGCTGCGGTGCTGGCTGCGTGCAATGTTACAAGTACCGTGCGAGCTGCAGGCAGGACACCGTACAGCAACGCACTGGCACAGGAAAAAATTGTTTAGTACGCAGAACCAGGCACTATTAGGCTGTGGTGCTGGCTGCGTGCAATGTTACAAGTACCGTGCGAGCTGCAGGCAGGACACCGTACAGCAACGCACTGGCACAGGAAAAAATTGTTTAGTACGCAGAACCAGGCACTATTAGGCTGCGGTGCTGGCTGCGTGCAATGTTACAAGTACCGTGCGAGCTGCAGGCAGGACACCGTACAGCAACGCACTGGCACAGGAAAAAATTGTTTAGTACGCAGAACCAGGCACTGTTAGACTGCAATGCTGGCTGCGTAAAATGTTACAAGTACCGTGCGAGCTGCAGGCAGGACACTGTACAGCAACGCACTGGAACAGGAAAAAATTGTTTAGTACGCACAACCAGGCACTGTTAGACTGCAATGCTGGCTGCGTGCAATGTTACAAGTACCGTGCGAGCTGCAGGCAGGACACCGTACAGCAACGCACTGGCACAGGAAAAAAATTGTTTAGTACGCAGAACCAGGCACTATTAGGCTGCGGTGCTGGCTGCGTGGAATGTTACAAGTACCGTGCGAGCTGCAGGCAGGACACCGTACAGCAACGCACTGGCACAGGAAAAAATTGTTTAGTACGCAGAACCAGGCACTATTAGGCTGCGGTGCTGGCTGCGTAGAATGTTACAAGTACCGTGCGAGCTGCAGGCAGGACACCGTACAGCAACGCACTGGCACAGGAAAAAATTGTTTAGTACGCAGAACCAGGCACTATTAGGCTGCGGTGCTGGCTGCGTGGAATGTTACAAGTACCGTGCGAGCTGCAGGCAGGACACCTTACAGCAACGCACTGGTACAGGAAAAAAATTGTTTAGTGCGCAGAACCAGGCACTATTAGGCTGCGGTGCTGGCTGCGTGCAATGTTACAAGTACCGTGCGAGCTGCAGGCAGGACACCGTACAGCAACGCACTGGCACAGGAAATTTTTTGTGGAAAAATGGCACCAAAATTATTTGGTAGACTAGTGCCAAAAATAAGAAAAAGCTTAGGATTACAGCTCTGCGGAAAGCTGGGTGAACTAAGCTCTGAGGATGGTGCTGTATTCACTGTAAGGCTGCTCCTATCTCCCTTCCTTACAGTCCTGTACAGCAATCCTCCGTCCTGGTAGTTCTGAAAAGAACTTTTGGGTTATGTGTGAGGAATCTTGACTCCTACACTCCGTCCTGTTAGTTCTGAAAAGAACTTTTGGGTTATATGTGACTCCTACACTGCCTAACTGTCCCTAGATCTGCTCCAAGTCTCCCTGCACTAGGTCAGCTCTTCTCAGGAATGTGCCCAAAATGGCGGGGGCAAGCCTTATATACTGCCTTGCCTGTCATACATCACGATGGACAGCAGCCAATCATAGTAATGCCACAACCAAGAATGCTGTGGCATTACTGACTATGATTGGCTAACATGCTTGTCCTTCTTCACAAGTTTTCTGACCTAACACGCAATGCTGACTAGTAACATAAAAGATTCTGGATTCGCGAGTCCCGAATAGAGAATACAGGACTCGGAATCGCAGACTCGCTAGGAATCGGACTCGTAGACTCGCTCAGACTCGCTGCTGTTTGGGGAGATTCAAGCTATATAGCGATGTGATATAGCGAGTCTAGCGAGTCTAGTGAGTGAGAGAAAGTAAACTCTGACAAAACTAGGATTGCCATTTACTGGCATTGGACTCGTTACTGAGCGAGTATTCGCTAAAAGACTCGCCGATTACCGAGTCCAGCGAGTCCCTTAAGAATCGCCGAGTAACGAGTCCTAGCGAGTAGACTCGCTCATCCCTAGTCAGCAACATTTGTATGTGCAGTCATGATTTTACACATACTAACCAAGGTGCCTTCATGCGCCATGCGGGCCGTAAAGTACTTGCTAATGATGATGACTTTAAGCCCACCCACAAAACAACCTACACATCCATTCCCTGAAAAAAGACAGACACAAAGCAGTTTTTTAAAAATCTGTATTATTACTAGTGATGGGCGAGTCCTAAATTACTCGGAATCGCTTGACTAGCGAGTCCGAGCCCGGGACTCGCTACTCGTTGCGAGTCTAGCGAGTCCAATGTTAATGAATGGGGAAGCGAGTAATAGCGAGTAGTGTGCGATTTACAAATCACTGATGTGTCTCGGAAGCTTCAGCCTGAACTAGGATTGCCATTGATTTGCATTGGACTCATTTACTGTGCAAGTAATCGCTGGGAAACTCGCACAGATAAGAGTCCAGCTGTCTCCTCTGTGCTGGCTGCTGCAGCTCCAGGGTCCTAGAGCCCGCCTGCTGCCTGATGTAGCAGAGCTGAGATTGTTCTCAGTCTGCTCACTCCCTGTGCATAGACATCTATATCTATGCACAGGGGATGTAGCAGAGAGGACATCGCGTTTTGGACTGCGTCGGACGGAAGAGGATTTTTTTAATTAAAGATGGAGTCCCTAATGGCTTTTTTTTTTATTTCTAATAAAAATTTTTCTCTGTGTTGTGTTTTTTTTAAAACAATTTAATAGAAATTCATGGCGGTCATGTCTAATATTGGCGTGACCGCCATAAATTTCGGGCTTAGGGCCAGCTGATAATACAAAGCTGGCCCTAACCTCTTTATTACCCAGCGTGCCACCGCCATCAGGGCCGCTGGAAGAGCGGGGTTCTGCGCCAGAGGATGGCGCTTCAATGAACGCGCCATCTTCTGGGGCGGCTGCGGGCTGCAATTTGCAGCGGGGGGTGCCCAGAAAGCTTGGGCATCACTGCGCTGCGGATTCCAGCCCCCAGCTGCTTAGCTGTACCTGGCTAGACATAGAAATTGCGCGGAGCCCCACGCATTTTTTTTTAATTATTTCATGAAATTCATAAAATAATTAAAAAAAAGGCTCCCCTATATTCTTGTGTCTGGCCAAGTACAAATAGTCTCGCCCATGGTCCAGGGGTTAATAAAGATGCAGTCCCATTTATTTACATTGTTTTATGGATTTGTCAGAAAAAAATTTCACGTGGGCTTCGCCGTATTTCTGGAATCAGCCGGATCCAGCAGGCAGCGACGGGCTGCCCCCAACCCCCAGGTGCCTATTTGTACCTGGCCAGATACAAGAATATAGGGGAGCCCTTTTTTTTATTGTTTCATAAATTTCATGAAATAATAAAAAAAAAAATGCGTGGGGCTCCACGCAATTGCTACGTCTAGCCAGGTACAGCTAAGCAGCTGGGAGCTGGAATCCGCAGCGCAGGGATGCCCAAGCTTTCTGGGCACCCCCCGCTGCAAATTGCAGCCCACAGCCGCCCCAGAAGATGGTGCGTTCATTGAAGCGCCATCCTCTGGCGCTGAACCCCGCTCTTCCAGCGGCCCTGGTGGTGGTGGCACGCTGGGTAATAAAGGGGTTAATACCAGCTTTGTTATACAAGCTGGTATTAAGCCCGAGATTCTTAATGTCAGGCCACGTTTGACCCAGCCACTAAGAATCTCCAATAAAGGGTTAAAAAAACACAACACAGAGAAAATTTTTTATTAGAATTAAAAAAAAAAGCCATTAGGGACTCCATCTTTAATTAAAAAAAATCCTCTTCCGTCCGACGTAGTCCAAAATGCGATGTCCTCTCTGCTACATCCCCTGTGCATAGATATAGATGTCTATGCACAGGGAATGAGCAAATTGAGAACAATCGCAGCTCTGCTACATCATCTCTGTGAGCAGGCGGGCTCCAGGACCCTGGAGCTGTGGCAGCCTGCACACAGAGCAGACAGCTGGACTCGGCTTGCAGCAGTTACTTTGCGAGTTTCCCAGAGGTTACTCGCACAGTAATCAGACCAATGCAAGTCAAAGGCAATCCTAGTTTTGTCAGAGTCTCTGACAAAACTAGGATTGATATTGATTTGCATTGAACTCGTTGCTGTGCGAGTAATCGCTGGGAAACTCGCAGAGTACCGAGTCCTGTGAGTCCCTTACTACTCGCCGAGTAACGAGTCCTAGCGAGTAGATTCACCCATCCCTAATTATTACGCCTTAATGGCTAAGATGTCAGATTTTTTTTTTTTTTTTTTTTTTTTTTTAAGCTTTTTAAAAGCTCACAAATAAACCAGAAAAAAACAAAAATAAATTGTGCAATGCACCTTTTTGATAGCAAAACAAACAAACAAACAAAAAAAAAAAAGTGGGCCCTACAGCTGTGGGTAGGTTGGCTCATTGTGTGGGGTAGCCTCCACCGGGCCACCATCACCCTGATCGTGGAGGAGGTCCAGGGCCCCATGGATTACCTCACCCAATGTTTGTAACCCTGTAGGGTGGGTCATCTGGGCCGGTTGGCCTTGGGTTGGTAGGCCCATGTTTGGTGGACACCACCTCTGGGTCGCCACGTAGCTGTCCCGGGGTGTGGGCCTGTCCAGTCTGTTGGAGCTAGACTGCTGCCACCCCTCCAAATAAGAAAATACCTGGCCAGGGTGGTTTGGGGGCCTACAGGCATCAAGGACAATGTGGATTGCTGACCTTGCCCGCAGTCATCTCTCCAATGGAATGAGAGCCAAGAAAGGTATGAGACTGCGGGCAAAGTCAGCATCACATTGTCCTAGGTGGTAATTTTGTGCCCCCGGGATCTGAGCAGGGCTGCTGTGGTTCTGTTGACTCCCCACACTGCTGGCAGTCGGCAGTGGAGGAAGCTGGATGGCCAGAGGTTGGTTTTGGTGGGGAGCCGGTTGTGGTGGCCCTTCAACCTCCTCTTCTTCCTGGGGCCGGCCATGCCCCAAAGGTGGTGGTGGTGGTGGTGGTACTCCCTCCTCCACTCCAAGTCAGGGTGGTTCAGGTGCCTCCCTCGCCTCCTCAGGCAGCTGTGGTGGCGGGTTACGACGCCGCATCTGGTAGTGAGCAGCTCTGTGGGTAAATATAAAAAAAATGTTGTGAATGGGTTGTGTTTGGAAACAAAAACATAGGCCAAACATAAAATGTGCACGCTTTTTTGACTCAGTGTATCTGTGTATTCTGTGTCTTTTCATTGTTGGCCTTAAGATGGAATTGCAGCAAATAAATTAAGGACATTTTAGCTCATGCCTCAACCAATATTCTATGTGTGGGTAGTGTTGGTCCACGATTTTTTGCCATTACATTAGAAATTTTAAAATTTGTCTGCACTATTACACTGTGCCCTGCCTTAGGCAGGACAGCTATTTAGGCACTTGAAGACATATTAGTGGCCACAACTATTGCTTTGACTTTTTGTGGAAACTTTATGTGGACAAAGCTATAGCCTGACACTGTGAGGCAAACACATTCTTCAGGGTTGTTTGCCATCAGATGGACACAAAAAGACGCAGTGTGGGCGGCCTTGGTCTCAATGCACATAAACCAGATCTATAGGGCAGATGAGCAAGACAGGAAATGGAGTCCTGCAGCATAGGTGGCACATGAGCATTTGGCGTTAGTGGCCTACACTCCTTTTTGCTGCCATGTATGCTAATCAGGAATGTCTTGGTAAATAAAACACACCAAACAGATGGCTTGGCTTTTGAAATGACTGTAATGGACATAGAGTATGGGGTTGTTTTTGAGCAGCAGGTCACACATCGTTGGTGCCAAACAAGGTGGTATGCACAGATGGACAGTTTTACAGTTATTCCAACGGGGCCGAACAAAAAACTGGTAGCAGCAAGGGCAAACCTCAGGTTTCCTAAAGGACCTTGGACATAAAAAACCTGTTGCACTTAAAATATGGCCCTCTTTAGTTTGATGTTATACAGCATTAATACACTATGTTTTCCGGAGGATTCGTAATGTGGCCATGAGTTAACGACAAAAAAACTAAAATTCACATGTGGGCCCTAATATCTACACCATCACCTTGCAGCCCCAAATATACCCATGGGAAAACTGAACCACACGTATTTGTAGTGATAGAGGGTATGTCCTGAAATGTGTGTGACTGTGTCAACAATCTGGGATGGTGTACAAACAGTTTAGTGCAAAAGGGGTATATCTTTGCAACGTTATTTAGCTGAAAAAAACACCCACAACTAAACGTGTAGGGATGTATGTGGCCCTTATGCAAGTCGAGGACATTTGGAACAGATACAAATGAGGCTTATGACAGGCAAAGCAGACAAGGCCACACACCTTAGAGGCCATTGCAGGGAAGAACATGGCTTTGTTCCACAAACATGCCAACAATAATAGCTAATTGTGAGGTCACGGAACATTGTGTCTGACCACCCTGCAGAACATTGCTTATTTGCCCCAACGTCACAATGTGACTAAAAATGTGTATGTCCTGGATCATTGCCAAAGGTAATAGAATTCTGTTGCACCATGGCAGAAACAAACCCCAGTGTGGGTATCTAAACCACCACACTCATTATAGAGCTTCATACGTAGACTGTGTGCCCTCGTGGACAGGGACCTCTCCTCTTGTACCTGTATGACCTGATTGTCTTCATGTACTGTTTTTTGTCGTTAACCCTTATCCTCATGTAAAGTGCCATGGAACCTAATGGTGCTATATAAATAAATAATAATAACAATAATAGTACACAACAGTGCAGCAGACACATACCTTGGCATACGGACCACCGGTTCAAGGAAGGACAACCGGCCGTAGTGGCGATAGATCGGCCCTGGATCAGCTTCCGGTCCCCCCTCCATGATCTTGCGGTGTTGCAGTTTGTGTTGATCCCGACAGCTCCTCCACCGTTTGATAATCAGGTCAACTGTGAAATGATTTCAAACCGGGTTTAGACCTCTGTAACATTTGAAACACTAAAGGTATGTGTACAAATCAACAATAACATTTTATTCATGTTGTGTGTGTAATGTGTATACAAGGCACAGTGACACGACAGTGTGGAACATCATCAACAGCATTACGGACATTGAGCTCACGTGGCCACAATCACAAATGGGGCAGGGCACATGTCAACGCATAGAGAATGTAATAGTGCGGGCACCAGACTCCGCTCATTAGTGGTATTTATATACACCCAACTCCCTGGCCTTCAGAGCCAGGAGGACCAGCCCTTAAACTAAGTGTACTATTGTGACCCCATCCAAATATAGGCAACCATGCGGCGGAGCATGATAACACATTGAGGGCCCTGTATACCCTACTATGAAGGGGCCCTGTATACCCACTGCTGGGGGGCCTGTATACCCACTGCTGGGGGCCCTGTATACCCACTGGGGGCCCTGTATAACCACTGGGGGCCCTGTATACCCACTGCTGGGGGGCCTGTATACTCACTGATGGGGGGCCTGTATACCCACAGGGGGGCTGTATACCCTAATATCGGGGGCATGTATACCCACTGGGGGGCCTGTATACTCTGCAGGTGGAGCTGTATACTCTGCTGGGGGGCTGTCTACCAGTGATGGCCGCTGTATACCAGGATGGCAGTCAATATGTTTTCCCAGTTTTTTGGGGCAAAAGTAGGGGGGTCGGCTTATACACGGGTCGGCTTATACACGACTATATACGGTAAATGCAATATAACGTGTGAACACATTTAGCTCACCCATATTGCTCTGTGCATCCTGGCCACTGCGATGGAATGCAGGGAACACGACTTGAGCGACCTCCCTCCAGGCTGTAGTCCACTGGACGTTATCCCCATAGGCAGGGTCAGTGGGCAGCCAAAGCAGGGGCCGAGCCTCCACCAGAGCAATCAACTGCAGGGTGTTGACAGGGGCCATGCTTGCTCTGTGTGTGTGCGCGTCTGGCAGCTCGAGTCGGCTTATTTCCTGTTTGCTAAAAGCATGGGGTTTGCTGAAGAAAATCGCTTGCCTCACCTCATCGGCGCCAAATAAGACAAACATATGCGAGATTGGCCTCGGAGACAGCAGCAAAATACAGTTGCAAGTGGGGTTTCCAACACGGCAATGCGAGTGCTTTCCGAGACACATCTGCGATTTTTAAATCGCACATTACTTGCTATTACTCGCTTCCCCATTCATTAACATTGGACTCGCTAGACTCACAACGAGTAGCGAGTCCCGGGCTCGGACTCGCTAGAGTCAAGCGATTCCGAGTAATTTAGGACTCGCCCATCACTAGTTGTGAGACGTCACAACCCCCTCATAAAACTGTGACCACTGTAGATGTCAAGCTATACGGTCTGCAGCAGTCCTCCCACGAGTTGAACATTCCAGGAGAAATGGGAATATGAACTGCGCTCCCCTTCCAAGGAATCCAATGATTCAGGTTGTTAAAAATACAAATGGCAGTTTATTACACATTTCGTATGGTGTTTTCTGAGGTAGGGGCTTGATCCCGAAATGCATAATAAACCACCATTTGTATTTCTAACAACCTTGATCATTGGATTCTTTGGAGCCGGACTGTGGTTCGTATTCCCATTTCTACTAAACACATTGGAATGGGAATCAGAATGAACATAAAACAGCAATTCAGGAATAATTTTTATTTTTACATTATTCACTGGTAAAAATGATAAGACAGGTTTAGGCTGCTTTCACATCAGCGTTTTTTTAAAATCGCGGCAGATGCGGTGAAAAAAACGCATCTGCCGCGATTACCGCATAACTGCTGCACTTGTGGCACAGTTGCGGCAAGCCCCATACAATGTATATGCGGGCTTGCGGCAGGTGCGGCAAGTGCGGTTTTGGCAACGCTGATGTAAAAGGGGCCTTATTCTTTCAGTCAGTATCGTTACAGTGATGCAAATTTGTCTTTTTTTAACAGTTATTGCCACTTTTACACAATAAGGCTATGTTCACGCTGTGTTTTTGGTCCTCTTTTGGATTTGTTTTTGCAGTGAAAATGCAGTGAACGCATCACTTAAATGGAATTCCCTCAAAGTCAATGGGTTTTCATGTTTTTCTGTTCAATCTGTGCTTTTATTACCGGAGAATTTTTCCTTGAAAAGTGATCAGTTTAGAGAATAAGCATGTCAATTAATGCTGCACTTTTTAGATCTGCTGTGTATGGGCTAAAAAAAAACTCACCAGAAAAAACGCAGCCAAAGTGGATCAAAAACAGATCCAAAATGGATGATCAGCTTCTGATGCTTTTTTTTAGAAGCTGATCCAGATTTCCAGCTGAAAAAGAGAGAAAAACCAGAAATAAACAGATAAAAAATGCACAGTGTGAACATAGCGTAAAATTATTTTCATTGTGAAAAAATTGTTTATGCATCTCTATTTTGTAAAAGCTATAGCTTTTTTAATTTTTCACTTACTGTTTAACCTTGTTTGTTTGTTTGTTTTGGACAAGATGACATTTTCAGCAATACTATTTTTATCTACCGTAGAAGATGACTTTTTAACCCCTAAAAATCTTCTCAAAAGTGGGGGGACGTCTTATACGCCGGGCACTACCTACAGCCAGAGAGACAGGGTGGCTTGCTTTCTCTTTCATCTGACATGAAAACACATGTTGGATGAAAGAGAAATGTTAACCATTAAGACCTCCAAGCCCGCTGGTGGCAGTGATCTCCCTCCTGCCCCCACCCCTCCTCCGGATCATCCCAAAATGGCTGATTTGGGCAGGAAAACCCACCACATCCCTTGCATCTGTATGCGATCTGATATGTCAGATTGCATGTAGATCCTATTTCCAGTCCCCCACACTGTCACTAGCATCTGGTCCCTCCCCAACCCCACTGCTGACCAATGCCGCCGCCACCGCCTTCTCTGACACTCCATCTGATCTGACGATCTGGTCAGATCGGATAGAGTTTGCAGACCCCTCACCCCTCTGGTTTCCCAAACCACCTGATCTGTCCCCCAACCCCCGTTGCGAACCCCCGTACATCCAGTTCTCCTGTTCCTGCCTCTGGGCCCTGCACCTCTGCTTCAGTGTGCGCCGACTTTCTGTGTCAGTGCATCTCCTTCCTGGATCGCTGCCTGCACCTGCAGAGACACCTGTGCCCTGCTGCTCACACAGGGGTAAATTGTGATCTCCTAGTGATCTGCTTTGTAGATCATCATGAGATCACAGTTAACCCCCTTTATGACCTGAGGAACAAGATGGGACATGAACTCAGTGAGTTTATGACAGGTCCTGATCCTGGGGTCACACATGTGTGACTCCAGGATCGTGACCTGTCATGAACTCATTGAGTTCATGACCTGTCTTTCCCCTGGCAGGACGCCTGCTCTTATAGCATATGGGAGAACTCAGAATTGTCATAGGACCACCACTGGATTATGCCGGATGTTGCAGAATAATAAAGATGGAGTCGAAGAATGTGTCTGTGGTTTTTATTTAATAAACATATTTTTCTCTGTGTTGTATGTTCTGTACTATTTACTGGAGATTCCTAATGGCTGGGTCTAATATTGGCCTGACATTATGAATCTTGGGCTCAGTGCCAGCTGCCAAGGCAAAGCTGGTATTAATTCCTCATTACCCAGTCTGCCACCGCTACACGGCAGCTCGTAGAGTCAGACACAGTGCCAGAAAATTATGCTTCATGATTGTGCCATTTTCTGGGTTGGCTGTGGGCTGCAATTTGCAGCGGGGAGGAAGGGGGCAGAAGGCTTAAGTCATCCTACACTAAGGATTCAAGCCCCCAGCTGACTAGTTGAGCCTGGCTGGACCAAAAAATATAGTGAAGCTCCATGTCCTTTTTTTAAAATTAGTTTCTAAAATAATTAAAAATAAAAGGGCTTCCCCATATTTTTGGTCTTCCTCCAGGTAAAACTAGGCAGCTGGGATTGGTGGCAGCCTGTAGCTGCCTGCAGTAGATGGCTAGCAACAAAAATATGGGGAAGCCCATGTCGTTTGTTTTAAAAATTTATAAAAAATAAGTAAAAAATTGCAGAAGAGGAGACATCCAGGAGGACACAATGTCCTTGGATCTTGTGCACATGCCCTTAAAGTGAGAAATTGTGTGAAAAAAAGAAAATGTTCAATATGATGATCTATTATTATTAAATTCTGTGAAGTAGCTGTAGGTTTCAAATACTCACTATACCACTGGATAACATCCTTGAGGGGTCTTGTTTCCAAAATAGTGTAACATGTGGGAGTTTCTGCTGTTTAGGTACCTTAGGGGCCCGGGATATGCATCATGGTGCCCATCATCTATTTCAGCCAAATTTGCTTTCCAAAATTCAAATGGCGCTCCTTCTCTTCTGAGCCCTCCCCCACATTCAAAAGAAACTAAGTAACAAATTTTAGCATTCAATTTGTCATGCTTTCCTTGTAAAAGTGAGTACATTGAGGCTAAAGTAAGATTTTTAGGTAAAACATAAATGTATTTCTGTTTTCATTCCACTTTGCATTCATTCCTGTGAAGCAGCTGAAGGGTTAATAAACTTCTTGAATGTGGTTTGAGTAGCTTGAGGGGTGCAGTGTTTGGAATAGGGTCATTTTTGGGGTGTTTTCTGTCATGTAAGCCTCTCAAAGTGACTTCAAATGTGATGCGGTGCAGTATACTATATGGACCACTATGATGGTACATTATAATGGGTGACTATGGATCATGCATTATAATATATGGAGACGATTATACTATACATTGGAAGCCATTATAATATTTGGAGGGCTGTGTGGGAGCGTGATAATACTTGGAGGGTAAAGAGGGAGCCTTTAAAGTTTATGGAGAGTTATTTGAGGGCTGTGTGAGGGCCAAATTACAGTGTGAAGAGATGTAGGGGCCATTATACTGTATGTGCGTCCATTATACTGTATGGAGGGCTGTGTGGGGATCACATTGGGGATCATACCATAGTAGAGGGGTAGTCTTATATGGGGAGTATATTCCAAACTCTATATTTTAACTGGAAAAGTTGGGAGTCGTCTTATAAGTCATGTTGTCTTATACGCCGGAAAATACAGTACGTTCAACTTTTTGATTGCATTTCATTCCAGCTTTTATTGGTGATATGATGAAAAAGCATTGTTTTTCATCCCCATTTTTCTTTATTTTCTTCATGCTGTACACTTTAGGGGTTAAATAGGGTTACAGTTTTATATGTCTGGTTGTTTCTGATGCAGCAATACGCAATGTGTATATATTTTTTTGTTTATTATTGTTTTTACATAAAAAATGTATTTATTAGTACATATTAATAGTATATACAATTTTTTTAAACTTTTTTTTAGCTTTTTTACTTAGTCCCTCTGAGATTATATCTTTTAATAGTCTGATCGCTGGTGTAATGTACTGCCATGCACAAGCATAGCAATACATTATACCTGTCAATGTTACAATGACAGATGACGGTAGATCATGCTTCTTTTTGGATCCAAGAGGCCACTGTACATGACAGACGTAGAGGTTATCATTTGATCTCAGCCTGCCATGATAACCCTCGGCGCCTCCATGATTTCATCACAGGGTGCTGGAACAGTGAAAAAAGGAGTCCTCACAAAATTCTACATGCCACAATAGCAATTGATTGCAGCATATGGAAGATAGCAAAGGGTTATCATTATTGAGATCAGCCCCCCGATGATATCTCCGGTCACTGCATATGGAATCCATTTTTTCACTTAGCATTTATTAATTATTTACTGGACCATTTTCAGTTTCCTACGCCACAGAATTGTAATATATTTGTAAAAACCCCATGCCATACTTCACTGTCCCATTGAATAACAAAAAAATTGGTCATTTGCACAGCCCCATTGAATAACATGAGTCTGTCTGCTGGAACAAGCAACCACGCAAAAGGCGATCTATGGTCCCATTTAGTGCAAAAATACTTTTATTAAATAGATGTGCAATACAAGGTTTAAAAAGATGGGGGAGCATACAAATAACCACTAGTATATAATTGATATAATACATAACACACCAAAGGTAGTACCAAAAGATACAATATGTAGATGTAGTTGTTTGATATTTAGGCAGGGTAAGTCATATGAATAGCCTCTAAGGTGATCACTAGCATATGTGAGGCGTTTTTAAAAAACCCTATGTGGCTATGTCAGACCATTGAAATAGAAGCTGGCCGATATACACTTTATTACCCTTATACCCTGCCAATTCTACAACCCCAAAACCACTTAGACATCAATTACACCTATTGTGCATTTAGCAACATGTGTATAATAATGGCAATTACCTATTGGAGGATTCAGGCTGCGTATAACACCGCTAGCGCCCGATACGCATTTCGGTTTGAATTCCTTCGTCAGGGGGCGTGGTGTAGGAAAGAGAGGTTTAAAAAGGAGTGTCCACCAATCACTGCACGGCTCTGCTGTTATGGAGATGGACGCTACGTGAGCTCCCGGGCCACGTCACAGCGCTAGCGTCATGGAGAGGAAGAGTCCATCATTACCATGGAGACGCTGACGCCGCACGCGGGACTCGGACACAAGCAGAGCACCCATACTCCAACAAAGCTGCTCAGTAGATAGTGAAGGGAAACCGGATGGAGGGTAAGAAAATATGAAAATTTCAGGGGAGATATATTACAGACTTATTGAATACAATATATAGTGTGGAAGGCAGGCTAAACATTGGGGTATACTAAATATTGAATCATTTTAAAGGAAGATACAAAAACGACTAATATATATAATATATAGTAGAGAGAAGACTAAAGAATAAATAGAAACAAGATACACAGTGTTAAAATGTATGCTAACCTGGACCAAAATCAATCCAAAATTGGCAACATGATATTTTACCATTTGTTATTATAATATATACTTCCATAGCATACATATGCACATGTATATCACACTACTGTGCATATGAAAAATGCTCAGGAGTACAATTATCAATATTCCTCCTTCAAGATGGTTACTTATAATCGTATAATAGTATCACGATGCAGTATCCAATGATATTCTATACATCCATAGAAAGTATGGCCAATCCACCAGTATCATACCATATATGTATTTGTTCGCATAGTCAGACTAACTATCGTAATATTAGGCAATATACAGAGGACATAGTGGTATGTGATTACACACCCATATCAAACACATACTATACATAAAACAATAAATTCCAAACGACGTAATAGACATTAATAATATCTCTCCGGAACACTTTTCAATATTCATTATCACAATTTGCCCCTCAATATCTGATCCACCACAGTCTCAGCCTTCACATAAGGTCACAGCGAAAGATGACACTATAATAAAATAAAATGTACAAACAATTAAAAACATGATAAAAACCAATTAACCCCAATGATTTAAGGGACCTCCTTATAAAAACGGAACATAACTAATATTCTCATTAAGTCCCTACGGGCATACGGTTTTGAGAGTCCATATCCAACGTGTCTCATTGCGCTTGCCTACGTATCATTGCTCCACCCCTGATATCTATGGAAAGCGAATCAATCCCACATACCCTGAAAGCGGTGCTATCACTTTGATGAAATGTCTTAAAATGTCTAGGGATCGTCTTGAGCAAGGCGACATCTGTAACCACCTTTGCCGCCTCTATGCCCAAGACGTGTTCCCTAACACGTACCTTTAACTGACGAGTTGTGAGACCAACATAAATTTTGCCACAAGGACATGTCACATAATAGATAACAAATCTGGTCTCACAAGTGATATGTTTTCGGATGGTAAATATTTTGCACCTATCAGAGTCCATAAATGAATTGCTCCTCTCCATATTTGGGCATGCCAACCTGTCGGTGGAGCAAAAGTATCCAAGAAGGTTTTAGGTCCAGGATTATTGTAGTGGCTATGGACTAACATATCTTTAAGATTCCAGCCTCGTCTGATTGACATATGTGGACGACTCGGAAGGATCTTCTCCAGGGTGGCGTCAGCTGTTAAGATGTGCCAAGAGCGTTGAATCGCTTTTCTGATCTCATCAAATGTTGAATTATGTTCAGTGGTAAATCTTACAATCTCCAAACCTTTCCATCTATTTTGATTGTATAGCAAGACATCTCTGTTCGTATATCTGGCCCTATTGTAGGTCCTTTTAATGGACCTCCTGTTATACCCTCTTTCAAGAATTTCTAAGATCCACTGCTTGTATTTCAAAATCCTCGACCCTGGAGCAAACCCTACGCAATCTCAGAAATTGTCCTATTGGGACAAAGTCAATCATGTACTTGGGGTGAGCAGATGACGAATGAAGCAAAGTATTCGTAGACGTAGGTTTACGACAGAGTATAGACTGTAACGTGCCGCCCTCATCTCTCATGAGTGTCACATCCAAAAAATCAACCGATTCATCTTACCACGTATATGTCAGATGAATATTAAGACCATTTGAATTAATGTCCATTATGAATTTGTTTAAATTCTGCCAAGTTGTCTTGCCAGATGAGGAATATATCGTCAATATACCGCACCCAGAAAGGGACACGGTCTATTGACAATCCTTCATCTGACAGGAAGAGGTCCCTCTCCCACAGCCCCAGGAACAGATTAGAGTATGCTGGTGCAAAAGATGCGCCCATAGTGGTTCCCTGGAGCTGTGGTAGAAGGACCCTTTAAAAGTAAAAAGGTTATGTGTTAAGGAGAATTACAGTAATGATAACACAAATTCAATCAAGTCAGATTCAAGGTGCGACATCCTCAAGAAGAAAGTGGCGGCACATAGTCCATCTGCATGCTTAATACTTGTATATAGCGATTTGACATCCGCGCACACCAACAAGGATCCCACTCTGATGGATATACCTTCGACTTTTCTGAGTATATCTCCCGTGTCCTTTGTAAATGAGGGAAGGGATTCTACCAATGGCTGTAGGATAAAATCTATCCATTTTTTAATATGTTCCAGAAAGTTGTTATTACCCGAGATGATGGGTCTCCTTGGTGGAACCGTCGCACTTTTATGAATTTTAGGTAGCAAATATAGTGTGGAAATCGACGGTTCCACCACCTGTAGTGCCGAAGCCAGCTCCTTGGTGATAATGCCGCCATCTAGCGCCGATTCTAATAATATCAAGAGTTCACCAATGTACTTGGACAGCGGGTTGAAAGTTAATTTCCTATAGCAAGTTTTATTACACAATTGTTTGAACGCCTCTTCCTCGTACATTGGTTTAGGCCAGATGATGACATTACCACCCTTATCGCCGGCTTCAGCACCACATCAGGGAGATCCCTCAACTCGGACAGCCTTATTCTTTCATCCCTAGTCAGATTATCATATTTAGGGCATTGGGAGATCGCCTCTAAATCTTTGGATACCACCTGGACAAATAAATCCAAATAGCACAGGAGGAAAATGTGGTTTTATATTAGGGGGTATCCTACCTCTCTCAGATGTTCTATGTTCAATAGAGAGGTCATCAAGTGCCCTTAACGTAGTTTGTTCTTCCTCTGTGGGGAGAGCAGAGTGTACATTATTATCAAAAAAATGTCTCTTAAACACAGAGAATGCGCAAATAGATGAAGATCCTTAACAGCCTGAAAGGTATTAAAGCCTGCCTCCAGAGCAAACGTGAGTCCCTTAGAGAGTAAAGAAAGATCAGATGCCATAAGGGCATGTGCACTTAGATTGATTACCTTACTATCACTCTTAGTGTTGTCTCTAGGGGACCCAGACTTATTTTTCCTCTTTCTAGGATTATAGGAGGAGGCATTCCTAGTACCCCTAGATCCGGTACTTGTTCCGGCTGCACCATTGGATTCAAGCTGTATATCGGATTGTTGACCATTCACCTTTCACTGGTCACTTAAAGACGTAACAGATGATTGTGAAGGTCTCTCATCATTTTTAGGCTGTTTTGGTCTTTTCCATATGTACACTCTGCCCTCCGCATAATCCTTCACATCTCTATTAAATTACCCTGAGTGGACGTCACGTATCTTTTTAACACATGCGTCTAGCTGTCCGATAAAAAGTTTAATAGCACACGTACGGTTTATACGGCCATCTAAACGAACCCTAATCCTGAGCATTTACAAATCCCTAAGAAATATATTTCTTATGTAGTTTAAACTCGGAACATGCCATGCAACAATGTGCTCAGTGTACCTATTAGACAAACAAGAGACATAAAGCAACTGTATAATTATAAAACATATAATTTAGTTTGAGTACATCTTTGTAAAGTGACAGTGCTCACAGCAGTCTCCTTGCTGTGTAATGTATTGATAATTGATGTAATTAATTTTGTCATGCACATAATCCAAGTTTTTATTTTTAACGTTAAAACACAATAACTGAAAGTGTTAGTGATATATGTGAAAATTCTTATTAAACTGTTAATATTGTGATACTCTGTTCAATCATATATGGCGGACTTTTTAATTTTAATGGCATTTTAATGAAGTAGGTCCTGTAAATATGCCTTAATGTTCCTTTTCTAGAATTAATTGATTGAGCTACACTCCTCAACGTTGAATTTGCCACACCTAGAAAAAAAGTCATGGATTTATGGAAATCACAGGATAGATAGACATGTTAATGATATGAAAATGATAAAAAGTATGGAAACAAAATTTTCAAAATATTAGTATGAGATTCCTCTCCATAAGGAGAATAGCTAGTCCACCAGACCTCGTCTTAGCCTCTCATACAGCCAGGTCAGAATTCCTATACACTGCACTGATGAGGGGCAGTCATCCCGAAACGCAGCATCTGCAGTTTGCGGTTCTGATCTGGCACAAATCCCAAGTCATATTAATAGGCTTGTTAAAGAGTTGATTATAACTTTGAGGATTGCTACCTTTAATGTGTGGCACTAGAGTTCGTCCACTTCCTCACTGAAGTGACAATTTGCAAAACATTAGTATTAATTCAGTAAGGCTAGGGTCACACTTTTAAACACAATTGCGTTCACCGCATCCAGATCCGGATGCGGTGAATGCAATTTGCTTCACACACATTTTTAATGAAACATGTGTGGATGAAGCTGCAATCCGTAACCGGATTGCTCTGGATGTGTAATCCGGAGCAATGCGGTTACCGTACAGTATGCTCATCCCTGCTGCCGCAAACTGTTAAATCTGTAAAAAAAGATTAAATATTAATAATAATTGTGGGCAACATGTCTCTAGGGGGTGCCCACCCCCCCCAGAGACATGCTGCCCACTCAGGACGGCATGTCATGTGTTAATATACCCTGTACAGTAAGCCAGCTATTGTCGGCTCTGTAGATTTTTCTCAATGAAACCGCGGCTCCCCTGTCAGCTGCGCACATGCTATACGTAATGTACGTATAGTATGTGCCGCTGTCCGAGGTCCTGTAGGCATTTACAGTAGATCTATGGCGGTGCGCTGCCTATTTGTTCATCCTGCAGCAGGGATGAATAAACTATACGGTAACTGCATTGCTCAGGATTACACATCCTGAGCAACGAGGTTACTGCATTGCGGGTCAGAGAACCGCTGTGAAAACTGCAGCCTGCATGATTTTTCACGCAGGCTGCAGATCCGGAGCTGGTAACCGGATTGCTTTACAAGCAATCCGGTTACCATAATGGGCTCCTATGAGGAGCGCTTCCTGCTCCAGTTTTGAGCTTTCTGAATCAGGATTTAAAAAAAAAAAATGCAGATGTGACCCTAGCCTAACAGTTATGTGTGCAGAAATACATACACTTACATGTCTTGACAAGCTATCAATGAGATTAGTTGTCTGAGGATTGTTCAAAACATAGAATGTACTTGGAAAACAAGTAATCAAGATCAAGATGCACTGCTGGCAGCTCTCTTTGCCATTAAGAGTAATATATTTACAGTACGATTCAGCAATGTCTAGAACGTTGAGTATACGTTATCCGCAAATTTGTGTATTGCTCTTTAGATAGTATGAGAAAGTGGAGTCTGTGTTAAAGAATATCACTGCCATGACTCCACTAGCAGTAGTGGAATTATCAGGTTTAATTTAATGAATAGCAATTTATTTTGGTTTTCATTAAAATTGCAAAAACACATTGCTTGTTTATCATAATGCCTCAAAGGGTGAAACAATAGTGAAGCATAAATCTAAAGGTACCTTCACACACTGCAATCTTGCTTGGGAATCCTAAAGGCGATATGTCACCTCGGACCAATCGCCGTGAAATTGCCTCACAGTTGAGGCGTGTGAGTGGGGAATTTTGCTGCGATAAATCGCCTGTCGCCTGATTCCTGAGCACTGCTCTGAAATCAGCCTT
Source organism: Allobates femoralis (assembly GCA_033576535.1). Taxonomy (NCBI): domain Eukaryota; kingdom Metazoa; phylum Chordata; class Amphibia; order Anura; family Aromobatidae; genus Allobates; species Allobates femoralis. The sequence continues at coordinate 259,178,734 of JARQOC010000004.1, forward strand.
AATCATGAAGGCGATATTTCCGTGTTGTGGCGTGTGATAGGGCAATAGTGATGGAATCAGCGTCGCTTATGATTTCCCGTAGGCGTGCCACAGCGTGCTGTAGTCCACACCCCGTCTGCGATGATTGGTGGTGGTTACTGTGTTCCCATTGGCTATCAGTTCACAGGGCGCCATATTTGAAGAGCTGTTCATTCAGCACCACACACATCTTCAGCTACACAACCGTACGCAAACACAATTCATTTAGGCGCGACATAGAAGAGCGCAAGCTATGTTGTCCACGAGTATTAATCTGCGCTGTGTCGAGTATAGTGCCACATGCCACCTCAGATGTTGGCGTACACATCATACATGGGTGCCAATGGCCTACGCACTACAATCACCCTACGCGTGTGAATTTCGTGATGCTGATGAGTATATTATACAGCTCCGACTCCGCCTGCGTCTACCTTGTTAGCGCCTTCATCCCAAAAACACATGGTACATTCAGACATGCGTTTTTGCTATTGGGGCATGCGTTTTTTGCATGGGGGCCTATGGATGCGTTTTTGCATGCGTTTTCAGAAAATGCATGTCTCAAAAACACATGTAAAATCTGCAAGTGTGACCCTAGCCTTAATTGTAAAAATCCATCGCATGCTAAATCAAGGGTGTTTGACATCCAAAATATGTGGTCACTGGTGTTGTTGTCATGTCCAAAAACAGACTGGGCTCTAACCATAGGGTCGCGCCCGACCCAAAGCTTTTACTCTACCCTTCACGCACTAATGACATTCATACACACACAGTAGGTGTTTTCCCTATGTTGTGGTCCTTTGGTTAAATCTGTCTGTTGTCATGTTTGATATTACAGATGAGGAGGACTCCCCGTCTGTGGAGGACCGACGGTCACCTACCCCACCCGGGACCCTCCCACCTCCTTTCATGAAGGGTCCAGGAAGTCCCTCACCAACAGGGACACCACCAGCAGCTGCCCAGGAAGTCCCTCAACACCAGGGGCACAATCCTTGCCTGAAGCCAGCCCTGGACCCCTGGGACCAAGAAGCCCTGTCCTGTGGCCACAGACACCCAGCCCAGGAGCAACCCCTTCCAAGCATCTCCAGCTCCCAGCTGAGCCCTCGTGTGGTGTGGTTCCCACACCCTGACCTTGAGCCTGCTGGTTCTGTGTATGGTGGTAAGTTTCTGCAAAGGCCTACAAGCTTTGTAATCTACATCTTGGTGTGTGGCCCAGACAGCAGTATGTGAGTCCTGATGTGTTTTTCATTATTTTCTTTGTCAAGGAGAAAGAGCTCGCGCTGCAGGCTGGGCAGTCAGCCGATCCCCATCTCCTCCAGATGGCACCCGGAATTAAAGATGAGCGATGTTCGACTCGAATAGTTCGCCAATCTCAAATTCGAGTCGATTTTAGCGCTATTCGAGTCATTCGCCGAATTCGAACAATTTGGTTCCAATTCGGCGAATTTCAAACATGTTCGATTTTGGTTCGAAAATGCGGCAGATGCGGTCAGAAAACCGCATCTGCCGCATTTTGAGCCAAAATAAACATTCCCTAAAAGAAAGAAAGTGTTAAAAATATAAAAATAATCTATGCTCACCTGTCCGCGGTCCACCGAAGCCTCCGGCAAGGTCCTGTGGCTTCTAGGACCTATGGTGACGTCATGTTCTCGCGTGAACTCCGGTCACATGACCGAAGTTCCGCGAGAACATGACGTCACCACAGGTCCTGGAAGCACAGGACCTTGCCGGAAAGCTTAAAATAGATATTTTTATGTTTCAGACCCTTTCTTTAAGTAAAAGAAAGGGTCCAAAACAAAAAAATATCTATTTTAAGCTTTCCGGCAAGGTCCTGTGCTTCCAGGACCTGTGGTGACGTCATGTTCTTGCGGAACATTGTTGAAGTGAAAATGACCCACAGGCCCGGTTTGTTCGTTTTCCGGGGTGTTCGACGGTGTTTGTCGAGCATTCGACGAACATTCGTCGAACACCCCGTCGATTCGACGAATCGAATCGAATTCGAACACCGGGGTGGTGGCTCATCTCTACCCGGAATGTTGATGTGCTGGGTAAGTAAAATCCATAACAATGCCCTCAACCACCCACCATCACCTACACAGGTCACTGACTAATGTCCTTATTTCCCATACAGGTGTACCAACTATTGAGAAGCTGCTGCTGGCTCACCGGGAGGCACAGCTGCATCTGAAGAGGGCACTCCAACAAGGGCAGCAACACCTTGCCTGTTGGGTGCCATGATCCACGCCCTCCAGGCAGCCCAGTCCGCCAGGGCCTCTACTCCACCAAAACCCCCACAATAATGTGGCCACTGTCACATTGTTCAAGTTGTCCATGTTGGACCATTGTTGTTGTCCCTGTTGCCATGTTGGCACCTTAGTTTGTTAGGCCCCGTTTGCCTCTTTTCTTATAGTATCCCACATTTGAAAAGTGGGTAGTATGGTTTGCCTACTACTATCTGAGCAAACATCTTTTCACTAATAAAAAACAATAAATAAATGTTGTTAACACTAATTATACGGTGTGATCCCTTGTCTGTGCACATACAGGGAGACCTTGTCCCAGTTAAAATGTTAAACACAACACATGGCTAATGACTTGGCATAGGTGTGCAGTGTGACAAACCTGACCATACTGTACCATTGGACCACGGATGAAGCCGTATTTTACATCAGTCTCTCCAATATCACAGACACATTAACAAACACACACAAACACACAGACTTCCCTATGTTGGCCACAGAAGACTCCTAATCTCCCCATATTCACACGTCACCTATGGATAGGCTTGTGTCTGCTGCAATGACCCAAATATGTTATTGTGGACATGAGGCCTCTCCATCTGCCACACAAACTTCACCATTACACCCACAACTCACTACACACACAACCATACTGCACAACCAGACACATATGTGGACGTAGGTATGGCAAATCAAAGGGTGGTTTATTACCAAAATATTAACAAAAAAATTCACTGGTATTTGTGTCAAAATTCTACACACCAGTCCGTCATGCAATGTAGTGCATTGCCTAGTAGCGTCCTTGGTCTTCCTCCTCCTCTGCTGGCTCAGACAATGGCTCCTCCCCCTCATCCCCGTAATACCACCCAGTGGTAGCAGGTAGGTGGTGCTGTCTTCATGGGGGAAGTGGAGGATCCTGATTTTGCCGACTCCTCACCATGCGTCTTTGGGGCGCAGTGGGCACGGGGGTGGTTTTCCTGGGCAACGTAAAGGCACCACCCCATCTCAGTGTCCCATCTACGCCCTATTCCAGGACATGGAATATGGCCCTCTCTGCAATGTTACATTGCTCTGGCTCCATGTGTGCCACCATCTCACTGGCAATGTGCCCGATTCCAGAGCTGGGAGCCCTCTCTCTCTCCACGATGACCCGTTTAGCCAAGGTACCCAGCTTTGTATTGGGTGAGGCAGGTGTACACCTTCGGCGAATGCCAGGGCTGGGCCCTGGGCACGGCACCCCACCACTGGTCTCAGACACTGGCTCTCCCAAAGATGTTGATGGGAGACCCTCGCCAGTGGGTGGGTCCTCGGCAGTGGAGCCAGACTCCCGAGGGGCCTGTAAATGAAACAGAAGAAAAAACAACATTAGCCACATTTGCAATGTAATGACATCAATTACCACAACCAGACACACAGCACAACATTGTGCCTATCTGAGCATGCCTAACACCCAAAGTCACAGTAGCTGGGTTGGAAACAGAGCTGAAGAAAGAATAGACCAGTGCTCTGTACTCACCTGATGCTCCAAATTGATATGCCAAGTGACCACACATAACACAGCACAATCTGTGGCAACAGCCAGGACGCAACACACAGAGGAACACACAGAAGAAGAATTGTGAAAGAGCAACACAATTGTGTCTTCTACATGTGCGGGAAACCCCACAACAGTGCAACCAACAATCTCTGTACATAGGTCACACAAACATAATTACGCACCTTCGATGACGGGGCAAGGTCTCGGCTTGTGGCCAAAGATGGTTGCGCAAAGCGCCTGCTGCACCGTGTTCCCCAAGAAGCCTCCTGGCCCAGGGTGAAGGTGAGGAGGTCATAATACCACAGACGTGGCTTAGGGACCTCCTCAGCTCCAACCCCAGACCACGCATCCATCCATTCATTATGCGCCTTGGTGAACACGGTCCGCAGGCGCTTGATCTTCTCGGCAACCATGGGCACCGTCCAGATCTTAGTTGGGTCAATCCGGTTGGCCAGCTCGACAAGGTGCCCTTAGGCCACAGCCCTCGCTGTCTTGTTTTTATACTCAGGCAGCGTCACCCGCCACAGGCATTTGTGGTTCTAGTACATGGTGAGGAGGTCTCGGACAAAATCAGTAACCTCAGCCATCTAGACAAAAAAAATGATTGTGTCACGAAAAAACATACATGTACATATCACGTCACACCCTATCTGTAGGGCCAATCCAGATCCACCACTACCAATGACAGGTGGTCTGGTAGTTAGCTTGTGTCTGCAGATTCAGTAATGGCCTTTACATGTGGATAGAGATGGGACATGGTGCACATGTGATGGGCTATATGTATTTTGGGGCTGGCCAGGGACAGATACAAAGCTGTGTACTTGAGAAAGGGCACACATGGCATTACAACCAAATATAACACACACTCATGAGTTCAACACATATTTATGTCAAATTATAGTGCTGTAGGACACATTGTCCTTGCATTGGTCTCAAGGCTCATTATGTGTGCAACAGGCCACAGAGGGGTGTTACAATGCGTAGCCGATGCTAAACACACATCTACAGGACGCTACATGAAGCTGTAGATAAGGCGCCCAAACATCTGGCAACATATGGGTCTGCAGCCACACAGAAACTAAACTACATGATAAGCACAATGGTATGTCCCCCGACTTACCATCTGTCCAACAGAGTTCTCGTGATGAGACGCTACAAGAATAATGCACATTGAAGTAGGAGCATGGGTGGCAGCCAAGCACGTCACTTTTTAAACACAACATGACCAATCAAAAAGCAGCATTGGTGCATCATTAGTGGTCGCACCTGCCAACGGCCAGGCGGCAATGTTAATTACATGACGCAGATGCTGTGTGATTGGTTGGTTAACATAAAAAAAGTGCTAACGACCGACCTACAGCACGCTTGCTGCCCAGAGTCATTAAGTAAGTACTGATGTTCACATATGATCTGTGATATGGCTGTGTGTAGCGTTTGATAAATCTTTGCATTACGGATCGTTATTGTTACTGTAGCAGACGCCCAAGTGCTGGTGTATGTAGTTTGTAATGATGCTGTGTTTGATTGATCTATTGTGTCCAGCAAAATGGATGGATTGTATTTTTTGGCCCCAAAACAGCCTCCTCATTGACAAGCCATTTTGCCTTTGCCATACAGGATCATGTTTGAAGGAGGCGTCTGTGGATAGTTGGGTGGAACGTTTTGATTTTGGACACATAGTAGTGTTGTTTAGCACACACAATGGAACTATTCTGCCCATACTGAGATGTGAAGTGGCCCATGTGGCTTCTGTGACTGTCTGCATGTGAAGATCCGGCCTTATCAACACCTCAGGGATGTATCTTGGACATGATGAGTATGCAATAGTATGCTGCGTGGCCAGATATTTTGTCCTTAAAACATATGGCTGGGGTACGTGTTTAATGTAATTGTATTTAATTGGTAATAACCATCATTCTGTAATTGTCAGGTTACTCTTTTCCTACGCCTTGTGCTCATACATAAACATTATGGGCAGCTATATGGAGGTATGGTCATGATGTGTCCATTTGGACGATGGAGATTTATTTTTGGAGGAGGGCCATGGGTGTAGTGATAACAGGTTTGGTTGTGAGGCAGTGTAATGTTGTGAGTGACCCTTCAATGGTGCTATATATATATATGTGGGTGCCTATATCTGCAGACTTGGGTAGGATGTTGTTAAGTGACTAGGAGATGTGTGGGTATTTTGGAGGTGTGATGATACGTTCTTGCGTTGATTTTTTTTTTCCCTAACTTTTGCAGGGGTTTGTAGGTGAGAACATCATGGACCCTGATGGAGATGCTATCATGGCTCTTGCCTTGGAGGAAGAGGAATTGTGGCTGGAGGATAGAGTTGAGAGGTTGCGGGCTCGCAGACGACGGCGTGTGTGGGCTCGGGATTGGCTTCTGCAACGGGACAACCTGAACCACATGTGGCTGGTCCGTGAGCTGGAAGATTGGAGTTCGCATGATTTCAGGAACTATCTCCGTATGTCCGAGGACTCTTTCACATTCCTCTTGGAACGCATAAGGCCATTGAAAGCCCGACAGGACACTTTGATGCGTCGAGCTGTGCCACCTGAGGAGCGTTTGGCAGTAACTTTGCAGTTCCTGTCAACAGGTCGTTCAAGGACAGACCTGCAATACCCTTCACGTGCGTCACTGTCCCTGCTGAGCTGCCTGATCCCCGAGATGTGTGAGGCCATCTGGAGTAGTCTGCTGCCATCCTACATGCAGCTCCCAACAACCGCCGCTGAATGGATGGATGTTGCCAGAGATTTTGAGGATCGATGGCAATTTCCAAACTGCGGGTATGCTTTGGATGGTAAGCACGTGAGGATCATGAAACCCCCCAACACGGGGTCCTTGTATTACAAATACAAAGAATATTTTAGCGTGGTCTTCATGGCCCTGGTGGATGCTCACTATGAGTTCCTCTACGTGGATGTTGCATGAACGGGCGTGTCTCACATGGCGGTGTGTTTACACACTGCTCGTTGGCTCAAGACCTAAGGAGAGGTGCGCTGAACTTGCCCTCAAATGATGAGACAACCCATCATCTCAACTTTGCGTTTGTGGGGGATGAAGCCTTCCCACTTCAGGCTCACCTACTATGGCCATATCCCCAGAGGACGGTTACTTCTGAGCAGCGCATTTTCAATTACCGTCTATCCTGGGTTTGCCGTCTGTTTGAAAATGCGTTTGGGATCATGGTCAATACATTCCGTGTGTTTCATATGCCTTTGCATATGAAAGTGGAATCTATTGATGTGGTAGGGCTGTCCTGCTGTGTGCTGCATAACTTCCTAAGTTATAGGGATCAGTCATCATACACGCCAGCAAGTTATGTGGATTCTGTGCACCCCACAACAGGGAAGGTCCGTCCCGGGGATTGGCGTGCTGCCGACCATGGTGTGACACCACTCCAGCTGCTGACCCACGGTCTGAGTCAGCAGGATGCCAGGAGCAGCAGAGACACATACTGCTCCTACTTTAATGGCCCTGGGGCAGTGGCCTGGCAGCAGCAGCAGGTGTAGGGTGTCTGGTGTTGTGAGGCAGAAACCAGAGGAGGATGGTGTAGTCACCATGGTGGCTGCACCAGGAGGCTTCGGGTTGTGATTTTTTCGTTTTGGGTTTTGACACATTAGTTAGTTAATTATTATTTTTTGGGTTCTATACTGTTTGGGTATGGCCATTATTTTTCATAATTTTGTCTTTGTTTGTATGATGTTGACACTTGTGTTTTTAATGTTTTGTGTGTGATTTGCAAATACCTTTGATTTTGTGCACAAAAAGTCAAATTAAAAACAAAAAACAAAAACAAAAAAAATTGTTGTTACTTTTGATTACAGGGCAGTTGCACATACTGTAGCTTTATGCTGTGCACAGAGGTATGTGATCCATAAAATGTTATTGATGGGTTTGTGATACATTGTTTGCTAATGTCCAGTACACAGGTCCAGCCCTTTGGCCCACACTGTATGCTGTGACTGTGTGTCCATGTCCATTATGATGTGTTTGGCCACATGGGAACGTGTCCACACACATGGACACATGGAGCAGGCAATGGTGTTTCTGCGGGATGTAGGTACACTTCAGTACACACACACAAATATGTGTGCACACAAATACTTCAGTTCAGCCATGGCAACTCTGCCATGGCATGGACCAATGCAGGCACATATGGCCTTGTTCACACATACCAATCCGTTTTTTTAGCCCTTAGAAAAACGGATCAGTTTTTCTTAGGGTGCCAATAGTGTCCCCTGAGGTCCTGAACATTTTTGGCAAGTTTTTGGACTTACTTATTTTTTCATTAAAAACGCATATGCGTTAACGCATGCGTTAACGCAGGAGCCTATATGTGCTATGCGTTAACGAATGCATTTCCCATAGGGCCCCATGTTAAAAAAATGCATGTGTTTTTTTACAGCACCCAAAAAACACTCCATGCAGTGTTTTTTGGAATGCTGAACAAAAATGCATGTGTTGTTAAAAAACGCATTGACACTTAAGTGCACCATGTGTTAACGCATATGCGTTTTTATTAACAGCTGAAAGACGCAGAGAATGCAAAAAATGATGGAATGTGTGAACAAGGCCTATGTCCATAATGTGGTTTGAATCTTACCACCATCACCTACAGATGCACACATAGCCATTCTTTAGTGTAATCCACTGTACTGCACAAGACCGCTCCTGTTGGACGCTTTGGCGTCTGGAAAGTGTGTTGCAGGAGCCACAATTGACGACACGATCGTGTATTTGTGAGAAACTCCGATACAAAACTGCGTCATGTATTAGCCAGCCTTCAAGAGCAGGCTGGCTAATCGTAACGCAGTTATGTTGTCCAATGAGCAGCTATGGGGCGCGGTGTGACCGCTGCGGCACACCTATGTCCTCGTGGTGCTGAACATGTACGCCCACATTGCCTTTGGGATTGCGGTGTGTGAAGCGGCGAGGAAATTTCACCGGATTGGTTCCCCTGTGGGTGAGGCGATTTTAGGGGCGACACATCTTTATTTCAGGGCGAGATTGCAGCGTGTAATAGCGCCATCGGTGATCTGAGGTGAGCATGCAAGACGTGCACGTGCACGTTAGATCGCCTCATATCGCCAGCCGATATTGCGGCGTGTGAAGGTACCATAAGACATACACATCTGTTTTTTGTGCTAAGTAATTAAACACATGCTGTATCTGGGCCTCTCAACATAAAAAATGTGCAGATGCTGTTACGATTAGGAGTATAGAAGTTATCTTAATATTTTATATTGTACTGTATTTACTCAGGTCTTAAGCTCTATTCACACTGGTGTCAGAAGTACCTTTCAGACCAAATATCGATTTCATTGCTGTTGCTGTTAAAAGAATGTTTTTTTTCGCGGCCGCACCTGCCGCAAGTGCAAAACCGCACTTGCCGCACCTGCCGCAAGTATGCCTATACTTTGCATAGAAAAAACCGCAACCGCGCCGTAAGTGGAACGGTTATGCGGTAAACGCGGCAGATGCGGTTTTTTCACCGCATCTGCCGCGAATTACGAAAAAGCAGATGTGAAAGCACCCTGCGATATTTTAAGACAGATGGAAGGTACCGTGCGAGCTGCAGGCAGGACACCGTACAGCAACGCACTGGCACAGGAAAAAATTGTTTAGTACGCAGAACCAGGCACTGTTAGGCTGCGGTGCTGGCTGCGTGCAAGTTTACAAGTACCGTGCGAGCTGCAGGCAGGACACCGTACAGCAACGCACTGGCACAGGAAAAAATTGTTTAGTACGCAGAACCAGGCACTGTTAGGCTGCGGTGCTGGCTGCGTGCAAGTTTACAAGTACCGTGCGAGCTGCAGGCAGGACACCGTACAGCAACGCACTGGCACAGGAAAAAATTGTTTAGTACGCAGAACCAGGCACTATTAGGCTGCGGTGCTGGCTGCGTAAAATGTTACAAGTGCCGTGCGAGCTGCAGGCAGGACACCGTACAGCAACGCACTGGCACAGGAAATTTTTTGTGGAAAAATGGCACCAAAATTATTTGGTAGACTAGTGCCAAAAATAAGAAAAAGCTTAGGATTACAGCTCTGCGGAAAGCTGGGTGAACTAAGCTCTGAGGATGGTGCTGGATTCACTGTAAGGCTGCTCCTATCTCCCTTCCTTACAGTCCTGTACAGCAATCCTCCGTCCTGGTAGTTCTGAAAAGAACTTTTGGGTTATGTGTGACTCCTACACTGCCTAACTGTCCCTAGATCTGCTCCAAGTCTCCCTGCACTAGGTCAGCTCTTCTCAGGAATGTGCCCAAAATGGCGGGGGCAAGCCTTATACACTGCCTTGCCTGTCATAGATGACATAGGCATCACGATGGACAGCAGCCAATCATAGTCCTGACACAACCAAAGCTGCTATGGCATTACTGACTATGTTTGGCTAAGATGCTTGTCCTTCTTCACAAGTTTTCTGACCTAACACGCAATGCTGACTAGTAACATAAAAGATTCTGGATTCGCGAGTCCCGAATAGAGAATACAGGACTCGGAATCGCAGACTCGCTAGGATTCGGACTCGTAGACTCGCTCAGACTCACTGCTGTTTGGGGAGATTCAAGCTATATAGCGATGTGATAGAGCGAGTCTAGCGAGTCTAGCGAGTGAGATAAAGTAAACTCTGACAAAACTAAGATTGCCATTGACTTGCATTGGACTCGTTACTGAGCGAGTATTCGCTAAAAGACTCGCCGATTACCGAGTCCAGCGAGTCCCTTAAGAATCGCCGAGTAACGAGTCCTAGCGAGTAGACTCGCTCATCCCTAGTTACTGGCTAGGAGCGCTGGGGAACACAAATAAGGAGATTATTTATGGGTTAACATGTTTATTTACCACAACACATTTCCACAATGGATCCTTGTCTTCCTCAGGTGAATTTTCATCCTGGCATATGGCTCTCATTATGGTATATGGCCCTCATCCCAGTATATGCCCCCCATCCTGGTCTATTGCCCCTATCCAGGTATATGGCCACCATACCAGTACATATGGACCTCATCCTGGTATATGGCCCTCATCCTGGTATATTACCCCCATCCTGGTATATGGCCCCCATCCAGGTATATGACCCCCATCCTGGAATACATCTAAATGAAAAGGGGTTGACAAGAGAGCAATGGGTCTAAACTGTTTGTAGGAAGTGTAAGTGCAGTGTAAGAACTACTCACCTTAATCAGTTGTGTGACTCACAACTGGTTTTAAAGCTGCAGCAGGATCCCCCACATTATGGATGGTCCTCAGTAACTCCAGAAATGGACAAAAAGATTTTTAGATCTGCGCTGCTGTCTTTAATTACGAACTTCCTCTGTGCTTAAAACAATGGATTTTTATTCCAATGCGTTTCGAGATCGTCCTGACCTCTTCATCAGGAAATCAGTTGTTTGTTCGTTTCTGGATCCTGGCACATAGGCCCCATCCAGGTATATGGCCCCCATCCAGGTATATGACCCCCATCCTGGCATATATGGCCCCATCCAGGTATATGGCCACCATCTTGTCAAATATGGCCCCATCCAGGAATATGGCCCCCATCACAGTGCACACATAAAAAAAAACTAATTAACTCACTCTCCCACAGCAGGAGCACATTTATAAGATTATCTCAACACAGGATCATTTTTTAAACACATCCAATTGTGGAAATTATTATTTTCCAAGATCTGGTGATTAAAATGAGTTTTAAAATTGAGTTTGTTTGTGGGAAAACTCCTGTAATAAAAATGTAATTTCCCAACTGAATTTAGATAAGGTAAAAATGTTTGTACCATGTTAGCCAGTATATAGTGGAAAAAAATATATTAGAATCTGAGAGCCCTCAGTGGTTGATACCTTTTAATGGCTAACTGAAAAGATGGTAACAAATAGCAAGCTTTCGAGACACTGTAACCTCTTTATCAGGTTTAAGCTGAAGCCTGATGAAGAGACCGGAGTGCTCTCGAAAGCTTGCTATGTTTACCATCTTTTCAGTTAGCCATTAAAAGGTATCAACCACTGAGGACTCTCAGATTCTAATATATTTTTTCACACCTGACTTTATTGAATTTATCAGAAAGTAAGTCCTATAATATCGTGTATAAATCACGTACCCATACAATATATTGGTATGTAAAAGACTATTATTTAAAGGGGTTTCACGCAAGGGTCATTCCATGTCAGTAGATGCAAATGTGATTTTTTCTTTGTGCATTTTTATCTTCATTAGTAAATAAATTCATTAGTTAATACATTTCTTTCCACTTCACGATTGTGTCCCACTTGTGTTGATTCTTCACAAAAAAAAATCTGAATTTATATCTTTATGTTTGAAGCCTGTAATGTGGCAAAAGGTTGAAAAGTTCAAGGGGGGCCAAATATTTTCACAAGGCACTGTACTTCATGTTGGTCCTTATTTTTTATGTATATATTTGGTCTTCCCTGTTGAGCCCTATTAGGTCTTCCATGGGTTAAACATTGCTGCATGGTCCGCTGACCCCCGTCTATTAAAGAGGGATCCGGGGCTCCACTGGTCAACCCCAGAGTTATGGTTTGGCAATGGCTGATGTCCCATTTTGAGGGCTTCAAGCATTCCCAGGGATAGGGCCGAAATGATGGTGCACCCTTCACTTGGACCATGTATGGATGGCTCATGGTGGAAAGGAGACCATTATTTTATGGACTGCTATATATTAAGCCACAATTTTTCACTAATGCACTTTAACTTATAATACTTAAGCACTTTATCTCTTTATGTATTATTTGATTCAAAATACACTTTCTATGGCACTAAAACCCGCCCCTTATGCATAATGATGGTGCCCATATGATCAAATTCTAATTTGGTAAAGTATCAGGACTCTGATGTTATATGCCTTTTCTTTATGGAGCTGGCAGCCATGGAAACTGGATGTTTGTGTGCTCACTGTGCATATGCCAGCCCACTGAATGACATCTTGGGTCCGCCCATGGTTACCACGGCAACGAGTGACACTATGACGTCACTTCCACTGATGTCACTTCCAGTATGTGGGCCGATGACTATGAGTGGGGGATCTGGAAGGGGCGGCACACGTCCATGGATTATCTTTTGATTACAATAATAAGGTACTGCTGTGACCTGGGTCCTCCAATTAACTATTTCTCCACTGCACTTAATCACTTATTGCTTATATAAGGTTTTTAACCTTTTGTATGTTGATTAACACTGTCACTGAGTTGTTATTGATGAGCTTGTTAGGGATAGATGCTGTATCCATTGTGATTCTGGCTTGATTAGTTGTCTTATGATCTAATTGCTATATGTGCATAAAAACATGGCATTGTGAAATATTCCTTGCTGGACAAAGGGTGTTTGGACCTGAAACATTGCCATCTGTGCTACGTCTGAATAAAATCCTTTTGAATCAATCAAAAGTAACACAGTGCTGCAACATTTTTGTACCTCTATCTATCTATCTACCAGAAAAAAATTTCTCAGCTACTACCAATAATGCACACATGCTAACAAGCTGTTATATGAAGAAAAAATTAAAAACTTACGTTTTTTTCAAAAAACTCAATATTCTTATTTTTTTTATTTTCTAAGGTTCTTGGTACATATATTGGCCAATGTCTGTTTGCTCATCAACCACGACATGGTGACCTCAGGTCTGATGAGTCCTGCGCTGACATCCCTGTCCTCCTTGTCCTCCCTGTCCCACTTCTAAGTGGGTGGACAGCATCTCAACCTCAGACCACTTGTGGGCGATGAGGGTGCTAAGTGCAGACATGGAGCCAGCAACTCCACATATTAGACATAAAAACAGAAAAAACTGCACAGCACTCAAGACATAATGTGAACTGGTGCCAGCAGGGATGCTGGATCAAACAACCAGAAAAAATTCCTCTGCAGCACTCAGCTACTACCAGTAATGCACACATGCTACCAAGCGGTATATGAGGAAAAAATTAAAAACTTACGTTTTTAAAAAAAAACTCAATATTCTTTTTTTTTTTTTCTGAGGTTCTTGGTACATACATTGGCCAATGTCTGTTTTCTCATCAATGTATGTACCAAGAACCTCAGAAAATAAAAAAATAAGAATATTGAGTTTTTTTTTAAAAAAACGTACGTTTTTTACATTTTTTCCTCATATACCGCTTGTTAGCATGTGTGCATTATTGGTAGTAGCTGAGTGCTGCAGAGAAATTTTTTCTGGTTGCTTGATCCAGCGTCCCTGCTGGCAGCAGTTCACATTATGTCTTTCAGTGCTGTGCAGTTTTTTTCTGTTATCTATCTATCTATCTATCTATCTATCTATCTATCTATCTATCTGTTTATCTACTCTAACTTTTTATGGGATGGGAATGACAAAGTTAAAAACACGTCATATGCATGTCATACTTATGGTCTGCTGATGACATATGGATGCTAGTTGAGGGAAAAACGCACACTGGCATGTCATACGCATGTCATACAGATGACTTATGGATGAAAACACATTCCACTCGCATGATACCCTGCTAGAAAAGAGTATATGCTGTATACACTGAAGAAGCTACACCACCAGCAGCACCACCATGGCCATGTCCCCTATTTGATGTTTTCCTCATTCTTTAGCGCACACAAAAATGTGCAGATTATTACATGTCCTGTATACAGAAAGATCGACTACTAGGCTGCCTGTATGCAGCTTTTTTGAGTGCTACACAAAGCTGCGTGATAAAATACAGTATGAGGATTGTGAGATATTTACACAGCAAGACACGCTGTATACACCCTCTTCTTTTTGGCAGATAAAGCAAACAGTCAGATCACAATGACTGTATGCAGCTTTTTTTGAGCACTGTGCAAAACTGCATCATAAAGCATAGTACAAGGTTTGTGAAATATTTACATAGCGAGCCACACTGTGTACACCCTCTGCATTTTGGTAGATCAAGTAAATAGTCAGATTAAACTGCTTGTATGTATCTTTTTTTAGCACTATGCAAATCTGCATGACAAAGAGCTGTATCAGATTTCTTACTAATTGCACCTATCTGTGGCGCCCCGCCATGCAGGCGTCACAGAGGGGTACTGCACCTGTAAAAGAGGTGCAGATACTCCAGCTACAAGTGGATTTTAGGATGATGGGTGGAACCCACACACAAGCACCCCCACACTAGATCACACAGTGGGAGGTACCCAGGAGGGAATAAAACCACTTCCAGGGGGAGAAAAGAGGTCCTTTGTGTAGAATGGAAAGTTGGTTGTGGAGCCCACTGGGACGGGGTACTTGGTGCCGGACCGGTGTACTGCTGGGGGATGTCACGGCGGTCCTGGTCCGGACCGTGCCCCGGGCCCGCACAATAAAATGGGGGTTATTTACAGGGGATTTGTCACTCGTGACGCCACCCACTATATGCGGCCAGTAATGGGGCCGCCGCTGCTGCAGAACCTCCTGGGATGATGGGATAGCAGCTTGGATAGAATAGTTCCTGTGGGCAGAACTGGGTTCCCCGGGGCAGTGGTAGTAGTATTTAAAGTCTGTGAGGATAGTTATTGATGCTGCAGGAGAGTAGGGGTGGCAGTAGAGATGATGAGAGTAGAGGTAATCGCAGTATATGAGGGCAAGTGGGGCTTCAGTATAAGGATCACACACACTCACGGTTTCTGTTGTTTTCCAAGTCTTTACTTGCAAATGGTATCACACAATATTGTCCACGGAGTCTGTACCAGGTTGCTCTCACCCTGACCGAGTCCTTGGCTTCCTACTTAAGCGCTGTGAGTGGCCCTGCTGCTGCTTGTAGCTGAACTGCAGGCCTTATCTCTGATCACAGGTACCAATCTGCTGGGCAACTTGAGTCCTCTGTGTCACTGACCCCTCCGTGTTGCTTTGCTATGGTACAGTGAAGATGGTGGACCTTCACTATGCCGGTGTTTACTGTCCTGTCTGTCTCAGGGACAGCCTCGGATCCGGTATCCGTCTTAAGCGCCTCTCCGGGGTTAAGTTTGGGGTAACTCTTTATCCCGGGTATGTTCCTCTGTTCCTCTGTCTCCTCTCCTCAGACCTCTCAGGACCTCCACTTCTACTTGGCTCTGCTCCTGCTCCAGACTCATACTCAACTAACTGTCACTCCTGCTCTGTGGTAAACAACTTAGCTCCTTCCACTAGTGCAGGTGCCACCTAAGCTCCTCCCACTTTCTAGTGTAGTGTTGTGTTGGGAGTGAACCTGTGTTGATGTTTCTGTGGCACATTAACCCTTGGGGTGCCACATTAGGAACACAAGGAGGGTTCCTCGGCTGAGGAACTAGGAGGAAGAATAGATCCCAGGCGCAGACTCTCAGTTGGGGAAGGAAAGGAATAGAGAAGGTCTAACCCCAATAGCTTACCGGGCACCGGAGCCCGCACCTGTGGGATCCTCGAAGGACCACAGAAAATCTGGCAATCTGGGGGTATATCTATATACTGTTCAGGCTCTTAAGCAACCAAAAAAGGGTACCAGGCACCACTGAAGGAGCAGGTGGTGGCCAGCAGAAGGTAACCCGACGGGAGCAAGGAGAGTGAGAGACAGCAGGAGGCCAGATCCGCTTTATGGGTCAGACTTCACACAAACTACTGGGAAGCAGGGAAAAATTGATGGAGAGAAGGCACACACTGAGGGTTCCATCCTACCACCCGGGATCCGCTTGCAGCCACCCGTTAGCTACTTGTCATTGAACATCTTGCTGAACTGAGAACTGTAATCAACGCTGTTAAAGTTTCCAGTAAAGTACCCGGAGTGAAGTGAAATCGCCTCTGCTGCATCTTCCTTTGCATGAACTTGTTCTATTCACAGGATCGCTGCCCCAGAGGTCCCAGTCCTGCCTGCGGAGGACTACACCATCTCAGCCGCGATACCATCGACCTCCGGCGGACTGTGGCGGTGCTGGTGGCATCTCACCAGATGCTACAGGTGGCGTCACGACAACAAACTGTAAATACTCCCCTGTACATAACCCCTTTTCAAAAGAATAGTCCCCCAAAACACGGGATCAGGCGCAGCCGCCATTCCCCGTGACAAAGTTAACCCCTTGCCACCTGATATCCTAGTACCCCACGGCCTGGGGCTCGACATATCACTATCCCTCACTCAAACAGTGTCCTATCGCTATGCTGTATCAGATTTTGGATGAATTGCACCTATCAATGATTCTCCCTTATTTCAGCCACCAATGTCTACTGCTAGTCAAAGCAAAATTGCGGCGCAATCTGTGATTCAGTCTTTGTACAGGCCAGGACATGAGGTGTGTCGGAAATCACAGTTGTGCCACAATGCCCACAACCCTTCAACTAGCTTTATGTGGATGACAAAACTAAACAGGAAGCAGACATACAGTGAAAAGTCCATTTTCGGGTTTCAGTACCAGACAAGGTATTTAGTACAAACCCTTAACTTTATAGTTTCAGTTTTCTCTTTCCTAATCATGGCCAGTTCTAGCATTGAGTTGCAATGAGCAACCATGTTTTCATCAGCAGATGACGATCTATGTCAAGTAGATAGCCAATTATGCACATCATCTGCTGCTGCTCCAAAGAAATCCAGCTTGCGCTCTATATAATTACTGTGTTGGTTTGCCAAAACCAGTCACTGGGTCACTGGTGACTAGAGATGGGCAAACCCACAGTTGTTTGGGTTCAGCGGATCCGGTTGTACTTAAAAAAAATAAGTCCAGTTCGAGGCTGGATTCAACCTGAACTTGAGCCCAGACTCCAAACCCTATATAAGTCTATGGGCTGCAAAAAAGAAGCAAAATGGGGATTAAAGCAAGAGAATTATACTTACTAATTTTTCACGCCGCAGTATCACGTCTTCTGGGTCCGCTCATTAAAGCTTATGGATATTCACTATTTCCTCCACCTACTTTTTGTAACAGCATCTGTGCTTGGTTGCAGTCAGAGTGCACCTTCACCCTCTGTGCTGGCATCGGCGATTGGTTGCCCTATACACTAATGTAAAAATAAATACATAATTGTAAAAATGGTGTGGGGTCTCACCATTTTTATCCCCAGCACAAATGAAGCAGACAGCTGTGGTCTACAGCCCCCAGCCATATGTTTTGTCATGGCTGGGTATTAAAAAAGAGGGGACCCTATGCTCTTTTTTTAAATTATTTAAATAAATAAGTCAAATTAATGCCATTGTGTCCCCACCAATTTTAATACCCAGCTAAGATAAAGCACACGGCTGGGGGCTGGTATGCTTATCCTGGGTAGGTCCATAGTTATTGGGCCCTCTTCAAGCTAAAAATAGCAGGCCGCAGCCACACCTGAATTGGCTCATCCATTAGATGCATCAAATCCTGGCACTTTTCCTGGCTCATCCTTATTTTCCTGGTGTGATGGCAGGGTAATGTAACAGGTTAATGACAGCTGCCATCAAGACCTAGTCTATTAATGGGTAGGGGTCTATGAGACAACCCCAATACTAACCTATAAGACAAAAGAATTAAAACGATTAAACACAAAGCACATTGATAAATCCTTTGTTAAAAAAAACCCCAAAAACTCTTGCAGGTCCGAAGTCATCCACCATACAATATCCCTTGACAATTATGGCTCTGCTACATCTAAAAGCTGTAGGGATGGAAAATGTGACCACTCATTGCAATGAGGCAGATATGGGACTGTTTTCACCGGACCAGTGCTGCTGACAGAAGGGACGGCCAAAGAATTGTTGAAAGTATGTGTCTTTTTATTACATTTGACGTGTTTCTAAGTCAGACTCGACTCCTTCCTCAGGAAGCACACAATGAGGAAGGAGTCAGGTCTGACTCCGAAACGCGTCAGATGTAATAAAAAGCCACATACTTTCAACAATTCTTTGGCTGTCCCTGTCAGCAGCGTGGGTTCGGTGAACACAGTCCCTTATCTGCCTCGTGTACCACAGTTTTCCATCATTGTGTGGACCCTGCAGCAGCCATATTTACGTGCATGCCGGTTGTGTGCTACACAACCTGTCCAGGTGAGCAGTGATCATTTGCACTTTGTGATCCTCATTGAGATAAGACCCTATTGTGCTCTCTTTCCTTTCTAATTCTAAATATTGCCACTCACTGCAATGTCTAGGACACAATGACAGCCACGGGAGAGCAGTTGTTTCTGAGAGCAGTGATGTCACTGTGTTCACCAGAGTTTATTGCTGCCAGCAAATTCATTAAAATTATGAGTTTTTTTGAATGTGTCGCTTTTTTTTCTTTTGTAGATTTGGTGCAGAAATGATTTTGCAGCATGTCAATTGTGCACCAAATCTGTTCTCCTGGCAAAAAAAACACACCAAAAAAGAAACATGCTTTGATACAGCATTTCAACAAGCTTTATATAGCACTTTACATACATTTGAAACACTGTGCCCATTGGGGCTTGCAATCTAAACATCCTATCAGTATATCTTTGAAATGTGGGAGGAAACTGGAGTGCCCAGAGGAAACCTGTGAAAATACAGGGAGAACAAACTCCTTGCAGATGTTGTCCTTGGTAGGAATTGAACCCAGGACCACAGCGCTGCAAGGCTGCTGTCTGCACCACTAACCACTGAGCCACTGTGCTCCCTGAGCACTTTACAGTTTGGGTTCACCCATTGCTATTGGCAACATTTGCCTAGGTACCTTGCCCACTGAACATGGTACTTCTTTGAGCGACCATGGTCCTTATTATGCTTTGAATTTTTTCTGACTTCTGACCTTCACCTGTATGGACTTTTTCTAGTTTACACTACCTTCTTACTATTTCTTGTCATGGAAAAATAATAAATCCATAAGATATTTCTCTGAAGGGACATACATCCATTCACCCTCACACTGAAGACCAGGGGTCAGTTGCAAATGGTGAGGTGGGAAAAATTAATTAAGTAGGAAAAAGATCGTGAGACCCAGGACAAATAGTTACGGCTGGTAAGGGAGACAGCCAGACTGAATTTTGTGTACAAAAAGATGAAATCTGCCTTTCCTGCCACATCAGTGTGCTGTGATCAAAGGATCTTGTCAGACAGTTCTGCACCAGTGGAAAATTATAAATGTCGGGGAGTGCATAAGTCCTGCAGTTATTAGAGGAATATCTTTGGTACCTTGATCACCTGAAGAAAAACTTGAATATTTTCTTATAATTGTGAGTTTAGGGTACTATCCTCAAATTAATATCTGCCAACTAGATTATACAAGCCATGTCATGTTTCCTTTCTATGAAAAGGTAAATTCATGACAGGAAAGGTGACGGTAATATCTCCTGCCTGTTTCCCACAGGGGACAGGATATCTTGAATGAAAAGGTGTGTAAGCTCAGAGCAATCCTTTTTTATCAATTGCTTATGTCTCCTGTATATCAATACAACTCACAACATGTATGTTAAAAAATCTTAAATAACAAAAATGTGTTTTTTAACTGTGTGCCGGATATTTATTAAAATTATTTTTATCAAAAAAATGTTAATATAAAATGCTTTAAAACATTAAAATCCTAATATACTGTATATATATATATATATATATATATATATATATATATATATGTATATATATATATATATATATATATATATATATATATATATATATATATACGTATAAAAAGTTCCACTGCAGCACTCTTTTGGTGAAGATTAGTAGTTTATTCCAGGCTTCTGTTACACATCAGCAGGAGATGGCTACGTATCGGGCTCACACGCCCTTTGTCAAGCCTTGACAAAGGGCGTGTGAGCCCGATACGTAGCCATCTCCTGCTGATGTGTAACAGAAGCCTGGAATAAACTACTAATCTTCACCAAAAGAGTGCTGCAGTGGAACTTTTTATACGTATGTATGTAAGGCTGTGAAGGAAGCCAGCTGCTTTGCACCCACATTGGATTGCTGTTTGAAAACTTTTCATTTTTATATATATATACTAGCTGTGAGCCCGATGCAAATGCATCGGGATTCTAGAACGTGCATTAATTTGATTATAGTAGTTATAGCTGTTAGCCTGATTCAAATGCATCGGGTATCTAAAATATGTTTATTGTTTTTTTAAACATTTTTAAATAATAATCGCATCATCAATAGCAATAATATAAGCCATAGCATTATTATTAGCAGTAATAGCAGTATTAATAGCATTATTAGCAGTATTATGAGAATTAATAACAGTATTAATAGCATTAATAGCATTATTATTAGCATTAATAGCATTATTAATAGCATTATTAGCATTAATAATAGCATTAATAACATTATTAATAGCATTAATAGCATTATTATTAGCATTAATAGCATTAATAATAGCATTATTAGCATTAATAATAGCATTAATAACATTATTAATAGCATTAATAGCATTATTATTAGCATTAATAGCATTAATAATAACATTATTAGCATTAATAATAGCATTAATAACATTATTATTAGCATTAATAGTATTATTATTAGCATTAATAGCATTAATAATAGCATTATTAGCATTAATAATAGGATTAATAACATTATTAATAGCATTAATAGCATTATTATTAGCATTAATAATAGCATTATTAGCATTAATAATAGCATTAATAACATTATTAATAGCATTAATAGCATTATTATTAGCATTAATAGCAATATTAATAGCATTAATAGGATAAATATTAGCATTAATAGCATTAATAGCATAATTAATAGCATTAATAGCATTATTAATAGCATTAATAGCATTATTATTAGCATTAATAGCATTAATAATAGCATTAATAATAGCATTAATAACATTATTAATAGCATTAATAGCATTAGTATTAGCATTAATAGCATTATTATTAGCATTAATAGCATTAATAATGCCATTAATAGAATAAATATTAGCATTGATAGCATTAATAGCATAATTGATAGCATTAATAGCATTATTAATAGCATTAATAGATAATAGATAAATATTAGCATTAATAGCATTAATAGCATTATTAATAGCATTATAATTGGCATTAATAGCACTAATAATAGCATTATTAGCATTAATAATAGCATTAATAACATTATTAATAGCATTAATAGCATTATTATTAGCATTAATAGCATTAATAGCATTATTATTAGCATTAATAGCATTAATAATACCATGAATAGGATAAATATTAGCATTAATAGCATATAATAGCATAATTAATAGCATTAATAGCATTATTAATAGCATTAATAGCATTAATAGGATAAATATTAGCATTAATAGCATTATTAATAGCATTATTAATACGTTAATAGGATAAATATTAGCATTAATAGCATTAATAGCATTATTAATAGCATTAATAGCATTATTATTAGCATTAATAGCATTAATAATAGCATTATTACATTAATAATAGCATTAATAACATTAATAATAGCATTATAGATATTTAGCATTTAATTAATAGCATTATATAGCATTAATAGCATAATATAGCATTAATAGATTTTAATAGATTATAAGCATTTAATGGCTTAATAGCATAATAATAGCATTATTAGCATTAATAATGCATTAATAAATTATATTAATAGCATTATAATATTAGCATTAATAGCATTAATAGCATTATATTAGCATTAATAGCATTAATAATACCATTAATAACATATAATAATAGCATTAATAGCATTAATTATTTAGCATTAATAGCATTAATAATTAATAGGATATTATTAGCATTAATAGCATTAATAGCATTATAATACATTAATAGATAAATATAGCATTAATAGCTTTAGCATTATGATTATAGCATTAATAGCATTTATAGCATTAATAGCATTATAATAGCATTAATTAGCATTAATATAGCATATTAATAGCATTATATAGCATTAATAGCATTATAATTATTATGCATTAATTAGCATTAATAATACATTAATAGATAAATTTAGCATTAATAGCATATTAATACATAATTATAGCATTAATAGCATTATTAATAGCATTAATAGCATTATATATTAGCATTAATAGCATTAATAGCATTAATAGCATTATTAATAGCATTAATAATGCATTATTATAGCATTAATAGCATTATTATAGCATTAATAGCATTAATAATAGCATTTAATTAGCATTATAATAGCATTAATAACAATATTTAATAGCATTAATAGCATTATAGCATTATATGCATTAATAGCATATATTAATAGCATTAATAGGAATAATATTAGCATTAATAGCATTAATAGCATTAATTAATAGCATTTAATTAGCATTAATACATAATAGCATATAATAGCATTATTAGCATTAGCATTAAAACTTATAATAGCATTAATAGCATATATAGCATTAATAGCATTAAATAGCATTAATAGCATTTATAAATATAATTAATAGCATTAATAAATAATAATTAGCATTAATAGCTTTTTAATACATTAATAGCATATATTATTAGCATTATTTAGCATTAATAATTAGCATTATTAATGCATTATAATAGCAATTAATAGCATTATTATTAGCATTAATAGACATTAATAGCATTATTATAGCATAATAGCATTAATATTAATACATTACATAGATAAATATTAGCATTCATTAATGCATAAATAGCATAATAATAGCATTATTATACATTATTAATATATGCATTAAATATCATTATTAGTTAATTAATAGCATTATATAGCATTAATTTAATACAATTTTTTATTAGACATTAATTTAATAGCATTAATAACATTATTATTAGCATTTTATAGCATTAATAGCATTATAAAGCAATTAATAGCATTAATATACATTAATAATAAATTATAGCATTATTAGCATAATTAAAGCATTAATAGCATAATAGCATATTAAATTAATAGCATTATAATAGCATTAATAGCATTAATATAGCATTAATAGCATTATTAATAGCATTAATAGCATTATGCCATTAATAGGATAATATTAGCATTAATAGCATTAATAGCATAATAATAGCATTAATAGCATTATTATGCATTAAGTAATTTATTATAGCTTTTAATAGCATTATATTGCATAATAGCATTAATATAGCATTTTAATTAAATAGCATTAATACATTATTATAGCATTTAATTATTATAGCATATAATTATATTAGCATTATAGCATTAATAATACCATGAATAGATAAATATTAGCATTAATAGCATTAATAGCATAATTAATAGCATTAATAGCATTATTTAATAGCATTAATAGCATTAATAGGATAAATATTAGCATTAAATAGCATTATTATATAGCATTTAATAATACCATTAATA
The DNA here is from genome assembly GCA_033576535.1 of Allobates femoralis. Lineage (NCBI taxonomy): Eukaryota > Metazoa > Chordata > Amphibia > Anura > Aromobatidae > Allobates > Allobates femoralis. Next base: position 259,202,745 of record JARQOC010000004.1, read on the forward strand.
GATAATATTAGCATTATAGCATTATTGCATAATTAATAGCATTTTAATAGCATTATTATTAGCATTAATTAGCATTAATAATAGCATTATTAGCATTAATAATAGCATTAATAAATTATTAATAGATTTAATGCATTATAAATAGCATTAATAGCATTATTATTAGCATTATTAGCATTAATAATACCATTAATAGGATAAATTATTAGCATTAATAGTATTAATAGCATTAAATAATCATAATAATGCAATTAATAGCATTAATAGAATTATTATTAGCATTAATAGATTAATAATAGCATTATTAGCATTATAATAATATACATTAAATTAACATTATTAATAGCATTAATAGCATTATTATTAGCATTAATAGCATTAATAATAGCATTATTAGCATTCATAATAGCATTAATAACATTATTAATAGCATTAATAGCATTATTATAGCATTAATAGCATTAATAGTATTATTAATAGCATTAATAGCATTATTTAATAGCATTAATAGGATTAATAGCATTATTAATAGCATTATTAATAGCATTAATAGCATAAATAATAGAATTAATAGCATAAAAATTAGCATTAATAGCATTAGTATTAGCATAAAGAGCATTAATAGCAATAATTATTAGCATTGATATATGATATTAATAGCATTAATAGCATTTATAGATTAAATATTAGCATTAATAGCATTAATGCATAATTAATAGCATTTAATAGCATTATTAATAGCATTTAAATTTAGCATTATTATTAGCATTAATAGCATTAATAATAGCATTATTAGCATTAATAATAGCATTAATAAACATTATTAATAGCATTAATAGCATTAATAGCATTATTTATTAGCATTAATAGCATTAATAATACCATTAATAGGATAAATATTAGCAATTAATAGCATTATTAGCATTAATAATAGCATTAATAACATTATTAATAGCATTAATAGCATTATTATTAGCATTAATAGCATTAATAATAGCATTATTAGCATTAATAATAGCATTAATAACATTATTATTAGCATTAATAGCATAATTATTAGCATTAATAGCATTATTATTAGCAGTAATATCATTATTATTTGAATTTTTTTTTTTATTATTATTATTTTTTATTTAATTATTTATTATTTTTTATTTATTTTTTTATTATTTTTTAATTATTTTTTTTATTATTACATTTATTATTTAGGCTGAGACCCAGTTCTCATTCAGGTCCGCTGGAAGGGCTGATATAATTAGCATATATTTATTTTTTTTATTATTATTTTTATTGAATTATTTATTATTTTTTATTTATTTTTTTATTATTTTTTAATTATTTTTTAATTATTTTTTTTATTATTAAATTTATTATTTAGGCTGAGACCCAGTTCTCATTCAGGTCCGCTGGAAGGGCTGATATAATTAGCATATATTTCTTTTTTTAATTATTATTTTTATTGAATTATTTATTATTTTTTATTTATTTTTTTATTATTTTTTAATTATTTTTTAATTATTTTTTTTATTATTAAATTTATTATTTAGGCTGAGACCCAGTTCTCTTTCAGGTCCGCTGAAAGGGCTGATATAATTAGCATATATTTAATTTTTTTATTATTATTTTTATTGAATTATTTATTATTTTTAATTTATTTTGTTATTATTTTTTAATTATTTTTTAATTATTTTTTTTATTATTAAATTTATTATTTAGGCTGAGACCCAGGTCTCATTCAGGTCCGCTGGAAGGGCTCATATAATTAGCATATATTTATTTTTTTTATTATTATTTTTATTGAATTATTTATTATTTTTTATTTATTTTTTTTATTATTTTTTAATTATTTTTTAATTATTTTTTTATTACTAAATTTATTATTTAGGCTGAGACCCAGTTCTCATTCAGGTCCGCTGGAAGGGCTGATATAATTAGCATATATTTATTTTTTTTATTATTATTTTTATTGAATTATTTATTATTTTTTTATTTATTTTTTTATTATTTTTTAATTATTTTTTAATTATTTTTTTTATTATTAAATTTATTATTTAGGCTGAGACCCAGTTCTCATTCAGGTCCGCTGGAAGGGCTGATATAATTAGCATATATTTATTTTTTTTATTATTATTTTTATTGAATTATTTATTATTTTTTATTTATTTTTTTATTATTTTTTAATTATTTTTTAATTATTTTTTTATTATTTAATTTATTTATTTTTTTAAGTCAGACTGAGACACAGTTCTCATTCAGGTCCGCCTTTTATTTTTTTTTATTATTATTTTTATTTAATTATTTATTATTTTTTATTTATTTTTTTATTATTTTTTAATTATTTTTAAATTATTTTTTTTATTATTTAATTTATTTATTTTTTTAAGTGAGAGTGAGACACAGTTCTCATTCAGGTCCGCCTTTTTTTTTCCCCATTGACATACATTACCGGTGTGTCGGCGATTTTATGGCCGCCCACCTGGTTCTATTTGTCGGCCCTAAAATCGCGGACACACCGCTAATGCATCTCTATGGGCAGTCAGCCCGATTTCGGATTGGTCGCGCAGCATTGGGCGCTTCGCGCCCAATGTTAAATTCTTATCCACATGACGACATCGGAAGTAGCGCGCGGAGGGGCGCTTTTCCGATTCGCGATTATATAATAGATATATATATATTTATATATATATATATATATATGTATATATATATATATATATACAATAATTTCTATACATTCAATAAGTTTCTCATTACTCTTCTGGACAGGGTTCTGTTCCATTAGTGGGGGTGATGTCTCTCAGAATCCATATGTGGTGCCCTAAAAAATAATTAGTGTATGGGTGTTTTTACATCTATGCGCTCCATGCGCTAGGCCACCCGGACTGCCCTGCGCCACGCAAATGCAAGTGCAGGGGCATTTAGGGCCTGGGGCAGCCTAGCGCATGGAACACATAGATGCCCTGCATTAGCGTTCAGCTGCGCTCGGTGCCCCCATTATAGCCTATGGCCGAGCGCAGCTGAGCGCGCGCTCTGTATACTCAGAAGCACAAGTGAAAGTAGCAGAGCGCATGGCGCATGCACCGCTCTGACACTCCCGGAAACGCCCAATTAATGTATATTAATCTTGGGTGGTTTCTCTTACCTGTATATTTTGCTCTATATGTTATCTTCTTTCCGGGCTATGTATTGCTTGATTGTATTTCCTCCTTTTTTGCGGTGCTTCCTTATTAAAATATGTTTGTATTAGTATGTTGTTGTATGAGGGATCAAAATATTCCTGTGGTTTTGTGCTCATACAGGAATATTTTGATGAATATGTTGATACAACAACATACTAATACAAACACAAAAAAAATTTTGATAAAAATAATTGTAATAAATATCCGGCACACGGTTAAAAAACACATAATTGTTATTTCAGCTATTTTAGCATACATATTGTGAGTTATGTTGAAATATAGTAGACATAAGCCATTGATAAAAAAGAATTGCGCTGAGCCTACTCACCTTTTCATTAATTGTCTATTGTACAGGGTAATATTTGCACGGAAGATCTCCCGCAGGCTTTCAAGCAGCATACTCACAATTAATATAGTTTGCTCCAGTGTATAACCAACAATCCTGACAAGATATCTTGGAAACAGAAGCTACATTCCATGACTAACTCTTTCATCACTCACTGGAGGGGAGTAGACTGGTGTTTTTAAAAAGTAAAGCTCACTTTTAATGTTGTTTTCATGTAAGGGTCAGCCATTGTTGATGTGAGCAATATTTCATTTCTCCTTCCCTCAAACAAAACCAAAGACTTCTTTACACTGAAAAGTTTAGGTATTTCTGTTAATTTCTCCCTTTTTATTTTATAAATGCTTAGCATATTTTGTGTCATTTTTTTTCTTTTATATCTTTTATTGAAACAGAAACGCGTTGAGACAATAATACAACCACTATGATATTTTAATCTTGGTTAATAAAGATGAAAATTTTAATCAATATGGGGCTCGCCACTATATCCTGTTGATTGATTGACCCTATTTTCTTTTTTTTCCAAATCCTTTTTATTAAGGTTTTGCACATATAAACAAAGAAACATATCAAATCCGCAATAATAATCGCAGATTAACAAACCAGAACAATACGACCACAGGTCAACAAATAATAAATGGAAGGGAGAAACAATAAAGTGTGAAAGTAAGGGGGAGGGGAGGGGGGGTTGAAGACATGGGGACAGGTACACCCAAATACACATCAATGATTGCATATTTCTGAAACTATAAGTGCATTCAACCCATTGTGGCAAATTTTCATATAAACAAAGGAAGTTGTATATTCCAAGTACCGTATATACTCGTGTATAAGCCGACCCCCCTACTTTTGCCCCCAAAATCTGGGAAAACCTATTGACTCGTGTATAAGCCAAGGGTGGACCCCAGCACAGGTATACAGCCCCCAGCAGTGTGGTATACAGGCCCCCCCAGTGGTATACAGGCCTCCCCAGTATTAGTATACAGCCCCCAGCAGTGTGGTATACAGCAGCCTCCCCAGTGGTATATATAGGCCCCAGCAGTGTTACAGCAGCCTCCCCAGTGGTATATACAGCAGCAGCCCCAGTGGTAGTATACAGCAGCCCCAGAGGTATATACAGCAGCCCTAGTGGTAGTGTACAGCAGCCCCAGAGGTATATACAGCAGCCCCAGTGGTAGTATACAGCAGCCCCAGAGGTATATACAGCAGCCCCAGTGGTAGTATACAGCAGCCCCAGAGGTATATACAGCAGCACCAGTGGTAGTATACAGCAGCCCCAGAGGTATATACAGCAGCCCCAGTGGTAGTATACAGCAGCCCCAGAGGTATATACAGAAGCCCCAGTGGTAGTATACAGCAGCCCCAGAGGTATATACAGCAGCCCCAGTGCTAGTATACAGCAGCCCCAGAGGTATATACAGCAGTCCCAGTGGTAGTATACAGCAGCCACAGAGGTATATACAGCAGTCCCAGTGCTAGTATACAGTAGCCCCAGAGGTATATACAGCAGCCCCAGTGCTAGTATACAGCACACCCCCCTTGCTGCCGCAAACCTGTAAAGGAATAAATCATTGTACTTATCCCTGCCGCTGTCCCGCCGCCACCATCGTGCTCCTCCGGCTTCATCCGGCTTCTTCCGACTTCCTCCTCTGGTCGGCGCAGATTTTTTCTTTTTAGCCGTTGGCGATATTACCAGAGCCTGTTTATATTGGCAATGGAGGTTCATCCTATTTATCACTTGTTTTATGGTCGGGACACCAACTAGTCTCCATTTGGATGCCCCTGCCAGTCTGGCTGCTATAATTAAGTGAGATAAAGCTCCTTTCACCACATATGGGAACTCATCAAGTCCAATATGTAGTAGAACCAAACTAGGCTACAGTGTCTTTCGGATCCCAGTGACTTCAAATATTATTGTTTCTAGGTCTGAACAAAGCTTCTTTAATTTCAGGCATGACCACCACATGTGACCGAGTGTTCCCATTATGCCGCAGCCTCTCCTGCATAAAGGAGAACCATCAGAGCTGAAGTGAGCTACTTTAACCGGATACTAATACCATCATAGATGTACCTTTTTTAGTTGTTCCAGATGATTTAAACATAATGATACTCTACGAACCTCCAACACCGCCTCCCGCCACCCTTCAGGCTCCATTTCCACCTGTAAATCATCTTCCCATTGTCTCATAAACTGCTGTTTCTCTTCCAAGTTAGTGTCATTCAAAGCTTTATACAATACGGACACACTACCGGAACTGGGCCCAGACATCAAAAATAGGCCATTTACTTTACGGTCTAATTTAGCATTAGAAAAGGGTGAAGGTTGGGTAGTGCCGATGTCTTAACTGCAAATATTGGTAGAATCTGTGCCGAATGTCAGGATATTTAGCAGTTAGGCAGTCAAACGACTTAGTTCCCACCACATCACACAACTGATGTAACGTTTTAACTCCGGCAAATACCCATGGTTGTAAATCTATGTATGGGATATGTAATTCTAGCGCCTTCAATGGAACCTCTGTCAATGGTATTTTAATCATAGTGGGAACAATCCGTCTCCATAAGTGCAATGCAGTGGACATAGTTGGGAGCGGAAAATTACTGGGTCTCGGGCCAATGGCTTTAACTTCTAAAACAAATTGGGTGGAGTTTCTGGTCGCATAAAAATTTTCAATTTGTAACCATTTGTGGTCCCTGTCCTGTTGCCACCAATCCCATAAAACCGCCACCACGGAAGCTTTATAATACGCCATCAAGTTTGGTAATCCCATTCCACTCAAATCGTAGGGGAAATAAAGCAAAGACATGGCCACTCTTGGCTTTTTATGAACCCATATAAATTTATTTGTCAGTCGCTGGAGGTTCCCTATTATTCTGTTTGGTACCTTTACTGGGAGACAGCTAAAATAATATATTATCCTGGGTAGGATTTTCATCTTGAACAGATTGATTCTAGCCACCCAGAATGTCATGAATAAGTGTACATTTTCTAGCTCAGACTTAGTTTGACTTAATAGCTCCGTTTAATTTACTTCTACAATATCCTTAGAATGAGTGAGTTTTATGTCAAGATAAGGAATACCTCGATCAGCCCAACGAAAAGGAAATTTAACTTCCAATTCAGTTTTGGTAATCAATGGGACTCCTACCGGGAATACCAGAGATTTGGATGCATTAAGCTTATAATAAGAAACTGACGCAAATTCCTCTAGTTCAGCCATGACAGCCGAGAACGACCGCCCCAAGTCCACACACGTTATGATGACATCATCCGCATAAAATCCTATCTTGTGAACGGTCGGTCCCACCGCCAAACCCGAAATACCAGAGTTAATGCGTATTCTCTCAGCCAGCGGCTCCATACAAAGAGCAAATATTATGGGGGAGAGCGGGCATCCCTGACGCATCCCATTGGTTATCAAGAAGGGCTCTGATACAAATCCAGATGTCAAAACTCTAGCAGTCGGGGTGGTATAAATGGCTAAAATCGCCAAGAGGATGGAGCTCTCCAAACCAAAATTTCCAAGTAACCCCAGTGCACCCTGTCGAAAGCCTTTTTAGCGTCCAATGACAGGAACGCACTGGGGTGACCCGACAGCTCTGCCACCCTAATGAGATTAAGCATTCGACGGGTGCCGTCTTTGGTTTCTCGGCCAGCCACAAAGCCAACCTGGTCTGGAGAGAAAAGGGACGGGACAATCAAATGTAAACGTGAAGCTAATAATTTGGTATATATCTTAAGGTCACAATTCAATAAAGCTATGGGTCTAAAATTCCCCGGGCAGTCAGGAGGCTTATCCGGTTTGGGGTGTGTGGTGATAGTGGCTTCCAAACTAGCGGGACCAACTCTACCTGAGTCCCGCCACCTTAAAAATAGTCTCAAAAGAAAAGGAGCCAGGAGGTCCTGAAAATTACGGTAATATTCATTGGGTAGTCCGTTCGGATTAGGAGTGGAATGGAGATTACTATTTTTAATAATTTTTTTTAAATTTCCTCCTCCGTAAATGGTGCATTTAGCGTTTGCAGCTGGTCGTGGGAAACCCATGGCAAATTGACTGATTGCAAATATTTATCTATAGCTGCTTGGGTGGGCTGGCGGGTCTGTGGGTCAGAGTGTAAGTTATACAAGTGTGAATAAAACTTAGCAAATGGCCCCACAATGTCTATCGGATTACCTGTTTGTTCTCGCAAACCTTCTATTCTGGAATTAGCCTCAAATTTGCACACCCTACGTGCCAGAAGTGCTCCCGCCCTATCCCCAAAAGCAAAATAACAAGATTTTGTCTTGCTTAAGTTATGGGCATAGATAGAAAGTAGGAGCGCTCTCAACTCAAAATGCACCTTATATAGTTCGTCTGCCATTGCCTTGAGATGGATATGTCTTATTGAGAGTTTCCAACTGCTCTATTTTGGCCAAGAGATCATCCTGTAATTTTCTATTACGCTTCAGTATGGAGGCTTGTTGTATTAAGTAACCCCGTTTAACCACCTTATGCGCCGCCCACAGCGTTTCGTCTGACACCTCCCCATTATCGTTGGTATGAAAATAGTGACTTAATTCAGTGTAGATACCACTTGCTACCTTCTCATTTAGTAAGAGGAATGAATTTAGCCGCCATCTGAAGGCTGGGTTCACGTGAAGTTTTAAAGCTACACTGAGTGTGATTGGAGCGTGGTCGGACCAGGTGATCAGCCCAATATCTGAGGACATACATCTAGATAGAGCTTTATCATCCACTAGTATGTGATCAATCCGGGTGTACGTTTGGTGACGGAAAGAGTAAAATGTGTAATCTTTTTCGGCTGCATGAGAATACCTCCAAAAATCGTGCAGGCGAAATTCTTTAGTTAACCCTTTTAACTCCCCCTGAGGCTGAACCCCGCCTCTCGAGCAGTCCAGATCCCTGTCCATAGGCAAGTTAAAATCTCCACAGTAAATCTTTCCACCCTGCGCCAGTCCCTCTACTGTATGTAATACTTTGCGAACAAACTTCTGTTGTAGATGATTAGGAGCATAAAGAACAGTAATCATATGTAGTTCACCATTCAGTGAGCATATGAGTATTAAAAATCTGCCCGCAGGATCCGCAACCCTCCGAATGCATTTAAAGGCTATCATATTTTTAAAAATAATACATACTCAAGCTTTTTTGGTGGAATTATTAGCAAAGTAGATATTAGAAAATTGCGGGTGGCGCATTCTGAAGTTATCAGCTTCCAGTAGGTGCATCTCCTGCAGACAGATAATCTCCATACCTGCCTTCTTCACTACCCTCCATAAAGTGGACCTTTTACAAGGGGAGTTCAACCCCCTAACATTTAGAGACATTATATTGATACTCATCATTGCACATCATTTTTTCAAACATGTTCCCAAATCCCAAACCTCTGTTTTGATGGGTGTGTATCAGAATTAGAGAGGGCTATACACTTCCCACAGACGATAGAGCTAAGCATAAATGCATAGGTGTACCTAAAAAAAAGAATAAAAGAACGGGACAAAACAGCAAAAAAAAATAGGCAAAAGTTAAAACAAAAAGTCATGCAGCCACTAAACCTAAGGCCAGGCTAATTGGGCAATCCATTACCTAAAAAAATAAAAAGAGAAAAAAAAAAAAGGAAAAGAAAGTCACTACCGGACTGCAAGCAAGTGCCTATTTAAAGCAGTTCCTAATTCTTCTTCCAGGAATTAAGGTGTCTGAAGCAAAAACACCGTCAAAGCAGAGTTCCGTAACCAGACAACATCTCAACCTCCTCCTCAGGTTTGAATCCAGTCCTGAGCGATTTTCTTTCCCATCACATTTTGGCGGGGAGCGAAGGAGATCTTCCATTCCAACAACATACTTTAAGCCTGTTTGGGAGATCGGCAAATTACCCCACGACCTTCATAGGATATTATCAGCTTGACAGGGTTAACCCCCATCTGTAGCGGATATGAACGTCACGCAATGCCTTACATACATGGGAATACTCCCGTCTTTTTGCCAGAGTGATCGCCGACAAATCAGGGAACACTTATAATCCATAGTACTCAGCAGGGAGCTCAGGAGGGTTCCTCATCTTTTGCATAAACGCCTCCTTTGAGGTATAAAAGTGGATGCGTGCCAAAGTGTCCCTAGGAAAGGCTGGGTTCACATGCTTAGGTTTAGGAAGTCTATGTATCCTATCTATCAAGAAATCTCTGAGCAGCATAGTTGGGAGTACACTTTGCATGAATTTGAGCATGAATTCAGGTAGATCTTTATCAGAGACATCCTCCGGCATCCCCCTAATGCGCACATTATTCCTCTGTGATCTGTCTTCTAGATCATAGGTCTTGTCCTGAATCATAGCCATATCCTCCTTAAGGGCTTCATTCTCATCCACTAAAGCGTTTATAGTCTTATTGTAATCAGCCATCTTGTTTTCTAAGTAAGCTGTTCTTTCCCCCAGAGATGAAACCTCCCCTCTGATCTCATGCAGCATGGCCTGCATGTCTTCCTTCAAGGAAGCACGTACGGAGGCTAAAAAGTCCCTCATATCTCCCTTAGTGAAAGGGGACTGGCTGCTGTAGTTCCTGGCAGCCTCCCCACCCCCTCCAGAGACACCTGAGGAGCGTGAGAAACTTAGAGGGGAAGCCGCCGCCATTTTACCTGCGGCATGAGTAGTCTGTCCCCGGGGGAAGAAATCTGAGAGCCTTGGTGGGGAGCCGCACTTCTGAGCTCTCCCACGGGTCATCATGAGCTCTGGACCTTCCGGGAGCCACTGGAGTGCATGAGGAGGTGAGGTGAATATTATCGCCGAGTTTAGCCAGTGTAAGTCCGTTGAGCGGGAGCAAACAGATTATGCAGCTGCTCCAAACTGCATGCAGGCCACGCCCCCTGATTGATTGACCCTGTTGATTGTGGGAGACTTTAACATCCCCATAAACAGCCCCAACTCCACATCTGCATCCCAGCTCCTATCTCTAACCACTTCTTTTGGCCTCTCACAGCTCTCAACCTCTGAGACACATAAGGATGGTAACACCCTTGACCTGGTCTTTACCCGACTCTGCTCTACCTCCTCCTTAGACAACTCATCTCCTTCCCTCTCTGATCACAACATTCTCTCCCTCACACTCACAAACCCTCACCCATCACAGCATAGTCCGACCTATCACACATTCAGAAATCTACAGGCCATCAACCCTCATACATTCACAGACTCTCTCCTCTCATCACTGTCCCCAATCTCCTCCTTCTCCTGCCCCAATCTGGCTGTGAATTACTACAATGAGACTCTCAAAAGTACCCTGGACCAAGTAGCGCCCCTCACCCTCAGAACCTCCAAACACAAAGTAAAACAGCCCTGGCTCACATCACAAACTCGATTCCTCCAGCGATGCTCCAGGAGTGCCGAACGCCTATGGAGGAAAACCCGCACACCAGAAAACTTTATCCATTACAAATTCATGCTCAAAACCTACAACTCTGCCCTTCACCTCGCCAAACAGACCTACTTCACCACCTTGATCTCCTCACTAGCCAACAACTCAAAGAAACTCTTTGACACCTTTCACTCTCTCCTCAGTCCGAAAGTGCAGGCTCCTATGACTGACCTCTGTGCTGATGATTTGGCCTCTTACTTCACAGAGAAAATAGAAAACATCCGTCAGGAAATCAGCTCCCAACCTTCAAGTGTTGTTACTCCCATCTGTCCCTACATCCCCTCTGGCTCACTCTCCATTTTTGACCCAGCCACAGAAGAAGAAGTCTCCAGGCTCCTCTCCTCCTCATGTCCCACTACATGCACCACTGACCCCATCTCCTCACACCTACTCCAGACACTCTCTCCAGTGGTCACCACTCACTTAACCAAAATCTTCAATCTCTCCCTCTCTACTGGCATCTTCCCTTCCTCCTTCAAACACTCTATTATTACTCCACTACTAAAGAAAACATCCCTTGACCCATCCTGCACAAATAACTACAGACCTGTCTCCAATCTTCCCTTCATCTCAAAACTCCTGGAGCGCCTGGTCTACACCCGCCTCACCCATTACCTCGCCACTCACTCTCTTTTAGATCCATTGCAGTCTGGCTTCCGCCCCTTACACTCTACAGAAACTGCCCTTATCAAAGTGACCAATGACCTTCTGACAGCAAAACGTAATGGTGACCACTTTCTGCTTATCCTTCTTGACCTCTCTGCAGCTTTTGACACTGTTGACCACCATCTCCTACTCGCTATGCTGCACTCCATTGGCATCAAGGACACGGCTCTCTCCTGGTTCTCTTCCTATCTTTCTGACCGCTCTTTCAGTATATCATTCTCTGGCTCCACTTCCTCCCCTCTTCCCCTCACTATTGGGGTCCCTCAGGGTTCAGTCCTTGGACCTCTTCACTTCTCTCTCTACACAGCTCCGATCGGACAAACCATCAACAGATTTGGCTTCCAGTACCATCTCTATGCTGATGACACACAACTATACACTTCAGCCCCTGACCTTACTCCAGCTCTAATAAAGAACACCAATGACTGTCTAACCGCAGTCTCCAATATCATGTCCGCTCTCTATCAGAAACTCAACCTTTCCAAAACTGAACGTCTTCTGCTCCCACCCTCTGCCAACCTCCCCAAACCTGACATCTCTCTCTCGGTGTGCGGCACCACGATAACGCCCAGTCAGCAGGCTCACTGTCTCGGTGTTTTGATGGACACTGATCTCTCCTTCACCTCCTATATACAATCTCTCACCCGCTCCTGTCGCTTGCACCTGAAAAATATCTCCAGAATTCGCCCTTTCCTCACCATGGAAACAACTAAAACCCTCACCGTGGCCCTGATTCATTCCCGCCTTGACTACTGTAATTCTTTATTAGCTGGCCTCCCCCACAGTAAGCTTTCCCCTCTTCAGTCTATCCTCAATGCAGCAGCCAGGATCACCTATCTAGCAAACCGTTACTCAGATGTTTCTGCTCTGTGCCAGTCACTACATTGGCTACCCGTACACTAAAGAATACAATTCAAATTGCTCGTTGTCACCCACAAAGCTATTCATGGTGCGGCACCACCTTACCTCTCCACCCTCATCTCTGTCTACCACCCCACCCGTCCCCTTCGCTCTGAACGTGACCTCAGACTAACATTGGCATTAATCCGTACCTCCCATTCCCGACTCCAAGACTTCTCCCGAGCTGCTCCAAACCTCTGGAACGCTCTACCCCAAGAAATTAGGACCATCCACAACTTGCATAGCTTCAGACGCTCCCTAAAAACACACCTCTTCAGGGCGGCCTATCCTTCTCCCTAACAGTAGTCATTTAGACATAAGATATTTATTGTTATAAGCCCCTGTACTTTGTGTTCCCATCCCGTCTTAGATTGTAAGCTCCTTCGAGCAGGGTCACCTTCATTTTTTGCCTTCATTTTTTGCCTTTTTATTGTATTTCCTAAGTTTTTTCTATGTTTATTGTATGTAACTACTGCTCTGCACTACCTTTCTGTACCGTAAATTTTTCTTATATGTACCGTTGTACTGTAAAGCGCTGCGGAATATGTTTGCGCTATACAAATAAAGTTTTATTATTAATATTATTGTCAAACAGTATTATATTTCAGGGACTCGTCATTTCATGTGTTGATGAGTAGTGACTGCGTGTTGTGTACCTGGGGAATTTTTATGGTTTCGAGGTGTGATTTATGCTCACTTTGTAGGCCATATCAGAGTACAAGTGTTCGATTGAATGAGAAGAGATAAATTAACCCCTGCAGGCACACCCCAAGTCACATGCTGAGAAGTGTGCACTGGGCTCACATCATTTCCTGCATATGCCCAATGATCTGATCAGCTGACACATGCAGCTAACAGATGTGGGAAATCAGTGGTCTGCTCACTGCTGTTAGACCATGCTACTTTAGATCGTTCTGGCAGTTTTTGACAGAACTATCTAAGGGGTTAATAGCGATGGGCAGATTGCTGATCCTCCCACTTGACACAATCAGGGGCATGAATGTGTTGCTATTAGAGCGAGGGGTCAGATGAGGAGCCCTGTCTCTGTCATGACTCAGTGTGCATGGCCACTGAGCATCTGAACTTACAGGAGGTGATCTATTCTGCAGTACAAGATGTTCATCAGCATGGCTCTATTTGTCAGAAGTGATCAGACACTGCAGTATTGCGGCCTAATGGATCATGTTACATAAAGTAATAGTAAAAAAAATGTTTTTCAAAACATGAAAAAAAGAAAAAAAAATTTAAAGTTCAAATTACCCCTGTTTTGTCCCACTGAAAATAAAACTATTAAAAAAACACACATATTTTATATTGCCACCTTCAGAAATACCTGATTGAATGAAATATAAAATCAATTAATCTGATATGTAAACTATATATGGGAAAAAAAAGTAAAAAGCACAATTTTCTTTTTAAACTTTAGAATTTTTATCATCACTCAGATAAAAATAAAAGTATACATGTTTGGTATCTATGAACTAACACTTACCTAAGGCATCATACTGACATGTAACTTTACCATCAAGTGAACGTGGTGAATAATAAAGAAAAAAAAGTGTAATTTCACTTATTTTGTATTTTGCTATACTTGGAATATTGTTTTTACAATTTCCAGTTCACTATATAGTAAAATGAATGATGAAATTCAAAATTCATTCGCCCAGGAGTGATGAGATTGATCTGTAGGTATTTAGCATTTTACATATTAGTCAATTGAGAATTTTTTTTTATATTCAGTAATTTATTATCTTTTACATGACATTTCACAGACAATCCATATGTGGTGTGTAACGTAAAGGGACTAATAGGTCAATTTCTGCTGAAGATTTTTCATCAGTACATGATGAGATCTCATATATAATACTATAACCCGCTTCATATTCTTTAACCAAAAATACAAGTGGAAAATCTACCGCCTATTCAACCTGTGGGTTCATACCTTCATAGTTATTTAGTTATTTTACATGTTATGTAAAGAATATCCAGAACCCTATACAATATTTAGCATGTTTCATATTTTACTTTAAAGGAGTTTTTACATCTACAACCAAAGAAAGCTCTAAACATGTAGAATATGCTATCTATGTATGTATGAATTCAGTATTTATCTTGTTTTATATTATTGGCTTTAAATCCAATTTCTGTGTTTTTATTCACTTTAATAACTATTATAACATTGAATTACTTAAACAGATTTTAAAATATGCGTGATTGTACAAATTTTGACCCCAAAATCTGACTGCTAGTTTCAGACTTCTGGCAAACACATTCATACTAACTACACACCATATGACCACATTTCCCACCATCTGATGTGTTGGAAGTCTTGCAATGTAACAATACTAAGAGATGTCAGATTGATTGAAGCATGACAGTGAATCTGTCATTTTGCACTGACTCACTTGAATCTGTTTTGCATCCAATATGCTGCTAATATTAAAGCCAAATCTTTATTTAGCATGGAAGACATGAAAAAAATAGGCCCATATTTTAAACTATGTCCTTTTCATTTCCTGCTGAAATGAAGCTTAGAGCTCTACCTCTGAAAGAAAAATAATAGAATAATTGGACTTCGGAATCCTTGCAGATCTTTTATTACCTGAGGCAGTTATTAAATTTGGCACAAGTAATATGATAAATCTATGATTTTTAGCATAATATACTAGGAAAGTTTATGTTATCATATGTTCCAAGATCCATATAAAGGGATTAAAGGCAGTTAGTCACTCTACAAATGCTGATTTACCGCGTACACAGGTATGTAGGGCTCTTAGTTCTTATTACGGTAACTTATATCTGTAGTATAGATTTAGTGCTTTATTTGCCAGAAAAAAAAATATTTTGTATGCAAAAAAGGGGGCTGTTGTGCACTTTTGGCAAGGCCAAGGGCTTTTTGAACTCTTACAATGCGTCTTTCATCGCATAGTTGGTGCCGATTTGGTGCGGATCCACCGCAGATCAGAAGCAGATCCACACTAAGGCTAAGGTCACACTTGGCTGCGTTTTTTAAGGTGCTTTTTGGCAGCCTGCGTTTTTGGGCTGCTTTTTTGCTGTTATGTGTGGGGGAGCCTTAAAAAACGCATGCAAAAACGCATGCAAAAATGCATGGTACCATTTAGTGCCATGCAAAAACGCATGCGTTTCCCATAGGGCCCCATGTTAAAAAAACGCATGCATTTTTGGAAAAGCACCAAAAAAGCAGCATGAGGCAATGTTTTTCTCTGCACTCAGGATTACCGCAGTCCAGGCAGCTTTGTGTGTGGCCAGTAACTATGGTGCACATCGGGTAACTAAGGGCATCGTTTGCCCGAAGTTCCCGATATTACCGCTGGCGGTTACAGCAGGCTGAGCTCTGCTGTAACGGAATCCGGCTGCCACAGGTGCAGCACTCAGTGTGACCCTAGCCTCAAAGAAAAGTCAATGAAACAAGTACTACATGTCTAGGGTCACATTTGGGACCTTGCATCCGTTGGAAGGATGCTTTAAAGGATGCTGTTTTTCCCCTTGCCATTTTCATGGCATGGCTTTTCATTTTTAGCGCTTGCGTTAACGCATGGTACATATATGCAGCAGATAAAAATGTGCCATGCGGACAGGGATGGTTTTGGTGCCTATTTCTACAAAAGGATATGGTCTGGCTCGACCACAAGTAGGTGCTCTGCGGGAAGGGGTATTTATAGAGACAAATACAAAGATAACCCCGGCATATTTTCAAGAAAAAGCTGGAGAAAAATGCTTCCTTTTCAGGTTTTTGTATTTTGCAGTGTTATGTGAAGAAAATCTAACATTTCAGCTCAACATGAGCCTTTTTCTTTGAATAATTCTATACAATTGGAAACATACAGAAAAAAAACTAAGTGAGGCTAGGGTCACATTTGCGGTGAAAATTTCAGATCCTGATCCAGTTTTGAGCTGTTAAAAAGCTCAAAACTGGATCAGGAACCGCAGCCCATAGGAGCCCATTATGTAAACCGGATTGCACTACATGCAATCCGGTTGCTGCTTGCAGATTTGCAGCCTGCAGTAAAAATCCTGCAGGCTGCAGTTTTCGCAGCGGTTTGCAAACTGCAGCAGGCTTACAATAATGGGCTCCTATGAGAGCCCATGCGGCTGCCGCAAGGCACATGTGAATGCCTGCGGCAGCCATATGTTTTGTTCATCCCTGCTACCACATGTCCTACACAGCGGGATGCCGCCGGGTTCATTCATAAAACTGAAAATGCCGACAATAGCCGGCAATACTATAAATGCCCACATTAACCCCTCACATGCCCACCTGACTGGACAGCATGTCTCTAGGGAGGGTGGCCACCCCCTAGAGACATGTTGCCACATCTTTTATTAACATTAACCCTTTGTTCATCCCTGCGGCAGGAGGGATGAACAAAGCATTACACATCCTGAGCAATCCGATTACCGCATTGCGGTTTCCAGGACACATTTTGTGAAAAAAATGTGTCTGAAGGCATTTGCGCTTACCACATCTGGATCTGGATGCGGTAACTGCAATTACCCTTCCAAGTGTGACCCTAGCCTGCAAATCATATAATAAAGAACAACAAATAGGTAGCACTTCAATCGTACGGTGGGTATATTTCCAGTGGTGTGATCATGTGAGGTGGAACGTTGGACATGTAAAACAAAGAGAACGTTTAGAAAGTAAAAAACAATCATGTGTGTCAGCGAGAGTGGATGAGAAGCGAAGTGATGGAAGCAAAAAAGAGGTAGAGGGGGGAGAAGATAAAGTAGAAAAGTAAAAAAAAGGAAAAGCAGGGAGAAAGGAGGGAGAAAGAAAATGAATTATGAGAGTTGGTTAGATCTGGTGATGGTTCTGGTAGTTGTGGTGGTTCTGTGTAGGTTTTACCTTCTGGAAGTCCTGTTACTATATGGGACTGATATGGGGTTAGCTATGAGTATCCCCTAGGTTCATTGCATGTGATTGTCTAAAAAAGAGGGGTGGACATATATGAGACATATGATAATGACCACAGGTGAGAATATGTGTAATCTGAACATACCAGTCACCATGTGGTGTCTGATAAAAAAAGGTTTTGGAGCCCGGCTTGGGTTTTCTAATGAATAATAAGTGTACTTGGTCAGCTGTTGGGAAATGGTGTATAGTTCAGAATACAATAGTGATGGTACATTAGCAAGTGGTAGGATTTATACTATGCACAACTAAAATACCTAAGTAGCTGTTTAAAGGTAGATCCATTCTCTTCTCCTCCTTTCTCCCTCCTTATCCTCTTTCTTACTTTTCTTCTTTATGTCCTCCCACCTCTACCTCTTTTTGCTTTCACCCTTATTCTCTTCCACTCTCGCTCAAACACGCCAACACAATTTTTTTCACTTTCTAAACCTCTTTGGATTACACGTCCAACGTTCCACCTCACACGATCACACCTCTGGAAATATACCCACAGCATGATTGAAGTACTACTTATTTGTTGTTCTTTTTTATATGATTTTCAGGCTAAACGATATGTGACATCACAGCTTCATGTCCTGCTTGTTCCGCAGACATGCTTGTAATAAAATTATTTTTGCTAGGTCTTATTTTCAGGGGAGGCTTAAGTGGTGCCTCTGCGACCAGGAGGTTTCAGGGTGAACTGCAGCGTGACAGGTAAGACGATCAGCTCACAAAAACAGCCACACATATACACTTTGTCCCGGAGCCCAAGTCGCTTCATGCCAGGCGAAGGTTGGCGGGAGAAGCTAGATGTGGGTGGGAAGTAGTGAGAACCTGGACAAAGTGGTGGAGAAACTAGACTCCAGAAAGGACCTAGGAATACTAAGTTGGGCGAGTTGATCGATAGCTTCCCATGAGAGAGGAGTAGATGGAGAGATCTCCTGGAGGGTAGAAGAGAAGGGAAAGCATCCCTAAGCTAAGACACCCTTTAGCTGAGTACTGACTAACAGAGACTGAGGACAATGGGGTCTGGTAGCCTGCACCACTAATGGCTGGCCGGGAGCCCAAAATGCTGAGAAACGTGGACGGTAGAAGGAGCCAGGTGAGCCCGACTAACCCAAGTCACTGGTGGCTGGGCCAGAGAAACCAAAGCTCTGTAGATGTGGTCAGGAACGCTTTATGCCACTAACCATGAGACACCCAGCAGGGTGCGGGAACTCCAAGTACCCGAGATCCAACAACCAGTACGGAGTAGGACAAAGCCATCGGACTAGGGCTAGTGACCCAGAGTGTAAGATGACTCACTCTAGAGCTTGTGACGGCTGGACCAAACCTGTACGCGTGAGAGCAGAGAGAACAGAAGGGACCGAGAGGTATACTGAGGGAAGTGACGCAGAGGAATGGTCCCTGCTGCAGTAAGAGCCCCAGCCGGTGATTGCTGCGTAGACCCGATCCACAGCTTGTGTGCAAAGAACTGTGTTGAGTTACGAGGAAAGTAAAGTACCCAGTAAACTCGAGACTTTTGTCTGAGAATTATTGGTACAGAGACTGCAGCGGCTTGCCTGCGGAGCCACACACTTGTTTTCTACACTGCAACTAAATCCACCTCTTCTACATCTGCCCTGGGGAGCCAAGCCCTACCAGTGGAGGGCTCACCACCCCGGCTGCCACCTTCACCATCACTCCCAGCGATCTGACCGGCAGCAATGGCCCATATTGGCCACGACCCATGGGTGGAATCACGAATAAACTTTATTAATCCCCCCTTTTTATTGCTGCACCTGGGACAACGGAGCTGGGCCACGCCGCCGTGGCACCACAGAGACA
The DNA here is from genome assembly GCA_033576535.1 of Allobates femoralis. Lineage (NCBI taxonomy): Eukaryota > Metazoa > Chordata > Amphibia > Anura > Aromobatidae > Allobates > Allobates femoralis. Next base: position 259,221,980 of record JARQOC010000004.1, read on the forward strand.
GTACGGTCAGGCTCCAAGTACCTCGGCCTCTGCGGGTGTGACACTTATATTTAGCAGCCTGACAAAACCCCCACTAGGTTTTATTTCCGGGGGATGTCATATTTTCAGGGAAACATGGTATTTGTAACGCATAATCCTTTAACCGATATGTCCTCAACAATGGTAAGAAAATAGTGGGAATTGTTATGTGTAGGGATGAGCGAGTACTGCAATAATCGGTCTCACTATACTCGCAACAAGTAGGTCCCGGTCCTCGGTTCTCATTGCGAGTATAGCGAGTCCAATGTCAGTGAATGGGCCGGGCGAGTACTTTCACAGTGTATCTATATATACACTGCAATAGTGCAATAAAAGTGAATAAAAGTTGTTAAAAAATATCATGCTCACCTATCCGACACCTGAAGCGGGACCAGCAAAGAAGACATCCGATCAATGACAAGGACCTGCGAGTCTGACAGACAATTAGATGGCTGGCAGCGATCTGGCAAATCAGATGGCTAGACGTCAAAAAACACTTGATCGCTACCAGCCACCTGATTGGCCAGATTGTCAGGTCTTGAACATGCATCAATGACCTGGCAATCTGGCCAATCAGGTGGCTGAAAACGATCAAGTGGTTTATGACGTCTGGCCATCTGATTGTCCAGATCGCTACCAGCCATCTGGTTGGCTGTCAGACTCGCAGGTCCTTGTCGTTGATCGGATGTCTGCCCGGTGCAGGCGTCGGATAGGTGAGTATGATATATTTTTTAACAAATTTTATTCACTTTTAGTGCACTTTCGAAGTGTATATATAGATACACTGCGAAAGTTAATGGACTAGTCGCTACTCCCAAGTAATCACAAGATACCCGGGAGTAGCGAGTAGCCTGAATATCGTTACTATTCGGCGAGTACCGAATAGTAACGATTATGCTCGCTCGTCCCTAGTTACGAATCATTATCAGACCATACAGGAACCACAGTACTGATGAGAGTTAGACAGTATCAGAAATAAGCATTTATATCCAGGTACCTTAGAGATGACCTGGTCTCTGATAGGGGTCATGTTTTTCTTTTCTTTATCATGTCTAGATGCCATGATGACTTTTCACATCTCTGCAGACTTCAATCTTCTCTACTTTTCTGAAGCACATCCCGACACAGTGCACTTAAATATAAGAGTGTCATTATAATGGTGCCTGAATAAAAATATCTGCCCAACACTGAGCTCCTGAACTAAACAAAGCTTTTCACTATTTTCTCTGCACAAAATGATGCCCACAGTCCCTCCATATGCTCTCCAGACTGTTGTCTCACACTGTGTACACCTATATTGTCCAGACTTTATACTGTACCCTCTCATCCCACTCCCCCTCCTTGCCATATTGCCCCATCCTTGCTGAGGCCTCACACTGTCACCTCATGCAGTCCACTCTACATACCGCCCCTGACACACACTACCCAGTCATATCTGCATACATTCTGCCTTCACCCCCACACTACTCAGACTCTATCATGTTTCACCTCACATTTTTCTCATCCCATACACTCTTCTCACAACCTCTGTACGTATCACCCCCTTCCTCCACATACGGTGGCCACACACATCTCCCTCTCTCCTCATACTATATCTGCACTCCCCATATTGTGTACACACCAATCTCCCTCATTCCCCTTACGGTGACCACACCCATACCCTCTCATGCTCCAAACTGGGTCCACAGCTGTCCCTTATCATTCTCCATGCTCTTTCTACACCCATCCGTCCTCACTCCCCATACTTTATCCTCAGCCAGGCCCCCTAACTCTCCATTCCCCCAACTCCTCATAATGTGTCTGCAAGCATCCCGCCCACTTACTCCCCAAACTGTGTACTCAAATTTACCTCATGGCTCCCTATAATGTCTTTTCCCGCTCTCCATACTGTGTCTGCACCTATCATCCCCTTTCTTCCCATTATGTGTTCTCAAATCTACTCCTCCATTTGCTGCACATGATACACTCCGTCCCTGTGATTTAAGACCATCATAATCTCACACCCACCCTCCCCATTTGCAGACCATCACAATTGCCTACAACCCCCCCATTTGCAGACCATGAAAATCTCACCCCCACACATTCCCCACCATTTTCAGACCATCATAATCTGCCCCACACATATTCCACCCCATTTGCAGCACATACAATTCCCCTCTTCTTCTAATTACTGTGGACCTTTGGTGTCTTCAGCTCCATCGGACTGGAGCACTTTCCACCACTGCTTTTTCATGCCTCTGCAATGCTGCGACATCAGCAGTGGGATCAGCTGACCTGATCCCACTGCTGATGTCACCCTGACATGGAAGTACATTCCGTCACAGCTTCAACTGTAAGAGCATCAAACATGCTTGAACAGTTGACTAGTAGGAGCCAGCGTGCAGCACGTTTTCTGGGCTGCTGTTAGCTTGACAGCATCTCAGAGAGACAGAATGTTCAACTTCCACTGCAGCCCCTAGGAATGCAATGCAGACCCCTGATGATGCTTGCCTGCTATGTCCAGGGCATAAGCCCTTGGCACCTGCCAACCCCCCTCCAGGTATGCTGCTGTGCCCTGCCACTACCCCTGGGGCCCAAGTAGCAGCAAACTGACAGAGGAGGGGTTCGGGCTGTCAGCACCTCCGGGCCTCCCTCCTGGCTTTTGCTGCTTGCGCCTCTCACTGGAGAAAGCCCAGTCAGGCCCTGATGGCGGCCCTGGGTAGCTCTTCCCAAATATAATTGAATTGTAGGAGAGAAATGTCATGCAAATAGGGACTTCTGTGTCTGTATAACATATTGCAATAATTGTGTATGTGGTAGTAACATATGTTGCATATTGTGTGAATAGTTTTTTTTTGCCTTCAGTTAAAATCTGTTATACATACAAAGCAATTAAAAAGTCTTGTAATGAGTTGGGCTGTGTACTGAAAATCCACAGAATACCCCATGCAGACTAGTTCCCCTTTAGACGTAATCTATCAGCATGATCCACATCACTAACTTCTTCCCTAAACATTTAATATGGTAATGTTACTTTTTAATTGATAACATTCTCCATACTTTTATTTACTATACTGTATGTAATCCAGTGCTTCCTTATCAAACAATCAGTGTTATAAATCAAATTCAAATTACACTGAAGTTCTTTGAGCATGATCGGAACACTGACCACCATTGACCCAAGTATAATATAAAGATATTTTTTGTTTTACAAATTTAAACATGTACTACTTGTCAATCAGGCTGAATTCTTACTTGCAGCAAGCTATAAAGCTATTACGGTAGTTGTTATTGTTATCAATAAAATGTAAAACAGAGAAGATAAAGAAAAATAATAAAATATTACAATATACAGTTAGGGCCAGAAATATTTGGACAGTGACACAATTTTCGCGAGTTGGGCTCTGCATGCCACCACATTGGATTTGAAATGAAACCTCTACAACAGAATTCAAGTGCAGATTGTAACGTTTAATTTGAAGGGTTGAACAAAAATATCTGATAGAAAATGTAGGAATTGTACACATTTCTTTACAAACACTCCACATTTTAGGAGGTCAAAAGTAATTGGACAAATAAACATAACCCAAACAAAATATTTTTATTTTCAATATTTTGTTGCGAATCCTTTGGAGGCAATCACTGCCTTAAGTCTGGAACCCATGGACATCACCAAACGCTGGGTTTCCTCCTTCTTAATGCTTTGCCAGGCCTTTACAGCCGCAGCCTTCAGGTCTTGCTTGTTTGTGGGTCTTTTCGTCTTAAGTCTGGATTTCAGCAAGTGAAATGCATGCTCAATTGGGTTAAGATCTGGTGATTGACTTGGCCATTGCAGAATGTTCCACTTTTTTGCACTCATGAACTCCTGGGTAGCTTTGGCTGTATGCTTGGGGTCATTGTCCATCTGTACTATGAAGTGCCGTCCAATCAACTTTGCAGCATTTGGCTGAATCTGGGCTGAAAGTATATCCCGGTACACTTCAGAATTCATCCGGCTACTCTTGTCTGCTGTTATGTCATCAATAAACACAAGTGACCCAGTGCCATTGAAAGCCATGCATGCCCATGCCATCACGTTGCCTCCACCATGTTTTACAGAGGATGTGGTGTGCCTTGGATCTTGTGCCGTTCCCTTTCTTCTCCAAACATTTTTTTCCCCATCATTCTGGTACAGGTTGATCTTTGTCTCATCTGTCGATAGAATACTTTTCAAGAACTGAGCTGGCTTCTTTAGGTGTTTTTCAGCAAATTTAACTCTGACCTGTCTATTTTTGGAATTGATGAATGGTTTGCATCTAGATGTGAACCCTTTGTATTTACTGTCATGGAGTCTTCTCTTTACTGTTGACTTAGAGACAGATACACCTACTTCACTGAGAGTGTTCTGGACTTCAGTTGATGTTGTGAACGGGTTCTTCTTCACCAAATAAAGTATGCGGCGATCATCCACCACTGTTGTCATCCGTGGACGCCCAGGCCTTTTAGAGTTCCCAAGCTCACCAGTCAATTCCTTTTTTCTCAGAATGTACCCAACTGTTGATTTTGCTACTCCAAGCATGTCTGCTATCTCTCTGATGGATTTTTTCTTTTTTTTCAGCCTCAGGATGTTCTGCTTCACCTCAATTGAGAGTTCCTTTGACCGCATGTTGTCTGGTCACAGCAACAGCTTCCAAATGCAAAACCACACACCTGGAATCCACCCCTGACCTTTTAACTACTTCATTGATTACAGGTTAACGAGGACGACGCCTTCAGAGTTAATTGCAGCCTTTAGAGTCCATTGTCCAATTACTTTTGGTCCCTTGAAAAAGAGGAGGCTGTGCATTACAGAGCTATAATTCCTAAACCCTTTCTCCGATTTGGATGTGGAAACTCTCATATTGCAGCTGGGAGTGTGCACTTTCAGCCCATATTATATATATAATTGTATTTCTGAACATGTTTTTGTAAACAGCTAAAATAACAAAACTTGTGTCACTGTCCAAATATTTCTGGCCCTAACTGTAGATTACCGTATATACTCGAGTATAAGCCGACCGAGTGTAAGCAGAGGCCCCTAATATTACCCCTAAAAGCTGGGAAAACTTATTGACTCAAGTATAAGCCTAAATACTGCAGGCCTCCATCCTGGTAAATGCCGCAGTTCTCCATCCTAGTAAGTAGCCCCCAATCACGGTATATAGCCTACTTCACTGTTTATAGCCCCTCATCCTGGTATATAGCCCCCCGTCATAGTATATAGCCCCCATTCTGTAATATAGTCACTGTATATAGCCTATCCCATTCGGATATATAGCCCTTCATCCCTATATATGTTCCCCATCATAGTATATAGCCCCACATGACTGTACAGTCATGGCCAAAAGTTTTGAGAATGACACCAAAATTAGATTTTCACATGATCTGCTGCCCTCTGGTTTTTATTTGTGCTTGTCTGATGTTTATTAGTGATGAGCGAGTATGCTTGTGACTACTCGGTACTCGCAAGAGTATCACTGTACTCGGGCTACTCGGCGAGTACCGAGTAATCTCGCGATACTCGTGCTGTACTCGGGGTCCTCATCCCTGCATGTTGGCGCTCTTTAGAGAGCCAGCCCACATGCAGGGATTGGCTGGCAGTCACTGCAATGCCACAGCCATATTAGTTGTGGGATTGCAGTGATTGGCCGGCCTGCACAGCGTGACCGAGACTTTATAAGACCCGGCCACGATGTGCTCCGCACACAGCCATCCAGACAGTCAGTGTAGGGAGAGTGTCTGCTGCTGCTTGGGAACAGATTTGCGGCACTCATAGGTAGATCCGGAGCAGGGCTGCAAACTGCTGCTCACCAGAACAGTCCTTCTCAGGACTAATCTAGGAGGATATAGGCAGGGTGATCCAGATCGGAGTCCAAGCTTTCCAGTGACCAGAACAGTCCTGAGGAGACTGTTGGAGCTGACTAGCTGTATACAGGCAGGGTCTAATATCCAGATTTCCTGTGACCAGAACAGTCACCAGACTGTTGTACTTGACTAGCTCTATACAGGCAGGGTCTAATATCCAGCTTTCCTGTGACCAGAACAGTCACCAGACTGTTGTACTTGACTAGCTCTATACAGGCAGGCTCTAATATCCAGCTTTCATGTGACCAGAACAGTCACCAGATTGTTGGAGCTGACTAGCTCTATACAGGCAGGCTCTAATATCCTGCTTTCCTGTGACCAGAACAGTCACCAGACTGTTGTACTTGACTAGCTCTATACAGGCAGGCTCTAATATCCAGCTTTCCTGTGACCAGAAAAGTCACCAGACTGTTATACTTGACTAGCTCTATACAGGCAGGGTCTAATATCCACCTTTCCTGTGACCAGAACAGTCACCAGACTGTTGTACTTGACTAGCTCTATACAGGCAGGCTCTAATATCCAGCTTTCATGTGACCAGAACAGTCACCAGACTGTAGTACTTGACTAGCTCTAAACAGGCAGGCTCTAATATCCAGCTTTCCTGTGACCAGAACAGTCATCAGACTGTAGTACTTGACTAGCTCTATATAGGCAGGCTCTAATATCCAGCTTTCCTGTGACCAGAACAGTCACCAGACTGTTGTAGCTGTATACAGGAAAAATGCGCATTGGCGTTGGCAAGGGACAAGGAAGTGGACGTGATGGTTGTGCAGGCAGAGGTCGAGGTCGTGTGCAAGCACTAATTTCGCAACAACAAAGTGGCACATCTGCTCGCTCGCACGTCCTGTCCCAAATTCTTGGGGCCCGCAGCAGTACACCGCTCTTGAACCAAGACCAGTGTCAACAGGTTGTTACTTGGATAGCGAATAATGCTTCAAGTCAGATTGGCACCTCCACAAACACCCTGACTTCCACACGGTCAAGTGTCAGTAGCCGTGATACTGCACCGCACATTTCCCAACCTGATCCTCCTTCCTACCACCAGGCCGAATACACGTCCACGGACATTACTGATCCCACACTAGGACACTCGGAAGAGCTGTTCATGTATCCATTCGCAGAATCTGGCCTCTCGCCCGCTCCTGTTGAAGTGGGTGATGAGATGGTATGTACAGATGCCCAAATATTTGAGCAGCCACGTTCTCATGAAGGGAACATTGGCAACGTTTCTCAACAAGGGGTGGATGATGATGAGACACAATTGCCAGGAAGTCAGGAGGAGGATCAGGGTGTGGAAGAGGAAGACGACGTGGTGGATGATCCAGTAGCTGACCCAACCTGGCAGGAGGATATGCAGAGCGAGACCAGCAGTGCACAGGGGGAGGGAGGCGTAGCATCCCAACTGGCAGTAAGAAGCAGGGTCGTGTCCGCAGGCAGAAGGCAGGCAACCGTTCCCCAAAACAGCAACACGACACAAGGTGCCTGTGCAAATGTTAGGTCTTCCCGGGTCTGGCAGTTTTTTAAGTTGGTTCCAGATGACTCTAAAAAGGCCATTTGCAGCACCTGCCGTGCCAGCATCAGCAGGGGTACGAAAACTAGCAGCCTGACCACCACCAGTATGATTAGGCACATGTCAGCCAAGCACCCGACTTTGTGGGAAGTACAACAGAGTCGAGGAGCGGTGCTTGCTGATGTCACTGCTACGTCTTCGTGTGTTGTGCGTGCGAGCCAATCCCCTGTCCATGCTGGCCGCGAACAAGCCTCCGGCCCTGCACCTGACGTTGCCCACGCACAAATAACACCACCATCAAGCACGTCCTTGTCCCAGCGCAGCGTTCAATTATCCATTCAGCAAACCTTTGAACGCAGGCGCAAATACACTGCCAACGCCCCACATGCCACAGTCCTAAATTATCACATTTCGTGACTGCTTGCGCTAGAAATGTTACCTTTCCGGCTGGTGGAGACGGAAGCATTCCGCCACCTGATGGTGGCTGCTATCCCACGTTACTCGGTCCCCAGCCGCCACTATTTCTCCAGATGTGCCATCCCCGCATTGCATAACCACGTGTCACAAAGCATCACACGTGCCCTGAAGAACTCTGTTTCAACCAAAGTCCACCTAACCACAAATACGTGGACAAGTGCTTGTGGGCAATCCGCTACATCTTGACGGCACACTGGGTAAATATTGTGGAAGCTGGGACCCAGTCTGAGCGAGAAACGGAACACGTCCTTCCCACACCAAGGATTGCAGACCCAACCTCAGTCAGGGTTTCACCCACACTCTACAGCTCTGGAATGTCATGCTCCTCAGCCTCCTCCTCCTCCTGCGCATCCTCATCCACTTTACCCTCCACACCAGTCCCAAGCTGGAAGCACTGCAGCACTGCCTCTGCGAAGCGGCAACAGGCTGTGCTGAAGCTAATATGCATAGGTGTCAAACCCCACAATGCAGAAGAGGTGTGGACAGCTCTGAAACAGCAGTCAGATCACTGGCTCACACCTCTGAACCTAAAGCCAGGAAAGGTCATGTGTGACAATGGCCGGAACCTGGTGGCAGCTTTGAGGCGAGGCCAGCTGACGCATGTTCCATGCGTGGCCCATGTGCTCAACCTGGTGGTTCAGCGGTTTCTAAAGTCAAACCCAGAGCTGTCTGATCTGCTGGTAAAAGTTTGCCGCCTGTCTGCACATTTTCGCAAGTCACCTGCTGCTTCAGCCGGCCTTGCCGGCTTTCAGCGCCGTTTGCGTCTTCCGGCTCACAGACTGGTGTGTGATGTCCCCACGCGTTGGAATTCAACTCTGCACATGTTGGTCAGGATATGTGAGCAGAAGAGGGCAGTTGTTGAGTACCTGCATCACCTAAGCCGTCAGGAAATGGGTCAAACTCCACACATAACACCTGAGGAGTGGAGAAGGATATCCGACCTATGTACCGTCCTCCAAAACTTTGAGGACTCCACCAAGATGGTGAGCGGCGATGACACCATTATTAGTGTCACCATACCACTACTCTGCCTTCTAAAATGGTCTCTGCTGAAAAACAAAGAGGATGCTTTGCAGGCGGAGCGCGATGATTTGGAGCAAGAAACAGTAGTGGGTGTGGTGATAACACACAGCCCAGCCTCATGTCATCACAACGTGCAGTGGAGGACTATGACGAGGAGGAGGAGGATGAAGACATGGAGCAACTCTCTGGCCAAATTGAGGATATGACATGCACACCAGTCATACCCTCGCTTCAGCGTGGTTGGCCAGAGGACAGGGGAGATGAGGTTTAGGAGGAGGAGGAGGACAGCATGTTCAGTCATCGTGTTGGTCAGGATACTGAAGTTATGGCTTTTAAGAGTCTGGCGCACATGGCTGACTTTATGGTAAGCTGCCTGGCTCGTGACCCTCGCGTTCAGAACATCTTGGCCGACAATCAGTACTGGTTGGCAACACTCTTAGACCCACGCTACAAGAAGAACTTTATGTCTCTCATTCCTGAGGCGGAGAGGTCAGCCAAAATGCAGCAGTTCCAGAAGGCCATGGTCACGGAAGTAGGCAAAGCATTCCCCTCACAAAACGCTAGCGGCATAGGTCAGGAATCGGTGGACAGCCAAGGCGTACGGCCGAGAGGGGCACAAGTCCAATCCGCCAGAGGTAGGGGAACAGTCTTTACAATGTGGAACAGTTTTCTCAGCCCCTCACGTACCACAGCCCCTGAGGTGCGGGGTAGTGCCACAAGAAATGCTAAGTTTGGCCAGATGCTGAAGGAGTACTTTGCAGATCGAACAACTATACTGCGACATTCCTCTGTGCCTTACAATTATTGGGTCTACAAGCTGGACACGTGGCATGAATTGGCTCTCTACGCCTTGGAAGTCCTGGCCTGCCCTGCCGCTAGCTTTTTGTCAGAGCATGTTTTCAGTGCCCCAGGTGGAATCATTACTGATAAACGCACCCGCCTGTCAACTGAAAATGCTGACAGGCTGACTCTGATCAAGATGAACAAGGGTTGGATTGGGCCAGACTTCACCACACCACCAACAAATGACAGCAGAATTTTAATTTTGTTATGGGAATTTGCCATGTACCTCCACTCACCCATGGGTACACACTTCTGGACTTTGGCTAATCGCTGGACTGCTCCTCCTTCTCCTCATGTGCCACCATGATGACCGTTACAATAGTTAGGCTGTTGTTTCAGGTATACCCCCAGTGGTAAATTTTTTCGCCCATTCTTATAGAATGAGCATTACAACGACAGGAGACCCGCTCCTTTTCAATGGGAAAAATGTTTTGAGGCCCTCCTGCACGTCTCTATCCAGGGATAATGTGGAGCCTCCCAATTTTTGGCTGCCCTGCCAAAGGGCTATACTACAATACACCCACTTCAGGTTTACAGGCCCTCCTGCACGTCTCTATCCAGGGACAATGTGTAGCCTCCCAATTTTTGGCTGCCCTGCCAAAGGGCTATACTACAATACACCCACTTCAGATTTACAGGCCCTCCTGCACGTCTCTATCCAGGGACAATGTGGAGCCTCCCAATTTTTGGCTGCCCTGCCAAAGGGCTATACTACAATACACCCACTTCAGGTTTACAGGCCCTCCTGCACGTCTCTATCCAGGGACAATGTGGAGCCTCCCAATTTTTGGCTGCCCTGCCAAAGGGCTATACTACAATACACCCACTTCAGGTTTACAGGTCCTCATGCACATCTGTATGCATGGGTCATTGTTGAACCTCCAAATTTTTGGCTGCCCTGCCAAAGGGCTATACTACAATACACCCACTTCAGATTTACAAGCCCTCCTGCACGTCTCTATCCAGGGACAATGTGGAGCCTCCCAATTTTTGTCTGCCCTGCCAAAGGGCTATACTAAAATACACCCACTTCCTTACAATGGGCACTTCAGGTTTACAGGCCCTCATGCACGTCTCTATCCAGGGGCATTGGTGAACCTCCCAATTTTGGACTGCCCTGGCAAAGGAAAATACTACAATAGACCCACTTCCTCAAAATGGGCACATTATGTCAAGACAGGGCTTCATGTACGTCTCTTCTCAGGGATATCAGAGTGCCGCACAATGTTTTCAAGTAAAATCTTTCATGTAATCACAAAAAGTAACATACACCAGCTGTATCTCACTATTGGGTATGTGCCCTTAACATTTCCACCCTGAATATTCATTTTGGTGTAATTTTGGAAGGTTTTCTGGTGACTCCGTAAAATTGGCGTGAAACTCGGACAACATTGTTCACAGCTGTGACTTTTGAGTGAGAAATGCTTCCAGGGGTCTTCCCCATGGTGTTGCCATGTCATTTGAGCACTCTTCTGAGACTTTTGTGGCATTTTTAGGGTTTCTACATGCTGCCGGCAGTCATTTCATAAAATATTCGGGTCTCCCATAGGATAACATTGGGCTCGGTGCTCGGGCCGAGTACACGAGTATCTTGGGATGCTCGGCCCGAGCTTCGAGCACCCGAGCATTTTAGTACTCGCTCATCACTAATGTTTATATCACATACAGAAATACATAATTGCAATCATATTATGAGTACCAAAAGGTTATATTGACAGTTAGAATGAGTTAATGCAGCAAGTCAATATTTGCAGTGTTGACCCTTCTTCTTCAGGATCTCTGCAATTCTCCCTAGCATGCTCTCAATCAACTTCTGGACCAAATCCTGACTGATAGCAGTCCTTTCTTGCATAATCAATGCTTGCATTTTGCCAGAATTTGTTGGTTTTTGTTTGTCCACCCGTCTCTTGATGATTGACCACAAGTTCTCAATGGGATTAAGATCTGGGGAGTTTCCAGGCCATGGACCCAAAATCTCTATGTTTTGTTCCCTGAGCCATTTAGTTATCACCTTTGCTTTATGGCAAGGTGCTCTATCATGCTGGAAAAGGCATTGTTGGGCGCCAAACTGCTCTTGGACGGTTGGGAGAAGTTGCTCTTGGAGGACATTCTGGTACCATTCTTTATTCATGGCTGTGTTTTTAGGCAAGACTGTGAGTGAGCCGATTCCCTTGGCTGAGAAGCAACCCCACACATGAATGGTTTCAGGATGCTTTACAGTTGGCATGAGACAAGACTGGTGGTAGCGCTCACCTCTTCTTCTCCAAATAAGCTGTTTTCCAGATGTCCCAAACAATCGAAAAGGGGATTCATCAGAGAAAATGACTTTACCCCAGTCCTCAGCAGTCCACTCCCTGTACCTTTTGCAGAATATCAGTCGGTCCCTGATGTTTTTTGTGGAGAGAAGTGGCTTCTTTGCTGCCCTCCTTGAAACCAGGCCTTGCTCAAAGAGTCTCCGCCTCACAGTGCGTGCAGAAGCACTCACACCAGCCTGCTGCCATTCCTAAGCAAGCTCGACACTGCTGGTAGTCCGATCCTGCAGCTGAAACAGTTTTAAGATACGGTCCTGGAGCTTGCTGGTCTTTCTTGGGTGCCCTGGAGCCTTTTTGACAACAATGGAAGCTCTCTCCTTGAAGTTGTTGATGATGCAATAGATTGTTGACTGAGGTGCAATCTTTCTAGCTGCGATACTCTTCCCTGTTAGGCCATTTTTGTGCAGTGCAATGATGGCTGTTTCTTTAGAGATAACCATGGTTAACTGAAGAGAAACAATGATACCAAGCACCAGCCTCCTTTTAAAGTGTCCAGTGGTGTCATTCTTACTTAATCATGACTGATTGTTCGCCAGCCCTGTCCTCATCAACACCCACACCTGTGTTAATGGAACAATCACTAAAACGATGTTAGCTGCTCCTTTTAAGGCAGGACTGCAATGATGTTGAAATGTGTTTTGGGGGTTAAAGTTCATTTTCTAGGCAAATATTGACTTAGCAAGTAATTGCTGTTAAGCTGATCACTCTTTATGACATTCTGGAGTATATGCAAATTGCTATTAGAAAAACTGAAGCAGTAGACTTTGTTAAAATGAATATTTGTATCATTCTCAAAACTTTTGGCCATGACTGTATATAGCCCCCATCATTGTGCAGTGCCTTGCGAAAGTATTTGGCCCCCTTGAACTTTTCAACCTTTTGCCACATTTCAGGCTTCAAACATAAAGATATAAAATCAAATTTTTTTGTGAAGAATCAGCAACAAGTGGGACACAATTGTGAAGTGGAATGAAATTTATTGGATATTTAGAATTTTTTAACAAATAAAAAACTGAAAAGTGGGACATGCAATATTATTCAGGCCCCTTTGTAGCGCCACCTTTTGCTGCGATTACAGCTGCAAGTCGCTTGGGGTATGTCTCTATCAGTTTTGCACATCGAGAGACTGAAATTCTTGCTCATTCTTCCTGGCAAAACAGCTGGAGATCAGTGAGGTTGCATTTGTGAAAAGAAGTTTTCAGCTCTTTCCATAGATTCTCGATTGGATTCAGGTCTGGACTTTGACTTGGCCATTATAGCACATGGATACATTTATTTTTGAACCATTCCATTGTAGATTTTGCATTATGTTTGGGATCATTGTTTTGTTGGAAGATAAATCTCCGTTCCAGTCTCAGACTCCAACAGGTTTTTATCCAGAATGGTCCTATATTTGGGTCCGTCCATCTTCCCATCAATTTTAACCATCTTCTCTGTCCCTGCTGAAGAAAAGCAGGCCCAAACCATGATGCTTCCACCACCATGTTTGACAGTGGGGATGTTGTTTTGAGGGTGATGAGCTGTTTTGCTTTGACACCAAACATATCGTTTTGCATTGTGGCCAAAAAGTTTTATTTTGATTTCATCTGACCAGAGCACCTTATTCCACATGTTTGGTCTGTCTCCCAGGTGGCTCGTAGCAAGCTTCAAATGGCTTTCTTCTTGCCACTCTTCCATAAAGGCCAGTTTTGTGCTGTGTATGACTGATTGTTGTCCTATGGACAGACTCTCCCACCTCAGCTGTAGATTTCTGCAGTTCATCCAGAGTGATCATGGGCCTTTTGACTGCATCTCTGATCAGTCTTCCCCTTGTTCGAGATGAAAGTTTAAAGGGATGGCTGGGTCTTGGTAGATTTGCAATGGTCTGATACTCCTTTCATTTCAATATAATCGATTGCACAGTGCTTCTTGAGATGTTTAAAATTTGGCAATTCTTTTTGTATCCAAATCCAGCTTTAAACTTTGCCACAACAGTATCTCGGATCTGCCTGGTGTGTTCCTTGGTCTTCATGATGCTCTCTGCACTTGAAACAGAACCTTGAGAATATCATAGAGCAGGTGCATTAATACAGAGACATGATTACACACAGATGGGTTCTATTTATCATTACCAGTCATTTAGGAAAACATTGAATCAACTGAAAAGTGGGGCGTGCAATATTATTCAGCCCCCTTTGTAGCGCCACATTTTGCTGCGATTACAGCTGCATGTCGCTTGGGGTATGTCTCTATCAGTTTTGCACATCGAGAGACTGAAATTCTTGCTCATTCTTCCTTGCACAGTGCTTCTTGAAATGTTTAAAACTTGGCAATTTTTTTTGTATCCAAATCCAGCTTTACACTTCACCACAACAGTATCTTGCACCTGCCTGGTGTGTTCCTTGGTCTTCATGATGCTCTCTGCACTTGAAACAGAACCTTGAGAATATCATAGAGCAGGTGCATTAATACAGAGACATGATTACACACAGATGGGTTCTATTTACCATTACCAGTCACTTAGGACAACATTGAATCATTCAGAGATCCTCACTGAACTTCTGGAGTGAGTTTGCTGCGCTGAAATTAAAGGGGCTGAATAATATTGCATTACCCGCTTTTCAGTTTTTAAATTGTTAAAAAAGTTTAAAATATCCAAAAAATTTCGTTCCACCTCACGATTGTGTCCCACTTGTTGTTGATTCTTCATAAAATAAGTAGAATTTATATCTGTATGTTTGAAGCCTGAAATGTTGAAAAGTTCAAGGGGGCCAAATACTTTCGCAAGGCACTGTATATAGCCCCTCATCCTGGTACATGGCCTCCATCATTGTATATAGCCACTTCATCCTGGTACATGCCCCCCATCATTGTATATAGCCCCCCATGCTGGCACATGCACCCCACCTTTGGGTATTATCTCCCGTGCTGGCACATGCCCCAATTATTTTATATAGCCCCCCATTCTGGCACATGCCCCCCTTCAATGTATATAGCCCCCCCCCCAAGCTGGTACATGCACATGCCCCCATAATTATATATAGGCCCCCATGCTGGCACATGCCCCCCTTCAATGTATATAGCCCCCCCTGTGCTGGCACATGAACTACACCTTTGGGTATAATCCCCCATGCTGGCACACGCCCCCCATCATTATATATAGCCCCCCAATGCTGGCACATGTCCCCATTCAATGTATATAGCCCCCCCCATGCTGGTACATGCCCCACACCTTTGGGTATAACCCCCCTTGCTGGCACATGCCCCCCATAATTATATATAGGCCCCCATGCTGGCACATGCACCCCACCTTTGGGTATTATCTCCCATGCTGGCACATGCCCCCATCATTATATATAGCCCCCTATGCTGGCTCATGCCCCCCATCATTATATTAAGCCCCCCATTCTGGCACATGCCCCCTTCAATGTATATAGCCCCCCCAAGCTGGCACATGCCCCCCTTCAATGTATATAGCCCCTCCTGTGCTGGCACATGAACTCCACCATTGGGTATAATCCCCCATGCTGGCACATGCCCCCCATCATTATATATAGCCCCCCATGCTAGCACATGTCCCCATTCAATGTATATAGCCCCCCATGCTGGCACATGAAACCCACCTTTGGGTATTATCTCCCGTGCTGGCACATGCCCCCATTATTATATATAGCCCCCCATTCTGGCACATGCCCCCCTTCAATGTATATAGCCCCCCCCCAAGCTGACACATGCCCCCCATAATTATTTATAGGCCCCCATGCTGTCACATGCCCCCTTCAATGTATATAGCCCCCCCTGTGCTGGCACATGAACTCCACCTTTTGGTATAATCCCCCATGCTGGCACATGCCACCCATCATTATATATAGCCCACCATGCTAGCACATGTCCCCATTCAATGTATATAGCCCCCCATGCTGGCACATGAAACCCACCTTTGGGTATTATCTCCCGTGCTGGCACATGCCCCCATTATTATATATAGCCCCCCATTCTGGCACATGCCCCCCTTCAATGTATATAGCCCCCCCCATGCTGGCACATGCCCCACACCTTTGGGTATAACCCCCCTTGCTGGCACATGCCCCCCATAATTATATATAGGCCCCCATGCTGGCACATGCACCCCACCTTTGGGTATTATCTCCCATGCTGGCACATGCCCCCATCATTATATATAGCCCCCTATGCTGGCTCATGCCCCCCATCATTATATTAAGCCCCCCATTCTGGCACATGCCCCCTTCAATGTATATAGCCCCCCCAAGCTGGCACATGCCCCCCTTCAATGTATATAGCCCCTCCTGTGCTGGCACATGAACTCCACCATTGGGTATAATCCCCCATGCTGGCACATGCCCCCCATCATTATATATAGCCCCCCATGCTAGCACATGTCCCCATTCAATGTATATAGCCCCCCATGCTGGCACATGAAACCCACCTTTGGGTATTATCTCCCGTGCTGGCACATGCCCCCATTATTATATATAGCCCCCCATTCTGGCACATGCCCCCCTTCAATGTATATAGCCCCCCCCAAGCTGACACATGCCCCCCATAATTATTTATAGGCCCCCATGCTGTCACATGCCCCCTTCAATGTATATAGCCCCCCCTGTGCTGGCACATGAACTCCACCTTTTGGTATAATCCCCCATGCTGGCACATGCCACCCATCATTATATATAGCCCCCCAATGCTGGCACATGTCCCCATTCAATGTATATAGCCCCCCCATGTTGGCACATGCCCCCCACCTTTGGGTATAACCCCCCTTGCTGGCACGCATGTGGCACGCATAATTATATATAGGCCCCCATACTGGCACATGCACCCCACCTTTGGGTATTATCTCCCATGCTGGCACATGCCCCCATTATTATATATAGCCCCCTATGCTGGCACATGCCCCCCATCATTATAATAAGCCCCCCATTCTGGCACATGCCCCTTTCAATGTATATAGCCCCCCCAAGCTGGCACATGCCACCCATAATTATATATAGGCCCCCATGCTGGCACACGCCCCCCTTCAATGTATATAGCCCCCCCTGTGCTGGCACATGAACTCCACCATTAGGTATAATCCCCCATGCTGGCACATGCCCCCCATCATTATATATAGCCCCCTCATGCTAGCACATGTCCCCATTCAATGTATATAGCCCCCCCTGTGCTGGCACATGAACTCCACCATTAGGTATAATCCCCCATGCTGGAACATGCCCCCCATCATTATATATAGCCCCCTCATGCTAGCACATGTCCCCATTCAATGTATATAGCCCCCCATGCTAGCACATGCCCCCCACCTTTGGGTATAACCCCCCTTGCTGGCACATGCCCCCTCTTCAATGTATATAACCCACATGTTGGCTCATGGCCCCCAACATTGTATATAACCCCATCATAGTATCTGGCCCCCATGCTGCGGCACACATTAAAACATCAAACCATTTATACATCACCTTTCCAGCAAATCCCTGCAGGCACCGACGCATTATCTGGTCTTCCTGCTTATGTCGGCATCATATGGTGCAGAATTTACATTATCACTGCGCCAGTCACATGACGCCAACATAAGTAGAATGACCGGAGGACGTGGCAGTGCCTGCAGGGATTCGCCGGAAAAATAATGTATAAATGGTTTGTTGTTTTAATGTGTGCCGCAGCATGGGGGCCAGATACTATGATGTGGGGACAGAAGAATACACTTAGTGTAGTGCAATATGCACCGCTCCCCCTGCCGCAGATGGACAGGGAGATGCAGTGCATATTCATTACACTAATGAGCGGTCCCACGTGACCGCCTGCTCACTCTGCAGCCTCCCCTGCCTCCTCCAGCCCCCGGTCACTGTCCCTTCCCCGCACAGCAAACTGTATTACTCAAGTATAAGCCGAGGGGGGATCTTTTCAGAACAATTTTTGTGCTGAAAAACTCAGCTTATACTTGAGTATTTACGGTATATGTAAAATAACGCTGCTTAAGACAATCTCTCAGGACAAAAATCCATATGTAACTAATATAATTTTCTAATTCGTCACTTTAAACTCTCTCTATTCATGTATTTCTTTTATTTATGGTTTTCTCCTATCCTCTGTAAACTTCAAAATAAAAGATTAATTCCATATGTCAATGACAGTGTGCTCATTGCTGCCCACTCCCCAAAGAATGAATATTTAAGCATCATTATACTGTCCTGCTCTCCTCTTAGATTTGTCTGTTGTGGGACTCATTGCAGAGTCTGCAGAAAGCAGAAAGGAGGGGTAGGAGGTGTGTGCTTAGCTGTAGCTATAAGCTCTTCATGTCATTGTGTGTATGAGACGTATGTGTATGTGCTCTGAGATATTTGTATGTGATTATAAGAACATTTTATCATTTGCTCAGCAAATACACACACATTACATGTATGCAGGAAACCCAATGTTCTCTTAATAGAAATCTCTTACACAGTGCAAACAGTGCAGGACAAAACACCTCCCCCCTCCCAGCACAGAGCTCAGAGGGGAGGGAAAGAACACCAGCTTGGGTGGGTATGGATATTTAAATAACACTTATACAGCAGCTAGACTAATCCTCTGTAAAAGTAATGAATAGGACTAATGTACGAGCTCCCTGCAGGGTCTGAAAATGTTTATAGCAAGAAAACTACAAATGGTACAATAATGATTTTACATGTTTTAAAAGGTCTGTCCAGACACTATTCAAGGGTAATATTAGTATCATACTGAAAAATGACCTGACAGAGTCACTTTAATTCAATTATGCTGACTTCTGATATGCAATAGATGTAATAATAAAAAATTAGTCAATGATATCACAAAGAGAGAAATAATTAAGCTCCCACAAACTTTCTTAAAAAACTACAGCATTGTTTTTGTATTTAAAACTGCATTAAAGGGCTTGTCCTATTTTCTCTAAATCTGGGCCCGCAAATGGTTTACAGGTTAAAAATGTAATAACAACTCACATCCATTGTAGTACTATCTAGGTCTCCATGCTTGCAGTCAAATATTGAGAATAAACTGTCTGTGTGAGTACAATAAATGACACTAATCTGGGCCATTATATGTCTTATGTCCTGCATTAATTGTTAATTGACATAGAACTGGTGGCAGACTAGCTGCTATGATGTTGGAATAATATTTCCTAAACGCCTTCAAACCAGTTGTGGGGATCACAATTGCATCAGGTGAGTGGCTTCTCAGCACCACCCCATTACGATTAGTGTCACTAGTGATAGGGCACTATTGCGCCTCTTGTCCCCCACCCTTTTATATTTTACAGTATCTTTAATCACTGGTCTGGTGGGAAGGAACCTGTGATTGGGGTATAAAATCCCTACCTGGGGACAGAGAGCAGCATAAATTTGGAGATGGATTATCTACATACAAGGTTCTCTTCTCGAGAGAAGCTGATACAGCAAGTTGTTGGGACTGCTAATACAGCAGTGGATGAGACAGTGACTGATGACACTACTCTGGATGCGAATGAAACCAAAATTATGAAAGAACTACTACATAGTCTAGAAGACACACTTAAAAAGGAGGTACAATATGGCATTGACGCCAGATTAATGTCTATCTATATTGATGAGAACATTTGTCCTAGGGGATTAAGACTAGTTCTAAACTCTCCATTTCAGGAAGATGTGGAGTTTACTAATGACTGGAACTTCATCCTGAAAAAATGTATGAATACCCTACTATGCATTTTGTGCGACAAAAGGTCCAAATTGGCAGATGCAGCCACACATGAAGTTAATAGACTCAGTGAGAACCTCAGTAAGTTTAGCAATAATATTGAATACATGAGGATTTATTCAAATATTAGCACCAACCTACTACAAATAGAACATGACACGATCATGAGGAAATCAAGAAAATTAAACAGAGATAGGCTGGACTATACTTTGGGGAATCCAAAAACAGAAAATAATACGTTTAAGAGAAATAGAACACCATCAGTACAAAAGGAACAGAAAGAGAGAACTTTTTCCAATAGTTCCAGGAGAAAGAATAGCTATGGAAATAACTATAGGAGGAACAGCAACAATAATAATAAAAATCAAAAATTCAACATTGATTCTAATAAAACTACTGATGATATGATTATCAGTATCAATACACACCCACTAATTTCCAAAAAGGTGGATTCTGGTAAGACCCCAGCATCAAACACCATGAATAAAGGAAAAGGGTCAACACTACAGATTACACTAGAATCTAAAAAGAACCAAGAACCATGTGTAGACTCACATATACACCATAACATAGAATCTCTCAATGAAGATGAGCTGGACGAACTAGAAGAATTAGAAACATGTAGCAAAGACTATTCAGGCCTCCTGGCTGATGAAATCTTTGATGAGGATGGGTATATAGACATTGATGATGCCGAGAAAAACGAAACTTCAAAACCAGGAATAAATAATGATGTAACAGACCTGGGACAGATTGATAAGAAATTGGTAACAACTACAGCACAAATACATATGACTGAGGGAGGTCAAACATCATTGATTGTTAAGACACCAGAAACAACTAAGAACAGTGATAAGGAACATCTGCAGAAAATTAAGGAACTAATTAACAAAATAAATAGAGAGAAACCTTTACAACCCATTGTATTGCATGATAATATCCAGTATGACGGGAAAATCAAAAAGCCTGAACAGCCAATAAATCCCAAAGAAAATGGAAAGGATCTGATCATGTGTGACATGGATAACACACATGGTTTGATCGATATTTCCAATAACCAAAGAGTAATCCTAGATAACTCAAAAAATCTGAATAATGGACTGGTTCCTTTTTTAGCAGCAGCAAAAAATGTAAACCAGGAGATAACAAAGTTTTTCAACACTGTAGGAGGCAAAAGAAAAAAAGAGGAAAAAGAGGAAAAGGAAAGAAGAAAGAAAGGGAAAATAAGCTTTGTAGATTAGAGATCCCTGACAAAAAGGACAGTAACATCATCAACTTATCACAATATGTACCCACAGATGAGGAAATATCACTACTGAACAAAGGTCTACTATTTTGTCCCTCCAATGAACCTGATAACTAAGACTTATTTATTGATGTACATAGATTCATACGCAGACTTACCTTGAGAAGGCATTTTGCATTATAAGCTAATAAGGATGGTACAGACTCCTATGGTACTAATAGTGATGATAAGTCTGATTTGTTCAAAACCAAGTCCAGCTTTTATCCGTTGGAAAGTAGAGGCCATATTCTAGAAACATTTCAGGATCTCCTACTAAATGACTTAAATAAAGGCTCACTGGCAAAAGCAAATAACTCACTAAAAAATAGGAATAACCTAACAAAAAAAGAAAGAGCAGCATTGAAAAGCCTTAAAAATAACAAAAACATTGTAATAAGAGTGGCTGACAAGGGAGGGGGCATAGTCATACAGGATAGAACTGTCTATATGGAAGAAGCTAATAGACTGCTTAAAGATACAAAATACTACAAAAAAATCAAAGACAACCCCTATCCGAAACTAACTACAATTTATAACCGAAAGATTAAGGATGCTTCAGAGCAAGGAATAATCAGCAAAAATTTTAAATTTTTTTTTACAGTAACCCAACCCACAACACCTTTTCTCTATCACTTACCCAAGGTCAATAAAAGCTTGACAAACCCTCCCGGCAGACCAATAATATCAGGGATAGAATCATTAACTAGTAAACTTGCTATGTTTTAGATAAAACATTACAGAAGTATGTGGTAGAACTAGACAGTTTCATAAAGAATTCCACCAACATTATAAAACTCCTTAAAAATCTTGAATGGAAAAATTCATATATATTTGTCACCCTTGACGTAGCATCATTGTATACCAACATTAGTCATGTAACAGGATTACTATGTGTGGAATTCTTTCTCAAGCAGGATCTACAAATGGATAGTTCAATGATGGCATTTATCATGGATGGTTTGAAATTCATTTTGCACAATTTTTTTACTTTCAATGGTGAAATATACCATCAAGGACATGGAACAGCGATGGGGTCAAAGGTCGCATGTTCGTACGCGAACCTGTTCATGGGGGTATTTGAAAAATTGTACATGTTGAATGACAATTATAAGATAGGCTTGATTATCTACAAGAGGTTTATAGACGATATCTTTTTCATTTGGGACACAGATTTCTGTGATGTGCACAAATTTATCACGTCTATCTTGCAGAATGATTGGGGACTAGGTTTTGAACCGACTATAAATGACAAAACTGTTAACTTTTTGGATTTAACAATTTTTGTAGAGAATTCCATTATCTGTACAAAAACGTTTTTTAAACCAACAGACAGGAACTCTTATATTGACTACGAAAGTGAACATTATGCCAAGTGGTTGAGAAACATACCAGCAGGACAGTTCAGGCGCATAAAGAAAAATTGTTCCAATCAGGGTGATTATCAAATCCAATCTGAAATATTAAGTAAAAGGTTTCTGGATAGGAAGTATCCAAAGAAACTGGTCAAAACCGCCCAAAAACTCTGTGGAAAAATGAGTCAGGAAACTCTACTAACCCCTAAGCCGAAAGAAACAACACAGAATAAACACATGCTTAATTTTATCACCACGTACAACAAGAATCATGAAGCTATAAAAAATTGCCTTAATTCACATTGGCACATCCTAAATAATGACCCCATATTAAAAACGATAATACCTGAGAAACCTCGCATAACGTTCAGAAGAGCCCCAAATATAAAAAGTATAATAGCTCCCAGCTGCCTTGCACAGCATAAACCCACAATACGACCTGCTAAAATAGGAAAAACCACCTCAAAGTGTGGAAGAAAAAAATGTCTGTGCTGCAAAAATATACAAAAAGTGTCCTCGTCATCAACGAATAAAACCTTCTTAATAAAACATAACATGAATTGCATTACCGACCATGTCATCTATCTGTTAGAATGCCCCTGTCATCTACAATATGTAGGGCGGACCATTAGACCACTCCATGAGAGATTAAATAAGCATAGAAGTAACATAAAACATGGATTCAAACTGCATGGTGTATCCTATCATTTTGATAAGTACCACAATAGGGATCCAACATTGATTAAAATCACCCCGATAGACTATGTTCCAGTTGAGACTAATAATAGATTTGAGGTACTCAAAAAGAAAGAGAAGTTTTGGATATACAGCCTTAATACCTTAAAACCAAAAGGGTTGGACTTAATTACAGAGCTGATATAGTTTCCCTGTTAATATGTATTTTTGCTCCCTTTTCCTATGTATATGGGAACGCCATACACATTGAAAGATCTCAGCAAGATGATTTTAACCATATTTTCTTCATAGAACCACAGCTTTGTCTTCACAGCATGTAATGATCTATTTTAGGAGTTTTTTCTCCATTATATATTCACTTTTATCAATTCACTTTTATTAATTCATTGGTTATTTATTTATTTATTCTATCAGTATTTATTTAATATAGATGCACATTAGATATCTGAACTTCTTCCTTTCACATTTCACAATGATTCACATTTTAGCAACAAGAACTGCTTTTTGCTGCCCCTGGAGGCGGAAATTTGCAGCACACAGTTTTCTATGCCTGTGTCCATGGAAACTGACTCCAGAAGTTATACTGGGTACCAAATTGAGCGCCATCTTGTGGTTTAGTTGAAGAATACAGTCGTTTGGGTTCATACCCAATTCATTTTAGCAGAGAGGAAGATAATCATATATAATTCACTTTATTAGTTCTTTTTATAGATTTATTATGAAGATTTCTCACCATTTTATTCTTATAACTAGTAAAAAGGCCCGATGCAATTGCATCGGGAGCGCAGTGAAATGAATAGTGTGTATACAGGTGGGTCAGTGGGTAGCAGAGTATACAGACGGCTCTGCGGGTAGCAGAGTATACAGACGGCTCTGCGGGTAGCAGAGTATAGAGGCGGCTCTGAGGGGAGCAGAGTATGTAGGCGGCTGTGCGGGGAGCAGAGTATGCAGGCGGCTGTGCAGGGAGCAGAGTATGCAGGTGGCTGTGCGGGGAGCAGAGTATGCAGGCGGCTGTGCGGGGAGCAGAGTATGCAGGCGGCTGTGCGGGGAGCAGAGTATACAGGCGGCTGTGTGGGTAGCAGAGTATGCAGGCGGCTGTGCGGGGAGAAGAGTATGCAGGCGGCTGTGCGGGGAGCAGAGTATGCAGGTGGCTGTGCGGGGAGCAGAGTATGCAGGCGGCAGTGCGGGGAGCAGAGTATGCAGGCGGCTGTGCGGGGAGCAGAGTATACAGGCGGCTGTGTGGGGAGCAGAGTATGCAGGCGGCTGTGCGGGGAGCAGAGTATGCAGGTGGCTGTGCGGGGAGCAGAGTATGCAGGCAGCTGTGCGGGGAGCAGAGTATACAGGCGGCTGTGTGGGGAGCAGAGTATGCAGGCGGCTGTGCGGGGAGCAGAGTATGCAGGTGGCTGTGCGGGGAGCAGAGTATGCAGGCAGCTGTGCGGGGAGCAGAGTATGCAGGCGGCTGTGCGGGGAGCAGAGTATGCAGGCGGCTGTGCGGGGAGCAGAGTATGCAGGCGGCTGTGCGGGGAGCAGAGTATGCAGGCGGCTGTGCGGGGAGCAGAGTATGCAGGGGGCTGTGCAGAGTAAACAGGGGGCTGTGCAGAGTATACAGGGGGCTGTACAGAGTATACAGGGGGCTGTGCAGAGTATAGAGGGGGCTGTGCAGAGTATACAGGGGGCTGTGCAGAGTATACAGGGGGCTCTTTCACACACCTCTTGTTCCTTTCTTTACTTGGTCCCATCTTCTCTCCAGCTTCTTGTGTATCTCCTTCACGCTGGGTATATTCCATGGCTCCGCCCACCCGGGTCACATGCCTGTGACATCATCGCAGGTCCTGGTGCTCCATATAATCTCTTCTGCTGGGCAAGGTAATACAGCCCTGATGCTGAGGTGAGTCACCTGGAGGCTGCTGCGGCCCCCCCCACAAGTGGCGGCTGGGGCGGACGGCCCCCCCCACGCTACGCCACTGGGCTGATAGGAGAGTTGTGGCGGCGGGTGGGCAGCAGACACTGCTCGCGATGACGCTACGCGTCATCGCGAGCAGTGGCGCAATGCATTGTGGGATTCGGCCACAGTGCCCGAATTTCAAACTGCGGATTATATAAATAGATACTATATTAATTTATCCATACCTATTTTTATCCATTTTTTATTTCATTCACTATAAATTGTCTTTATACATCTTGACTGCACATATTTATTTACTTATCACATATACACATATTCAAGGATATTATTATTTTATTTACTTTATCTTTATTAATATGGATCAGCTGCTCCTAATTTCTGTTATAAGGAATGCTATTTCGCACCTCTTGTGGTGAGAGCTTTGTAATACACTTGTTTCATTATACTTGTTTTCCATGGGATTTTCCTTTGGGATCCTGCAATGTAATAACCCATAGAGCGCCTTCTTGTGTTTTCTCTGCAGATTGCAGGTTTAAAATTCATCATTTTTTATTACATCATGAGGATATTTCTGAAAGATGCTGAACCTCTTGTAGATATAGACAAATTTATTGGTTATAGCCTTCCCCTCCCTCCCTTTTTCTATTTTGTGCCCCAGTTGGGAATAGAACCTGGGGTGTCAATATATAATGATTCAAACATTTTTTCTGTTGAGCCACCTCTCAGCCAATATAATTTTTGGAAGGATTATGGCATATTTCTAAGGGCCCTTTCACATCAGCGTTTTTTAAAATTCGTGGCAGATGCGGTGAAAAAAACGCATCTGCCGCAATTACCGCATACCGGCTGCACTTGCGGCACAGTTGCGGCGCGGTTGCGGTAAACGCCATACAAGGTATAGGCGGACTTGCGGCAGGTGCGGCAAGTGCGGTTTTGGCACTTGCGGCAGGTGCGGCCGCGAAAAAAAACGCGGCTGACAGCATTTTTTTTCGCGGCCGCACCTGCCGCAAGTGCCAAAACCGCACTTGCCGCACCTGCCACAAGTCCGCCTATACCTTGTATGGCGTTTACCGCAACCGCGCCGCAACCGTGCCGCAAGTGCAGCCGGTATGCGGTAATCGCGGCATCTGCCGCGATTTGAAAAAAAAACGCTGATGTGAAAGGGCCCTAACACATTTTTCTCTAATAGTTGTTTTTAATTGTATTTAATTATAATTATTTTTTATATCATTATGAAATACCATAAACCAATTGATAAATCCCTGTTCTTTTCTAGCTACTCCCCAGTTGCAACAGTGGGATTATTTTTCTCCATAATCCTCTTCCCCATATATTTTTTCTCTTTACAAAAAAAGTTTTTACATAGGAATTTTGATTCTATACGGATTATTTAACTGTTTTATATACACCATCCCTTTTTTTAGTTTGCGATACAGTAATACATATGTTCTCCATTTTTAATACTTTAATATATTAATAAAAATCCTTTTAAAAAATTCTTTTATGTATTAATGCCAATTCCTTAAATATTTATGACCATTTTTATTATTATTCTTTATTTTTTATTTTTTATTTTCTCTTACGGTTTTACTAGTCTATTTATGGGATTTTTATTTGCAATGATCTATTCTTCCAGTATTTTATCCCTTATATCCAGAACTTTGACATCTAAAGAGCGGGTGGTGTATACCACTAATCACCTGGATATATACTCACTGATGTGGAAGTCTCAGGTTCTAACCCCATATGAAGTAATGTAAAAAGTTTTTTTATATTTTTTGCATCAGGAAGATATTTTGATCGCTGATTTTTGCAATTTCATGTATTATTTTAAAAAATTCTTTATCAGGGACATTTAAGTAATCTTTTTATGAATAGAATGTACATTCAACTTAGTGACTTTGGATACTGGTTAAGCTTTTTATAAAAAGAGCGGGAAAATGAGGAGATCCTCCCATTTTGATGATGCAAATGACATCACAGGTACACAGACAACACCCTGTTTTTTGTAAGTTTGGGGCTATAAAAACCCCACTGTTACTGTTTGATGTAATATCCCTGATGAAAGTGCCAGGCTAGGCGCCGAAACGCGTAGGAGAAGGAGAATAATGGATGAAAATCTGACTGACTCTTTGGTGAGTTGTTTAAGGCCTGGAGCAGCGCGGACCGTGATACACCTATACTCCCATCATCTTTCTGGATTATAACCACTGTTCAGTGGTCGGTGGAGGTCCTGCAGCAGCTTGGAATAATATTTCCTAAACGCCTTCAAACCAGTTGTGGGGATCACAACTGCATCAGGTAAGTGGCTTCTCAGCACCACCCCATTACGATTAGCGTCACTAGTGATAGGGCACTATTGCGCCTCTTGTCCCCCACCCTTTTATATTTTATAGCTGCTATGATGTCTCAGAGACACATAGCGGCACACAGGAATTATATCCTGCTAGAGTTGCGTCAATTGATTCAATGCAACTCGAATTCATGCCGACCTGAATAAAATTTGAATAGGTTGTCCCTGTGAATTCAAAGAATTTTCTATTTGATTTGCACAAAAAAAAAAGAAATTGACTTTTGCTTTTTTGCACATTGCAGAAGATTGCATTAGCCACAGAAGATTCACATGACCTCAGGCACAACTGAGCAAGCTTCCTCGAACAACCTGCAGCAATTACAACACTTGGTATAAAGCAGTCAATCAGGGGGCACTATAATGGCTATATAAAAGCCATGGAAGAGAATACACGAGCCATTTCTGGGTACTTTAGGATATTTAGAGAATGTCAGAGCTCACAGCTCATAATAGTTATAGTAATAGAAAGCCCTAAAATGCTGGGCAAATATTCCAGACAGTAATGTGTTGTACAACTGCAACAAAATGCGTATAGTATGTGGCGTCCAGGATCAGGAAACTACAAGGTCAGTGGACACCATTATGTATCTAATATCTGTGTCTGCTCATGGTTAAGCATTGTCATTATTAGCTATTATCACTATATCTGTGTCCATGCTTAGGTTAGCCTTGTCATTGCATTAACGGTCAGCTATTACATTTACCGTAGTCTATAACACAAGCTACATAGTATCCCTTTTGGATTTAGTTTCAGCTCGGCAGCTGGTTTTATTAAATCACTAACACCTAGCAAATTTCTTAGTTTTATTAACACATTTACTATTTAAACTAGACACATGTATATAGTTATATTATAACTCAAATATTCAGTGTATAATTAAATTAAATGGTGCATTTATTACACATAAATTACTATTAAAAATATGGCCTTGTTTACATGTGTTTAATACTTACCGTATGTAATATTTATTGTGTTCTTTTCCCTTACTCTAATTATTTTGGGGGAATCATCTTTTTTGCATATTTATTTTTAATTGACATCAATAAAAATATTTTAAAGACATGTATTGGGTGTCATGTACTCTTGAAAGGTAAGGATTTTCCTCCTCTCTCATTTTGGAATGACATGTAATTGCAGAGTATAATCCAGTCACTGCAGGGAGTCTAAGGCTGGCTTCACATTATGGCTGTGATCCAATGCGTGGCTGTCCGCTTGAGGCAAACACCCGCGGGCCGGATCAGCACACAGAACTGGAGGGCTAATTTGCCCTCTTGTCTGGTGTGCAGCCGCAGGCCGCGGCTCGTGGGGAGCTAGCCGCTGTCCTGAACTGTCTGGAGGGTCCGGTGCTGAGCTTCAGCACCATGGAGCTGTCCCCTCTGACAGATCCTTGCAAGCCTCGGTCTTGAGATATCAGCGGCGGCAGCTGCGTGTGGCTGCACACCGGACCAGAGGGCAGTTCTGTGTGCTGATCGGGTCGGCGGCTGTCTGCCTCAAGGGGACAGCCACGGATCGGATCACAGCCGTAATGTGAAGCCAGCCTATGTAAGGATTTGTTGATTAAGATAAATTAGTAGTCTGTGAATAATATATAGGTTTAATTGGTAAAAGTGGACATAAGTTGGGTGCTAGGAACAGCAGTGATAGACTCAGTGTGATTGATCAGTGAGATGAAATAGCTGACATTTGTCCTCTGCCATTTCAATTTCAGTTACAATTATTCCTAACCCTTTAAGGACCGAGTCACTTTGCACCTTATTGGCCAGACCATTTTTTGTAATTCTGACCAGTGTCCCTTTATGAGGTAATAACTCTTGAACGCTTCAACGGACCATTGCAATTCTGAGATAATTTTTTTCGTGACATACTGGGCTACGTGTTAATGGTAAATTTAGGACGATTTTTTTTGCATTTATTTCTGAAAAAAATTGTAAATTTGGCAAAAATTTAGAAAATGTTACAATTTTCACATTTTTAATTTTTATTCCGTCAAACCAGAGAGTAATGTCACACAAAATAGTTAATAAATAACATTTACCACATGTCTACTTTACTTCAGCACAATACTGGAAACAAAATGTTTCTTTGATATGAAGTTACAAGGGTTCAAAATTCATGAGCAATTTCGCCAACAAAATTTACAAAGCCACTTTTTTTCGTGACCACTTCACATTTGAAGGCACTTTGACGGGCCGATGTGACAGAAACTACCCAAAAGTGACACCATTCCACAAACTGCAATCCTCAGACTACTTAAAACCCCATTCATGAAGAGTATTAACCCTTCAGGTGCTTCACAGAAACTAAACCAATGTGGAAGGAAAAAATTAACATTTTACTTTTTCCAACAAAAATGTGGCTTTACCCTCAAATTCTGCATTTTCACAAGGGAAACAGGAGCAAATGGACCCTAAAATTTGTTGGACAATTTCTCCTGAGTACAACGATGCCTCATATGTTGGGGAAAACCACTATTTGGGCGCACGGCTCTGAAGCTCTGAAGGGAAGGAGTGACATTTGACGCTCGAAGGGAAAATTAGCTGAAGTCATCAGTGAACACCATGTCGCATTTGGAGATTCCCTGATGTGCCTAAACAATGGAGCTTACTCACAATTGATCCCATTTTGGAAAATGACCCCCCCCAGGGAACCCATTTAGTTGGGTTCTATAAAAACAATCATTGGGTTCCTTTAAAAAATTAATTTATTTCCACGTGCTTAAAAAATGGATGGTTGCAATATTTGAAGGTAATAAAATATAGATAATAAAATTTAAAAATACATGAAGTCAGGTCATAAATGTATGACGTAAATCTTGTCATTCAGTTTTCTTTTAATGTTGAGTCTTCTTTTTTTATGACTAGTTGATGAGTTGTTTTCATCTAAGAATAATTTAGAAATCCTATTAGTGATATTTCCAGGGTATTCGTGAACTCAAAGAATACCTCTAGGTTTTGTGGAACTACCAATATTGGTAAATTATTGTAGCAGTATTTTCCTTGTGGGTTGAATCTGGATAAATAGACCCCAATATTTAATAATCGTGCTATAAGATGCGTTTTAAGACTATGTAGCACGTAATATGCACCTTTGGTGTTGTTATGGTTGAATTCAATGACTTTGACCTGTGTAGGACACTGTGGTTAACACTAAGTTATCATATACTAATGTTCTATCGCTTGTGCTATAATATAAATTACAGACCTTAAGCTGTTTTCTATGCCTGAATGTATCGCTGTATACTTTCTCTGTGATTTTAGCCTATCTGTGAAGATAATATGAGGAGCTTTTTACAAGCTTGTTTTCAATAGATCACTGTTAAATAGCATAGGGTCACATATGCTATGTACTAAATATTTATGATGCATTCACTATTCAGCAGTGTTCCTATACATGAAATACACTTATGGGTACTCACTCTTTGCTGTTTGTAGTTTATAACCGCAAGGTTTATTCTCCCCTAAATGCTGTCTCTGCTTCTGTAATATTATGCGTCCCGGGCGGGTCTGCAAACACTGCGACCGACAGTGATGCGCTCGGCTTCAGGGTTTGGTGGCATCACTGGAAGTCCACAGTCAGGCGATCTAATTGCGGTCACGTGGGTACGCTAAGCTGTTGTCATGGAAATGGAGCAGTGTTCATCAGTCAGGGGCTAGTTCTCGCTGCACAGGGTGGACGCGGTCTATGAGTTTCATAGGTCACGCCCTACTTCGTCAGGATACCCGCCTTCCTTTGCTGTGGTTCTATTTATGTGAGCTCACTGTCGCGTATTGGCTGGATTATTTATATATACTTGCTTAGATTATATGTTTAACTGTTCAAATAACCTTGTGAGATGTCTTGTTCTTTCAGTCTGCGCAAATAAACTTGTAAATGACCCTAATTACTTAGTTTTTTGGTGTTTTTCTTCTCATACTAATTTTAACCCTAGTGTGTTGGGTTTACTAGTATCATCTGTCTGTAGGGAAGGATTTCCATCAATTGACGTACCGTATTTTTCGCTTTATAAGACGCACCGGATTATAAAACGCACCCCCACATTTGATGAAGGAAAAGAGGAAAAAATAATTTTTAATGTTAAATGAGGTTCACCTTATAATGCCAGTGTCTGTCTTATATGTATGTCCTCCAACCTGGTATATATTTATATATATACTAGCTGTGAGCCCGATGCGATTGCATCTGGATTCTAGAATCTGTGTATAGGGCATTGCTCGGGTTGCTGCAACGACTCGCAACGCCCCCTTCGCGGGCATTGCGAGTGAGTCGCGTGGGCGATGCGCGCCCACGAACCAAGCCACGGAGGTAGCGCCGTGTGCGAGGGAAGTTGCTGCGGCAATATCAGTATCTAATATATAATTTCCCTAACGCACTTCCGTAAGTTTTGGCGCTGTTTCCGTCATTGTGGGCGTGGGCATTGACGGCGCCACTGACTCGCAAAGCCTCACTCGCAATGCCCGCCAAGCGGCCGTTGCGAGTCCTTGCAGAATAGGCGCGACTCACTTATTTATACATAATCACATACATAATACTGATAATTCCTATATAATCACATATATATATATATATATAGATGGCGGCCCGATTCTAAAGAATCGGGTAGTCTAGAATCCATATATAGTATATTTACTAATAGTTAGGGGAGTGGGGTGAAATGAATTGTGTGTATACAGGTGGCTCAGTGGTTAGCAGTGAGTGCGGTGGCTCAGTGGTTAGCAGTGAGTGCGGTGGCTCAGTTGTTAGCAGTGAGTGCGGTGGCTCAGTGGTTAGCAGTGAGTGCGGTGGCTCAGTGGTTAGCAGTGAGTGCGGTGGCTCAGTGGTTAGCAGTGAGTGCGGTGGCTCAGTGGTTAGCAGTGAGTACGGTGGCTCAGTGGTTAGCAGTGAGTGCGGTGGCTCAGTGGTTAGCAGTGAGTGCGGTGGCTCAATGTTTAGCAGTGAGTGCAGTGGCTCAGTGGTTAGCAGTGAGTGCGGTGGCTCAGTGGTTAGCAGTGAGTGCGGTGGCTCAGTGGTTAGCAGTGAGTGCGGTGGCTCAGTGGTTAGCAGTGAGTGCGGTGGCTCAGTGGTTAGCAGTGAGTGCGGTGGCTCAGTGGTTAGCAGTGAGTGCGGTGGCTCAGTGGTTAGCAGTGAGTGCGGTGGTTCAGTGGTTAGCAGTGAGTGCGGTGAGAGTGGTCAGCACAGAGGCGTGGGCAGAGTGCTGAGCGCAGCGCTGTGGGCAGAGTGGTCAGCACACACATACATACATACACACACACACAGACACTTCGCTATAGTTAGCACCGACCCTGCGTCTTCCCTGCCGGCTGGATCCTGAGTTGACATGTCTGCGCCCGCGGACGACTGGATCCAATATGGCGTCCGGGAAGTTTGGCGAGACTTTTTGGATGCTATATTGGATCCAGTAGTTTGGGGGTGGCGACATGTCGACTGAGGATCTAGGCGGCTGATGCAGGGCCGGTGGTAAGTATAGCGGAGTGTGTGTGTGTATGTGTGCGAACAAAGTGAGTGAAGTGCGGAGAAAGTGAGGGAAGTGCGGACAAAGTGAGGGAAGTGCGGACAAAGTGACGGAAGTGACTACATACACACATATATACACAGGGGTGAACCTAGCCTCTGTGCTGCCTGAGGCGAACTGCAAAATGGCGCCCCCCCTCTGTAAATTTTTTGAATTGGTAGAAATAAATCTGGTTCATACAGATCTATATCTATCCTGTAAAAATGAGGACAATATTGGACATTTTAATTTAGAGAAGTAGAGAAAGAAATGTCCAAACAAAGGATGTCAGCGCCATCACATGCACATACAAGAACCACACAGAAGAATTAAGAACAAGGATCATTAATGGTAATGGCAGACTTGGCACAAGCTACAGACACACAATAATGGCTGCAGAATGGTGCTCCTGTGGGCAGACACAGTCCTGCATCCTTATAGCACAGGAGGCAGCACTGATTGCAACCTATTATTTTTGGCACACACCTCCAAAACTCTGGGCAGCTCCAATGTGGCAACTGCCTGGCACTGACTAGTCAGACATGTCCACCATGCCTCACCGTCTACACAGCACATGCAACAACCTGCAGTCTGAGCAACAAGCCGCCACTGCACTAAGCTGATAAAATGGCGCATCGTCCCCAACAGACCACGCCTCCTCCCGAAACACTTAACCAATCACAAGTGCTGCACACAGTTCAGAGCTAAGAGCAGTGGCTTCCTATTGGGCTAAGGAAGGGATGTGAGAGTCAGAAGGTGGATGAGCACCACCGACTTTCCACCGCCCGGGAGAAACATGGCTGGATGCCTGTATGTACCAATTAGTCCTGCAGAAGAGGGACAATGCATCTTGCACAAGTGGCGTACATAGAAATCATGGGGCCCCATAGCAGAAGTTATAACTGCTCCCTCCCCCCAAAAAATAAAATATTTGGCTTGGTCACATAATAACACATCTCTAAACTCTGTAGCCTTACAAGGTAAATTTTCCTCCTATTGAAGCCCCGGATTCCTCTTTCATTGCAGCCTTAAAGTATGATGCCAGCAAAAGTGCCCCATAAACACTGTATGATCCCCCCAAAGTGATCTCTCCACAGTACCCTACTGATGACCCTACTGTACCCCCCTCAACTACCCCAGCACAGTATGATCTCAAACTGTGACCCCCACACAACCCTCCATGTAGTATAATAGACTTACATACAGTATAATGGCTCCTACATCTCTTCACACTGTATAATGGCCTCCAACACAGTACTCAAACAGCCCTCCATAAAGTATAAAGGTTTCCATATACCGTATATACTCGTGTATAAGACGACCCGTGTATAAGCCGATCCCCCTACTTTTGCCCCCAAAACCTGGGAAAACCTATTGACTCGTGTATAAACCGAGGGTGGACCCCAGCACAAGTATACAGCCCCCAGCAGTGTGGTATACAGGCCCCCCCAGTGGTATACAGGCCTCCCCAGTGGTAGTATACAGCAGCCTCCCCAGTGGTAGTATACAGCAGCCTCCCCAGTGGTATATACAGGCCCCAGCAGTATATACACCAGCCCCAGTGGTATACAGCAGCCTCCCCAGTGGTATATACAGGCCCCAGCAGTATATACAGCAGCCTCCCCAGTGGTATATACAGGCCCCAGCAGTATTACAGCAGCCTCCCCAGTGGTATATACAGGCCCCAGCAGTATATACAGCAGCCCCAGTGGTATACAGCAGCCTCCCCAGTGGTATATACAGGCCCCAGCAGTATTACAGCAGCCTCCCCAGTGGTATATACAGGCCCCAGCAGTATATACAGCAGCCCCAGTGGTATACAGGCCCCAGTGGTATACAGGCCCCAGCAGTATACAGGCAGGCCCCAGCGGTATACAGGCCCCCTCCGCAGTGGTATACAGGCCCCCTTCGCAGTGGTATACAGGCCCCCTCCGCAGTGGTATACAGGCCCCCTCCGCAGTGGTATACAGGCCCCCTCCGCAGTGGTATACAGGCCCCCTCTGCAGTGGTATACAGGCCCCCTCCGCAGTGGTATACAGGGCAATCCCTTGCTGCTGCACACCTGTAAAGTAATACATCATTATACTTATCCCTGTCGCTGTCGCCGCTCTGACACCGCGCTCCTCCGGGTCTTCATGCTTCTTCCTGCTTGTGACCGGCGGGCGCAGGCAATGACGTTGTTGCCTGTGCGCGGGAGGAGGAAGCATGAAGACCCGGAGGAGCGCGGTGTCAGAGCGGCGACAGGGATAATTATAATGATGTATTATTTTACAGGTGTGCGGCAGCAAGGGGGGGCCCTGTATAACTGATGGTGGGGGGGGGGCGCCTATATACCGAAGGGGAGGGGGGGGCGGCGGCCGGCCTATGACTCGTGTATAAGCCGAGGGGGGGACTCTTCAGCACATTTTTTTGTGCTGAAAAAATTGGCTTATACACGAGTATATACGGTACTCACCTCTCTTGTCACAGCTCTGGTCTCCCCAAAGTGCGTCTTCCCTCTGCATGGGTCAGCACAGGGGCGCTCACTCATGACGTCATCGTTCCCTGCCGTGCTGAGCTACAGAGTGCAGACAGCGGTGGCCGAAACTTGGGAGAATGCGGCCAGCAGCGGCATCCGCAGAGGGCTGGAGCTGTCACCGAGCCCCCTGCGGATGCTGCCCTCTGCTTACTAGCAGCAACTAACTTGGGTCGCATCATGATAGGTGTACCCCTGCACTTCCTAGGGTTGCACATATCTTTGTGCAGAGCGGACATTTTTCCTGATAGCATCTATATACAGGAGATACTAAGTTGTGGACTGCATACTCGCTATCAGTAAATGCAGTGTTTTGGATGCAGTGTGTTGCCGCTGCCTCCAAAGCGCTGCATTTTACAGTACCCACATAGTGGATGGGATAAATCCGATGTTCACTGTGCTTCTCCCCATCGCAGTGTGTTTTCACCTGCACTGCAGGTTTCCGGACTTCTGCATCTCCGCAGCATATTTCATTCAAGCTGCGGCGTCAGAAGCGATCACCATCAGGTGTATACAGGGAGAAGCCGCCCTGCACTCACTGCAGATCATGGGTACAGGGCGGCTGCGTTCTCCCTGTGTACACCTGTGGGTCTACTCAGGTCCAAGACGCAGTGTCTCCGGACCATGAGCACGTACCCTTAATCAGTATTTATAGTATCTCTGGATGCAGTGAACAAATAACAGCAATTCTTGTAGGGTTTTTATACATATTTTTTTACATGTTTCGCATGGGTTAAATAATTTGATTTTTGTTCAGCTCAAATTTTTAGAGTTGAAATTGCAAACACTATGGGCCTTGTCACACCTGCGCTAGGCTGCGTTTGACTGCATTGCGTTAGCACTGTGCAAACGCAATCAAGCGCAAATCTAACGCTGTGCGTTAACACTGCCATTATACGCTATGGGCGAACGCATACAAACGCAACCCCAAGCGCAAGTGCAAACTGGGACTGTGTTTGAACACATGGGCTAGTCTTAGCGCACAGAAAACGTAGCATTACACATTTCCTGTGCGCTAGGACTAATGCATGTGTTCAAACGCAACCCCCTTTTGCACTTGTGCTTGGGGTTGTGTTTGCATGCGTTCACCTATAGCATTTAATGGCAATGCTAACGCAATGCAGCCAAACGCAGCCTAGCGCAGGTGTGAACTGGGCCAATTTATATATATATTTTTTAATTGTAGTATTTATCAGCTTTTTATTGTTTTCCTGTGTTGTACATTATTGCTCAGTGCTGTTTGCTGCACTATTCTATGCTGGTAAAGTATGGGAATGTTCACTGCTATCTCTCTTGAGTCATTCATGTAAAATACAGAATTATCAGGACTCCCTGCAGTGTTCACACTGATAATGTGACTACAGGCAGCACAGAAATACAAGCCATAGATCTAGAGGAGCTGAGGTGTCTGCCTGGTCTGTGGGGGTTCTGTGCACACACTTGTAAATGTGGAGATCAGCAGGAAGACAGTAATTAAAGAGTTAAACGGAGGAAAGCTGTTTATGTAGCAGGAGGATGTGCAGAGCTCTATACTGATCATTACCGTTTACTTTTGCCCCAAACTCCGGAGGATTCTCACAGCTGGAGCTCAGTCTGGTCTGGTGCAGCTGTATCCCCTGAGAGCTTCAGAGTCCTCAGTCCTGCCCTCCACAGCCGCCCGAAGTGGAGAGAATGGGGCCGACAGCAGCAGTGGCAGGACCATATGAGCAGGAGCAGCATCTTTAGGGCCGACGCTACCACCAGGTCCTCTGCTGAATTTGCCGCCCTCTGGCTACCAGCAGGTGGCGCCGCCTGGGACAAACACTTCAACTTGACTCATGGATGATACGGCCCTGTATATACAGATACTGTACATTGCATATGGAGGGGTGAGGAGAGCGGAGGCAGGAGGGGTGAGGAGGGGTGAGGAGAGCGGAGGCTGGAGGGGTGAGGAGGGGTGAGGGCAGGGGAGGCTGGAGGGGAGAGCGGAAGCTGGAGGGGAGAGCGGAGGCTGGAGGGGAGGGCAGAGGCTGGAGGGGAGAACGGAGGCTGGAGGGGAGAGGCGTAGCTGGGGTGCTCCGGGCCCTAGGGCAAGATCAGCACCCAGGACCCCAATGTGAGGACCGGGGGGGTGCTGGGAGACAGATGTGGGGCGGGAGGGGGTGAGGGGGGGTGCAGACTCACCGCGGCCGCTGAGCGTCTGGTGTAGGAGGAGAGGAGGGGTGGGCAGAGGTGCGGGACATGAAGTTCCTCTGCTGGGACGTGTAGTCCCCCTCACCCTTCCCTCTGCTGGGACTTGTAGTCCTCGTCTCCCTTCCCTCTGCTGGGACTTGTAGTCCCCCTTATCCATCCATCTGGGACTTGTAGTCCCCTCACCCTTCCCTCTGATGGGACTTGTAGTCCTCCTGACCCTTCCCTCTGCTGGGACTTGTAGTCCCCCTCACCCTTCCCTCTGCTGGGACTTGTAGTCCCCCCTCACCCTGCCCTGTGCTGGGAATTGTAGTCACCCTTACCCTTCCCTCTGCTGGGACTTGTAGTCCCCCTCATCCATCCCTCTGCTGGTACTTGTAGTCCTCCTCACCCTTCCCTCTGCTGGGACTTGTAGGACCCCTCATCCATCCCTCTGCTGGGTCTTGTAGTCCCCCTTACCCTTCCCTCTGCTGGGACTTGTAGTCCCCCCTGACCCTTCCCTCTGCTGGGACTTGTAGTCCTCCTGACCCTTCCCTCTGCTGGGACTTGTAGTCCACCTCACCCTTCCCTCTGCTGGGACTTGTAGTCCTCGTCACCCTTCCCTCTGCTGGGACTTGTAGTCCTTGTCTCCCTTCCCTCTGCTGGGACTTGTAGTCCCCCTTATCCATCCATCTGGGACTTGTAGTCCCCTCACCCTTCCCTCTGATGGGACTTGTAGTCCTCCTGACCCTTCCCTCTGCTGGGACTTGTAGTCCCCCTCATCATCCCTCTGCTGGGACTTGTAGTTTTGGGGAACAAAAGTGCGCCTTATAATGCGAAAAATACGGTAATCTATTGCTTGTGTTTCTATTTAAGTTTGTCTTTTATATGCTGTACAACATCCTCCTAACTATGTTCCCAGAGTGTCTCTAGTCTCAAAATGTCTTATGTTGATGTTGTTAGCTTCATGTATACATGATGCTGTATCTTAAATGGGGAACCTTTATTTCATAGTCAATGCTGAGCTAGGTCCCCCTTATTTGAAGCCAAAAAATTCTTCATCCTGGTTTAACTTGTTTGGGGCTAGTGTATTGAGTGCAAAAATCCATTTCGTCTTAATAAGTGATATTTTCTCCAAATGGTTGCCTCCTCTCCAAATTCTTTTTACGCACTGTGCTGCCAAGAATTGTGTGTCGCTGGTTTTTGATTGGTGTGTTTCTTTATAGTGTCTGCTTAGAGGGTTTCCCTGGAAACCTTTTTTTATATTTCTTATGTGTTCCGACATTCTCTTTGCTAATGTTCTAGATGTTCTTCCCACATATAGTTTTTTGCAGGGACAGATGATGATGTATATGACACTTGACGTATGACATGACAAGTATTTCTTGATAGGGAATGTTTGCTTGTCCTCTTTATTTTCAATTTGTGTATGTAAGGTTTTTGTTGTGTCTCTATTCAGGCACGCTGTTCATTGCTTACATGGTCTAAAACCCTCTCTTAATCTCGTCCCATCCATTCTTCTTTGTGCTGGTATCTTGGGTGATTTTGGCTGTTTTATTGTGGGTGCCAACATTATACTTAGAGATTGGGCTTTTTTGAAAACCAGCCTTGGTTTCTCTGGCAAAAGGTCTCCCACCATTTTGTCCATCCGTAGATAGTGCCAGTATGTGTTAATTGTTTTTCTGAACTTAGAGGAATTATCATGTTACTGCATAATTATAGGGAGTTGTTCTATTTGTTCCTGTACTGATGTTTTTGTTTTTCTGGTCTTCTTGTGTGTTATTAACTCTACTCTTTCTAGGTTTTTAACCTGTTGAAGGTTTTTTGTTAGTACTTTTTCGTTATGTCCTTTGCTGATGAATTGTTCTTTCAAAATGTTTGCTTCTTCTTCAAAGTACTCGGCTTTTGTGCAGTTGCGTTTAAGTCTGATAAATTGACTCTTCGGTACGCTGTTTAACCATCTTCCCAAGTGGCAACTGTCCATTGGGATATAGCTATTAGAGTCCACCTCCTTTTTATAGGTTCTAGTGCCTAATTTGCTGGTGTTGTTGTTATAAATCTCTAGGTCTAGAAAATTGACATTCTGTGTGCTTGTTGTAGAAATAAATTGCAATCCATACTGATTGTCCTTGATTTCTTGAATGAATTTTTCCAATTCCTCTTCCGTATCTTTCCATATAAACAGGATATCATCGATATATCTTCTCCATAATAGGAGACTATCTCTTAAGATCCCTTTGGGGTGGATTATTTCCTCTTCCCATTTTCCAAAGAACAGATTAGCATATCCTGGTGTGAACCGTGTACCCATTGCGGTACCAACCTCTTGACGATAATATGCATTGCCAAATTTAAAATAATTGTGTGTCAATATAAAATGGATACTTGTCACAATGAATATAATCTGCTCCTCCTTTAGTGTAGACATTTTTCACAGAAAGTGATCCACCGCCTCACATCCCTTTTGATCTAGGGTACCCATTATATATTCTGGTTTAAAATTCACCTCATTTAGGATTTGTAGAGTGTGCATAGTATCTTGTAGATAGATATGTCCTTTTTTTTACCACACTTTGTAAGTACTTATCTTTACGTATTTTACGTACTTATCTTTACGTATCTATATATTTGGACAGATTAGCTGTCAAACAGTTGATACCGGAAATTATTAGTCTGCCAGGGGGTTTTGTTTTATTTTTGTGTACCTTTGGATTGTGATAAAACATTGCCAATACCGGTGTGGTATTCATGATATAATCTTGTTCCTTCTTTGTTAGAACTCCCGATTCTGTCCCTTTCATTGTAAGTTCATCCATTTCTTTCATTTTTTTTTATTTGGGTCTTGTGGGAGGATTTTATAGGTATTCCTATCACTCAGTTGTGCTTTTGCTTCCGCCCCATTATCTTCTGTGTTTAGAATAGCAATTCCTCCCCCTTTATCCGCCGGTCTGATAGTAATAGTTTTTCTTCCCTGCAGTTTCTTGATGGCCTCTTGTTCTGTTCGTGTTAGATTTTTTTTTATGTATTTCATATTCCTTCTCTAGTGAACTGTTACTGTATTCCTTGTTTTATCTTGCTCTCTTCTTTCATTTTGACTTTTGTTCTTTGATTTCGCTCTCTGCGTCGGATGATCTTCTAGTTTTGTATTATCTTCCTGTTGTTCTTTATGTTTCTTGGTTTCCCTTATATGTTCTTCTATGTTCTCCTGTTCTCTTAAATGTTCATATCTGTTTGAAATCACTACATTTGCTTCAATTGGAACTGGTTTATGGATTTTGTCCAATTGTGTGGTTCCCTCTTCTGTTGAAATGGATGACTGATCATGGCTTCTTCTATTATTGACCTGTTGTTTTGTTCTACTTACCACGGGTGTAAATGTGGTGGATTCAGAGTCTCTTGTCCCGGAGGTTTCCGTTGCTTCACCTAACCTTGATTCATTTATGGTGCTATATGTAGGACTCTGTTTATATTCGTCAAGTATGATGAACTTCTTTGAAATTTTGGGTGTTGATGTGATCGCGATGTCATCATATCCTTCGTAGTCGAAATTGCTTCTATTTTCTGGATATTCATCAGTAGTACTGAGTGTGATAAAACTTTCCTGTATATAGGATCTATTCTCTGATTCTCTCTCTATTTGTTCATTGTCTGAAAAGCTCATTACATCATACGGAACTTTATCTCTTTGGAATTTATTAGTTTTCTTGATGATGATATCCCTTTCTTTGTCTCTTAGTCGAAGGATTATGAAGTCTGCTAGGTTGGCCAATTCTGGTATATTTTCATACCCTTGTATATTATTAATTAGATGGTATATTTCTGCTTTTGCTCGCTTGAGACTATTGTGTTTGTTTGTGAAAATATGTTGAGTAGCTCTTCCCTTCTTGTGCTACTCTGGAATCCCCAAAATCCGTGGACAATGCTTTCTCTATCTTAAATCCCGTAGGTATAATTTTTGCTTTCTGATATATTCTCAATGCCAAAATTTCCCACAGGTCTCACATCTCCATGTATAGTAATTTTTCCAGGTCTTTCAATGCCACTTTTGTTTCCTCTATATACTTATCGTTGTTTTCAACGATGTATCACATGTTTGTACTTGGAGCCCTCTAGATATGTATTGTATATGTTTCCCATGTATTCCAATGTGTATAGATTACATTGTAAGTGCTTTTATTTCTGTCCATATTTGCTGTCCGCATAATGAGGGGTTAAACATTCCCCTCTGGTGCTGCTTGGCAACATGCACGTTAGACTCTTCCTTATAGGGTTGCCTCGCAACACAGATGCTGCCTGCCTATTGGGCATGGGACTGACGCCGTGTGCACGGCCGCATGACGTCACAGTCACGTGACACTGACGCGGCAGGAAGTGGGAGGTGTCCTGGCGCACTGACATCATCTGGAGGTTTTCCTCCGACCGGGATGCTTCCTTATGCCGCGTTCTGTGATCACCGCTGACTGTGATCAGCTGTGCGGTTGTGCCGCTACTGGTGCTCATCATTTGACAGCTTCAGATATTAAAAGGCTTGGCTTCCCTCTGCACACTACCCCACTGCCCCCCGAGGAAGAAAGCGAAACACGTGTCGGGGCTCCTCCTTGACACAGGTCCCAGGCAGCAGGCATCCTTTAGGTATGACAACCAACTATTAACCCCTTGCTCCCTCGGCATTTCATTTCAACTGTATAGATTGTAATGTTGTGACTAAAGCTGTATTGACCATTAGCTGCAACTGATTGTATAATCTGCATCTGTCTATCTGTGCTGGGGTGCTTTTATACTTTATGGATTTTAACTGCAGTACCCTAAAGATGTCTGCTTTGTGATATACTGGGTCCTGTGTTGATCTCTCTTTGCACCGAGCACTTTATCTGTGTAACCCCCCCCTTTTTCACTGATGCACTTGTGCTTACAAGTGTGATGGTCACTTGTTATAAACAAATAAAACTGTTGTAACGCAGGAGTTGCATTGTGTTATTCTACGTACCGTAAATACATACTGTCTCTGGTTTTCATATGTTCCCGGAGTGCCTCTAGTCTCAAAATGTCTTATATTACTGTTGTTAGCTTTTTATGTATACATGATGCTGTATCTTAAATGGGGAACCTTTATTTCATAGTCAATGCTGAGCACATCACGTCACATCAGCCAAAGTAGTCGCTCCATATTCCTTCATCACAACTTGTTTCCCATTAGTCCATATGTAATCTCCCATATGCAGATGCTGGTTCCAGATGTTGTTTAAAGGGGAGGCCAAGTAAAAGCTGCTCCATTTCCATCACAAAAGCTTAGCGTACCCACGTGACCACAATTAGATCACCTGACTGCGGACTTCCGGTGATGCCACCAAACCCGGAAGCCGGGAGCATCACCGTCGGCCGCGGTGTTTGCAGACCCGTCTGGGACGCATAACATTACAGAAGCAGAGACAGCATTTCGGGGAGCATAAACCGTGCGG
Organism: Allobates femoralis; assembly: GCA_033576535.1. Lineage (NCBI taxonomy): Eukaryota > Metazoa > Chordata > Amphibia > Anura > Aromobatidae > Allobates > Allobates femoralis. The sequence goes on from JARQOC010000004.1 coordinate 259,264,920, forward strand.
TTAGAAACTACAAACAGCAAAGAGTGAGTACCCATAAGTATATTTCATATGTAGGAACACTGCTGAATGGTGAATACATCATAAATATTTAGTACATAGCATATGTGACCCTATGCTATTTAACAGTGATCTATTGAAAACAATCCAGTTTCTAAGCTTGTAAAAAGTTCCTCATATTATCTTCACAGATAGGCTGAAATCACATGGCAAGTATACGGCGATACACTCAGGCATAGAAAACAGCTTAACATCTGTAATTTATATTATAGCACAAGTGATAGAACATTAGTATATGATAACTAAGTGTTAACCACAGTGTCCTACACAGGTCAAAGTCATTGAATTCAACCTCAGCAACACCAAAGGTGCATATTACGTACTACATAGTCTTAAAACGCATCTTCTAGGACAATTACTAAATATTGGGGTCTATTTATCCAGATTCAACCAAAACAACAAGGAAAATACTGCTACAATAATTTACCAATATTGGTAGTTCCATAAAACCAAAAACCTAGAGGTAAGAACAGACATTTAAGCATTTTTTGAGTCCATGAATACCCTGGAAATATCACTAATAGGATTTCTAAATTATTCTTAGATGAAAACAACTCATAAACTAGTCATACAAAAAAGTAGATTCAACATTAAAAGAAAACTGCATGACAAGATTTACGTCATACATTTGCGAGCTGACTTCATGTATTTTTACATTTTATTATCAATATTTTATTACCTGCAAATATTGCAAACATCCATTTTTTAAGCACGTGGAAATAAATTAATTTTTTAAAGGAACCCAAGGATTGTTTTTATAGATACTTGTAGAAGGTAAGCGCTAGATCTGCACTAATTTTATCATTTGAAATAATTCCCTTGAGCGAATACACATACAGAATTCATTCTCAGATTTATAGCTGCTACTCCAACCAGGAGATAAACTAAGGAAAGTTGTGTAGTTACCACAGATCACAGGAGCTGACTCCGGTGTAACAACATTAAATTACTGTATTTAAATGGGTGGTGAGCACCTTGAGACCCCGGGTGCTTCAGAGAATTTTAAAAAGTTGAGCTGTGAAAACGAAAAAGTCCTTATTTTTTCCACAAAAATGTACTTTTTGCCTCAATTTTTTAATCCTAACAGGGTGAGAAGATAAAAAGGATCCCAAAATTTGTTGGGCAGTTTGTCCTGATTATGCTGATACCTTATATGTGGTGGAGAACTACTGTTTGAATGCATGGCAGGGCTCTGAATGAATGGAGTGACATTTTGGAATGCAGATTTTGATGGAATGGTCTGTGGGTGTGATGTCATGTTTGGAGAGCCCCACAGTGCCGAAACAGTGGAAACCCCCTACAAGTGACCACATTTTAGAAACTAGACCCACAAGGAATTTATTTGATGTGTGATGAGTACCTTGAATCCCCAGGTGCGTTACACATTTTTGTAAAATTGAGCCGTGAAAATGAAAATATGGAGGCTAAAACAAGATTTTTGTGGATAAAAAAAAGTTTTTTTTAATTTTCACACAGCAATATGATAAAGTGGTGTCCAATATATGTTGGCCAATTTCTCCGGATTATGATGATACCTCATATGTGGTGGGAAAACAAATTTTGGGCGCACAGGAAGGAGTGACACTATTGAGTGAGGACCTGGTATGTGAATTTCAGGCTATATGCGGATGCTGCGGATTCCCCACTTTTTTTCTGCATATTTTTGACAATTCCGCAGTACAGCACCTTCCCTGCACAGTGTATGGGGAATCAGAAGTGCCATGCAGAAAAATATGCAGCATGTAAGTTCTTTAAGACTGTTTTTCCACGATTTTAACCCACAGAACTCAATGACAGCCCCAAAGTACTCTGCAAATATGCAGCACTATTTACACAGTATTTGTTGTGTATTTAGTGGGGATTTTGCACTGTTGATATGGGGTTCCACTGTATTTTTTTGTCAACAGCACAGGTACAGCAGGCAGGTACAGGTTACCTAGAACAAGCTGCCTTGTTTTACCTGGCTGGTAATCAAAATACAGCGGAGCCCTTTTTTTTAATTTTTTAAATCATTTTTAAAAAAATAGACATAGGCATCGCCATTTTTTTAGTTTCCAGTCAGGTACAACTAGGCAGCTACAGGCTGCCTCCTAACCCCAGCTGCTTAATTGTACCTGGCCAAAATAAAGCGGAGCCCTTTTTGTTTAAAGGGAACCAACCACCCCAAATGACCCCCCCGGACTGTTAATATGTGTCCCTACACCCAGCACACACATTTGGGGCAATCGTTTTTGCTAAAAAAACTGTTTAGTAGAAGCTAAGATATAGCTTTATGAAGTTTAATAAATCAAGCCGAATGGGTGTTACCTAGCTTTGTCCTCCGTGCCTGTCAGCCTCCTCTCCCCTCCTCCCTTCAGTGAAGCCCTTCTGTGTTGCCGAAAATGGCCTGCCTGTCTGCTGCTGCCTGATAAATTATGCACGCCCATCTCTGCACCTAAGAGCCTGGCCGCTTCATGAAGGGGGCGGGGCTTGATCGCGTCATGAAAGGGGGCGGGGCTCCGGCATGACGCGATCTAGCTCCGCCCCCTTCATGACGCGGCCAGGGTCTTAGGTGCAGAGATGGGCGTGCATAATTTATCAGGCAGCAGCAGACAGGCAGGCCATTTTCGGCAACACAGAAGGGCTTCACTGAAGGGAGGAGGGGAGAGGAGGCTGACAGGCACGAAGAAATGCAGGAGGACAAAGCTAGGTAACACCCATTCGGCTTGATTTATTAAACTTCATAAAGCTATATCTTAGCTTCTACTAAACAGTTTTTTTAGCAAAAACGATTGCCCCAAATGGGTGTGCTGGGTGTAGGGACACATATTAACAGTCCGGGGGGGTCATTTGGGGTGGTTGGTTCCCTTTAATTCTTAAAATAATTTAAAAAAACAAACAATGTTTATTTCACCATATTTTTAGTTTCCAGCCAGGTACAACTAGACAGCTGGGGGTTGGAATCCACAGCATGGAGACGCCCAAACTTTCTGGGCCCCCCATGCTGCAAATTGCAGCCCATAGCTGCCCCAGAAAATTGGGCATACTTTGAAGTGCCATTTTCTGGTGCTGAACCCAGATTCTTTCAGTTGCCCTGGTGCCGGAGGCAAACTGGGTATTAACGTGGTTAATGCCAGCTTAGTATTGGCAGCCACTTTGAAAAATTACTAGAATCACAGCACTCGTACAAGATGGTACTTTTGCTTCAAAGTGAGTTTATTTCACAAAGTCAGTGGTGAAAGACATGACAAGCAGTGTTAACATTTCGGCCAATCAAGGCTTTGTTCACAACGTCGCTATAATCAAAACAAAGAATTAAAATGAGTATCTTACAGAACATACAGTGAAATATAGGCTATTTACAGTATATGCAATGAAAACAGGTCTAAAAGCACAAAATGTTGTCTATTTATTACAAAATCATGAAGCTGGTACTCATTATGTAAGGTACTCATTATGAAAGGGCATCATAAAAAGAACACCAAAGTAAGGAGAGGAATAGGAAAGCGGGGATGATGGGAACAGAGGTAGAGAAGGCTGTCTTAGGATTTACCTGCTGATGTTGTTGGGGTTGCTTATGTCAAGTAGGGATGAGCGAGTCCTAAATTACTCGGAATCGCTAGACCCGCACGAGTCCGAGCCCAGGACTCGCTACTCGTTGCGAGTCTAGCGAGTCCAATGTTAATGAATAGGGAACCGAGTAATAACGAATAATGCTATTTCCAAATCGCTGATGTGTCTCTGAAAGTGTGCGAGTCCAAACTCGCAGGTTTTTCTCTTATTTGGAGCCGATGATGGGAGGGGGAAGCGATTCTCGGGCACACACCATGCTGTAAAAGCAAACATTTTATAATTTCTGGTGGCTTTCTGGGGGCTTGTAAAACAAGTAGCAGGTACTATTTCGTGAAAGGTACACACTAGAGGCTTAGGGCCCTTTCACATCTGCGTTTTTCGTAATTCGCGGCAGATGCGGTGAAAAAACCGCATCTGCCGCGTTTACCGCATAACCGTTCCACTTGCGGCGCGGTTGCGGTTTTTCTATGCAAAGTATAGGCATACTTGCGGCAGGTGCGGCAAGTGCGGTTTTGCACTTGCGGCAGGTGCGGCCGCGAAAAAAACCGCAGTAAGCCGCGGTTTTTTTCGCGGCCGCACCTGCCGCAAGTGCAAAACCGCACTTGCCGCACCTGCCGCAAGTATGCCTATACTTTGCATAGAAAAAACCGCAACCGCGCCGCAAGTGGAACGGTTATGCGGTAAACGCGGCAGATGCGGTTTTTTCACCGCATCTGCCGCGAATTACGAAAAACGCAGATGTGAAAGCACCCTGCGATATTTTAAGACACAGATGGAAGGTACCGTGCGAGCTGCAGGCAGGACACCGTACAGCAACGCACTGGCACAGGAAAAAATTGTTTAGTACGCAGAACCAGGCACTATTAGGCTGCGGTGCTGGCTGCGTAAAATGTTACAAGTACCGTGCGAGCTGCAGGCAGGACACCGTACAGCAACGCACTGGCACAGGAAAAAATTGTTTAGTACGCAGAACCAGGCACTGTTAGGCTGCGGTGCTGGCTGCGTGCAAGTTTACAAGTACCGTGCGAGCTGCAGGCAGGACACCGTACAGCAACGCACTGGCACAGGAAAAAATTGTTTAGTACGCAGAACCAGGCACTATTAGGCTGCGGTGCTGGCTGCGTAAAATGTTACAAGTACCGTGCGAGCTGCAGGCAGGACACCGTACAGCAACGCACTGGCACAGGAAAAAATTGTTTAGTACGCAGAACCAGGCACTATTAGGCTGCGGTGCTGGCTGCGTAAAATGTTACAAGTACCGTGCGAGCTGCAGGCAGGACACCGTACAGCAACGCACTGGCACAGGAAATTTTTTGTGGAAAAATGGCACCAAAATTATTTGGTAGACTAGTGCCAAAAATAAGAAAAAGCTTAGGATTACAGCTCTGCGGAAAGCTGGGTGAACTAAGCTCTGAGGATGGTGCTGGATTCACTGTAAGGCTGCTCCTATCTCCCTTCCTTACAGTCCTGTACAGCAATCCTCCGTCCTGGTAGTTCTGAAAAGAACTTTTGGGTTATGTGTGACTCCTACACTGCCTAACTGTCCCTAGATCTGCTCCAAGTCTCCCTGCACTAGGTCAGCTCTTCTCAGGAATGTGCCCAAAATGGCGGGGGCAAGCCTTATATACTGCCTTGCCTGTCATAGATGACATAGGCATCACGATGGACAGCAGCCAATCATAGTCCTGACACAACCAAAGCTGCTATGGCATTACTGACTATGATTGGCTAAGATGCTTGTCCTTCTTCACAAGTTTTCTGACCTAACACGCAATGCTGACTAGTAACATAAAAGATTCTGGATTCGCGAGTCCCGAATAGAGAATACAGGACTCGGAATCGCAGACTCGCTAGGATTCGGACTCGTAGACTCGCTCAGACTCACTGCTGTTTGGGGAGATTCAAGCTATATAGCGATGTGATAGAGCGAGTCTAGCGAGTCTAGCGAGTGAGATAAAGTAAACTCTGACAAAACTAAGATTGCCATTGACTTGCATTGGACTCGTTACTGAGCGAGTATTCGCTAAAAGACTCGCCGATTACCGAGTCCAGCGAGTCCCTTAAGAATCGCCGAGTAACGAGTCCTAGCGAGTAGACTCGCTCATCCCTAATGTCAAGGTAGAATCCAGGTGAAGGACAAGATGGTGGTTAGAAAAGGTCAGGACCTACTTCCACATTTGGTGGCTTTGTCTTGTCCTTGCTCAGTTCTGGAAACAACCTGAGACCCTCATACGTAAGGTATTACAAAAGTACCTAACACTTAGCACAAAAAAGCCTCTACACTAGCTCAACATATCCTTATTGCAGAGAAATTACTAATTCCTACCCACTGGAATTCCTCTACTCTACCCACGCAAACACAACTTCAAGAGAAAATCCACTCACTATATCATGTAGCTGAGATAGTAACGTTGGTGAATCACACTCAGTATACCTTTGCAGACACCTGGCATCCATGGCTTGATTACATTTCATCCTCTCCGAGTTCGCAACCTTTAAGCGTTCCTTATCTAACTTACAAAATCTTTATGCTCAAGTGCCTAATATCCCAACCTCCCCCCCCCCTGTCTCTACTTTACTTTTTTTACAACTTTAAATTTAATATTATAAGCCCTATATTTAGGCGTTATGTTTATTGACCCATCTATACAGATGTGAATATATGGACATACTACCTGGGTAGTTCACATACTCTATGCGAGATTCTCTTCAGGAACCTAATACGGAGACTTTGTGGATATCTACTTTATTCCTTTTCAGGACTCTGATTCTAGGGAACACACTGTATCGACACTAGCTAATCTATGTCTCTTGATGACCTCCACAACCTTTGGAAATGTATTGCTATCTTTGTCTGTATGGATGTTTATGATATAACTGTCTATGTTTTATTTGGTTCTTTTAATTAAAAAAAAATTATTTTGAAAAAAAAGAAAAAGAAAAAAAAGAAGAAAAAAAAAGAAAAAAAGAAAAAAGAAAAGGTCAGGACCCAGGGCATATAAGGACATATTTTAAATGCTATTGTTGAAAAAACAAGGAGTTTATGTATGTATATATATATATATATATATATATATATATATATATATATAACAAGAAAAATGACAAGAAAAGATGTGTGGCCAATGTGTGTACTAAGATCTTCAGAAATAAAAAGATAAGATTTTTGAGTTTTTTGAAAAAAACGTAAGTTTTTAAACTTTTTCCTCAAATACATATAGCTTATAGCATTTGTACATCTTTGGTAGTAGCTGTGTGCTGCAAGAATTTTTTTCAAATTATATATATACATATATAACTAGAAAAAAGTTCTTAAACTTAAGTTTTTTTAAAAAAAAACTCAAAATCTTATTTTTTTATTTCTGAAGTTCTTGGTACACACTTTGGCCAATGTCTGTTTGCTCATCAACTGCGACAAAGTGACTTCAGGTCTGATGAGTCCTAACGCTGATATCCCTATCCTCCTTGTCCACCCCCCCACTTCTCAGTGGGCAGACTCCATCTCGACCCTAGATCACCGGTAGGTGATGAGGGTGCAAATTGCAGCATGAACTTCAGAAATACAAAAATAAGATTTTGAGTTTTTTTGCAAAAAACGTAAGTTTTTAAACTTTTTTCTCAAATATATATAGCTTGTTAGCATTTGTACATCATTGGTAGTAGCTGAGTGTTGCAGAGAACTTTTTTCAAGTTATTTGACCCAGCGTCCCTGCTGGCACCAGTTCACATTTTGTCTGTGAGTGCAGTGCAGTTTTTTTTTTCTGTTATATATATATATATATATATATTGCAAAAAATGGTAGTTTACCTGGAAAGATTAGGCAATGTGTGTAGTATTGGAGGAGGTCTCAGAGTCCTGAATGTTGGAGATGTATAGATGTAGCTTTCTCAGTAGAGGTTGAGGATGTATCAGTTATGATTCAAGGATCTCTTTGTGTTCTTTTCTCTGCATTTTGTTTTTGCTTTTGTACCAGAATTTGTTGTAAGAATATGGGTTTATAGTATACATGTGAGAAGTAAAGTTAGTCCTGGTCACCCACTAAAGAAGGTGTAGTATTAATGTTGGTCACCTTGTGGATTGTCCTCTTTAGCACAAGTCACCTTAGAGGAGTTCAGTCAGTGGTCTCTCTCTGGTTCTATGTAGAATGGTTGCTATGGAAACATCTGACACATGCAATACAAGCATAGAGAGAGCTGTTTAGAATGGGTAGTTAGCCAATACTTTTAGGCTTTTATCCAGCCTGGGTGTGTGTGGTCTCTCTCACCGATTCCCTGGCACTGAATGATCACAATGACTGGTCGCCGCTACTTCTTATGCTGATGGCCGGTCATGTGATCGGAAGTGACGATAGGTTTGCTCATGCACAGACTGAATTTTCTGCAATGATGTAACCAGAAATGACGTCTTGGGTATACAATCTGTCCTAAGCATCTCAGAGGGAGGGAGGTGGTTCCCAAACACACTGCAGCGCCACACTACAGTACAGTGCTAGTAGGAAAGGAGCAAGAAAAACTGTTTGGGATATTAGCCTGCTAATGGAATAAACAATATTGTTGTGATTGGATGTAGTATTTTGTGAATAGCGGGTGAATTGGGAAATAAACCTGTATTGGCAGCCAGCACTAAGCCCGAGGCTCATAATGTCGGGACAATGTTAGACCCGGCCATTAGAAAACTCTAAGTCAATGGTAAATAAGACACTACACCGTGAAAAAAATCATTTTATTTTAACAAAAAAGACAAACACATATTTGGAGTCCATCTTTATTACCCCCTCATGCCCTCCGATATAATCCACAGCAATGGTCATATGACGGTTAGTCGCCTCCAGAGGCTGTAGCAAGGGATCAAGGGTCCTTTTGCTATAGTCTCTGGGGTCACACTGATACTGCACTGTATGGCAATGATCAGATGTCAGTGCTGAAATCCCAAGTCCAAGAGATCACATGATCTCTGAGGCTTAGGTCAGGTTACCAGATGTCGCCATGGCAACCTCCTGTTACCATGGTCTTTGGCCCATCGCAATTACATTAAAATGGGCCAATCACCTCTGCCCAGACTGTAAGTGCTGCAATCGGTAAGACCACAGCACTTAGGGGCTGACACAGAGCCAGGGACAGCAACCACACATATTTATGTCCTTGACTATCAGATCTCTCATCCTCAGCCTCATCTCCTGCATGCAGAGGATGAGGCTGAAAGGAGAGCACAGGTGACGGGTAAGCGGGCACAGGAGTGGAGGGGAACGGACAAGAGGTTGGAAGGAGGAGAGCAGGGAGAGGAATGAGGAGAGCGGGGAGAGGAGGGAGGAGACAGGGAAAAGGAGGGAGAAGAGCAGGGAGGGGAGGCAGGAGACCAGGGAGTGGAGTAGGCAGGAGAGCAGGGAGAGGAGGGAGGTGACCGGGAAGAGGAGGGAAAAGATCGGGGAGAGTAGGGAGGAGACCAGGGAGTGTAGAGAAGAGAGCGGGGACCGGGCACAGAGGTGGAGGGGCAGCCGGCACAGCAGCATGATGATTGCAGGAGTCGGGCACAGCTGACACCCCGGCTCCTGCAGAGATCATGCAGGGGAGTGCTGATATTCAGCACTTTTCTGCGTGATCATGATGTGACTGACCGATCACATCGCTCTGAGTGTGGGAACCACTAACAAGGGTTCCCACACCTCTTCCCCTGACCCTTAGCTGTCACTGACAGCTGTGAGAATTGGACTGTCACTATTTGTTCACAAGCAGTGATAGTTCAAAGCCATGACGGGTTTAGCCATCACAAGAACTGACATCTTTCCATGACGGCCAAACCCATCGTTGGTCATAATGAGGTTAATTATAACTGCACTAGAAAGCAGCAGCAAGTCAGCTAAATATTTTTTACCGAAAAAAATCTGAAATCAATGTGGGTCAGAGTTTTTGGTTTTCATGAAAAATCGTTTCTGTGGAGGGGGTGCGGAAAAAAAATGCTGTTTAAATGCAAAAGAAAATTCCTTTCAAATCAAAATAATTCACTGCAACAATCTAAATCACAAACCAAAAAGATTAAATTACAGCAAATCAGTTTGCCATAAGTCAAATTTTTCAGCAATATTTGTCTTAGGCTGGGGTCACACACACAGATATCTGGGCAGATATTGTTCACAGATCTCTGGTTGCAGTGAAATCATGGACAGATTGCTCCATTTGTACACAGCCACAAAATGGAACCATGTGTCCATGATTTCACTGCAACCAGAGATCTGTGAACAATATCTGCCCAGATATCTGTGTGTGTGACCCCAGCCTCACTCATATTTCAAGAGATTTAATAATCTCTAACTTCTGCTCTCTATTCCTTAGCTAGAACACAAGGGGAAAAAACAAAATCGTTTGCGCCAAACTGTTATGGATCAATACATGGGGTCGGTTTATTAACCCCTCCGCTCACCTTGTCGAGTTGTGCAAGTCCGCACAACTGGATTAAACGCTCGTGCTGCTGGGCTCTCCTAGTTGAATATGAGCGGCGGGATGGAACCTGCATGTGCCCTCCGTATCTCTCTCTCTGCAAGTAACTGTTGTAACCTGCAAGTAACGCATATAGCGTCTTTCTCAAGTGAGAAATACGCTATATGCGTTGAAATGCGTTGTGGCTAGAGGGATCTATTTGTCGATTAAAGCTGAAAGGTAAACTATTCACTGGCCAAGTCCTTGTGTGTACCTTAGCACTCATTATATCACATTATCTTTTGGAGCTGCATTAGCTAGAACACAGGCAGAAGCAGCAACAGTATGGATTAATTTATACAGGAGAACTAATCAGTGTAGATGAGAATCGAGCTTTGAGGTGAGGACAAAGACTTCCTAGAAAGTTTAGCATGATCCTTCATCAACTCCATTTGCTTTTTGTATCACTGCTGCTGTTAGAGATTCTATTTCCTTGAGAGCTTAGAAGACACTGTACACAATCTTTCTTGAAGCAGAAACTGAAGTTTATTAGAGAACACAACAGAGCAGTATTAGAAGACAGGCTGATGGCACAGAGACACACGTAATTGTCCAGACGATGTCTTGGTTGGCTGGCCCTTATGCTATTGTGTGGGGCTTTTTGTACATGGTTAAACAAAGAAAAGAAAATACTGCAGAGAAAGGCGTATACACAAAGAATTTAAATCACACCTCCCCACTTGTGCATCAGACCCGATCCCTTCAGACTTCCTCTCAGATCTCATCACCATGCTTATCCCAGCCCTAACCCACCTCTTCAATCTATCACTAACCTCTGGTACCTTTCCTTCTGCTTTCAAACACGCAACAATTACACCTGTCTTGAAGAAGCTATCCATTGATCCGACCTCCACATCCGTCCCATGTCGCTGCTCCTGTTTGCCTCCAAACTTCTTGAAAAGCATGTCCACACTGTACTTTTCTCCCATCTCTCATCCAACTCTCTCTTTGACAACCTTTAACCTGGCTTCTGCCCCCACCACTCCACTGAAACTGCCTTAACCAAAATTACTAACGACCTACTTACCGCCAAAGCGAATGGACATTTCTCTGTCCTCCTTCTAGACCTGTCCTCTGCATTTGACACACTCGAACACTGCCTCCTATTACAGATCTTCTCTTTCATTGGTACCACCGACCTTGCCCTCTCCTGGATATCCTCCTACCTTTCCAACCAGACATTTAATGTCCCCATTCCCACACTACCTCCTCACCCCATCCCCTTTCTTTTGGGGTCCCTCAAGGCTCTCTCCTGGGATCCCTTCTTTTTTCCATCTATGCCCTTAGCCTAGGACAACTCATTAAGTCCCACCGATTCCACTACCGCCTGCATGCTGATGACACTCAGATCTACAGTACCTCTCTGGCCCAGACGTCACCTCTCTGCTGTCCAGAATCCCAGAGTGTCTATCACCCTCCTTTTTCTCCTCTCACTTCCTTAAGCTAAATGTAGACAAAACAGAACTCATCATCTTTCCCCATCTCGCGCACCTCTCTTACCTTATCTATTCATCACAATAAATGATATCACACTTTGCCCTGTACCTGAAGTCCACTGCCTTGGAGTAACCCTTGACTCTGCCTTAGCCTCCAAACCACACATCCGAGCTCTCACCACCTCCTGCTGCCTCCAACTCAAAAATACTTCCAAAATCTGTCCCTTCCTTAACCCTCAATCTACTAAACCACTAGTGCTTGCCCTCATCATCTCCCGTCTCGACTACTGCAACATTCTTCTCTGTGGCCTCCCTGCCAACACTCTTGCATTTCTCCAATCTGTCCTTAACTCTGTTGCCTGACTAATCCACCTTTCTCCTCGCTACTTCTCCACTTCTACCCTCTGCAAATCCCTGCACTGGCTCCCAATTCCCCAGCGTATCCAATTCAACCTGCTAATTCTAATTTACAAAACCATCTACAATCTGTCTCCCCCACATATCTCTGAACTAATCTCCCGATATCATCCAATTCATAATCTTTGATCCTCCCAAGACCTCCTTCTTTCCTCCACACTTGTATGTTCCTTTTTTTTTTTTTTTTTTTTTTTTTAAACAATCTTGTTTATTAATTTTGCAGAATTACATGACATAAACCAGAAATCAAACATTACCCACCAACATGGCAGGGAATAATACAATTAATTAAAACAAAGAAGGAGGTGTGAGGGGTTTGGGGGGGGGAGGGAAGGGAAAGGAGGGGATGAAAAGAAAAGGGGGAGGGGAGGGATCACATTCCTGCCAGGGCATAAATTTCCGATCCTAGCTGGATCTTACTATGGTTAATATTTTTCTGAAATCAAAAGGCATTGTGGTTACATGTTGGCCAGTACAAGCATTTTTATAATCTTATACATTTATTATAGATCTTTTAAGTATTATTGTCAAACCCGGATAGGTCTGAATATAGCCACGGTTCCCATATGCGGGTTACTCTCTTTTTAGCCGGACGCGAGTGTGCTAAATTTGACTCATATTGGTAGTGTAAATGCAGTCTTTTAATCACCTCAGCAATGGTCGGAGTATGTGCTGCTCTCCAATTGGCCGCTAAAATCAATCTTGCTGCTATACGAATATGAGATATAGTACCACGTACATCATAAGGCACATCTGACAGTCCAATATGTAAAACTGCCATGACAGGGCCAAAGTCAACTTGTATCCCCACCGTTTTAAGTATCCTGACCTTTTCCCAAAATACATTTAGCTTAGGGCATGACCACCACATATGTTTCAGGTCACCTTTTCCACCGCATCCTTGCCAGCAAAGGGGGGAGTGATCTTTACCAAAATGGGCCATTTTGGATGGATAATGATACCATCGCATGTGTACTTTTTTTAACTGTTCCATGTGGTTCAGACAGGACGAGACTCTCTGTATTTCTCCCAAGCCTTCCCTCCAACTCCCTGTATCTATGTCCCTTCCCATGTCCCTTTCCCAATGGACCATATACGGCAATTTATCTTCAAGCTTGGGGTCGTTTAAGACTCTATATAGGATTGAAACCCCCTAGGTCCAGATTCAGGTCTGAAAAAGTAACCATTGGCTCTGCCGTCTGAGGGAGATGTAAAGAACAATGATTCAGACGTTGATTGGAATAAGTGTCGGATTTGTAAGTATTGATAAAAGTATGGTCTCACCCCTGGGAATTTTTGGGATAGTTGATCGAATGGGAGAATTCCCGAGTTATCCATTAATTCTGCTAATGTTACTACTCCCGCCCTCGCCCAACGGGACATGTTTAAGTATGGTATATGGGGTTCCAGGGCCTGAATGGATATATTTTTTAATGGGACCTTAACCAGAGGGGGCACTGTTTGTCTCCAGTAGTGTATTGTGGCTACCATGGTGGGTAAGGTTAGAGGATTTGTGCTAGTCTTCACCATTTCTGATTCTAGGAGAAAGCGAAGAGATGTCCGTGGTGCACATGTCATCTCAATATCCAACCATCTATGATTTTTATCCATATTCCACCAATCTCTTGCTCCCGCCAGAATGGATGCCTGGTGATATGCACGTAAATTGGGGAATCCCATCCCTCCCATGTCATAGGGGTAGTACATCATCTTAGCCGCAACTCTGGGTTGTTTATTGGCCCAAATGTATTTATTTACTGATCTTTGAAGTTTCCTGAAATATCTATTGGGGAGGATGGTTGGTAAAGTACGAAAGTAATAAAGGATTTTGGGGAGGACTTTCATTTTAAATATGTTGATCCTTGCTATCCATGAGGAAAAGATGGAGTGATATTCATTTAATTCTGTTTGCACTTCACGTATTAATTTATTAAAATTTTTGTCGACTAATTTATGAGAATGTGTTAGAGTGATACCCAAATAGGGGATGCCTTCTTCTGCCCATTTAAAAGGGTAGCTAGCTTCCATGTGATGACGTGTGTCTAGTGGGACCGATATTGGAAAAACTAAAGATTTGGAAGCATTCAACTTGTAATATGAAATACGAGTGAACTTATCCAGTTCTGCCATTATCGCCTGGAATGAGGTCGCCAAATCAGTACACATTATCAACACGTTATCAGCATACAATCCCAATTTATGTGTCATGGGTCCAACCGTGATTCCTGTTATGTTAGAGTTTATTCTAATGCGTTCCGCAAGGGGTTCCATACATAACGTGAATATTATGGGTGACAGGGGGCAACCCTGTCTAGTCCCGTTCGTTATTGGGAATATATCAGACAGGAATCCCGAGTTTAAAACTTTCAAGAGAGATGATGGGAGTGATGGTGTGCCAAGGGAGGCCCTGAGGAAGGCGCCGGGTGTGGCGTTGAAACGCGTAGGAGGAATAAATCAGGATGAAAAGTTGTCTGGCTCCTTGGTGAGTTTTTTAACCCAGAGCAGCGCGGACCTTGGCACACCATCACTCCCATCATCTCTCTTGGAACATACCACTGTTTAGTGGTCGGTGGAGGTCCTGCAGCAGCTTGGAACATTGTTTCCCAAACGCCTTCAAACCAGTTGTGGGGATCACAACTGGACCAGGTGAGTGGCTCCACAGCACCACCACATTACACTAGTGTCACTTGTGATAGGGCACTATTGCGCCTCTTGTCCCCCCCCTCTTTATATTTTGCAGAGTTTAAAACTTTAGCACTTGGAGTTGTGTACATAGCAGTTATTGCCGAGAAAATGGGACCCTGTAATCCAAATTTAGTCAGTACACTCCTCAAGTATCCCCAGTGCACCCTGTCAAAAGCTTTCTCGGCGTCAAGTGACAGGAATGCACTGGGTACTCTACTCAACTCCGCCATTCTGATCAGGTTCAGCATTCTACAGACCCCATCCTTTGTTTCCCTGCCTGCTACAAACCCTACCTGATCTGGAGATATCAGAGTGGGAATGATGGAGTTCAGTCTAGATGCCAGTAACTTAGTGAATATTTTGACATCATTGTTTAACAATGCTATTGGTCGAAAATTAGCTGGGCTCGTTTGTGGTTTACCAGGTTTCGGGAGGGTAGTGATTGTCGCCTCTAAGTTCGGGCTCGCCACGTGTCCCTCCTCCTGCCATTGGGTAAATAACCGTAGCAGGTAAGGGGCCAAAGTCTGTTGGAAGGTGCGATAATATTCTATAGGCAATCCATCAGGTCCTGGTGCCTTTCCCCCAGGGGTGTTACTAATGATCTTGCAAATTTCCTCTGTTGTGAAAGGAACGTTAAGAAATGCCAATTGTTCTGCGGTTACCTTAGGCAGGTTTAAATCCCCCAGATATATATCTATCTCCGTTTGGTCTGGCTGGGGGGTGGAGGGGTCCTGTTGGAGGTTATAGAGGTTCCCATAATATTTTGCAAACATGTTTACAATATCTAGTGGGTTTCTAACAGTCTGCCCCCTATCATCCACCAAATGATCAATCCTAGACTTAGCCTCTCTCCGTTTAACCCTTCGCACCAACATAGCCCCCGCCCTGTCACCCGCGGCATAAAATCTTGTTTTGAACTTGCGTAGATTCAGCTCATACGATGAGAGCCATTGTTCTCTTAATTTGAGTCTGGTATGATAGATTTAATTTGCCACAGATGAGGAGGGTGAGGCCTTATTGAGTATTTCCAGGTGTTGTAAGTGAGAAATCAGTAATTCTCTACTCGCCTCTCTTTTGCGTTTTAGAATGGAGGCTTGTTGCAAGAACGACCCCCTAATTACTGCTTTATGTGCCGACCAGATCACTTCATCTGACACTTCTCCATTGTCATTTGAACAAAAATAATTCGTCAAGTCAGATTGTGCCTTTGTGGTAATTGAATCAGATAATAGTAAGGAAGTATTAAGCCTCCATCTAGACACTGGGTTAGCTTGGTGTAACAATGTCAGGGATAGGGATATGGGTGCATGGTCTGACCATGTGATAAGACCTATATTGGCGGTAATACATTTACGCAGTGCTGAGCTGTTAACCAAAAACATGTCTATTCTGCTATATGATTTATGTCGTGAAGAATAAAAGGTGAAATCTTTTTCGGAGGCATGAGAATATCTCCAGAAGTCATGTAGGGAGAATTCTTTAGTCAGGAGTTTTAACTCCTTCCTATGCCCTACTCCCCCTCCCGAACCATCCATATCTCTATCCATTAACATATTGAAATCCCCACATATTATAATGTCACCCCTCCCTGTATCCATAGTTTTCTGAAACATCGCTCTTAAAAATGCTTGCTGAGCTTCATTCGGAGCATACACTAATCCAAAAGTGTGGGGCACCCCATTCAAGGTGCAGATTATAATTAAATAGCGTCCCCAAGGGTCTGCGACTTCTTTTATCAATTGGAAAGCAATTGTGTGTTTGATTAAAATGCACACCCCCATTTTTTTGTGTAAGGGATTATTTGCAAAAAAAATATTTGGGTAGCTTTTGTGCTGTAGCCTGTAGTTGTCCGCTTTAAGCAGATGGGTTTCTTGTAAACAGATTATGTCTGCTTGGGATTTTTTTAATTCCCTCCATAACATTGATCGCTTCCCCGGCGAATTTAAACCATTCACATTTAATGATAGAATTTTTATACTCATGAGTAATGATAAAGTGTGCTATATGTGCATGGCATCAAACGCTCCTGCTCAATATATAGTGAGGTACCCTGTGGAAGGAATGTGAGAAAAAAGGAAAAAAATACAAAAATGAAAAAAATAAGGACCAGAAAAAATTTGAAGCAAACAAAAAGTGAATAATAAAAGGGGCTCAGATGCCCGAGAACATTGTCAACAATGAACACTTCCAGAAAAACAGTACTGGAAAGCGTTAAAAATAAAAATAAAAAAAAGAACAAAAACCATAAACATCTTCCTGAAGATGAGTCATAATGTGCAGAACAGTGTCTGCTTGGGGCACGTGAGGAACCGTGAATATCCATTCGAATGTCGGTTCCTCACAGTTCAAATATCTGTGAAAAGAAAAAACGGACCAGTGTGCTAGCCCGGTGTCCAGACTTCGTCCATATTTCCCCTCAAGTTGTGATCCATTCCTGATCTAGTTTCCTTCCTCTAGGTTGGCGTCTCGGTTCAAAGTCAATCTTCCATTTAGTCAGCATTTCCTCCGCATGTGTAGGGGATCGGCATATAACCAGTCGACTTTCATGTGTTATTAATAATTTCACCGGATTAAAACCCCACCGATATCGCGTATCCACATCCCTCAATGCTTTGCAGACATGTGCGTATTCTCTTCGTTGTGCCAGTGTAGCTACAGACAAATCTGGGAGTATCTGCAGATCACCCATGTCGTCTGGAAGTTTGGGTGATTTTTTGAATTGTCGCATAAACGCTTCTTTTGTGGTAAAGAAGTGTATACGAGCCAGCGTATCACGGGGGGAATCTGCATCTACATGTTTCGGTTTAGGTGTCCTGTGAACCCTGTCAACCAGTAATTCCCCAGGTGTCATATCTGGGAGCACTGCTTGCATTAACTTTTGTAAATAGTCAGGCAAATTTGCATCAGTCACCCCTTCAGGGATTCCTCTTATACGAACATTATTTTTTCTGGATCTGTCTTCCAAATCCGTGACTTTGTTAGTGACCTGCTGCAGTGTCTCCCTTAGTGCCTCATTCTCATCAACTAGAGCGTTTATAGTATTAGCATAGTCCGCCATTTTATTTTCAACATGAGAAGTGCGCTCCCCCAGTGAAGTGATCTCTCCTTTCAGCTCTTTTAGGATAGTATGCATGTCCTCCCTCAGTGAGGAGCGCATGGAGATTAAAAACTCCTGCATGTCTCCTCTAGTTATCGGTGAGGAGCTGCGGCGTGAGGGGCTGTGATGTGAGGGGCTGTGATGCGAGTCCCCGGCCGCTCCCGGCTGTTTAACCGCGCCAGATGAGGAGCGCGAGGAGCCTGAGGGGGAATCCGGCGCCATCTTGCCCGCGGCTTTCACAGACTGTCCCCTGGAGAAGAAGTCCGGGAGCCTGTGCGGGGAGCCTTTCTTTAGCGTGCGGCCTCGTGTCATCATGTGCCCGGGACCCCAGGGAAGGTACTCACACTTGTTGTGGGGGTTTTGGACGTTTCTTAGCGCCGTTATATGCCGTTTTGGGTCTGGGTACACCGGAGCTCTCCTCTTATGCGTCCGTCTCTGCCTGCTCGTAGGCCACGCCCCCCACTTGTATGTTCCTCATCAAACCACCTGCAAGACTCCACCCAAGCATCCCCCATCCTCTGGAATTCTGCACCTCAAAACATGAGACTATCCTCTACACTCAGAACCTTCAAGCGGAACCTGAAAGCCCATCTCTTCAGAGCAGCCTACAGCCTGCAATGACCACAGTGCCCACTCACCACCACTGGACCATGCGCTCCACCACCACCAGAGCAGACCCAACCTACCACATCCCTCCCCATTGCCCTGTAGAATGTAAGCCCGAAAGGGCAGGGTCCTCTCTCCCCTCTGGACCAGTCTGTCACTGTTCATTTGTTCATTGTATTTTTAACCTGTTTGTATGTAAACCTTTCTCATGTACAGCACCATGGAATCAATGGTGATCTATAAATTAATAATAATAATTACATTATTTACGGGCAATGTGGTAAAACTCATCACAATCCAATATGCTTCTTTGTTACTTCTAATTAATTCAGTGATGTTGTCATTACTGACATCTGTGAACTCTACTCACCTAACTCCTCAAAGACTGACAACTCTATTGAAATCTTAGTTTCTTAATCGATTCAATATACCGGCTATTCATGACTATATCACCACCTTTCAAATGACATAATCCACTTTTCCTATTTCATTTAACTTTTCCAGACTTTCTCTTATTACTTATGTCTTCCCTCCAGGGGCTAATGCATTTATTTAGCTGCAAAGTTAGTTTGCTCCCGTTTGGCCAAAATGGCTGCTTGGTACCACATGGCGGCTTCAGCAGATCCTGTATGACTAGTATCCCACATTCCTTCCTCCACTCTCCATAGAGTGAAATTGGCTCTGTAATGTGACATCTAAGTGAGCTGACAGTACATCTTATCATTAAGAAGGAGTTGAGCAGTTTTTATCAGAATGGATGGCAAATGTGTGCAGTGACGAAAGGGGGATAATCAGAATTTCGTAATGAGATGTAACACAAAGTTTCCTAAAAAGGGATTTAGGCAAAGTTTGTTGAATGTACAGTTCCTTTTCAGCTAGTGTTTTTTGATAGATTCATAAAAAAAGCATGACTGCTTGTTAACTGTGCACAGTTTGTCTGTTATCTGTTGCCATAGCAGATGCATATTTATGTATAGACGTTGTTAGTACAAAACAATAAGAAGTTGCGGCTAATTAAATATTATATTAGGTGACAATAATGAACAGGAAATCTGTAATTAAGCATCATTGCAGTTGAAATAGTGGTACATCCATACAATACAATTAAAAAAAATGATGATGAGTGTAAATAGACTAAAATCAGTTGATGCACAATAAAAATGTGAAAAAATCCATTGACTGGCTTGACGTTTTCTCAGTTACTTCTCTAGTTTAGCACATTAAGTATCCATCATTGAATGATGTATGCAGTGACATGTATGGATGATTTCTGGCTCTCAGTGATGAATCTTACACTGTAGAATTCTTAAAATGTACACAACTGTCACATGGTTGACATGTTATCATGTCATTTTTTTCTACAATTCTTTGCATATTTAATTTTTATTTGAACGTATACATTCGATGACAGTCTAAATATTAGAATGACTGGTTCATCATATTGCATCTCAACATTTCTAGTTGTGAACACCATACAATAATATTAAGCAGAATTCTTATTAGTGAAGCTTATCCTTCGATACTGTTTAAATGTCATAAATATATATTAAGAAATAGCAAACAGTGCTTTATTAGAAAGTTTGCAGCTATTGTGATCAATTCATTATGACACATTGACAGTCCTCAAAGTTTTGCTCACTGATATTAAACCATATTACTATTCCTTAAATTAAAAATATTCCTTAAAGTCAGCTCTTGAGAATTAAATAAGGTAGAGGTTTAGCAGCTTCTAGCTGCATTTCCATTCTACAACCATACAAAATGTGGCTAGCGGTTTTAAAAAATATATATGTATATATTATGTAGCAGAATACATGTTACTATTATGTTGCGTTCCCATAATGACTTTATGATGAGTTTTTGATGTTGCAGAAATTCTGCACCATGTCTGAACCTATTATGTAAATTAGGTTAATGGTGTTTTTAACATACATTTTTACCACATTTTTGACGCTTTGCTTTTTGTCTCTTTTGGTATGTCATGCTTTGAATAAAGCTGTTCTTTTTTTGATACTTTCTGGTAATTTGGCATTGACAAAATGTTATTGATATACTTAGGTGTGGACTACAAGCTTTTTGGTGAGTCTCTTCCATGGAAATGAACTTAAAACATGCAAGTCTACAGGGCAAATCTGTCCAGAAAACCCTGCATACCCACAATTGAAATTAACATGTTGTAAATTTAAAACACGTATCACAGGTCAGTTTACGTTGATTAAAATAGAAGCGCAGTGTGCATGAGATATCTATAAATCCCATCGACTTTGCTTGAACTATGGGGCCACATCCACATGTTGAGTATTTGGTGAGTTTTTTACTTCCGTATTTGTAGCCAAACCCAGGAGTGGAACAATCAGATTAAAAGTATAATAGAAACACGTCACCTCTTCTTTATTTTTTTCCCACTCCTGGTATTAGCTTGCAAATATTGTGGTCAAAAATTCACCTAATACTCAACGTGTGCACCAAGCCTTATGTTACATTTTTGACGCTGCAAAAACACATAGTGTCAAAAACTCATCATAGGAGCCATAACCTAAGGCTGCATTCACACTGTGCGTTTTTTGGTTTATTTTTCTTCATCAGCTTTTGTAGTCAAAACTAGGACTGGAACAATCAGAGGAAAAGTATAATAGAAACACGTCACTACTTCTGTATTTATCACCCACTGCTGGTTTTGCTACAAAAGCTAATGAGAGAAACAGACCACAAACTGAATGTGTGAATATAGACTTTCCTCTTTACCTTAAATGTGATTAAAAAAATCTCCATTAATTGTACATCACCTTACTAATCAGGCAGTTTTAACCCTTTTAGTCTGTTTCACCTTCCTGACCATGCCAATTTATCCAATATTGACAGTGTTACTTTACGAGATAATAACTCTGTTCAAAAGATTCGAGTGGTTCTGAGAATTATTTAACTAAAGAACAGTTAATAACATTTATTGCATGTATACTTTACATCAGCATCAATTTAAAACATTTTTTATTAGAAAGATTAACATTTATCAGCAATTTCACATTTTTACAACACGATTTAGAACACCTATAAACACCTATACTTTTAGGGATCATATCACATTTAAGGAAACTATGAGAGGTCTATGGCACAGAAGATGCCCAAAAGTTAAACCATTTTAAAAACTGCCACACATCAAAGTATTCAAACCACATTCAAGAAGTTTATTAGCCCTTTATTTACCGTACTTCACATGAATTAAAGCAATGTTCGGGGAAAAAATAAAAAAATAACTTTTTCTTACAAAAATGGTACTTTAACCACAATTCTATATGTGGTGGAAAACTACAGTTTAAAGAAGATATCCAGGATTTTTTTCTAAACTGTGCTTAAGCATTAACTGTCAGGTAACGGCCATCTGTTGTGCCCAGCACCGTTCACCGCCGACACGGAGCGGTCTGAAACCACACCTGTTGGCAATTTTGTCGCTTCCAGTGACATAATGACAACAAAGGGGTGGCTTCTCCCCTCTTTAGAAGGGTGCATAGCTGATGTCAAGCTGATTGATAGCCGGCTCCCCTAATCTGAGAGTAGAGAGCCAGCTGTCAATCAGCGTGATGTCAGCTATGCGTCCAATTCCACAGAGCAGAGCAGAAAAGAAGCCTCTGCTCTTCTGCTCTGCTCTGTTTACCCTGCCATGCTGTCTTCAGTAGGAGCGGGCTGTGACTGCTGTGTCAGGGATGAACAGTGGGGACTGGAGCCACGCACAACAGGCAGGTAGGTGGCAGCTATGATTCTGGTAGTGCTCGGGCCCTTTCTTTTTAATAAAAAAAATCCCAGAGAACCCATTTAAGGGCACATCAGGGCATGAAAGGTAAGGAGCAACATTTGACTTTTGGAATGGAAAATCATCTGTAATCAATAGCGAACCCATATCACACTTGCAGAGCTCCTATTGTGCCTAAACAGCGGCAAGTGACCACATTTTGGAAACAACATCCCTCAAGGAGTTTATCTAGAAGTATAGTATGCACCTAGAAGCTCAAGGTGCTTCACTGAATTTTATAAAGTTGAACCATGATAATTAAAAATCCCATTTTTCCCACAAAAATGCTGCTTTAGCCCCAATTTCTTTAATTTTCAAAGGTAACAGGAGAAAATAGACCATTAAATTTGAGTTGCAATTTGTTCTGAGTACAATGATAACCCATATGTGTTGAAAAACTACTGTTTGGTTGCACGGCAGGGTTCGGGAGGGAAAAAGCACCAACTAATACTAAGGTCACACTTAAGGCTGACGCAAGCGCTAAAAACTTAGAAATTCAGCAGCAGTGCATAGCACTAATGCAATGCATTGCCAGTGCAGCACTGCCCCATAGAAACCCGCTGTTTACCTTAGCAGTGGCCACACACAAAGCTGCAGGATTTGAGCTTTATCACAGCACACAGGAAATGCTGTCTGCAGCGTTTTCCTGTGCGCTCAGCTAAAGCGCACGTCCTGCAACTTTGTATATGCGTCAGCCTTAAGTGTGATACTAGCCTAACTTTTGGAATGCAAAGCCATCTGGAATCTATAGCAGATGCCATATCACATTTGCAAAGCCAATGATGTTTCTAAACAGAAGAAACCACCTCAAAGTAACAGAAGAAAATTCACCATACAATTTGTTCTGCAAATTCTCCTGAGTACACTGGTAACTCATATGTCATGGAAAACCAATGTTTGAGTGTACAGCATGGTTAGAATTAGGGATGAGCGAGTACCGTAATATTCGTACTCGCTATACTCGCAACGAGTAGGTACCGTTACTCATTGCGAGTACAGCGAGTACGAATACTTTCACGGGGTATCAACAGTGTTGGCCAAAAGTATTGACACCCCTGCAATTCTGTCAAATAATACTCAGTTTCTTCCTGAAAATGATTGCAATCACAAATTCTTTGGTATTATCATCTTCATTTAATTTGTCTTCAATGAAAAAACACAAAAGAGAATGAAGCAAAAAGCAAAACATTGATCATTTCACACAAAACTCCAAAAATGGGCCGGACAAAAGCATTGGCACCCTCAGCCTAATACTTGGTTGCACAACTTTTAGCCAAAATGACTGCGATCCGGTAACCATCAATGACTTTCTTACAATGCTCTGCTGGAATTTTAGATCATTCTTCTTTGTCAAACTGCTCCAGGTCCCTGATATTTGAAGGGTGCCTTCTCCAAACTGCCATTTTTACATCTCTCCACAGGTGTTCTATGGGATTCAGGTTTGGACTCATTGCTGGCTATCTTAGAAGTCTCCAGTGCTTTCTCTCAAACCATTTTCTAGTGCTTTTTGAAGTGTGTTTTGGGTCATTGTCCTGCTGGAAAACCCATGACATCTGAGGGAGACCCAGCTTTCTCACACTGGGCCTTTCATTATGCTGCAAAATTTGTTGGTAGTCTTCAGACTTCATAAAGCCATGCACACGGTCAAGCAGTCCAGTGCCAGAGGCAGCAAAGCAACCCCAAAACATCAGGGAACCTCCACCATGTTTGACTGTAGGGACCGTGTTCTTTTCTTTGAATGCCTCTTTTTTTCTCCTGTAAACTCTATGTTGATGGCTTTGCCCAAAAAGAGAGAACATTCTTCCAAAACGTTTTAGGCTTTCTCAGGTAAATTTTGGCAAACTCCAGCCTGGCTTTTTTATGTCTCGGGGTAAGAAGTGGGGTCTTCCTGGGTCTCCTACCATACAATCCCTTTTCATTCAGATGCCGACGGATAGTACGGGCTGACACTGTTATACCCTTGGACTGCAGGGCAGCTTGAATTTGCTTGGATGTTAGTCGAGGTTCTTTATCCACCATCCGCACAATCTTCCGTTGAAATCTCTCGTCAATTTTTCTTTTCCGTCCACATCTAGTGAAGTTAGCCACAGTGCCATGGGCTTTAAACATCTTGATGGCACTGCGCACGGTAGACACAGGAACATACAGGTCTTTGGAGATGGACTTGTCGCCTTGAGATTGATCATGCTTCCTCACAATTTGGTTCCTCAAGTCCTCAGACAGTTCTTTAGTCTTCTTTCTTTTCTCCATGCTCAATGCGGTACACACAAGGACACAGGACAGAGGTTGAGTCAACTTTAATCCATGTCAACTGGCTGTAAGTGTGATTTAGTTATTGCCATCACCTGTTAGGTGCCACAGGTAAGTTACAGGTGCTGTTAATTACACAAATTAGAGAAGCATCACATGATTTTTCTAACAGTGCCAATACTTTTGTCCACCCCCTTTTTAATGTTTGGTGTGGAACTATATCCAATTTGGCTTTAGGACAATTCTTTTTGTGTTTTTTTCATTGAAGACAAATTAAATGAAGATAATAACACCAAAGAATTTGTGATTGCAATCATTTTCAGGAAGAAACTGAGTATTATCTGACAGAATTGCAGGGGTGTCAATACTTTTGGTCAACACTGTATAGATACACTGCAAAAGTAGCCTAAAAATGATTAAAAGTTGTTAAAAATAATAAAACTTCATACTCACCTGTCCGACGCCTGCACTGGGACTGGAAAAGAAGACATCCGATCACCGGAGAAGGACCTGTCATTACCAGCCAATCAGATAGCCGGTAGCGATCTGGCCAATCAGATGACAACCACGTGATCACTAGCGGCCACCTGATTGGCCAGATTGCAAGGTAAAAGGTGTCCTGCCAGGACCTTGCAAACTGGCCAATCAGGTGGCCGCTAGCTATCACGTGGTTGTGACGTGGCGCCATCTGATTGGCTGGTGGTCACAGGTCCTTGTCCGGTGATCGGATGTCTTCTGGGACGGTCCCGCTGCTGGCGTCGGATAGGCGAGTATGTAATTTTATTATTTTTAACAACTTTTAATCACTTTTAGGCTACTTTCGCAGTGTATCTATAGAGTAAAGTACCCATTTTAAAGAAATGCATACCTCATGGTATGTTTTCTTTGTAGTGGCCATTTTTATAGGAAAGTGCATAAGACTGTTAACCAAAGTTAATCTAATAGTATGCAGTCATATACAAGTCATATACAAGTCAAATGGAGGCCAAGAGAAAACATTTTTGGCTTTCAATTGGTCAATAGTTGCCCGAGACATTATAGTAAATATTGGATTACGCTCCCAATATGCACTATAGGCTAGTTGCACAGATATAGTGTGTATTTTGATTAGAATGATGGGAGGAGTGGTCAGTTTAGTATTGAGGCAGTCACCCCCTCATTTGTACACTAATCAAGAAAAAATTACCACTACTTCCTATCTGAATGAAGAAAGAAAGAACTAGTATAAGCTGCAGTGAATGCATTAAATACAGATCACAGAGTTTAGCGACACACTGTCTGCACCAAAATATATGCAAATATATGTCACTCATCAATGTACACCCAATATCATTATATATTTATTACCAATTCTGTGGATTGGTATTAAAGGCTTGTGGTTCATACAAAAATACAAGAAAAATTTATTAAAATGAAGACATCATACAAGGATGACAGCTGTTTTGTGCTGGTTTGCTCTTCAGCAGTATAATTATTATTATTTCCCTAGATTAGTCTGGGTTTTGGGTGCTGTAATTGTACCTACTCAATGTGGTTGACAACTTCTTAACTGTCATCACAAAGCACCCACTGACCTTGTGGAGACCAGTGGAGGATAACACTGCGGGTACCAGTTAAAGCACTCAAACACAGTGAAACCCAAGGTGCATTGCTCCCTAGAATTTGAATATGCAGATGAAGTCCATGGATCCTTGGTTAAGAGTCTACAACATAGACACCAGCCAGTTATCCCACCAGGGAAGGAGCTAGCCCAGGGTATTAGTAGCCCTTAAGTCACTATCCAGCCCTTGCGAGCTTGAAGATATGGCCAGGGGTTTACCATGGACTAGGTATCCAACCACAGACAGCTGTTTAGGGGTTGTTGCCCCTCATCAGTGTGGTGCAGGATTCTGGCTGGGTGGGAGCAATGCTTGATAGACAGACATCACAAAGCACCCACTGACCTTGTGGAGACCAGTGGAGGATAACACTGTGGGCACCAGTTAAAGCACTCAAACACAGTGAAACCCAAGGTGCATTGCTCCCTAGAATTTGAATATGCAGATGAAGTCCATGGAGCCTTGGTTAAGAGTCTACAACATGGACACCAGCCAGTTATCCCACCAGGGAAGGACCTAGCCCAGGGTATTAGTAGCCCTTAAGTCACTATCCAGCCCTTGCGAGCTTGAAGATATGGCCAGGGGTTTACCATGGACTAGGTATTCTTAACTGTGCCCAGTCATTTCTTTAGTGCAGGACGGTGTGCGCATACACCTCAACTCCTGAAGTTACAAGAGGTCTATTCTCACTTAACATTGTGCATTTTATTTTATGCAAACCTACTTCACGCTGATCCTAATCTGATCGTTTTCCTGTCCATGCTTATGCCACAGCGATTCCATTATCTTATATAGCAGCTGGGAATTCCTCCTATCCCTGTGGATTTTTATCTACCGTACTTTATTTATCATACTAAGGTTTACAGATGATCATATGTATTATAAAATATTACTAATTTTTTATGATTTTATGATATCTGTGTTTATTTGTTTATTATAATAATCATGACCTTTTATCTTATTATGTAATTGTAATTTCAAACCATTTTTTGTAAGTAAAGAATAATATTATAAATCAAAGTGCACGTGAAAATAAACATCTTTTCAATATATCTTGTGAAACAAGGTTGCTTCTTGCTCTGTCAGAATAAATCAGTCATTATCAAAATTCTCAATTCTGAAGTAAAATGTGGATTCAGTGAGGACTTTCCCAGTACTGAGATATACAAAGAATTTTAAAAAATTACTTAGACCCCTCCATTTTGTATCAATAGCCAAGGTAAAGCAGATAGCTGGGGTTGTTAATATTATATTGGAAAGGTACATTGTTTTTGGTTCCTTCCCAGCCTAAAAATACCAGTCCTAAGCTGCCCCAGAATTGGAACATAAAATTAGATGCTCCAAATCTGGTTCTTTGCCTGGCTCTTCCCGATTATCTGTGACCTGTAGAAGAAACATAGGAGGCTGGCAGAGGGGTAGAGAAGAAGACCCTACTCTTATTTCCCACCCCGATGCACAAGTGATGCACAGATTGCAACATCATGGAAACTTTAGAGGAAGATTATTTAGCAACCAAAGGGCAGATTCCTTCACTGAAGGTATCCATTATATCAACATCACAGAACACATAAAGGAATGTATTCACTTTATAGTGCTAAATCTTGCTGATAGGTACTCTGTCAAAAATTTAGGCAATACATAAATTGTGGAAATTTCATTGTTTTCAATTACTAAAAATAAAATGTAACCTCCGTCCTTACGCCATATTACAGATCCATTTGGGTAATATTTGCCAACAAATGCACATCATAAGCACAAGAGCTGTGGACACGAGAACTTGTGGGCAAAAACTTCTGCCAGAAAGGATGAGGCAATGTGCCCAAATTTCAATACTCCCCTGATGACTTACTAATGTTAAGAGAAACACGTCGAGAGAACTACATCTTTCATGAAAAGAATGCCACCCTCAGTTAGATGTCAAGTGGAAGAGTGAGAACTCTGTTGACTAGGCATTCTTCTTAGAACAACATTGATCTAGTGAGGTTGTTTCAGTCTGGCTAGAAAACGTGAGGCATAATGAGTATGTCTTCTTAATGGGTTCATATTGTGTGATACCCCATATTATATAATTGGTGGGAACCACAGTGGATGCTTAGTGGTTGTCCATTTTGTAGTAACTTAATGATCCAGCTCTTTCGTGGTACCCTATGTTGATCGTTTGGTCTTAGTGTCAATACAAGGGTATATACATCACTTGTGCACTATTTTATATTAAATCTATAGGTATCACTACCTTTTTAGTTTTTTAATCATTAAATGTTAAGTTTTAGGACTTATTACTTATTCACTTCCTAGGCCACTAGTTTATTGCTGTGTCTTTTCTAAAATAAGTGATGTGTTTGTTAAAAACCCAGCGTGATGTTCAGTTAATATTTGCCGAAGAAAGACTTCTGTTTTTAACCATAACTTGACTTTTTTGTCAACAAGATATTATTTTCCGTTATATATTGAAACAAAATATAACTATTGGAAGAAAATATTCAGTTATGTGTAAATAGTTAGGTAAATGTGTTACAGATGCTACAAAGTAAGAATGCTTTCAATAATAAAATCGTTATAAGTTTTATTTTATCAATTAACAAACTGTAAAATGAATGATCGAAAGAGGAATCTAAACTGGATATTTGTTGTGACTACCATGTAGCTTCAAAATAAGATTAAATCATGATTTTTTTCAGGTACCCTTGCACATACAGCATGTTTTTAAAAACTTGCAATCGAGGTTGTTTCCAATGACTGATCTTCTAGTGATGTGGGCTTGCAAAAATCGTTCTATGTCTTGATATAATCTATGGGGGACAAATTTTAATTTCTAGGAATCCATGTTTTTCTTAGCGCTGAAGATGGGTCTTAATACAATTAGCTATATGTTTTCATAATGCAGAATACATTTGGAGCTGTGACAACTTAGCATCAATAAGGAATTTATAGCAACTAGTGTGGGGGTGAACTCTGTTTAATTATGCCAGATGTATTGTTTCCTTTGTTCAGTGAGTTAATAGAAATGGGCCATTGTTTCATGTTGGACTCTTTAGGGCCCTTTTGTGAAATACCTGCCGATTGTGTTTTGCATCAGCATTCTGCAGTGTACTAGTCTGCTTCATCTGAAGGACAATTCAGCTAGCAAACAATGAGGGAACAACCATGATTGTCTTTTTTCAATCCTGTGTGTCACAATGCCCTGAAATGAGAGCTGAGAAAAATAAAAAAGGACTTGCTGCTATCACCAGTGATTCAACAGGGTTTCAAGCTAGGGGCCTTGTCTTCAGCTGATAAATTATAGAAATGCTCATCTTTCCTACACTGAGACCTTAAATTTGATTGGACATGGTGGGAGAATCCAGTCACCTTGCCACATACCTTGCTGTACTCGTTCAGCTTCCTAAGCTCTCCGCTACCTCTTCTAAGTGAGAACACATGAAGAACAGGGTGCATAGGGCTGGGGTAGTTGCCCTTGGATGCCCTGAAGTTGTGGAAGTTCTAATCTCTGGCAAGCCAGTGGAGGGGTGATACTATGTCACTTGCATTATCTTGTGTCTTTGCTGAGAATGTACTATATACTGTTAACTGTAAGTGACCCAATCAAGTCAGTGGGATGAGCCGTGCCCCAGACAGTCTTTCTAAAGACAGCTGCTAACACCAGTGGACGAGAGCACCCACTGACTCTTCTGTCTCCAGAAATGATAAATATCAGCCTGTATGTGTCAGCATTGAAGAGACTATTAATTTTGACCCAATTCTCATCTCCACTTGGTGACATGTGACCCCAAACTTGCAATCAATCTCCACCATGCTTCACTGATGACAGATATATATTACTCTATTCTCTTCAACCCTTCAGTGAATAAATTGCCTTATATTAAAGCCAAATTTTGACTCATCAGTCCAGCACACCTGCTGTCATTTTCTGCAATGTTTATATTTTTATTCATAGTTGAGACACTTTGCCTTGTTTTTATGTCAAAATGTGGCGGTTCTGGTAAGACATTTCTAAACAGTAAATGGATTTAGCTGGTTCCAAAGGTTTTTGCCAGTTCTGAGCTGATAGCAATTCTTGACATCTGATTCTGAAGGGAAGTAATCATGATCTGTCTTTGAACTGTGACACTAATTTTTCTTGGCCAAACATTGCATCTGTGCTTTTTAATGTTGCCTAATTATTGGTGTTAGCAAAATTGAGAAATTCATACAGACTCATTATCTTATACCATCAAAATATCGGCTTACTGGTACTAAATTTATTCAGCAGTAGAGAGTTGGACAACAACCACTAATATAAAATGTCATTTAGAACTATCTTCAGTGTTAAGAAGAGCAAGGTGTCCTGGATGTTGTGCTATGACCCACGCAGAGCATTGATCTTAACTTCTTAACGAGTCTGTTTGAGATTTCATGAAAAGGCAGAATCATCTATAGAAGATCTGTGGTTAGAATTCCAAAATGTTTGGAACTTCCTATGTAAATTTCTTCAAAAACTGTGTGCAGGTAAACCCAAAAGAACTTTTTTTATGCTGCTTTGAAGGTAAAAGGTGGTCACACCAAATATTGATTTGATTAGACTTCTCTGTTGGTCATTCACTTTGCATTTTGTGAATTGTTAAAAATATACTATTAATTTTTCGATTTCTAAAGCATTTTTTAGTTTGCCTAATTTTTTCACACATGCCCAAAGCTTTAGCAAGAGTACCTTCTACTGAGCAAGTATTGATATATGTAATCACAATCAATCATATCACTTTTAAAATAACCACAAAAAAAATCTAAATTAGCTTTCTCTGTTTACATATTTCAATGTTGTCTTTCATAAATTTCTAGCAAATTTTTGTAAAACGAGCAGATTTATTATTTGCACTAATTCAATCCAGTTGAAATATATGTTATATGATTAGCTAAAAATATATATTTACAGTAGTTAAAAAACCAACCACTTTGCTATATGATTTCGTGACAAGTATAAAAAGATAACTCTGTATACACGTGTATATATATGCACACATATACACAGATACCATTGCAAAAATTCCAACAAAACATACTTCAGAGAGACCTAAAGATAGGATGGTGTAATGCAGACTGTTTTTTAATGGAAGGATTATTGTTGTCTAAGGAGTAATTTTCCAAACTGGTTGTAACTCTACCACAATAGGATGAATAGTTAACATTTAAGGAGCAGTTAGCTTTTACTGTCAACCTTTCACTGAATTGTTACCTTTTTTGTAATGTTTTTAGATGTAGATCAACTAGAGCAAACCACAAGCGTAATTGAATAAAAGTCTGCCTGAATCTGGAACATCTAGCAAGAAAGTATAAATAATGTTTGCCTGTGTGAATAACAGTTTTTATCAGAGACTCAGTGGGATCATAATGTATTCTTTCAATCTGCACCAAAGGTAATAGCAGGAAGCTATTTTATAGATTTCTTAGTAATCTGAGCCGATGTTATACCTGTTACAGAACATTTCCAATAAAATAGAAACACAGCAGGATAAAAAAGATACAAATGGGGTTTTTATATCAGTCAATAAAAGCATGACTCTGCAGTAATGGAACATTTGTTCACAAATTGTGTCGTATCTATACTGTAGGCAAGTCGGTGCAATAAAAAACACATAACTCATGCAATCCTTTACTTGGAAGTATTTTCAGCATGATTCTATTAGTCTATAGTAGGCTGGTTATAGAAAATAGTAAATGCACATCTTACAAATTGATCATTTGCAGTGACTGATGCATGATATCACCATTTACCTAAACATGTAGAAGAAGGAATAATTCTATTTTTAATGTGAAGCTATAATTATAGTGCTGCCATTAAATTCTGATGGCTATTAGGAAGTGGTGATCATTAAAGATGAGCGAACACCTAAGTGTTCTCATTCATAGTTGTTCGCCTAACACAAGGTGTTCGCTGACATGTTCACCGGACATTCACCAAACGCTCACCGAACAAGATTAAAATCAATGGCAGGCAACTTTCAACCCATTTAAAACACCTTCAAAAGGTGTACAAACGCTGCCAAACACAGACGCACACAGATAATCTTACCGTGTCTCCACTGCTTGATTGCTCCTGTCCATCTTCCCGCATTCCTTCTCAATTTTACATTAACGCTATTGGTGAGTGATGTGTGTTGTCAGCTGATCTGATCACCATAGCAATCGCATCACATGACCAGATAGTGTCAGCTGATTTGGTCACCTGACTTCATTACTATGGTGACAAGATCCGCTGCTACGCACGTCACTCACCGCCAGCTCCGCTCCAGGTGTGCAGTGACTCGCATGGTTTTCTGAATGTTGACCTCAGGTGACCTCAGTGAGTCACCGCTTACGGACGGAGCTTGCAGCTCATTCACTCAGTGATTGCAGGCTGTAGTGACAGAATGCTTTATTCTTGACCATAGATTCCAATGAAGAATATGTTGCAGAGGATCGAGAAGGGGTAGGAGGGACTAATAAAGATGGAGTCCCTAAGTGTCTCTGTTTTTATTTCCAATGAAATGTTTTCTCTCTATGTTTGTGTTTTTGTTACTATTTACTTTCAATTTTTAGTGGCTGGGTCTAATATTGGCCTGACTAAGAATTTCAGGCTTAAGGCAAGCTGGCAACACAAAGCAGACATTAACCTCTAATTACCCAGTTTGCCACCACTACACGATAACTGGAAGAGACGGATAAAGCACCAGGAATTGGTGCATGTTATGAATGCGCCCATTGTTTGAGGGCCTGCCACGCTGAGGAATTGCAGCCCACAGCTGCCCCTGAAAATGGTGCATTTATAAGAAGAGCCATTTCCTGGCACTTTACCAGGCTCTTCCAGTAGCCCTGGTGGTGGTGGCATGCTAGTTAATAAGGGTTAATACCAGTTTTGTATTGCCAGCTGGAATTAAGTCTTGAGTTTTTAATATCAGGCCAAGTAGGACTCGGCTATTAAGAATCTCAAATAAATGGTTAAAACAGACACAGTCAAATTAATTTATTAGATATAAAAACACAGAGACACTTAGTAACCCCATCTTTAATACCCCCTCCCCACCCATATATTCCTCCACTATCCTTTTCTTCTCTCTTTCTGGACAGACACAGCTCTCCTATATCAGAGATCACAGTGAGGAATAGCACGTTTGCTCCCCGCAGTCTCTGATCACTGAAGGACAGTATGAGACATGCGGCAAGGTAAGCGGTGATGTCACTGAGGACACCGTTGCCATAGTAACTGAGCATGTGGTTACCATGGCAATGGTATCCTCGAATGAACTAAGTTACTCCTGGCTTACTACGCTGATATCCCTGTGGATTGCTGCTGGGATAGCGTCATGTTAAGCTGGGAGTAAATGAGTTCACTCAAGGACACCATTGCCATAGCAACCACAATTATTGGTTACTATGGCAATGGTGACCTCACCGCTTACTATACTGCAGGTGTTGGCTCACTCATTCAGTGATCAAAGACTGCGAGGTGTTCTTCCTCCCCATGGTCTCTGATGTAGCAGAACTGAGTGTGTCCAGGAAGAGAGAAGATGATGATCATGGAGGAGTATGAGAATGGGGAGGGGGTAACAAAGATGCAGTCACTAAGTGTCTCTGAGTTTTTATTTTGAATGAAATTATATTTCTACGTGTTGTGTCTTTTTTAATCATTTATTTGAGATTCATGGCCTGACATTAAGAATTTCAGGGCTTAATACCAGCTGGTAATACAAAGTTGGTATTAAACCCTTATTTCCCAGCGCCACTGGAAGAGCCTGGTAAAGTGCCTGGAAATGGCACTATGATGAAAGCAAAATTTTTAAGGGCGTCTGCATGCTGCTATACTTTAGCGTGAGGGGACCCTAAAACAATGGGCCCTCACCCCTTTGAGAATACCAGCCCTCAACTGCCTAGTTTTACCTTGGCTGGAAATTAAAAATAGGGTGAAGCCCATGCATATTTTTTTGCCAGCCAAGGTAAAATTAGGCAGGTGAGGGTGGCAGCTCGCAGCTTTTCGCTTTCACCGGGCTAGACTGAAAAATACTGCGAACCCTCATGCATTTTTTTAAATTAATTATTTATATATTTATTTAACACACTATGATACTCATGTAGTGTTTGGCAACCAACCTGCCATCATAGCGTGTTAATTAAATAAATAATTAAAAGAAGACTATGTCTATGAGTAAGAATGTACCGTGACATCTGAAACCGGTCAGACTGTAAGGGGCTGCGTGCCCTCTATTCTTTAATTTTATGGAATTGATGTGAAGGAAAAAAAATGGGCAATAGTTGTGAAGAGTCAAAGTATTCTGGCTGTTAGCATGATTACAACCCCTTCATTCAAATCCTAACAAATGAATAAAATTAATACTAGTTTTGTTGAGTATAGCATCAATAAAGGCAGAGTAGAAGTTTAAATAGACAAGATACAGTGAGTCTTTGCCATTTAAGCACCTCTCAGATGGAACTTAGTGGGTAGCAGGGAATGGACCTACTATGGCTAGTGAGAAAGTAGAATGTTGCTCTGGATTCCAAGCTGACAAAGAGAAAGTGTGTAATCGTGCAAAACCGCTCCTGGGCAACTGTTGATACCCAGAAGCTGTTCATGAACAACTCATTAGAACAGGATAGAGGTGCCAGGATTAGAAGATACTGGCTAGCCAAAATAGATATAAACTTTAAATGTGTTGCCACTACGCCAATACAGGAGAGGGGGCCAGTCCCTTTGTCAATGAGCAGTAAACAGTAAAAAAGTACAGGGAATTTTGGGAGGAAATAGCAAAATTTAAAGTAAAATCTAACTACAAAGATGCCTATGCCTATTTTGCATTGTTTGCTGAAACAAGACAAATTTGGAAGATGTGGATAACCTGTGATGATATAACTGGTAAAATTGATGGTTAATAAATAATAATTTTACCCAATTGTTAAAATTGCAAGATATTTCTTCATAATCTAGTGAAGTAGAAGAAAAAAAAAGAATGAAATATATCACAAGGATTTGTTTTTAGTATTCAATGACCACATTTGCCTTGACATTACTAGCCTATCAATGGTTATTGTTCTTTGTATTTCAACATGACTGACTTTGAAAAATGAAGGATGTGTATCATGATGCTCCGAAGAACAGAGTGTAGTGGCTTTATTTGAGTGACCCATAAGGCTACATGATTTGGTTCATGACATATTAAATATGATTGATGTGTCCATGTGAGTGTAATAAAGCTCAGAATCAATGTCAAGAACATGAACAGTAAAACAGCTCAGACATCCAGACATTTTTACGCTTAATAGATAATATGTAGCACTACATTATTTTCTTTATTAATCTATGGACTGTACAATATGTTAGATATGATGATTGAAATTAGCATGGAGCATGTTAGTTACAATAATACTAATATAAATTATTATTATTCAGTCATCTTTCTCCATCATGCTTCAATCATTTCCATACAATTAAGTAGCATAGTGATTTGTGGCACTGGCATCCTCCAGTACATGTGGATATTTACATTTTAAGTCCTTAATAAATTCAGCTTGGGGAAGACATTTCACTGTTTGACAAGACTTGTAAAAAGATCACTAAAAGCTAGCTAAGTTATTAGACACTTGAGTAAATCTGCACCAGCATGACAGCAGGTAAAAACAAATACTTTGGGGACTCATCTCACAATATAAATAAAGCAAAGGTGCTTGACTACAATCAGTAGAACACATTGTATAACACAGAATTAACTTTACTGAATATAAAGTCTATAATGTTGTTTTTCTTATTCAACAATTTACTGTTCTATATTTACTGTTAGTACAACCTCCAAAGTTTTAAAAGTATGTTAGGGAGGTTACAGTCTTTAAATGCAATTAAAAAAAGACATTTAATTAATTTAAAGCACCAGTTCAGTATTTTAATATGATTTCCCGGACCCCTGTCTAAAACTCCCCTTTTGGCAGCTTAATCTTCTATCTGTGCTCTTCCAGTAGGTCTCCTGTGATTTGTGACCTGCCGGCAGCTCCCATATTTGCTGAAGCATGCCATAGGTCACAGCAAAATACATTTATATGAGAGTCTCGTTCTGGCTCTCATGGAACTTGTGACATAACTGCTGACTTCCAGTCAGTCAGAAGTTTCAGTCACAAGATGGCGCCACTGGATCGGAGCAGTGTCGGTAAAAGCTGAAGCCACTGAAAGGAAAGTATATGATGGGGGCAGGAGACAGATTTAAAGTGCCACTCCAGTGCTGAAAAATAACATTCTTGAGTGCTGCTTTAAAAAGAGTCATTTAATTGCTAAAATAATTTTGCCTAATATGTTTTGAAATTAGAGATAAGTGAATTGGCCTGCGGTTTGAGTTTGAATAGAATTTTGTGAAATTCAAGGTTTCATGCTGATTCAGATATTTTAAAGTTTAATTTGCGGTTCAAAAATAAAAAAATAAAAGCCTGACACCATCTCTTACATCAGAAAGCAGACCAATGTCAGTTTGCATTGCATGCAGGCTTTCCCATAATGCTTTGCAGTTACAACATGTAACAGATTATCATACCTTGTACAGTGCCGATTAGTACCCTGGTCATCTGAAGTCATGGGCTCCCAGGGAATCAGAGTTTCTACAGCTGAGTTGTTTTAAATTTCCAGAGTTACTAAGTTTTTCTCATGTAGAGTATAACCTTTTATGGTCAGTGGGATCCTGTTATGCTCTCTTTTCAAGAGTGTAAGCCTTTTTTAGTAGTTGGGATCCTCTCCTTCCTTTAAAATGTAAGCCCTTATTGTGGTAAGCCTCATGGGAGGCATCAGATGTTGCAGAGGAGCCAGATGAGATATTTAGTTCCACTGGTAGCAGGTAATAAGGTCATGATAGCTGGAGTGGGTTGCTGGACCCTTAAACAGTTCCCTTGGGTCCACAACAATTGTCAAAGCAGGAGGTTGCATTTACAGTAATGGAACATGACCGCCCTGGGGCACTTCTGTACTGCTGATTAGATGAACGAACTTTCCCTGAACATATTTGCCAATTTTGAATTCGGCAAAAACATTGCAGATTTAGTTTGTGATTGGAAACACAAACAATCTAACAAATAATCTGGGAATGTGGCTTTGTTCATTAACTGATCAGATAAAAAAGCATTACGCATAAGCGATGCTTTTTTTCTACCTTCTAAAGGCCCTGTCACACATAAAGAGATCGCTAACGTGATCGCTGTTGCGTCACAGATTTCGTGACGCAATAGCGATCGTAATAGCGATGTCTTTCTGTGTGACACGCACCAACGATCTGGCCTCTACTGTGAGATCGTTGATTGTTACACACTGCTCTGGGTCATTCCTGCGTCGTTGTGCTCCCGCTGGAAACGCTACATCGTTGTATTTGACAAAGATAAAGAGCAATGATCTCAATGCTACGCTATGGAGAGAAAATTCACAATGACCTTGGTATAATTCTGGATCGCTAATAAGTTGTTTTTCACATCGCTGGTAACATGCCTGTTTGACATCTTACCAGCGATGTGTAAACGACGCATCGGCGATCTCTGCACATCGTTATCGGGATCAGGATCGCTGATGCGTTGTTATGTGAGACTGGACCTTAACAGTGCAGGATTGTGGAGAGGACATGTTTGATGGGGGGAGGAGATGTAGAGAGGTCAGAGTAGCGTCAGATTCTATTTTTTCCTCTGCAGTTTCTGTGTCGATGTTCCTAGTCTGCAGCCAATCAGGGCACATAAAACATCCACAGGTTGAAGACACAAAGGCTTTTGTCATTGGCTGCCAAAGTCACATGTCCCTTGGGATATAAGAATTGATAATTTGCTATCATCGACATTTTCAGAGTGTTAATGGCTAGAGACAGTACTGCTGCCGCTCTTTGCTGATCTGTACTGGTGCATCCATGTTATACAAACGGATAGTTAGATACTTGATCACTTTTTTGATAGATTAGGAGGGCAAGAGGGTCCTTCCGGATATACGTATTTTCTGCTGAGAACAAATGTTTTTATTAAATCTGTGTCCGTTGCCAAAGCCATGTTTTTTGCATATAGCAAGTAATTTGCAAATCTTAGTGTTTCCCCTAAAAATGCTTTTTTTTCCTCAAACCAGTGACTGCTAAATATTTCAGTTTCCTCTAACAAGACTGTGTTTTGCCTCCAACCAGTGATTGTCAAATCCTTCACTTTGTACTAAAAAGCATTTTTGCCTCAAAGCAGTGATTGCAAAATCCTTCAGTTTCCCCTAATGGTCCCTTTACACGCGACCACAGGAAGGTAGACACCGGCAGGCATCGGACACAATTGTGCCTGTTGCCTTGAAAAGACCACTATGTGGCGGCGTGTAATTTAGGACTTACCTTCCTTCAGGGAAGACATAGGAAGGAAAGTTCTGAATTACACGCCGCCACATCGTGGTCTTTTCAAGGCAACAGGCACAATTGTGTCCGATGCCTGCCGGTGTCTACCTTCCTGTGGCCGCGTGTAAAGGGACCATTATAGGACATTTTTTGCCTCAAAGTAGTGATTGCCAAATCCTTCAGTTTGAACAAAAAAATTAATTTTTTGCCTCAAACCAGTGAATGTAAAATTCTTCAGTTTCCCCAACGGGGAATTTTTGCCTCACAGCAGTGATTACTAAATCCTTCAGTTTTCCCTAAAATTGCATATTTTTTGCCTCAAACCAATGATTTCCAAATTCCTCAGTTTGTACTAAAAGGGCAAATTATTGCCTCAAGCCAGTGATTGTTAAAACTTTCAGTTTATACTAAAAAGGCATTTTTGGCCTTAACCCCTTAAGGACCGAGTCACTTTGCAGCTTAACCCCTTCATGACCCAGCCTATTTTGACCCTAAAGACCTTGGCCTTTTTTGCAATTCTGACCAGTGTCCCTTTATGAGGTTATAACTCAGGAACGCTTCAACCGATCCTAGCGATTCTGAGATTGTTTTTTCGTGACATATTGGGCTTCATGCTAGTGTTAAATTTAAGTCGATAATTTTTGCGTTTATTTGTGAAAAAATCAAAAATATGGCAAAAATTTTGAAAATTTCACAATTTTCACATTTTTAATTTTTTTTTCTGATAAACAAGAGAGATATGTGACAGAAAAAAGTTATTAAATAATATTTCCCACATGTCTACTTCACATCAGCACAATTTTGGAAAAAAAAAATTTTTTTGTTAGGACGTTATAAGAGTTCAAAGTTCATGAGCAATTTTTCATTTTTCAACCAAAATTTACAAAACCATTTTTTTTAGTGACCACATCACATTTGAAGTCCTTTTGAGGGGTGTACATGACAGAAAACACCCAAAAGTGACACCATTCCAAAAACTGCACCCCTCAAGCTACTCAAAACTACATTCGAGAAGATTATTAACCCTTCAGGTGCTTCACAGGAACTAAAGCAAAGTGGAAACAAAAAATGGATATTTTAATTTTTTTATCAAAAATGTTCTTTTAGCCTCAATTCTTTCATTTTCACATGGGCAACAGGATAAAATGGATCTTAAAATGTGTTGTGCAAATTCTCCCGAGTACATCGATACCTCATATGTGGTCATAAACCACTGTTTGGGCGCACGGCAGGGCTCAGAAGTGAAGGAGCGCAATTTGACTTTTGGAGCTAATTTTACATTCAAAAAGTGAAATTGCGCTCCTTCCCTTCTGACCCCTGCCGTGCGCCCAAACAGTGGTTTATGACCACATATGAGGTATCGGTGTACTCAGGAGAAATTGCCCAACAAATTTTAGGATGAATTTTATGCTGTTGCCATGTGAAAACGAAAAAATTTAGGCTAAAAGAAAATTTTTGTGAAAAAAAAAGTACTATTTCATTTTCACAGATCAATTTGTAAAGCACCTGGGGGTTCAATATGCTCACTACCCATCTAGATATGTTCCCTGGGGGGTCTAGTTTCCAAAATGGGGTCACTTGTGGGGGAGCTCCAATGTTTAGGCACGCAGGGGCTCTCCAAACGCGACATGGTGGCCGCTAACAATTTGAATAAAAATCAGCTCAAATTGTTAGCTGTAACCATGTTGTGTTTAGTGAGCCCCTGTGTGCCTAAACATTGGGGCTCCCCCACAAGTGACCCCATTTTGGAAACTAGACCCCCCAAGGAACGTATCTAGATGCATAGTGAGCACTTTGAACCCCCAGGTGCTTCACAAATTCATCCATAAAAATGAAAAAGCACTTTTTTTTCCACAAAAAAATTCTTTTTTCATTATTATGGATCAATTTGTGAAGCACCTGGGGGTTGAAAGTGCTCACTATGCATCTAGATACGTTCCTTTGGGGATCTAGTTTCCAAAATGGGGTCACTTGTGGGGGAGCTCCAATGTGGAGACGCACAGGGGCTCTCCAAACGCGACATGGTGTCCGCTAACAATTTGAATGCAAAATGAGCTCAAATTGTTAGCGGACACCATGTTGCGTTTGGAGAGCCCCTGTGCGTCTCCACATAGGAGCTCATCCACAAGTGACCCCATTTTGGAAACTAGACCCCCAAGGGAACGTATCTAGATGCATAGTGAGCACTTTGAACCCCCAGGTGCTTCACAAATTAATCTGTAAAAATGAAAAAGTACTTTTTTTCCGCAAAAATCTTTTTTTTTCAATAATTTGTGAAGCACCTGGGGCTTCAATATGCTCACTACCCATCTAGATATGTTCCCTGGGGGGTCTAGTTTCCAAAATGGGGTCACTTGTGGGGGAGCTCCAATGTTTAGGCACACAGGGGCTCTCCAAAAGCGACATGGTGTCCGCTAACAATTTGAATAAAAATCAGCTCAAATTGTTAGCTGTCACCATGTTGCGTTTGGTGAGCCCCTGTGTGCCTAAACATTGGGGCTCCGCAACAAGTGACCCCATTTTGGAAACTAGACCCCCCAGGGAACGTATCTAGATGCATAGTGAGCACTTTGAACCCCCAGGTGCTTTACAAATTCATCCATAAAAATGAAAAAAGCACTTTTTTTTCCACAAAAATTTCTTTTTTCATTATTACGGACCAATTTGTGAAGCACCTGGGGGTTCAAAGTGCTCACTATGCAGCTAGATATGTTCCCTGGGGGGTCTAGTTTCCAAAATGGGGTCACTTGTGGAGGAGCTCCAATGTGGAGACGCACAGGGGCTCTCCAAACACGACATGGTGTCCGCTAACAATTTGAATGCAAAATGAGCTCAAATTGTTAGCGGACACCATGTTGCGTTTGGTGAGCCCCTGTGTGCCTAAATATTGGAGCTCCCCCACAAGTGACCACATTTTGGAAACTAGACCCCCCAGGGAACGTATCTAGATGCATAGTGAGTACTTTGAACCCCCAGGTGCTTCACAAATTCATCCATAAAAATGAAAAAGCCCTTTTTTTTCCACAAAAATTTCTTTTTTCATTATTACGGACCAATTTTGTGAAGCACCTGGGGGTTCAAAGTGCTCACTATGCAGCTAGATATGTTCCCTGGGGGGTCTAGTTTCCAAAATGGGGTCACTTGTGGGGGAGCTCCAATGTGGAGACGCATAGGGCTCTCCAAACACGACATGGTGTCCGCTAACAATTTGAATGCAAAATGAGCTCAAATTGTTAGCGGACACCATGTCGCGTTTGGTGAGCCCCTGTGTGCCTAAACATTGGAGCTACCCCACAAGTGACCCCATTTTGGAAACTAGACCCCCCAGGGAACGTATCTAGATGCATAGTGAGCACTTTGAACCCCAGGTGCTTCACAAATTGATCTGTAAAAATGAAAAAGTACTTGTTTTCCGCAAAAACAATTTTTTTCCATTAATTTGTGAAGCACCTGGGGGGTCAATATGCTCACTATCCATCTAGATAAGTTCCCTGGGGGGTCTAGTTTCCAAAATGGGGTCACTTGTGGGGGAGCTCCAATGTTTAGGCACACAGGGGCTCTCCAAAAGCGACATGGTGTCCGCTAACAGTTTGAATAAAAATCAGCTCAAATTGTTAGCTGTCACCATGTTGCGTTTGGTGAGCCCCTGTGTGCCTAAACATTGGGGCTCCGCAACAAGTGACCCCATTTTGGAAACTAGACCCCCCAGGGAACGTATCTAGATGCATAGTGAGTACTTTGAACCCCCAGGTGCTTCACAAATTCATCCATAAAAATGAAAAAGCACTTTTTTTTCCACAAAAATTTCTTTTTTCATTATTACGGACCAATTTGTGAAGCACCTGGGGGTTCAAAGTGCTCACTATGCAGCTAGATATGTTCCCTGGGGGGTTTAGTTTCCAAAATGGGGTCACTTGTGGGGGAGCTCCAATGTTTAGGCACACAGGGGCTCTCCATATGCGACATGGTGTCCGCTAACAATTGGAATTGTTAGCGGACACCATGTCACGTTTGGTGAGCCCCTGTGTGCCTAAACATTGGGGCTCCCCCACAAGTGACCCCATTTTGTAAACTAGACACCCCAAGGAATGTATCTAGATGCATAGTGTGCACTTTGAACCTCCAGGTGCTTCACAAATTGATCTGTAAAAATGAAAAAATACTTTTTTTGTGGAAAAAAAGTACTTTTTTATTTTTATGGATCAATTTGTGAAGCACTTGGGGGTTCAAAGTGCTCACTATGCATCTAGGTACGTTCCTTGGGGGGTCTAGTTTCCAAAATGGGGTCACTTGTGGGGAGCTCCAATGTGTAGGCAC
This sequence comes from Allobates femoralis, assembly GCA_033576535.1. Taxonomy (NCBI): domain Eukaryota; kingdom Metazoa; phylum Chordata; class Amphibia; order Anura; family Aromobatidae; genus Allobates; species Allobates femoralis. The sequence continues at coordinate 259,307,516 of JARQOC010000004.1, forward strand.
ACAGGGGCTCTCCATACGCAACCTGGTGTTTGCCAACAATTGGAATTGTTAGCGGACACCAGGTCGCGTATGGAGAGCCCCTGTGTGCCTAAACATTGGAGCTCCCCCACAAGTGACCCCATTTTGGAAACTAGACCCCCAGGGAACATATCTAGATGCACAGTGAGCACTTTGAACCACCATGTGCTTCACAAATTGAGACGTATAAATGAATAAAGAAACTTTATGTGAAAAAACATACTAGTCTAGTAGTTGCAATTCGCAGCATAGGGAACCCATGGGGCTCTGTCATATTTTTGGTCCAGCCAGGTACAACTTGGCAGCTACGGACTGCCACCAGCCCCCAGCTGCTTCGTCATACCTGGCTGGAACCAAAAATACAACGAAGCCTATTTTTTTTTTGTTTCTAGAATTATTTCTAGAAAAAAAATGACATAGGGCTCCGCCATATTTTTGGTCCAGCCAGGTACAACTTGGCAGCTACGGACTGCCACCAGGCCCCAGCTGCCTCGTCATACCTGGCTGGAACCAAAAATACAGCGAAGCCTATTTTTTTTTTTATTTCTAGAAATATTTTTAGAAAAAAAATGACATAGGGCTCCGCCATATTTTTGGTCCAGCCAGGTACAACTTGGCAGCTACGGACTGCCACCAGGCCCCAGCTGCCTCGTCATACCTGGCTGGAACCAAAAATACAGCGAAGCCTATTTTTTTTTTATTTCTAGAAATATTTCTAGAAAAAAAATGACATAGGGCTCCGCCATATTTTTGGTCCAGCCAGGTACAACTTGGCAGCTACGGACTGCCACCAGCCCCCAGCTGCCTCGTCATACCTGGCTGGAACCAAAAATACAGCGAAGCCTATTTTTTTTTTATTTCTAGAAATATTTCTAGAAAAAAAATGACATAGGGCTCCGCCATATTTTTGGTCCAGCCAGGTACAACTTGGCAGCTACGGACTGCCACCAGCCCCCAGCTGCCTCGTCATACCTGGCTGGAACCAAAAATACAGCGAAGCCTATTTTTTTTTTATTTCTAGAAATATTTCTAGAAAAAAAATGACATAGGGCTCCGCCATATTTTTGGTCCAGCCAGGTACAACTTGGCAGCTACGGACTGCCACCCACCCCCAGCTGCCTCGTCATACCTGGCTGGAACCAAAAATACAGCGAAGCCTATTTTTTTTTTATTTCTAGAAATATTTCTAGAAAAAAAAATTACGTGGGGCTCCGCCATATTTTTGGTCCAGCCAGGTACAACTAGGCAGCTGGGGGCTGGAATCCTCAGCATAGAGAGGCCCAAGCGTTCTGGGCCCCCCATGCTGCGAATTGCAGCCCGCAGCCGCCCCAGAAAATGGCGCATTCATTGAAGCGCCATTTTCTGGCGCTGTACCCACGCTCTTCCAGTTGCCCTGGTGCCGGTGGCTAACTGGGTAATAAAGGGGTTAATGCCAGCTTTTTATTGGCAGCTGGCACTAAGCCCGAGATTCATAATATAGGGCCAATGTTAGACCCGCCATTAGGAATCTCTAGTACAGTAAATAGTCAATAAATACACACAGAGAAAAATCTTTTTATTTGAAAAAAAAACAGACACAATTCGGACTCCATCTTTATTATAAAAAGATCCGACGTAGTCCACAACGAAGGTCCCACGACGCTCGATCGCTCCGACGTAGTCCATAACGAAGGTCCCACGACGTTTGTCTCCGACGTAGTCCACAACGAAGGTCCCACGACTCTCGATCACCTTTGCTTTCAGATCGCTACTCTGGAGCCCGATCCGCCAGCATGGTGATCGAGCTGCAGAAAGTGATCTGACACCCCGGGCGCAGTGACCCATTATGTGCATCACTGCGCCTGGGCTGCCAGATCACTTTCCGCAGCTCGATCCCCATGCATGGGGATCGAGCTGCGGAAAGCGATCTGGCAGCACAGGCGCATTGACCCACTATGTGCATCACTGCGTCCGGGCTGTCAGATTGCTTTCTGCAGCTCGATGCCCATGCAGGGAGATCGGGCTGCAGAGCAGCGATCTAAGAGCCTGGGCGCAGTGACCCACTATGTACATCACTGCGCCTGGGCTGCCAGATCGCTTTCCGCAGCTCGATCCCCATGCATGGGGATCGAGCTGCGGAAAGCGATCTGGCAGCACAGGCGCATTGACCCACTATGTGCATCACTGCGTCGGGCTGTCAGATTGCTTTCTGCAGTTCGATGCCCATGCAGGGAGATCGGGCTGCAGAGCAGCGATCTAAGAGCCTGGGCGCAGTGACCCACTATGTGCATCACTGCGCCTGGGCTGCCAGATCGCTTTCCGCAGCTCGATCCCCATGCATGGGGATCGAGCTGCGGAAAGCGATCTGGCAGCACAGGCGCATTGACCCACTATGTGCATCACTGCGTCCGGGCTGTCAGATTGCTTTCTGCAGCTCGATGCCCATGCAGGGAGATCGGGCTGCAGAGCAGCAATCTAAGAGCCTGGGCGCAGTGACCCACTATGTGCATCACTGCGCCCGGGCTGTTAGATAGCTTTCTGCAGCTCGATCCCCATGCATGGGGATCGAGCTGCGGAAAGCGATCTGGCAGCCCAGGCGCAGTGATGCACATAGTGGGTCACTGCGCCCGGGGTGTCAGATCACTTTCTGCAGCTAGATCCTCAGAATCCAGCTGTAGGAAGTGATCTGACAGATCCAGTACAGTGATCCACAGTGATCACATAATGGTCACTGTGGATCACTGTGCTGGATCTGTCAGATCACTTCCTACAGCTGGATCCTCAGGATCCAGCTGTAGAAAGTGATCTGACAGATCCAGTACAGTGATCCACAGTGATCACATAATGGTCACTGTGGATCACTGTGCTGGATCTGTCAGATCACTTCCTACAGCTGGATCCTCAGGATCCAGCTGTAGAAAGTGATCTGACAGATCCAGTACAGTGATCCACAGTGATCACATAATGGTCACTGTGGATCACTGTGCTGGATCTGTCAGATCACTTCCTACAGCTGGATCCTCAGGATCCAGCTGTAGAAAGTGATCTGACAGATCCAGTACAGTGATCCACAGTGATCACATAATGGTCACTGTGGATCACTGTGCTGGATCTGTCAGATCACTTCCTACAGCTGGATCCTCAGGATCCAGCTGTAGAAAGTGATCTGACAGATCCAGTACAGTGATCCACAGTGATCACATAATGGTCACTGTGGATCACTGTGCTGGATCTGTCAGATCACTTCCTACAGCTGGATCCTCAGGATCTAGCTGTAGAAGTCATCTGACAGCTCCAGCACAGAGCTGTCAGATCGCGGAAGCGGCCGGGAGAAGAGGAGGAGGAGCGGGACGCAGCCGTGCACCGGGTGCAGGATGGAGCGCGATCGCCGGAGGGTGAGTGGGAGAAGCGATCGCCGCTCCGGTGGTCGGGGGGGGCAGGCAGGGGGAAGAGGGGGGGTGACAGGGGATGGGGGGGCACTCACAGGAAGCGGGGGCAGGCAGGAGCAGGCGGGCGGCAGGAAGAGGAAGCCCGCGGTAGGGACAGGAAGCGGGCGCAGGGACAGGAAGCGGGGGGGGGGGGGTAAGAAAGATGAAGAGGGGGCAGGATAGAGAGGTGGGGGACAGGGGGGCACTTAGAGGATGCCAGGGTAGCAGATCGGAGGGTAGGGAGAGCAGGGGCAGGCAGGGAAGCATTACAGGCGCGGTGATTTTCACTTTCACTTTTGAGCGCCAATCACCGCGCCTGTAGCCGGGGGGGTGGGGGTGGGGGCAAATCGACCCCCCATGGGGTGTTGTACAACACCCCATGTACCTGCAGGCCGAATGACAGGTCAGTGAGACCCTCACTCGGCCTGCAGGAGCCCGATCAATCCATGGCCCACCCCCTGGGCCAAGGGTCGGGAACGAACTTGTTTCCATGGCCCAAACGGTGGGCCAAGGGTCGTGAAGGGGTTAATGACCGGACCATTTTTTGTAATTCTGACCACTCTCCCTTTATGAGGTTATATCTCCGGAACGCTTCAACGGATCCTAGCGATTCTGAGATTGTTTTTTCGTGACATATTGGGCTTCATGTTAGTATTAAATTTAGGTTGATAATTTTTGCGTTTATTTGTGAAAAAATAAAAAATTTGGCAAAAATTTTGAAAATTTAGCAATTTTCAAATTTTTAATTTTTATTCTGCTAAACCAGAGAGTTATGTGCCACAAAATAGTTAATAAATAACATGTCCCACATGTCTACTTCACATCAGCACAATTTTGGAAGAAAAAAAAAAATTTGGTAGGACGTTATAAGGGTTCAAAGTTCATCAGCAATTTCTCATTTTTCCAGCAAAATTTACAAAACCATTTTTTTAGTGACCACATCACATTTGAAGTCTCTTTGAGGGGTGTACATGACAGAAAACACCCAAAAGTGACACCATTCCAAAAACTGCACCCCTTAAGCTACTCAAAACTATATTGAAGAAGATTATTAACCCTTTAGGTGCTTCACAGGAACTAAAATAAAGTTGAAGGAAAAAATGGACATTTTAATTTTTTTAACAAAAATGTTCTTTTAGCCTCAATTTTTTCATTTTCACATGGGCAACAGGATAAAATGCATCCTAAAATTTGTTGGGCAATTTCTCCTGAGTACACCGATACCTCATATGTGGTCATAAACCACTGTTTGGGCGTACGGCAGGATTCAGAAGGGAAGGAGCGCAATTTGAATTTTAGAGCCAATTTTCCGTTCAAAAAGTGAAATGGCGCTCCTTCACTTCTGAGCCCTGCCGTGCGCCCAAACAGTGGTTTATGATCACATATGAGGTATCGGTGTACTCAGGAGAAATTGCCCAACAAATTTTTGGATGTATTTTATCCCTTTGCCCATGTGAAACTGAAAAAATGTAGGCAAAAAGAATTTTTTTGTGAAAAAAAAGTGTTTTTTTTAATTTTTATGAATGAATTTGTGAAGCATCTGGGGCTTCAAAGTGCTCACTATGCATCTAGATACCTTCCTTAGGGGGTCTAGTTTCCAAAATGGGGTCATTTGTGGGGGAGCTCCAATGTGGAGACACACGGGGACCCTCCATACGCGACATGGTGTCCGCTAACAATTTGAATGGAAAATGAGCTCAAATTGTTAGCGGACACCATGTCGCGTTTGGAGGGTCCCTGTGTATCTCCACATTGGAGCTCCCCCACAAGTGACCCCATTTTGGAAACTAGACCCCCGAAGGAACGTATCTAAATGCATAGTGAGCACTTTGAACCCCCATATGCTTCAGAAATTCATCCGTAAAAATGAAAAAGCACTTTTTTTTCCACTAAAAAATTATTTTTTCATTATTACGGATCAATTTGTGAAGCATCTGGGGGTTCAAAGTGCTCACTATGTACCTAGATATGTTCCTTTGGGGGTCTAGTTTCCAAAATAGGGTCACTTGTGGGGGAGCTCCAATGTGGAGACACACGGGGACCCTCCAAACGCGACATGGTGTCCGCTAACAATTTGAGCTCATTTTCCATTCAAATTGTTAGCTGACACCATGTCGCGTTTGGAGGGTCCCCATGTGTCTCCACATTGGAGCTCCCCCACAAGTGACCCCATTTTGGAAACTACACCCCCAAAGGAACATATCTAGATGCACAGTGAGCACTTTCTACCCCCAGGTGCTTCACAAATTGATCTGTAAAAATGAAAAAAGAAAATTTGTGTGGAAAAAAAAGTGCTTTTTCATTTTTATTGATGAATTTGTGAAGCATCTGGGGGTTCAAAGTGCTCACTATGCATCTAGATATGTTCCTTAGGGGGTCTAGTTTCTGAAATGGGGTCACTTGTGGGGGAGCTCCAATGTGGAGACACACCGGGGCCCTCCAAACGCGACATGGTGTCCGCTAACTATTTGAATGGAAAATGAGCTCAAATTGTTAGCGGACACCATGTCGCGTTTGGAGGGTCCCCGTGTGTCTCCACATTGGAGCTCCCCCACATGTGACCCCATTTTGGAAACTAGACCCCCAAAGGAACATATCTTTATGCATAGTGAGCACTTTGAACCCCCAGATGCTTCAGAAATTCATCCGTAAAAATGAAAAAGCACTTTTTTTCCACAAATAATTTCTTTTTTCATTATTGCGTATCAATTTGTGAAGCATCTGGGGGTTCAAAGTGCTCACTATGCATCTAGATATAATCCTTTGGGGGTCTAGTTTCCAAAATGGGGTCACTTGTGGGGGAGCTCCAATGTGGAGACACACAGGGGCTCTCCATACGCAACATGGTGTCCACTAACAATTGGAATTGTTAGCGGACACCTTGTAGGATATGAAGAGCCCCTATGTGCCTAAACATTGGAGCTCCCCCACAAGTGACCCCATTTTGGAAACTAGACCCCCAAAGGATTATATCTAGATGCATAGTGAGCACTTTGAACCCCCAGGTGCTTCACAAATTGATCCGTAAAAATGAAAAAAGAAACTTTTTGTGGAAAAAAACGTGCTTTTTCATTTTTATGGATGAATTTGTGAAGCATCTGGGAGTTCAAAGTGATCACTATGCATCTAGATACGTTCCTTCGGGGTCTAGTTTCCAAAATGGGGTCACTTGTGGGGGAGCTCCAATGTTCAAGCACACAGGGAGGGGCTCTCCATACCCGACATGGTTTCCGCTAACAATTGGAGCTAATTTTCTATTGAAATTGTTAGCGGACACCATGTGGCATATGGAGAACCAGTGTGCCACCAGCACAAGGGCAACTGGTAGAGTTGGGGTACAGCACCAGAAAATGCCGCCTCTAATGAATGCGCTATTTTCTTCGGTGGCTGTGGGTTGAAATTTGCAGCGTGGGGGACCCACAACATTTGAGTCTCTCCACGCTGAGGATTCCAGTCAGCCAGCTACCAAGTTGTACATGGCTGGCTTCAAATACAGCGAAGGCTTTTTTTTATTTCTAGACCTAATTCTAGAAAAAAAAAATGATGTGGGGCTTCACCATATTTTTGGTCCAGCCAGGTACAACTTGGCAGCTACAGACTGCCAGCAACCCCCAGCTGCCTCGTTGTACCTGGCTGCAATCAAAAATACAGCGAAGCCCATTTTTTTTATTTCTAGAACTAATTCTAGAAGAAAAAAAAAACGACGTGGGGCTCCGCCCTATTTTTGGTCCAGCCAGGTACAACTTGGCAGCTACGGATTGCCACCAACCCCCAGCTGCCTCATTGTACCTGGCTGCAACCAAAAATACAGCGAAGCCCATTTTTTTTTTATTTCTAGAGCTAATTCTAGAAAAAAAAAATGACGTAGGGCTCCGCCATATTTTTGGCCCAGCCAGGTACAACTAGGCAGCTGGGGGCTGGAATCCTCAGCATGGAAAGGCCCAAGCTTTCTGGGCCCCCCATGCTGCGAATTGCAGCCCGCAGCCGCCCCAGAAAATGGCGCATTCATTGAAGCGCCATTTTCTGGCGCTGTACCCATGCTCTTCCAGTTGCCCTGGTGCCGGTGGCAAACTGGGTAATAAAGGGGTTAATGCCAGCTTTTTATTGCCAGCTGGCACTAAGCCCGAGATTCATAATATTGGGCCAATGTTAGACCCGCCATTAGGAATCTCTGGTAAGTAGTCAATAAATACACACAGAGAAAAATATTTTTATTTTGAAAAAAAAACAAACAAAATTCAGACTCCATCTTTATTATAAAAAGATCCGACGTAGTCCACAACGAAGGTCCCACGACGCTCAATTGCCTCCGACGTAGTCCACAACGAAGGTCCCACGATCGCCATGCAGGAGGATCAGACTGCAAAGTAGCGATCTGACAGCCCGGGTGCAGTAATCCACTATGTGGATCACTGCACCGGGGCTGTGAGATCGCTTTCTGCAGCGCAATCTGCATGCAGACGGATTGGACTGCAGAGCAGCGATCTGGCAGCCCGGGTGCAGCGCCGAGGCTGCGAGATCGCTTTCTGCAGCTCGATCCCCATGCAAGGGGAATCCCCTGCATGGAGAGCAAGCTGCAGAAAGTGATCTGACAGCTTGGGCGCAGTGGTCTGAAAGCCCGGATCACTGTGCAGTGGATCACTGCGCCCGAGCTGTCAGATCGCTTTCTGCAGCTCGATCCCCATGCAGGAGGATCGGACTGCAGAGCAGTGATCTGGCAGCCCGGATGCAGCGCCGAGGCTACGAGATTGCTTTCTGCAGCTCGATCCTCATGCAGGAGGATCGGACTGCAGAGCAGCAATCTGGCAGCCCGGGTGCCGTGCCGGAGCTGCAAGATTGCTTTCTGCAGCTCGATCCCCATGCAAGGGGAATCCCCTGCATGGAGAGCAAGCTGCAGAAAGTGATCTGACAGCTTGGGCCTGCAGGGGGATCCCTGATCCAGTAGATCACTGTGCCCAAGTTGTCAGATCGCTTTCTACATCTTGATCCCCATGCAGGGGAATCCCGCTGCATGGGGACTGAGCTGCAGAATGCGATCTGACAGCTCGGGCGCAGTGATCCAGTGGATCACTGCGCCCGAGCTGTCAGATCGCTTTCTGCAGCTCAATCCCCATGCAGGGATCAAGATGTAGAAAGCGATCTGACAACTTGGGCATAGTGATCTACTGGATCAGGGATCCCCCTGCAGGGGGATGGGGGATCAGGGGTCTCCCTGCAGGGGAATGGGGGATCAGGGGTCCCCCTCCAGGGGGAGGGGGGATCAGGGATCCCGCTGCAGGGGGATGGAGGATCAGGGATCCCCCTGCAGGGGGATGGGGGATCAGGGGTCCCCCTGAAGGGGGATGGGGGATAAGGGATCCCCTGCAGGGGAATGGGGGATCAAGGGTCCCCCTGCAGGGGGATGGGGGATCAGGGATCCCCCTGCAAGGGGATGGGGGATCAGGGGTCCCCCTCCAGGGGGATGGGGGATCAGTGATTCCCCTGCAGGGGGGTGGGGGATCAGGGATCCCCCTCCAGGAGGATGGGGGATCAGGGATCCCCCTCCAGGGGGATGGGGGATCAGGGATCCCCCTCCAGGGGGATGGGGGATCAGGGATCCCCCTCCAGGGGGATGGGGGATCAGGGATCCCTCCCCAGGGGGATGGGGGATCAGGGATCCCCCTCCAGGGGGATGGGGGATCAGGGATCCCCCTCCAGGGGGATGGGGGATCAGGGATCCCTCCCCAGGGGGATGGGGGATCAGGGATCCCTCCCCAAGGGGATGGGGTATCAGGGATCAGGGGATCATGCAGGGGGTCTTACCCAGGGCCACACCATCTGGGCTGGGGGAGCGGCAGTGGAGAAGGGGGCGGTGCCAACAGTACACACCGTCCTCCTGCCCTGCGTGCCCGGCGCCGGGAGCCGCTGTAGGTAAGCGGCGGTGTAATGCTGCTGGAGGGCGGCGGTGCTGTATAGCGACAGCACCCCCCTCCCCACTTCAGCTGCTGGAGGGCCCCCCGCCGGTCACCGGTACTGTGGCGGGGGGGCCGGAGACAGCGGGAGACAGGGGGGGGCGGACACAGTAGGTGACAGGAGGGATGAGGGAGGGAAGGAGGGTGGACACAGTAGGGAACAGGGGGAATGAGGGGGGGGTTGCAGACATAGCGGGGAGAGGACATAGGAGACCGGGATGGAGGAGAGCGGACACAGGCAGGGCATGTGTGCAGGAGCCGGGCACAGCTGACAGCCTGGCTCCTGCAGAGATCATGCAGGGAAGTGCTGACATTCAGCACTTTCCTGCGCGATCTTGATGTGATCGGTCGGTCAGATTGACTGACCGATCACATCGCTCTGAGTGTGGGGGCCACTAACAAGGGTCCCCACACCTCTGCCCCTGACCCTCAGCTGTCACTGACAGCTTTTAGAATTGAACTGTCACTGTTCGTTTAGAAGCAGTGACAGTTCAAAGCCATGACGAGTATACTCGTCATGATGCGGGAACTGACATCTTTTCATGACGAGTATACTCGTCATTAGTCGTAAAGGGGTTAAAGCAGTGATTGGAACATTATTCAGTTTCCCATAAAAAGGCTGTGTTTGGACTCTAACCAATTAGGCCTCGTGCACACGCTGAGTATTTGATGAGTTTTTTACCTCAGGATTTGTAGACAAAACCAGGAATGGAACAATCATAGGAAAAGTCTAATAGAAACACCTGCACCACTTCTGTATTTAATTATCCACTCCTGGGTTTGGCTAGAAATCCTGAGGTAAAAAACTAATCAAATACTCAGCGTGTGCATGTGGCCTTATTGTCAAATTCTTCAGACTGTAAAAAAAATGCCTTTTTTTCTTTTGCATTAAACCAGTAAATGTCAAATCTATCAGTTTCCCATAAAAGAGCACAAAGCGGACAAAAACGACATTTTTACATCAAAGTAGTGTTTGAAAAAATCTTTCAGTTTCCTGTAAAAAGCCTGTTTTTGGTATCTAACCAGTGAATGCCAAATCATTCAGTTTTTACTAAAAAGGCATTTTATTGCTTTAAGCCAGTGATTGCCAAATCCTTAAGTTTGTACTAAAAAGGCATTTTTGCCTCAGATTAATGATTACGAAATCCTTCAGTTTTCCATAAAAAGACTGTTTTGCCTCTAACCAGTAATTGCCACATCCTTCAGTTTGTACAAAAACTGCTATTTTTTTGCCTCATACCAGTGAATGTCAAATCATTCCATTTACCATAAAAGGGCATTTTTTTGGCTTCAAATCAGTGATTGCCAATTCCTTCAGTTTTCCCTAAAAAGGATGCGTTTGGCGTCTAACCAGTGATTGTCAAATCCTTTAATTTGTACTAAAAAGACATTTTTTTGCCTCAACCCAGAGATTGCCAAATGCTTCACTTCCCATAAAAAGGCTGAGTTGGGTCTCAAACCATCGATTGAAAAATCCTTCAGTTTCTCCCCAAAAGCCTGTGTTTGGCATAAATCCAGTGATTGCCAAATGCTTCAGTTTATACTACAAAAACATTTTTTTTGCCTTAAACCAGTGATTGTCAAATCCTTTAGTTTCCCCTAAAAAGGCATTTTTTTGGCCTCAAATTAGTGATTGCCAACTCATTCAGTTTCACCTGAAAATGTGGTTAGGCCTCTAACCCGTAATTGCCAAATCCTTAAATTTGCCCTAAAAATAATTTTCTTTGCCTCAAACCAGTGATTGCCAAATCAGTTTCCCATAAAAGGCTGTGTCTGGTCTCTAACCAGTGATTGCCACATCCTTCAGTTTGTACAAAAACTGCTATTTTTTTGCCTCATACCAGTGAATGTCAAATCATTCCATTTACCATAAAAGGGCATTTTTTTGGCTTCAAATCAGTGATTGCCAATTCCTTCAGTTTTACCTAAAAAGGATGCATTTGGCGTCTAACCAGTGATTGTCAAATCCTTTAATTTGTACTAAAAAGACATTTTTTTGCCTCAACCCAGAGATTGCCAAATGCTTCACTTCCCATAAAAAGGCTGAGTTGGGTCTCAAACCATCGATTGAAAAATCCTTCAGTTTCTCCCCAAAAGCCTGTGTTTGGCATAAATCCAGTGATTGCCAAATGCTTCAGTTTATACTACAAAAACATTTTTTTTGCCTTAAACCAGTGATTGTCAAATCCTTTAGTTTCCCCTAAAAAGGCATTTTTTGGCCTCAAATTAGTGATTGCCAACTCATTCAGTTTCACCTGAAAATGTGGTTAGGCCTCTAACCCGTAATTGCCAAATCCTTAAATTTGCCCTAAAAATAATTTTCTTTGCCTCAAACCAGTGATTGCCAAATCAGTTTCCCATAAAAGGCTGTGTCTGGTCTCTAACCAGTGATTGCCACATCCTTCAGTTTGTACAAAAACTGCTATTTTTTTGCCTCATACCAGTGAATGTCAAATCATTCCATTTACCATAAAAGGGCATTTTTTTGGCTTCAAATCAGTGATTGCCAATTCCTTCAGTTTTACCTAAAAAGTATGCATTTGGCGTCTAACCAGTGATTGTCAAATCCTTTAATTTGTACTAAAAAGACATTTTTTTGCCTCAACCCAGAGATTGCCAAATGCTTCACTTCCCATAAAAAGGCTGAGTTGGGTCTCAAACCATCGATTGAAAAATCCTTCAGTTTCTCCCCAAAAGCCTGTGTTTGGCATAAATCCAGTGATTGCCAAATGCTTCAGTTTATACTACAAAAACATTTTTTTTGCCTTAAAAACCAGTGATTGTCAAATCCTTTAGTTTCCCCTAAAAAGGCATTTTTTTGGCCTCAAATTAGTGATTGCCAATAGAGATGGGCGAGTCCGAAAAGACTCGGAATCGCAAGACCCCAACGAGTCCGAGTCAAGGACTCGGGACTCGTTGCGAGTCCAGCGAGTCCAATGTTAATGAATAGGGACCCGAGTAATAGCGAATAATGACATTTACAACTCGCTGATGTGTCTCTGAAGTGTGCAGTCCAACTCGCTGGTTTTTCTCTTATTTTGAGGCTTGAAGCCGATGATGCGAGGGAAGGGATTCTCCAGCACACACCATGGTTTAAGGAAACAGGAAGCGAGTCGCGCTGACAGGCGCACACACAGAGCGATCCATTCATCAGTGCAATCATGGCAGCAGGACGTGGCATGGTGAACACGCTGCGTCTTATTGCACTTGTGGAGGCTCGTCCATTTCTATGGCTCCCTACAGATCCTGAGTATGGGGATACGACCCTAATTAATACAGCCTGGAGAGAGATCACCCAAGAGATGTTCCCTGCGTTCCATCGGAGTGACCATGAGGAACAGAGCAATCTAAGTAAGTTAAATGAGTTTACACGTTATATATTGCATTTACTGTATATATACTCGTGTATAAGCCGACCCGTGTATAAGCCGACCCCCCTATTTTTGCCCCGAAAAACTATGAAAACATATTCACCGCCATCCTGGTATACAGCGGCTATCACTGGTAGACAGCCCCCCAGCAGAGTATACACCTCCCCCTGCAGAGTATACAGGCCCCCAGCTGGGTATACATGCCCCCATATTGTGGTATACAGGCAGGGGCGGACTGGCCCAGGTGCCACGGGTCATGCGGCTGCAGGAGCATGAATAATCCGCATGTCCCTGAAGCAGCAGGCGGAAACGGAAGCTCCTGGCCGCGCGATGACGTCATCAGCACGCGGCTGCGTCCGGGAGTGAGCGTCTGTGAGTGGCGTGCGGCTGCGACTGTTAGCGAGCGGCTGTGAGGAGCGCGAGGCTGCGGCTGGGAGCGAGCCATAGGATAATGCGGGAGCTGCGGTGACTGTGAGGCGGCCGCCAGTCATCACCCCCCCCCCACACCCCGTCCTCACCTGTGTCGGGCCAGTGAGGGAGGGTTGCGACCCAAACTGTAGGGTGCCAGTCAGTCCCTGTATACAGGGCCCTCAGTGTGTGTACAGGCCCCCCAGCAGTGGGTATACAGGGCCCCCAGCAGTGGGTAGACAGTGGCCCAGTGGGTTTACAGGGCCCCCAGCAGTGGGAATACAGGGCCCCCATAGCAGGGTATACAGGACCCTGAATGTGTTATCATGCTCCACCGCATAGTTGCCTATATTTGGATGGGGTCACAACAGTACAATGAGTTTAATGTCTGATCCTCCTGGCTCTTTCGGCCAAGGGGTTGGGTGTATATAAATACCACTAATGACCAGAGTCTGGTGCCCGCACTATTACATTCTCTATGCGTTGACATGTGTCCTGCCTCATTTGTGATTGTGGCCACGTGAGCTCAATGTCCGTAATGCTGTTGATGATGTTCCACACTGTCGTGTCACTGTGCCTTGTATACACATTACACACACAAAATGAATAAAATGTTATTGTTGATTTGTACACATACTTTTGTTGTTTCAAATATTACACATCTCTAAAGCCGGTTTCAAATCATTTCACAGTTGACCATCTTAAAAAACGGTGGAGGAGCTGCCGGGACCAGCATAAGAAGCAGTACCGGCAGTACTCTGAGAGACAACCGGGAGCCGCTCCATTGCCCAACCACTACCATTTTTATGACCGGCTGTCCTTCCTTCACCCGGTGGCCCGTATGCCAAGGTATGTGTCTGCAGCACTGTTGTGTACATTTTGTATTATTTATTAATATATACATTAGGTTCCATTTCGGGTCTGTGGGTAGCAGAGTATACACGTGGCTCTGTGGGTAGCAGAGTATACAGGCGGGTCTGTGGGTAGCAGAGTATACAGGCGGGTCTGAGGTAGCAGAGTATACAGGCGTCTCTGTGGGTAGCAGAGTATACAGGCGGGTCTGTGGGTAGCAGAGTATACAGGCGGGTCTGAGGTAGCAGAGTATACAGGCGTCTCTGTGGGTAGCAGAGTATACAGGCGGGTCTGTGGGTAGCAGAGTATACACGTGGCTCTGTGGTAGCAGAGTATACAGGCGGGTCTGTGGGTAGCAGAGTATACAGGCGGGTCTGAGGTAGCAGAGTATACAGGCGTCTCTGTGGGTAGCAGAGTATACAGGCGGGTCTGTGGGTAGCAGAGTATACAGGCGGGTCTGAGGTAGCAGAGTATACAGGCGTCTCTGTGGGTAGCAGAGTATACAGGCGGGTCTGTGGGTAGCAGAGTATACAGGCGGGTCTGAGGTAGCAGAGTATACAGGCGTCTCTGTGGGTAGCAGAGTATACAGGCGGGTCTGTGGGTAGCAGAGTATACACGTGGCTCTGTGGGTAGCAGAGTATACAGGCGGGTCTGTGGGTAGCAGAGTATACAGGCGGGTCTGAGGTAGCAGAGTATACAGGCGTCTCTGTGGGTAGCAGAGTATACAGGCGGGTCTGTGGGTAGCAGAGTATACAGGCGGGTCTGAGGTAGCAGAGTATACAGGCGTCTCTGTGGGTAGCAGAGTATACAGGCGGGTCTGTGGGTAGCAGAGTATACAGGCGGGTCTGAGGTAGCAGAGTATACAGGCGGGTCTGTGGGTAGCAGAGTATACAGGCGGGTCTGAGGTAGCAGAGTATACAGGCGTCTCTGTGGGTAGCAGAGTATACAGGCGGGTCTGTGGGTAGCAGAGTATACAGGCGGGTCTGAGGTAGCAGAGTATACAGGCGGGTCTGTGGGTAGCAGAGTATACAGGCGGGTCTGAGGTAGCAGAGTATACAGGCGTCTCTGTGGGTAGCAGAGTATACAGGCGGGTCTGAGGTAGCAGAGTATACAGGCGGGTCTGAGGTAGCAGAGTATACAGGCGGGTCTGAGGTAGCAGAGTATACAGGCGGGTCTGTGGGTAGCAGAGTATACAGGCGGGTCTGAGGTAGCAGAGTATACAGGCGTCTCTGTGGGTAGCAGAGTATACAGGCGGGTCTGTGGGTAGCAGAGTATACAGGCGGGTCTGAGGTAGCAGAGTATACAGGCGGGTCTGAGGTAGCAGAGTATAAAGACGGCTCTGTGGGTAGCAGAGTATATAGGTGATGAGAATAGGGTTAATAGATGGTGCTACAGTGTTGGGGCGTGCTAGAGGGAGCAGAGATCCGATTACTGCCATAATTTCTGACCTTATTAAAGATAGCGGCCGCAGCTAAATGACATTATGGCAAAGGTAAACATGGGGTGTGGTTAGCTGCAGGAGGTTAGTGAGAGGTGTGGGTTGTTTGGCAGAGGGCGTGGTGTGGGCGTGGTGAGCGCAGCTCCAGCGTCAGATACGCTGCGAGCGCGGAACCGCGGCACATCTCCAGGAGCAGAGGACGTGTCCGGTACGTCCGTAGCCCCCGGCCTCCCCGTTGTCCGCACACACAGCCCCGCTGTGACCTCTGCAGTGTCACAGGCCCCGGCGGGCGTCTGTCATCTCCTCCTGACACTGACCTCCTCCTGATTTGATTGTCTGTGTTGTCCCCCCCCGCTGTCAGCATCAGTGATCTGCTAAGACCTGTGGGTGCACAGACGGGGGAAGTACAAATGCCAGCATGCCGGGGCGGATTGGGCGCTGTGAGGGGCGCAGGTCTTGCTGTGAGCGGAGGGCGCGAGGCCGCTCGAGAAAACGCTATAGCGGCTGTGTGAGTTAAGCGTCTGCGGCTCGCGAAGGCGCATACGCGTCTCCGCTCGCAGTGACGCTAAGGAGTTTGGGATTAGGCTACAGTGCCGGAATTTCAAACTCCCGATTATATAAATAGATTATATATATATATATTGTATACCTTTCAACCCCTTCCCTGCTTTATATAGATGATATAAGCTAAACGTTTTGTGAATTAAGTATGTCAAGTAAAAAGTGAAGTCAGGGGGACTTTTTTTTTTCATGTGAACCATTGGTGTTATCAATTGTCTAGATTAGATGGGATGGGGGGGGGGTGGGTGTTAATCAGGGGGTGAAAGATTATGTATTAGTATGGAATTAGCAAAGAAAGTCACGTATTCCTTTATGTTATGTACAGTTGGTTATTCTTTCATAATAATAACAAATATCTGATTAATAATACACAGATACACAGAGTCTAAAAAGCGTGCAACTTAATGTTTGACCTATGTTTTTGTTTCCAAATGCAATGCATTCACCAAATTTTTTTTAACTTTACCCACAGAGAAGCTTACTACAGAGGGCGGCGTGCTGTGAACCCTCCACCGCCAAACAGAAGGCGGCGTGGAGAACACCCACCACCACCACCACGGCCGGCGCCACCACCACCACCGCCGTCGCCGCCGCCGCCACCACCACCACCACCACCAGCATCGCCAGGGCCAGCACCACCACCGCCGCCACCAGCGGCAGGCCCATCAACACCACCACCGCCGTCCCCGCCACCACCACCACCACTGCCACCAGCGGCAGGGTCCGCACCACCACCGCCCCCACCAGCGGCAGGGCCAGCACCACCACCGCCACCACCAGCGGCAGGGCCAGCACCACCACCGCCACCACCAGCGGCAGGGCCAGCACCACCACCGCCACCACCAGCGGCAGGGCCAGCACCACCACCGCCACCACCAGCGGCAGGGCCAGCACCACCAGCGGCAGGCCCAGCTTATGGTCCCTCCCGGGGTCTGCACAATTAAGTGTGCAACAAAGTAATGCTGACTTTGCCCGCAGTATTATACCATTCATGGATAATATTCCATTTGACAGGCTACTGCGGGCAAGGTCAGCATTACAGATAGTGCTGGAAGCCTGTCAGCCAGGAAACGACCCCGGTGATGTGTTCCAGTATTTGGATGGCTGGAAAATAAACTCTACCAGGCTGGGCAGGCCCACAACACGGGACAGCCAAGTCCCACCCCACAGGGCTTTGCCTCACTGCCAGTGGCCAGCGAACAGGGACCTACCACCGTTCCCTAGACCTGTTCAGATGATCCACCCTGAAGGGTTCGGCCAGGCCATCCGTGGGGCCCTTGACCTTTTGCAGGACGGACAGCCCAGCTACCAGGACCTGTAGGGCTCCATTTATTTTTTTGGATGTAGTTACCTTAATTAAAGGTAGTATTTGTTGGAATGTCCAAACAGTGCTGCCATTTTTTTTTTTTAAACACCGTTTTAAAAACAAGCTTTGTGTCTGTCTTTTTTTCAAGGAATGAATGTGGATTTTTTTTTTTGGTTGGGCTTCAAGTCATCATAATTATTATAATTATTTATTTATATAGCGGCCATAGGTTCCATGGCGCTGTACATGAGGAAAAGGTAGAGAAGGACAAGTACAATAAACATAGACAATAAGGTCATACAGGTACAATAGTAGAGGACCCTGTACGCGTGGGCTCACATTCTACGAGGGGTGGGTGGGGATACAATAGGGTGGGGAAGGTGTCGGTCGTGGGGCGTGTAGCGGGGTCTCATGGCAGGTTGTAGGCCTGTCGGAAGAGGTGAGTCTTTATAAGTATCTTTAAGGTTCAGAGGGTAGGCGACTGACTGATGAGGTGGGGCAGGGAGTTCCATAGCATGGCGGATGACCGGGAGAAATCCTGTATGCGGTTGTGGGAAGAGGAGATGAGGGTGGACTGTAGGACAACTTCTTGGGATGAACGCAGGTTGCGTGAGGGATGGTATCGGGAGATCATGTCGGAGATGTATGGTGGGGATAGGTTGTGTAAGGCTTTGAATGTCATGGTCAGTGTTTTAAAGTGAGCTCTCTGTGGGCCGTAGGGGCCAGTGAACGGCTTGGCAGAGGGGGTATGTAGGGGAGTAGCGTGAGGACAGATGGATTAGCCGGGCAGGAGAGTTTAGTATAGATTGGAGAGTTGCAAGAGAGTTGGCAGGGAGACCTATGCGAAGGAGGTTGCAGTAGTCAAGGCGGGAGATGATGAGGGCATTTATGAGTGTTTCAGCAGTGTCAGGATTGAGGAACGACCGAATTGGTTAAATATTTTTGAGTTGGAGTCACAGGGACTTGGTTAGGGACTAGAGGTGGGGCTTGAAGGAGAGGGAGGAGTCAAGGATTACCCCGAGACAGTTGGCGTGGTGGACAGGGGAGAGAGCATCATTAGCAAGTACTTTACGGCCCGCATGGCGCATGAAGTCACCTTGGTTACTAAGTGTCAAATCATGACTCCACATACAACTGTTGATGACAAACAGTGCCTGTGTTTGTGGGGTTACTTTATGCCTCGCTATGGCAACAAGACTATGAACACACATGTGAGAGGCTGGGACGTCTACATGCTACACATCGCGTCTACGCGTTTTGTATGGAGCGTACAGTGGGACCCTTCAACAGGCTCCAGCAGGATGATAGTCCAAGCAACGCCCACGATGCAGGCATAGGATTGGTGCCTGAAAAAATTAGCCCAAGGGCCTGTTTCCCATTTTTGGTATACATGTAGGTCTAAGGGCCATACAAAGCTTGTTAGCCAGGGTGTCTCCCAAACCATGATAAGCTTGTTAGCCTGTGTGGCTCAAAAAATTAGCCCAAGGGGCTGTTTCCCATTTTTGGTATAAATGTACGTCTAAGGGCCATACAAAGCTTCTTAGCCAGGGTGTCTCCCAAACCATGATAAGCTTGTTAGCCTGTGTGGCTCAAAAAATTAGCCCAAGGGGCTGTTTCCCATTTTTGGTATAAATGTATGTCTAAGGGCCATACAAAGCTTCTTAGCCAGGGTGTCTCCCAAACCATGATAAGCTTGTTAGCCTGTGTGGCTCGAAAAATTAGCCCAAGGGGCTGTTTCCCATTTTTGGTATACATGTAGGTCTAAGGGCCATACAAAGCTTGTTAGCCAGGGTGTCTCCCAAACCATGATAAGCTTGTTAGCCTGTGTGGCTCAAAAAATTAGCCCAAAGGGCTTAATAAAGTTTATTTTTAAATAAAGCAGGGCGCTTGGCCCATTGCATATTATTGCTTGGACTAGGAGCATAGAAGAAGCAAGGCCAACTATGCAGTGGTAGGCTTGGTGCCTCAAAAAATTAGCCCAAAGGGCTTAATAAAGTATATTTTTAAATAAAGCAGGGCGCTTGGCCCATTGCATATTATTGCTTGGACTCGGAGCATAGAAGAAGCAAGGCCAACTATGCAGTCGTAGGCTTGGTGCCTCAAAAAATTAGCCCAAAGGGCTTAATAAAGTATATTTTTAAATAAAGCAGGGCGCTTGGCCCATTGCATATTATTGCTTGGACTCGGAGCATAGAAGAAGCAAGGCCAACTATGCAGTCGTAGGCTTGGTGCCTCAAAAAATTAGCCCAAAGGGCTTAATAAAGTATATTTTTACATAAAGCAGGGCGCTTGGCCCATTGCATATTATTGCTTGGACTAGGAGCATAGAAGAAGCAAGGCCAACTATGCAGTGGTAGGCTTGGTGCCTCAAAAAATTAGCCCAAAGGGCTTAATAAAGTATATTTTTAAATAAAGCAGGGCGCTTGGCCCATTGCATATTATTGCTTGGACTCGGAGCATAGAAGAAGCAAGGCCAACTATGCAGTGGTAGGCTTGGTGCCTCAAAAAATTAGCCCAAAGGGCTTAATAAAGTATATTTTTAAATAAAGCAGGGCGCTTGGCCCATTGCATATTATTGCTTGGACTCGGAGCATAGAAGAAGCAAGGCCAACTATGCAGTCGTAGGCTTGGTGCCTCAAAAAATTAGCCCAAAGGGCTTAATAAAGTATATTTTTAAATAAAGCAGGGCGCTTGGCCCATTGCATATTATTGCTTGGACTCGGAGCATAGAAGAAGCAAGGCCAACTATGCAGTCGTAGGCTTGGTGCCTCAAAAAATTAGCCCAAAGGGCTTAATAAAGTATATTTTTAAATAAAGCAGGGCGCTTGGCCCATTGCATATTATTGCTTGGACTAGGAGCATAGAAGAAGCAAGGCCAACTATGCAGTGGTAGGCTTGGTGCCTCAAAAAATTAGCCCAAAGGGCTTAATAAAGTATATTTTTAAATAAAGCAGGGCGCTTGGCCCATTGCATATTATTGCTTGGACTCGGAGCATAGAAGAAGCAAGGCCAACTATGCAGTCGTAGGCTTGGTGCCTCAAAAAATTAGCCCAAAGGGCTTAATAAAGTATATTTTTAAATAAAGCAGGGCGCTTGGCCCATTGCATATTATTGCTTGGACTCGGAGCATAGAAGAAGCAAGGCCAACTATGCAGTCGTAGGCTTGGTGCCTCAAAAAATTAGCCCAAAGGGCTTAATAAAGTATATTTTTAAATAAAGCAGGGCGCTTGGCCCATTGCATATTATTGCTTGGACTCGGAGCATAGAAGAAGCAAGGCCAACTATGCAGTCGTAGGCTTGGTGCCTCAAAAAATTAGCCCAAAGGGCTTAATAAAGTATATTTTTAAATAAAGCAGGGCGCTTGGCCCATTGCATATTATTGCTTGGACTCGGAGCATAGAAGAAGCAAGGCCAACTATGCAGTCGTAGGCTTGGTGCCTCAAAAAATTAGCCCAAAGGGCTTAATAAAGTATATTTTTAAATAAAGCAGGGCGCTTGGCCCATTGCATATTATTGCTTGGACTCGGAGCATAGAAGAAGCAAGGCCAACTATGCAGTCGTAGGCTTGGTGCCTCAAAAAATTAGCCCAAAGGGCTTAATAACGTATTTTTTTACATAAAGCAGGGCGCTTGGCCCATTGCATATTATTGCTTGGACTCGGAGCATAGAAGAAGCAAGGCCAACTATGCAGTCGTAGGCTTGGTGCCTCAAAAAATTAGCCCAAAGGGCTTAATAACGTATTTTTTTACATAAAGCAGGGCGCTTGGCCCATAGCATATTATTGCTTGGACTGGGTGCCGAATGAAATCAACAGAGCTACGGGACTTGTCATTAATTCCTGTCCAAAATGGGCATATTGTTAACAGCGCAATATCCCAATCATATAAATTATGATTAGGTTAATCTAGGATTGTGTACTGTCGTCAGGAGGGCTTAGGAACTGTGATGATATCCAATCCTTGTTGAATTTAATTAGAGTGAGCCTGTCGGCATTTTCTGTGGTGAGGCGGGACCTTCTATCAGTGACTATACCCCCAGCGGCACTGAAAACACGCTCTGATGTCACACTAGCAGCTGGGCATGCCAGCACCTCCAAGGCATACAATGACAGCTCAGTCCAAGTGTGCAGCTTGGAAACCCAGTAATTAAAGGGTACAGAAGGGTCGGTTAGGAAGCTGGTACTGTCACTGAGATACTGCTGCACCATGTTGGACAATTGTTGTCTCCTACTCAAGGTCACCGTAGTCAAATTACGTTCTTGATTGGAAGGTCTGTTGAACATCGCCCAGTTGGCGGACATCTTACCCCCACCTCTTCTTGTCATTGATGGCGTTTGTGTCCCAACCAAAGGCTGCTGTTGGAAAGAGCTGGTTCTTCGATGTATAGCGGATTCAGACGGTGATATTGCCAGCAAAATATCAAGAAGAACCCTCTTTACATGATCCATCGTTAAGCCCCTGGATGAGTGCGACAGCAGCGACTGAAATTTGTCTTTGTACCGTGGGTCCAAAAACGTTGACAACCAGTAGAGGTCGCTGTCATAGATGTGTATGACGCGTGGATCTTTGGAGACACATTGACACATTACTTCAGCCATGTGTGCTAAGCTGCAAAGACTCATCTCCTCGGTTACAACAGAATGAAGATCACTACGCGTCGTGGCCTCTAAATCGGTGTCCGCCTCCTCCTCTTCAGCCCACCCATGCTGTACCGACATAAACGTAGGGTTGGGAGTCCCATCAGGGTTCACATCAGTACCAGAGAAAAATAAATCTTCTTCATCATCACCCTCATCAACATCTTCCTGAACCAATGTAGCCTGCTGATATTGGCTAGGGTGGCTAGGATCAGCGATGTTCAATTCTGGCTCCATAGCCATCCGCTGTGCTCTCAAAGCATCTGTTTTGAGATTCAATAGGGATTCTTGGAGCAGGCAGAGCATGGGGATGGTGAGACTTATAATCGACTGATCCCCACTGACGAGTTTGGTACAGTATTCGAAGTTATCCAGCAACTCGCAAAGGTCAGCGATCCAGACCCACTCGAAAGTACCGATGTGTGTGGTATGACTTCCAGGTTGACGGGCATGTTGCAGCTGAAATTCCGCTATTGCCTTCTGCTGCTCATTAAACCTTGCCAGCATATGGAAGGTGGAGTTCCATCGCGTAGGCATGTCGCAAATTAGCCTGTGTTTCGGCAAGTTAAATTGGATTTGAAGGGCAGAAAGACTTGCAGCTGCTGTGGACGAATGTCTAAAGTGGGCGCAAATTCGCCTCACCTTATCCAGTAGCTCAGATAACTCTGGGTATATTTTGAGGAATTTCTGAACTACCAGGTTCAGGACATGAGCCATGCAAGGCACATGTACAAGTTTACCGTGCTTTATTGCCGCCACAAGGTTTGCACCATTATCGCTCACAACTAGACCTGGTTGTAGTTCCAGTGGGGCCAGCCACTCATCGGTCTGTTGCTTGAGACCTTTCCACAACTCTGTTGCAGTGTGACGTGTGTCACCTAGGCAGATAAGCTTCAGAAGAGCCTGTTGTCGCCTTGCAGAAGCAGTACTGCAAAGCTCCCAACTCGGACGTGATGGTGCTTGAGGCTCAGCAGTGGACAAGGAAGTGGCAGAAGCAGATTGGGCACTGGACATATATGAGGAGGCAGACACCCGGAATGATGTTGGGCCCGCTATTCGTGGAGTTGGAAGTATGTCAGATGGTACAGTTTTAGAAGTTGGGACACTCTCCACCAGGTTGATCCAGTGAGCCGTTAGTGAAATGTATCTGCCCTGTCCACAACTACTTGTCCACGTGTCCGTAGTTAGGTGGACTTTGGCGGTGACAGCATTTGTTAAAGCACGTTTTAAGTTGTTAACCACGTGCTGGTGTAAGGCGGGAACGGCACTACGTGAGAAAAAGTACCGGCTGGGTACAGAGTATCGTGGTGCTGCCTCAGCCATCAACTCCCGAAAAGACTCTGTACCCACAAGCCTAAACGGCAGCATTTCCACAGCTAACAACTTGGCTATTTTCGCTGTCACTTTTTGGGAATATGGGTGTGTCGGTTGGAACTTCCGCTGTCTTTCATACAGCTGTGGCACTGACAACTGCACGTTTGGACCAGACTGACAAGAGGATTGACTACTGTCATGTCTGTCTTGTAAAGCACCTTGGGAGGAGTACGCTTGAGCAGGAGCTGAAGCCTGAACACTTGCTGGTGAAGGATGTATCTGAGGTGGCCTGGAAGTGTTTGGATCAGAAGGCACTGATTTTGAACCCTGATAGGGTGCCCACTGAATTGGGTGCTTAAGAGACATATGCTTGCGCATACTGCTGGTGCTCTGGTTTCCTTTTACCGTGCCTCTGCTAAGCCTTGCCTGGCACATCTTACAGATAACCATATTTGGTAATGTTGGGCTATCCTTAAAAAATTTCCACACACTGGCTGTTCGTCCTTTATTTTTAATTGGAGGAAGAGGAGGATGACTCTGTTCAACACCAACTGTGGACACATTTTGGGCAACTGTGTTTGCAGTTTGTGCAACAGTTGGCACAGTTTGTGCCACAGTTGACGCTATTTGGGCAACTGTTCTCACAGTTTGTGTTCTGGAGACAGTACGCCTTTGTGATTTTGCCAGTGGTACATAGCCACTTTCGTCCTCCTGGCTGCTCTCTTGGCTATGCAATTCAGCAATCCAGGTAGGATCTGTGGTGTCATCATCCACCCCTTCCAGTTCAAAGGATTCTGGATAAACTGACTGAGCAGGCTGGCCAGATGAGATGTGTGTCTCATCATCCTCATCATCATCCACCTCCTGAGATACTGTTTGCATTTCGTGAAAGTGTCTTTCCTCAGGACGCGCTACTTCCAAACTTTGGCCATGAGTTGACATTTCGTCTACTTCAAGTATCTCGTCAGGCAGTGACAAAGAAACCCCTTGATAAGAACCGAATAAGTCATCCGAGTGACCAAGGTCCATATTCAAATTTTCCTCTGGCTGCCGATGGGTTGAGGCAATATGACGACTTTGAGGATTGGATGGCGCTGCATTGTCTGTAGCGACACTAGAATGTCTTGCCACGGATGATTGCGTACTGCAAGAACCAGTGGTCGAGGGCGTCTGAGCCATCCAAGATGTTATCTTGTCATGCTCATCCGGCCTCAACACACGTTTTCTTTGAGTACTGGGATTTCTAGGTAGAAAAAAGGACGTTCTATCAATCCTAGGCTGTGTACTTGTACCAGTGCCTTCTTGGGCAAGACTGCTGCGGCCACGAGCTCGTCCCTGTCCCTTTGCAACATCCTTTTTGGTAATTGGTTTTTTTTGAGACATTGTAGATGAATGCACAGTCACCAAGTTGGAGTTAGGTGTTGCTGTATGCGTCACTTGCTGGCGGGGTAAGTGTGCGCGCGCACACTTGGCAGTGAAGCCGCACACTACACTCCCTAAAAAAATTAGTTTCAAGTGCGCACAGCCACCGAGATGTGGTTAGGTTAGCTGAATGCGTCACTTGCTGGCGGGGTAAGTGTGCGCTGTCACACTTGGCAGTGAAGCCGCACACTACACTCCCTAAAAAAATTAGTTTCAAGTGCGCACAGCCACCGAGATGTGTTGGTTAGGTTAGCTTAGTTGCGTCACTTGTGGGACTGGCGGGGTAAGTAGTGGCGCTGTCACACTTGGCAGTGAAGCCGCACACTACACTCCCTAAAAAAATTAGTTTCAAGTGCGCACAGCCACCGAGATGTGGTTAGGTTAGCTGAATGCGTCACTTGCTGGCGGGGTAAGTGTGCGCTGTCACACTTGGCAGTGAAGCCGCACACTACACTCCCTAAAAAAATTAGTTTCAAGTGCGCACAGCCACCCAGATGTGGTTAGGTTAGCTGAATGCGTCACTTGCTGGCGGGGTAAGTGTGCGCTCTCACACTTGGCAGTGAAACCGCACACTACACTCCCTAAAAAAATTGGTTTGAAGTGCGCACAGCCACCGAGATGTGGTTAGGTTAGCTGAATGCGTCACTTGCTGGCGGGGTAAGTGTGCGCTCTCACACTTGGCAGTGAAGCCGCACACTACACTCCCTAAAAAAATTAGTTTCAAGTGCGCACAGCCACCGAGATGTGGTTAGGTTAGCTGAATGCGTCACTTGCTGGCGGGGTAAGTGTGCGCTCTCACACTTGGCAGTGAAACCGCACACTACACTCCCTAAAAAAATTGGTTTGAAGTGCGCACAGCCACCGAGATGTGGTTAGGTTAGCTGAATGCGTCACTTGCTGGCGGGGTAAGTGTGCGCTGTCACACTTGGCAGTGAAGCCGCACACTACACTCCCTAAAAAAATTAGTTTCAAGTGCGCACAGCCACCGAGATGTGGTTAGGTTAGCTGAATGCGTCACTTGCTGGCGGGGTAAGTGTGCGCTGTCACACTTGGCAGTGAAGCCGCACACTACACTCCCTAAAAAAATTGTTTCAAGTGCGCACAGCCACTGAGATGTGGTTAGGTTAGCTGAATGCGTCACTTGCTGGCGGGGTAAGTGTGCGCTCTCACACTTGGCAGTGAAACCGCACACTACACTCCCTAAAAAAATTGGTTTGAAGTGCGCACAGCCACCGAGATGTGGTTAGGTTAGCTGAATGCGTCACTTGCTGGCGGGGTAAGTGTGCGCTGTCACACTTGGCAGTGAAGCCGCACACTACACTCCCTAAAAAAATTAGTTTCAAGTGCGCACAGCCACCGAGATGTGGTTAGGTTAGCTGAATGCGTCACTTGCTGGCGGGGTAAGTGTGCGCTGTCACACTTGGCAGTGAAGCCGCACACTACACTCCCTAAGGTGGAGTACGTGCTAGCAGCAACGCACTGGTCTGCCACAGAAAAAATAACGCTCTATGGCTTATTAGGAACAAAAATCGATCTGGTGCAAAAACAAAAATGAAACAGCACCTCAGCTAAGCCTCTGACTGCAGCTGTTAGCAAAGCTGAGTGAGTAAGCTAAGCTATGAGGTCCGTCCTGTGTGCACTAAGGCTTCTCCTTCCTTCCCTCCCTGCCTGCCTGCCTACACAGCACTACTCCGTCCTCCTCCTAGCTCTCAGAAGAGCTTTTTGGGTTAATATAAGGAATCTTCCCTACACTGACAATCCCTGATCTGCTCCAGCATATATCTCTCTCTCCCTATACTAGGTCAGATCGTCTCAGGAATGTGCCCAAAATGGCGGGGACAAGCCTTATATACTGCCTTGCCTGTCATAGATGACATAGGCATGACGATGGACAGCAGCCAATCATAGTCCTGACACAACCAACTTTGCTATGCCATTACTGACTATGATTGGCTATCTTCACAAGTTTTCTGACCTAACACGCACGCTGTGCTGACTCGCAACATAACAGATTCTGTATTCCACAGTCCGAATCCCGAATACAGTATACAGGACTCGGATTCGTAGACTCGTAGGACTCGGAATCGTAGACTCGCTCAGACTCGCTGCTGACAGCGGGTATCTGTGACGAGTCAAGCTTATTGCCATTGAATTCCATTGGACTCGTCACTGTGCGAGTCCAAGCTGGGAGATTCGCCGAGTAACGAGTCCTGCGAGTACCTTCAGAATCGCCGAGTCCCGAGTCCTAGCGAGTAGACTCGCCCATCCCTAATTGCCAACTCATTCAGTTTCACCTGAAAATGTGGTTAGGCCTCTAACCCGTAATTGCCAAATCCTTAAATTTGCCCTAAAAATTATTTTCTTTGCCTCAAACCAGTGATTGCCAAATCAGTTTCCCATAAAAGGCTGTGTCTGGTCTCTAACCAGTGATTGTCAAATCCTTCAGTTTGTACTAAAAAGGCATTTTTTTTTACCTCAAAGCAGTGATTGTAATATCCTTCAGTTTCCCATAAAAAGCCTGTGTTTGGCCTCTAACCAGTGATTGCCAAATTCTTTATTTTGTACTAAAAAGACTTAGTTTGGCCTCATACAAGTGTTTTCCAAATCTGTGTGCATAAAACATGAGTGGGAAATCCTGAGGTAATGGTGGAAAAGGGAAGGGGAAACAGTTGTTGGAAAGGGGAGTAGACTTGATGTTCGAGGTGTAAGTGGGATAGGTGCTACTGCTAATGTGACTGAAAGCTGTACTGACCAAACATTGGCTTGTTGTATCTCAAGCGAAGCGACAACTTCTGTTACTGGACAGCTTACTCCAGTTTCTTCTTTTGCCAGCAGCAGAGTGATATGAGTTGTGGACGATGCCCATAAAGAGCTTTTGCTACAGTTCATGGCAAGCACTGCATCAAGTGGCCTGCACTCCTGTTCCTCCATTTCAACATCACAAACAGTACAGTCCTCTGATGTGGTGCCCCAATAATCCATGTGTCACCCTATGTCACAACTCTCCAACCTCACAACTGATTGTGGGGAAACACAAATTCTGCAGAGATGTTCACACATTCTATTCTTTTGGAGTTTGATCAGAGGATTTATGAAGAGAACGTCCTAGCAGAATCCAAACCTTTGTCACCTGGTGTTAACCCCGGGGGTAGTGGTGATGATGAGACTCAGATGCCTAAAAAATACCCGCACTGTACTTTAAATTCAGGGTAGGCATTGGAGGAGGGAGACTTTTATGGAAAACAGTTGGACAACAGAGAGGATTCACAGGTTCTGTAAGCACAGAGTAGCCAAGGATGTGGTGTGCGGCTCTGCAAGTATAGAAGAATGCGGCCGGGACCATAGGGGTGGGAGCGACATCTGCAGGGGAGCAGTGCTGCCCTTTAGTGGCACCCCTTCAGCTCAGATTGCCTCATACATGTGCCCCTTGGCTCGTGTAAGATATGAAGGGATGGGGCCCTGCTCCAAACAACCACACCTCCTGTGTCATGCTGGCTAGGCCCCCCTGATCCAATGGCCACACCCCCTGCAGTGAGGCTCGGACCCATGACTCCAGGAAGAGCGGTACCCTCCTAGTGACGGCCCTGTAGATAGCGACATAAAATATAAAATGGATATATGTTCTATTCATCAAAAAAGGAAGGGACACGTACATGAAAAACAGACATTATAATAAAGAAAAGTATATTAAAAAATTTACCCAAAAATGTCTATATTACTAAATTGATGAAGGTTGGCTGTATTGTATTTGAAAGACAGGGAAACAATAGGTTATGTTACAGTGCATGTTTTTTGTAAATTTTCATTAAGTGACTGAAAGATCATTCAATTTTCTTGTCTAGCTTTTTTTATTAGTAATGGACAAATCTGAATGGGTTCTGCTTTCATCTCACCCATAAAACTAAATAGATTTTTGCAAATTCTTCTTATTTTCCAAAGAAGTAATTTATTCCATCAGTAATGAAGTGGAGAACATACAACGCGTTTCGGCTTTACAGTAAGGATAAGTTAGGGAACCTGAGGAAGGCATATGCTTACTGTAAAGCCGAAACGCGTTGTATGTTCTCCACTACATTACTGATGGAATAAATTACTTCTTTGGAAAATAAGAAAAATTTGGATTGTGTCTTTCTGGAACTGGGAGCGCTCGTCTATACACTAGATAATCTCTTTCTGTGGACACACCTAACAGACTGGGAGCTCTGTCATTTCTGGGACGTAGCTGCAAACCAGGAGGCAAGCACACTAAAGAATGGATAAACCAAGTGACCACATATGGAATTGTTACAAAAGAAAGTAAAGACATCAAAAGGGTGAGCATAAAACCTATTATCTATCACTATACTTTATAATCTACACTTAGATTTCGCCCTCTCTTTCTATCTCCCCCACCACCCAGACCCCAGTGCCCAGAGGTTGGACTTCCTTGAATCACATTTTAAAAAAGACATCAACAAACTGAAGCAAGTTCATAGAAGTTACCAGAATGGTGACCGGTCTGCAAACCATGTCCTATGAGGTACAGTTACTGAATTTGATTCAAGGAAGTCCGACCTCTGGGCACTGGGGTCTGGGTGGTGGGGGAGATAGAAAGAGAGGGCGCAAATCTAAGTGTAGAAGAAGTGAAGAAGAATTTGCATTGTGTCTTTCTGGACCTGGGAGCGCTCGTCTATACACCAGATAATCTCTTTCTGTGAGTTACTGAATTTGGGAATGTGAAAAAGAAGTCTGAGAGGAGACATAACCACTGTCTACAAATATCTCAAGGGCTGTCACACTGTAGGGAGATCAGCTTTATTCACATTTGTACAAGGAAACACTAGAAACAATGGAATGAAACCGAATGGGAGGAGACACAGATTAGATTTCAGAGAAAAACGTTTTGACAGTGAGGGGGATCAATGAGTAAAACAGGCGCCCATGAGAGGTGGTGAGTTCTCTTCAAACAGAGGTTGGACAGACATCCATTTGGGTTGAATTAGTGAATCCTGCTTTGAGCAGGGGGTTGTACCAGAAGACCCTTCTATGATTCTATGACCTGTCAATGGTAAAATAAAGTACAACTATAATTTTAAAGAAAAAATAGAAAGCAAAACTATTGTTCCGCATAGTTAAGAAACAAGATGTATTTACAATAAATACTTAGGAAACTGTGCTAACAAGATCTAGAATTAAACGGAACATATGCTGCTTGTAATGGCACTTTCTAAATCAATGGAATTATCATTACAGAACATGTCGACAAATTAGGCAAAGACCGGCTGCATGTGGGAGAAATGCAATTTGGCTCCATAAAAAGAAAATTAAACAATAAAATATCAATGACATATGTAGTTAGCTAAAGGTTTTGAGGTTTAAATACCAATTTGTGAAAAATGTTCACAGCCCAATCAGAGCATACGTTTAAAATACCAACTTACAAGCAGCGTTGTCATCTATTATTTGGACCAGATGTTTGGAGACCTTGGCAATGCCCTTTACTTAAGTTGAAACCATAGCAGCCAGTTGTTAGACATTTATACATTGTAAGTTTAGTTCAGACCGAAGAATATATTTATAGCATGAAGACAGTATGCTGAATGTACAACAAATCAATTATCTTAGTACTCCTTACGTAATATGTTTATGCACTAAAATGCTATGGATTTCCAATCTTTCCTATTGCAAGCCGAAATCCAGAAAAGACGTCTTTCAAATATCCATTTCAGTTAGCAGTCAGGAAAAATGTTGTATCTCAAGCCACCAGCTTCAAATTGTAAATATTAAAAAGCACGATTCAAAAGACTGCTGTAATCCTTTCACCCATTTAAATTCCATTTATTTGTTTTTGAATTCTGTATAAGAGAGAGTAATGATGAGATTAAATATTCAAATGAGGTGAAAAATGCCAATCAAATTGTTTCATTTCTTAAAATTACACACCATGTAATTTCAAATGAACGAGAGTACTACATAAGCTTCCTCAGCGATAGTGCTGTTCCATCAGGGAAAAAAATATGTTAATGTGCTATGCGAAAGATAAATAACTTCATTCATTAATATCTTCATTCCCTTTGTAAGTAAATCAAGTATTCAAGCACTCTCCACTGACTGCTGATTTTTTCTTCAGTGTATTTTTAGATAGCTATCTGACAGTATCCTTCTGTATACACAGTATGTGCAAGTGGGAAGATTAGCCTTACAAATAGCAAAGGTAAATCTATAGCATAAAAGAAGCGCAATAAAAATTGCAGTATTTTTCATTTTACACATCCCCAAATTTAGATGAAGAAATTAGGGAAAAAAATTATTTAAAATAGGTTATCCATTCTGCAATCTGATGGGTCTCATGTGCATGTGCAGTGTACCCACCCTGGGTGGGCCATGATGGTGAATATTGGAAGTGGGGCAATGTTTGTGGGCCTGGAGCTGGGGGTGTAAGGCTATGTTTACACGGTGCATATTTTTGTGCTTTTTTTGCAGTTGCGCTTTTTTGCGTGTGCACGGGCAAAAAAGCGCAACTGCATTCACACAGTACGCTTTTATCTTCTCCTCAACCCATTTTATCATGTGGGCTATGGGAAAAGCGCAAAGAATTGACATGTCTATTCATTTTACGCACGCGCTTTTGCAGTGCGTAAAGAAGCACGCAAAAGCACAACATGTGAATGGATTTCAGCAAAACCCATAGGTTTGGCTGGACTGTGTATCCAGAATTGCATTTCACTGCTTTTATGCGTACATAAAAAAGCGCAGCAAAAATGCAGGAAAATGTAGTAGATATGCACCGTGTGAACGTAGCCTAACTGATCGCAGCAGGGTTGTTCGGCAGGTACTGGCAAATGGCTGTGGAATCAGCATGGGTACAGATGAAGACCTCAAAGAGCTGAAATCTCAATCTGTGCATGCGCCTCCTCTGCAGACATTTTCTTGAAGTCCATTCGGTAGAGGCAGCGCAGGCACAAATTGAGCTCTCGGCTCTCTGAGATGCCTCATATGCCTCTGCAGCCATTTACTGGAATTTGGAAGTATCAATGACCACCAAACACCACAACACCCCAGCTCCAGGTCCACAAGCATTGCCCCACTGCTGACATTTTCCTGCTCAACCGCCGCCGCAACCTCTGGGCAAGCAAGATTTGGATTATAAAACACTCTCCCCTTTTTCCCCCCAATTTAAATGAAAAATAGTGCATTTTATAATCCAAAAATATGGTATGTTCTGTCTCTCCAACTGTTAGAAGAATCATTACCACATTATCGCCTAAGATTAATACCTACAAATGTGAACAGATATTAAATGGGATACTTGGTGATGAAAACCGTATAGACAGGGTTAATGCACAGAATATACCTACATTTTCAACCACCTACAGTGTGGACTATAATAACATTGTCGCACTGATGCATATGTTTTGCCCATTTTCTACCAGGATCCAGTTCTGGGTAAAATCTTGAAAAAAGGGTATCATTGTGTTCCAGGTGTGCCAGGACTTTAGAAAATACTTTATCCCCAAGTCATTTTGTCAGTGCAGAAAGGAGACCTACATGGCTGACACAAAAAAAGTGTTATAAGTGTGGGGGAAGGAGGTGCACCTTGTGCAGGCATATGGAGAGAACAAATGAATGTTGTAATAATGTGGCAAACAAAAAATATTTGACTAAAGCATTTGTTAATTGCAACACCTCTCCTGTTGTCTACATGGTGACATGTGTGGTATGCAATAAGTTCTATATAGGGTGTACTGTGTGAGACCCCTTAAAAGAAGAATTGGGGAGCATATTACGGCTGCCAAGCCTGACAGTACTGTCAATCGATGGGGATTGTCGGGAATTTCCAAACATTTTCAGGAGAATCCTAATGGAGATGTAAGTTCCCTTAGGGTGAAAGGCATAGAGAGAGTCGGGAAGCTGGCCCAAGGGGAGGGACTAGGGGCACACTTTGAGGTGTCGCGAGGCTTACTGGATAATAGAGTTGGGAGCCAGATTCCCTACAGGGCTAAACTATCGCAGCGACATTAGTTATTTTTATTAATAGTGGGTGGCATTTGAGCTTATATGTAGGTTGGTGTGGTTTCCTTTTTTTCGAGTTGTTTGGGTTACTTTATCTAGTTTTCCTATTAGATTGGACTCTAGTTGAGAGTAGCAATATTGGTGATGGATGTAAAAATTTACTCCACCCCGAAAACCGCATATGCCTTTTTACTGTGGTATCAAATTGTTAGGTGTTTTGCATTGTGAGTATTTAGGTAGGATAAACCAATATGGAGATGTTGCGGAGTGCAGCTTCTCATTCTCAATCTCTCCTTGCTTTATACCGCATTTCCTCTTTCTTATCTTCTTGCTTGAAACTGCAGCTTCTCTTTCTTTTCTCCATACTTTACCCTGCAGCTTATTATTCTATCCACTTTGCTTTATACTGCAGCTTCTTACTTTTTACTTTTTTAAATCCTCCTTGCTTTATACTGCATTTCTTCTCTGTTTTCTAATTACTTTACACTGCAGCTTCTTTTTCTTTTCTTCTTACTTTATACTGCAGCTTCTCTTCTTTTTCTCCATACTTTACACTGCAGCTTCTCATTCTTTCTTCTTTACTTTACACTGCAGCTTCTCATTCTCTCCTACTTGCTTTATACTGCAGTTTCTTTCTACTCCTTTACTGTTCTTTTTTTCCCGTTCTTGCTTTATACTGCATTTCTTTTCTCTTTTTTCCTTTCTTGACACTGTAGCTTCTCTTTCTTTTCTCCATACCTTACACTGCAGGTTATCATTCTCCCCACTTTGCTTTATACTGCAGTTTCTTTCTACTCCTTTACTGTTCTTTTTTTCCCCCTTCTTGCTTTATACTGCATTTCTTTTCTCTTTTTTCCTTTCTTGACACTTCTCTTTCTTTTCTCCATACCTTACACTGCAGGTTATCATTCTCCCCACTTTGCTTATACTGCAGCCTCTTATTCCCCCCACACACACACTTTTTTTTCTCCTCCGTGCTTTATACTGAATTTCCTCTCTCTTTTCTTATTACTTTACACTGCAGTTTCTCTTTCTTTTCTCCTTACTTTAAACTGCAGCTTCTCCCCCCCCCCCCTTTTTTTCTTTTCTTCTTGCTTTACGCTGCAGCTCTTCTCTCCTTCCTGCTTTGCACTATTCCATATTTCCATCATCCTTTAAAAATATGTAAAGCTGTTGTACTGAGAAAGTGGAAATTTCTTTTACAAACTTCTTTTTGTGTAAGTAAGGAGGTGACGGTCTATGTAGGCATCATTATTTTTGGTAGGCTGTCTCCCATTTGAATTTGTAATGAATTTTAACCAACTACCCATCTTTTTGGGCTTTAGAAATGGTATATAATATTTCATGTCATCCCATTCATTCATCTGATGAGATTGTGCTGTGATTCACCCATCTTTCTGTGCTATATAAATGGTATACCATCATTTTCATCTTACTTAGAATGTTCAGGAATGTTGTAATAAGGTCATCTGTCTTTAAGGTTTTATAGCCCATTCTGGCCTGCAACCCTGTTTATGTATCTGGCTTTGCATGTTCCATGCTGTCTTAAGTTAGTGTGATTGATTAACGAGTTAAATTGACCCTGATCTAAGCACAAGCTCCCCTATACATTTAGACATAGCCTAGGGGAAGCATATGATGCAGGGGTCAGCATGTGATGTGCAGATTTAAATAAGTGCAGACATGCAATATGTAGCTATACCGGGCAGTTAAACGGAGCAGGAAACGGGTAAGTCATGCCAGACAAACAAACAGACACATATCTTGTTCACTTGTGCTACAAAATGTGTTCACTATTTGTATTTGCATCATTTTGGTGCTAGCTGCTTCTATGCCTCATATCTACTGCTTTTTCACACACTCCGTTCACTCCATCCATATCAGTCCCTCTCTGCTCCCCACTCTTAGGGTAGGGTCACATTTCTGTTTTTTTTTTAAAAAACCTGATCCGATTTTGAGCTTTTAAAAAGCTCAAACCTGATCAGGAAACGCTCCTCATAGGAGCCTATTATAAAAACCGAATTGCTTCACAAGCAATCCGGTTACTGTCTCCGGCTCTGCACCCTACGGGAAAAATCATGCAGGCTGCAGTTTTCGGAGCGGTATGCCCACCCCCCCTAGAGACCTATCACCCACTCAGGTGGCCATATAATGATTTAATCTCTTATGTACAGCAGCCAGCTCCTGTCAGCTGCTGTACATTTTTATGAATGAAGCCGGCGACTTAACTGACAGCAGCGCGCATACTATAGCTATTGTAGGTATAGTATGTGCTCTGTCCGAGGTTCTGAAGGCTTATACAGTAAGATCTATGGGCAGCACTGCACATCCAGAGCAATCCAGTTACTAGATTGCGGCTTCAGCAATCCGATTCCTGGATTGCTGCTTGTCTGAAGCCAATTGCGTTCACCGCATCCGGATCTGGATGTGGTGAACGCAATTTGATTTTTAAGTGTGACCCTAGCCTTACATACTACTCTCATTCTCTTATTAGAATATTAATAAACCCAGATTTATCGACACCCTCCATATAACATAAGAGACGGCTTCACAAATCCCTTAACCATCTACTCACTCTCTTTATTCTTCTGCTCCTAGTTGCAGGGGATATTGAAACAAATCTAGGCCCTTCTTATAATAGTAAACTTAACTACTTCCCTACTACTCTCAGAAAATTTAATTAATATCCCTTGCATGCCATCTGTCTGCTTAAACTGTGCCCTTTGGAACCCTCGCTTTGCATGCAACAAACTCTCCTGCATCCACAACTTTTTCCTTTCACACATTAACCTCATTGCTCTTAGGGTACCTTTACATGCCACAATATCTGCTGGCGATATGAGGTGATCTAACGTGCGCATGCAGGTTTTTCATGGTCGCCTCAGAGCGTCTATGGTGGCATTACACGCCGCAATATCGCCCTCAACCTAAGGCAATGTGTCGCCCCAGAAATCACCTCACCCACAGCGGAACCATTCCGGTTGACTTCCCTCACCGCTTCACACGTCGCAATCCCCAAAGCAATGTGGGCGTACATGTTCAGCATGGCAAGAACATAGGCGTGCCAGACTGGTTTACCCCGCGCCCCAAACACGCTCATTGGACAATGCAATAGCGTTATGATTGGTCAGCCTGCTCTGGAAGGCTGGCTAATACATGACACCATTGTCTATCCGAGTTTGCGATGAATACATGCTCGTGTCGTCGATAGTGGCTGCTGCAACACACTTTTGAGGCGCAAAAGCATCACACAGGAACAGTTTTGTGCAGGACAGTGGCTTACACTACACAATGGCTATGTGTGCGTCTGTAGCTGATGGCGGGAACATACAAACCACACTATGCACATAAGTGCCTGCATTGGTCCATGCCATGGCACAGCCGCCATGGCTGAACTGAACTATGTGTGTGTACACATGTTTGTGTGTGTGTACTAGACTGTACCTACATCCCCCACAAACACCATTGCTTTCTCCATGTGTATGGACACGTTCCCATGTGGCCAAACACATCATAATGGATATGTACACACAGTCACGGTATACAGTGTGGCCCAAAGGGCTGGACCTGTGTACTGGACATTAGCAGACAATGCTGCACGGACTCATTAATACCATTTTACGGAACACATACAGTACCTCTGTGCACAGCATAAAGCTATGTGCAACTGCCTTGGATTCCAAAGTAACGACAGACACATGTGCTTAGTTTTTTTTTTTTTTTTAGTTTGTCTTTTTGTGCACACAAAAATTATGTAGAACAACACATACAAAAAATAAAAAACACAAGTGTCAACATCACACAAATAAATTCAACATGATGAGAAATAATGGGCAAAACCAAACATTTTACAGTGCAGAACCCAAAAAAAACTAACTAACTAACTAACTAACTAATGTTTCTACACCCAAACACAAGCAGAATCCTCATGGTGCAGCCACCCTGGTGACTCCAACCTCCTCATCAAGTTGCTGCCTCACAACACCAGCCACCATACACCTGCTGGTGCTGCAAGGCCACTACCCCACGGCCATTAAAGTAGGAGCAGTATGCGTCTCTGCTGCTCCTGGCATCCTGCTGACTCAGAACGTGGCTCAGTGGCTGGAGTGGCGCCACACCATGGTCGGAAGCACGCCAATCCCCGGGACCGACCTCCCATGTTGTGGGGTCCACAGAATGCACATAACTTGCCGGCGTGTATGATGACCAATCCCTATGACGCAGGACGTTATGCAGCACTACCACATCAATAGATTCCACTTTCATATTCAAACGCGTATGAAACACGTGGAATGTATTGGCCATGATCCCAAACACATTTTCAACCACACGGCGGGCTCGGCATAGCCAGTAATTGAAAATGCGCTGCTCAGAAGTAAGCATCCTCTTGGGATATGGCCATAGTAGATGAGCCTGAAGTGGGAAGGCTTCATCTCCCACAAACGCAAAGTTGAGATGATGGGTTGTCTCATCATTTGAGGGCAAGTTTAGACCACCTCTCCTTAGGTCTTGGGCTAAGGAGCAGTGTGCAACCATACCCCCATCAGAAACACACCCGTTCATTCCAATGTCCACGTAGAGGAAGTCATAGTGAGTGTCCACCAAGGCCATGAGGACCACACTAAAATATCCTTTGTAATTATAATTCAAGGACCCCGAGTTTGGGGGTTTAGTGATCATCATGTGCTTACCATCCAATGCACCTCCGCAGTTAGGAAATTGCCAGTGGTCCTCAAACCCTCTGGCAACATCCATCCATTCAGCGGGGGTTGTTGGGAACTGTATGTAGGATGGCAACAGACTACTCCAGATGGCTTCACATGTTTCGGGGATCAGGCGGCTCAGCAGGGACAGTGACACACGTGAAGTGTATTGCAGGTCTGTCCTTGAACGACCTGTTGCCAGGAACCGCAAAGTTACAGCCAAACGCTCCTCAGGTGGCACAGCTAGACGCATCAAAGTGTCCTGTCGGGCTATCAATGATCAATGGCTTTATGCGTTCCAACAGGAATGTGAAAGAGTCCTCGGACATACAGAGATAGTTCTTGAAATCATGCGGACTCCGATCCTCCAGCTCACGGACCGGCCGCATGTGGCTCCGGGTCTCCCGTTGCAGAAGCCAATCCCGAGCCCACACACGCCGTGGTCTGCGAGCCCGCAAACTCTCATATCTATCCTTCAGCCACAATTCCTCTTCCACCAAGGCAAGAACCACGATAGCATCTCCATCAGGGTCCATGATCATCTCATGTACCAACCCTTGCAAATGTGAGGAAAATAAACATCACTACAAGAACGCTTGATCACACATCCCCAATACCTACCATCTCCTTCCCTATACATCTCCTAGGCACTATACAACATCCTACCCAAGTGTGCTGATATGTCCACCCACATACATATATAGCACCATTGAATGGCCAAACACAACATTGCACTGCCCGACAACCAAACCTGGTCACACTACACCCCTGGCCCTCCTCAACAAATACATCTCCATCGTCAAAATGGACACATCATGAGCATGCCCCTATATACCTGCCCATAATGTTCGGGTATGACCACAAGGCATGGCAAAATAGTTAGATCACATTTATCAAATCATGGTTGTTACCAGCTCTATACAATTACATTATACAGCCTTTGTGTGTTATTGACAAAATATCAGGCCACGCAACAGACTATTGATTACTCACCATGTCCAAGAGACATCCCTGAGGTGTTGAGAACACCGGATCTTCAGAGGCAGACATTTGCAGAAGCCACATGGCCCACTCCAGATCTCAGTATGGCCAGAATAGTCCCATTGTGTGTGGTAAACGACAGTACTATGTGGCCACAATTCAGATGATCAACGCAACTAAAGACACACGCATCCTTCAAACCTGATCCTGTATCGCAAAGGCAAAATGGCTTGTCAATGAGGAGTGTATTTAGGGTGACAAAACACTCATGCATCCATTTGCCAGTACACAATTGAGCTAACAAACACACCATCATTAATAACTACATACCCCACCACTTGGGCATCAGCTACACTGCATAATAACGATCCGTAATGCTAAGCTGCTTTAAAGGGATCCTGTCACCCCCAAAACACCTTTAAACCTATTAAAACCTGTCCCTAGAGCATATTAACACTTTCCCTACACTCCTTTTAGCTCCTATATGCACACAATCAAAGTGTATAAAAACGTTTTATAAGTACCTCATTACTGATGATAATGAGTGACTATGCTATTCATAGTCACTCATCCAGGCTGCCCCTCTTCATACTATCACGCCTCAATAGGCGAGATCTTCATGATAGATTCAAATTGCAGCCTCCCTGCACGCCTTCCTGCTGTGTCCTGTGTCTGCCGGGCTTCAGCGTGGGGCTGTATGACGCGATCCGCGTCTTTTCCGGCGCCGGGTGACGTTTTTACATCCGCGCCGCTGTTAGCTTCAAGTCCCGCACTGCGCATGCGCATGCGCATGCGCAGTGCGCATTTTGAAGCTGACAGCGCGGCATGGCTGTAGTATGTCACCCGGCGCCGGAAATGACGCGGATCGCGTCATACAGCCCCACGCTGAAGCCCGGCAGACACAGGACACAGCGGGGAGGCGCGCATAGAGGCTGCAATTTGAATCTATCATGAAGATCACGCCTATTGAGGCGTGATAGTATGAAGAGGGGCAGCCTGGATGAGTGACTATGAATAGCATAGTCACTCATTATCATCAGTAATGAGGTACTTATAAAACGTTTTTATACACTTTGATTATGTGCATATAGGACCTAAAAGGAGTGTAGGGAAAGTGTTAATATGCTCTAGGGACAGGTTTTAATAGGTTTAAAGGTGTTTTGGGGGTGACAGGATCCCTTTAAACGCAACACAGCCATATCACAGTTCATGTGTGCACATCAGTACTTACTTAATGACTCTGGGCAGCAAGTGTGGCCTACCTTGGTCGTGAGCGATTTTTATATGGTAACCAACCAATCAGACATCAGCGGCGTCTTGTAATCGACGTAGCCGCCTGGGCGCATGCAGGTGCGACCAATGATTATGCACCAGTGCAGTTTTTTGATTGGTCATGTTGTGTTTAAATATGGACGTGCTGGGGCGCCACCCATGCTCCTACTTCAATGGGCATTGTGCTAGTAGCGTTTCATCACAAAAATTCTGTTGGACAGACGGCAAGTGGGGGGGACATGCTATTGTGCACTCCTGTACGTTAGTTTCTGTGTGCTGCAGACCCATATGTTGCCAGAGGTTTGGGCACCTTATGTACAGCTTCATGTAGCGTCCTGTAGAAGTGTATTTTGCGACGGCTACACATTGTAACTACCCTCCATGTCCTGTAGCACACATAATGTTCCTGGAGATCATTGGCAGGACAATGTTTACTACAGCACTATGATTAGACATAAATATGTGTTCATCTCATGAGTGTGTGTTAATTTTGGTGGTAAGCCCATGTGTGCCATTTGTCAATTACAGACCGTGGCATTTCTCCCAGCACTGGGCAAAAATACATATAGCCCCTGCCATGTCCTGCATGCCCCATGTATGTCCACATTTAAATGCCACTACTGATTCTGCATACCCAAGCTGACTAGCACAACACATGCAATTTGTAGTGCTGGACAAGGGTTGGCCATACAGAGTAGGGTGTAACCTGAGATGGCCATGTATGTGTTTGCATGACACAATTATATGTTTTATTTGCAGATGGTTGGGGGTCATGATTTTGTGCAGCAGCTCATACCAGGACAAGGCAGTGAGGGCTGTGGCCTACAGGCACCTGATGGAGCTGGCCAACCGGCTCGACCCCAGTAAGATTTGAACGGCACCCCTGGTTGCGGAGGAAATCAAGCGCCTGCGCACCGTGTTCACCAAGGCCCACAAGAAATGGATGGATGCACGGTCCGAGGCTGGAGCTGAGGAGGTCCCTGAGCCACGTCTGTGGTACTATGACCTCCTCACCTTCACTCTGGACCAGGAGGGGCCTCGGGGAACATGGGGCAGTAGGCACCGGCGGCAACATGCTTTGGCCACAGCCCAAGACCCTGCCCCATCACAGGAGGTGCGTAATTGTGTTTGTGTGATCTATGTACACAGCTGGTTGGTAGCATTGATGTGGGGTTTGCAGCACTTGTAGAAGGCACCATTGTGGGTTTCTTGCACAAATCTGTGTGCTTTTCTATGTGTTTTCTCGTTGCTGTTGCCACAGATTGTGCTGTGTTATGTGTGGTCACTTGCCATATCAATGTGGAGCGTAAGGTGAGTGCACTGGTCTACTTCTTTGTCCATGTCTTTTCCAAGCCCTGCTACTGTGCCTTTTGGTGTTAGCCATGGTCAGATAGGCTCAATGTTGTGGTGGGTGTTTGGTTGTGGTAATTGCTGTAATGACATAGCAACATGTGGCTGATGTATTTTTTTCTTCTGTTTCATTTACTGGCCCCTCGGGAGCCTGGCTCCAGTGACGAGGACCCACCTGCTGGCGAAGCTTTCCCATCAACATCTGCGGGAGAGCCGGTGCCTGAGACCAGTGGTGGGGGGCCGGGCCCAGGGCCCAGCTCTGGCATACGTCGAAGACGCACACCTGCCCCACAGAACACGGAGCTGGGTACCTGGGCAAAACAGGTCCTCTTAGACCGGGAGAGGACCCCCGGCTCTGGAATCGGGCAAGTCGCCAGCGAGATGCTGGGCTGCATGGAGCCAGAGGAACGTGACTTCGACGAGAGGGCCATATTTCGGGTCCTGGAGGCAGGCGTAGATGGGTCCCTGCAGTGGGGGGCCTCTTGGTTATTCCTAAGGAAAACCACCCTCGGGCCCATTGCGCCCCAAAGACGCATGGTGAGGAGTCGGCAAAATCCTGATCCTCCACCTACCCCACGAAGACAGCCCTGCCGAGCTGGATCCTCCACCAGTAGGTGGGTTTAAGAGGATGGGGGGAGGAGCCATTGTCTGAGCCAGCAGAGGAAGAGGAAGACCAAGGACGCTACTAGGCAATGCACTATATAGGCTTATGGTCTTGTTATTGATGCATGTATTGGCATAAAAATTATTTTGTCTAATATTTTTGGGTGAAAAAATAAACCTAAATACGATTTCCCAGACCTACTTCCACATCTGTGTCACGTTCACCAGTATGTTTGTGTCTGTGTGTTTGGTACTGTGGGTGTCAGATAATAGAAATTGATGTAATATAGGGGTGCATGGCGGTTGAAATGGTACAGTATGCTCACATGTTTGACATGTCACACCGCATACCTCTTGAAACTCCGTAGCCCAGTGTGGTTGGGAAAATGTAACCTCCCAAACGTGACCCTGTGTGTGTTGTAACAAGGGATGACACAGGATTTAGCTATTCAAATCTTTAATAAAGGTTTTACTTATTTTTCCAGATTTCCAAAACCCCCAAAGAGGCTTTGTCAGTTTAGGAGTAGCGAATACACACTACCCACTTGCCCAATGTGGGAAACTATAAGAAAAGAGGCCAACATGGCCTAACAAATAAGGGTGCCAACATGGCAAAAGGTTTAAAAAACGTGTCCAACATGGACATACAAAAACCAAAGGGCAAATGCCAACATTATTGGGGGGGGAAATTGGGGAGTAGGACCAATGGTGGGCTGGTCTGCCTGGATGGCCATTTTCTTTTCCCGCAAGCGGGCCAGGTGCTGCTGGGCATCATTGTGGGCCTGCAGCATGTCTGCAACTGTTGGAAGGCTTGTATTGGAAAAAAACAACATTACTCAGGGATATGTGTAGGTGTGGGTGGGTGTTTGACATAATTAGTGTGTTGTTCACTTACGTGGCAGAGACCCAGCCATGGTTCCATGTTGTGGAGCTGGGATAAGCTCAAATCACAACCACCACCACCAGATCTTGCACCTTCAGTATTAAGGGACAAAACAAAACATCATGAGTGACATAGTGATGTCAGGGCAAAAAAACAAGATGTATATGTGAAACTTTATAGGCCATTGACAAGACTTACCACCAATAACACCCACTGCAGGTTGCAGGTGATGTTGTGGCCCACGGGAGGTGGAGATGCAGTGGGTGGGGGTGTTGCCGGGGGCTGGGTTGATCACCCAAGGCCATGGCCTTTGTGATGCCTCCCTGGAGGGGGATGGTATGGTCCCAGGGGGGTGTGGACTCCCAGGTCCCTCGTGGAATGGGGATGGTGGTCTCCCAGAGGTGGGGGGACTTTGTTGCCCCACAAGGTCTGGTGATGGAGGTGTCCCCGGGGGTGCGGGAGATGATGGGTCCACAAGGTCTGGGGATGGTGGTGTCCCGAGGGTGCGCGAGTTGATGGGTCCGCGCTGCGCGATGATGGTGGTCTTGCAAGGGGAGCCGGGCTTCCTGGCCCTGCAATTACAGGTGATGGTGGGGTCCTAGGTGGTGTTGGAGCCCATTGCACCTCTTCTGTGGGGGAGTCTTCATCATCTGTAATTGAAATATTGCCAAGACACAGATTAGAACTACACAACATACAGCAAACACGTACTGTTTGTGTATCCATGTAATGACGGCATCAAGGCTAGGCGTAAAGTATTTTGTCTACACCAACACTATGGTTAGGGGCCACTCTGTTTTTGAGAAAAAAAACAACACCAGTCACCACATATTTTTGTTGAGAAACACCCTTGCCTTACCAGAGGAAGGATTATGCCTCAAAACACAACAGCAGACAGTAAGCATTTGGTGGTGCCACCATGGGGTCACAAACATAGCACTCAGCTTGTAGTCCCTTTGCCCAATTGTGATGAATGTGTTGTGCAATGCTATGTGTCAGACTGTGCACATATGTGCAGCCAGGTGTGATGTGGCCCTTCTAAAGTGCATGAATATGTTGACCACTACTTTGGTGCCATTACACAGCTATGTTGGGCAACACACAGGTCAATCCACACTCTAGGCTTTGCCAGTCCAAACACATATGGCTGTATTCAGCACCTTAATGTAGCAGTGTGAACACCATGCATATGCACATTGGTGACAGGTCCACCTGCTGCTTAATGTCACACTATGTGCCAT
Organism: Allobates femoralis; assembly: GCA_033576535.1. Classification (NCBI taxonomy): domain Eukaryota; kingdom Metazoa; phylum Chordata; class Amphibia; order Anura; family Aromobatidae; genus Allobates; species Allobates femoralis. The sequence continues at coordinate 259,351,225 of JARQOC010000004.1, forward strand.
ATTCCCCCACTTTCAACCCACCATCTCTAGATGTACACGCCCACCACGCAAGCTCCCCTGCTCCCACCTCCTAACCCTCTCCCTGCTCCTCCTACTCTCTGGCGACATCTCCACCAATCCTGGCCCACCCCACCTCACCACCTCACTCCCCTCCATCCCACTCCGACGACCCATCACCAACCCTCATAACCCGCTTAACCTCCGACCCATTCCCCCACCCCTGCCTCCCCTGTCCCCTTACCCGGCGCACTCTGGAACGCCCGCTCGGTCCGTAACAAACTCACACTTATCCACGACCTCTTCATCTCCAAAAAACTCTCCTTCCTCGGCCTCACAGAGACCTGGCTTACCCCCTCTGACACAACCTCCCTGGCTGCCCTCTCCTACGGTGGATTCAGCTCTCCCACACTCCCCGCCCCACCAACACCCATGGCGGAGGTGTTGGCCTACTTCTGGCCAATGACTGCTCCTTCTCCCCACTTACACCCCCCCTCCCCTCCTTCGAGGCACACGCTGTTTGCATATACTCCCCTGCAACCTCCAACTGGCCGTTGTCTACCGCTCCCCTGGATCCCCCTCTACCTTCTTTGACCACTTCACCACCTGGCTTCTCCACCTCCTCTCCTCCGACATCCCCACCATCGTCACAGGTGACTTCAACATCCCCATCGACACCCCCAAAGCCGCTGCCTCCAGACTCCTATCCCTCACCTCCTCCTTCAGCCTCTCCCAATGGATCTCCTCTGCCACCCACACTGGTGGCCACACACTTGACCTAGTCTTCACCCGCCTCTGCTCCCTCACCGACCTCACATACTCAACCCTCACCCACTCCGACCACAACTTACTGACATTCTCATCCCTTCCCCCCCTATCATGCTCCCCCCTCTCCGGACACTCCTCCACCCCCGCAGAAACCTTAAGCTCATAGACTTCGATTCACTCTCAGAATCCCTCCTCCCCTCTCCTACTTGGCCTCTTCTCAAGACGCTGACTCTGCCGCCTCCCTCTACAACTCCACTCTCACCACAGCCCTTGACCAGGCCGCTCCACTCATATTTCACACAACACCAGTACAACGACAACCCTGGCTCACGACCCTCACCAATAAACTCAGACGGATGACAAGGGCAGCTGAGCGGAAATGGAAGAAATCCCACTCCGCAGAGCACTTCGCCCTATACAAACATTCCCTCAATACCTTCAAGACTGCCCTTGACCCCGCAAAACAAGCCTACTTCTCCTCCTTAATTACCGCCCTCTCTCACAACCCCAAACAACTCTTTAAAACCTTCAACTCTTTACTTCGTCCCCCTGCACCTCCTCCCTCACCCCTCATCTCCGCCGAAGACTACGCCACCTTCTTCAAAGGCAAAATTGACAAACTCAGACACAGCTTCGACCCTCACTCCCCCCCCCTATCCCCCCTCCAGCCCATCCCCCCTCACCCAAATTCAGTTTTCTCCCCCATGACAGAGGGCCACCTCTCCTCCCTCCTAGCACGGTCACACCTCACCACATGCGCCCTTGATCCACTCCCCTCCTACCTCATCCCTAACCTCACCTCAGTCCTCATCCCTGCTCTAACACACCTCTTCAACATTTCACTCAAATCTGGCACATTCCCCTCACCCTTCAAACACGCCCTAATCACGCCCATCCTAAAAAAAACCATCCCTTGACCCTACAACAGTCTCCAACTATCGCCCCATATCTCTCCTCCCGTTTGCCTCAAAACTTCTTAAACAACACGTGTACTCCGAACTGTCCTCCCACCTCTCTTCCTGTACTCTTTGATCGCCTTCAATCCAGCTTCCGACCTCACCACTCCACCGAAACAGCCCTAACCAAAGTCACTAACGACCTTCTGATCGCCAAGAGCAAACGACACTATTCTGTCCTCATCCTTCTCGACCTCTCTGCTGCCTTCGACACTGTTGACCACTCCCTCCTACTCCAAATTCTTGAGTCTCTTGGCATTACTGACCTTGCCCTCTCATGGATCTCCTCCTACCTAACGGACAGGACATTCAGCGTCAACCACTCCCACACCACCTCCTCGCCCCACCCCCTCTCTGTAGGTGTCCCCCAAGGCTCGGTCCTGGGACCATTACTCTTCTCCTTTTACAACCTCGGCCTAGGCAAACTCATCGAGTCACATGGACTCCAATACCACCTCTACGCCGACGACACCCAACTCTATCTGTCTGGCCCTGATATTTCCTCCCTTATATCCAAAATTCCTCCCTGCCTATCCGCCATCGCATCCTTCTTTTCTACCCGCTTCCTAAAACTCAACATGGACAAGACCGAGTTCATCGTCTTTCCCCCGAACAACCCCGCCCCGCTTCCTGACCTATCAATCACCTTCAATGACTGCACACTCTCACCTCTCCCCCACACCAAGTGCCTCTGGGTAATCCTCGACTCCTCCCTCTCTTTCAAGCCCCACATCCAAGCCCTCGCCACCGCCTGTCGACTCCAACTAAAAAACATTGCCCGTATCCGTTCCTTCATTGACCACAACACGGCCAAGATACTTGTCCACGCCCTCATCATCTCCCGCCTAGACTACTGTAACCTCCTGTTCACCGGCCTCCCTGCCTCCTCCCTCGCACCTCTCCGCGTCATCCTCAACTCTGCTGCCCGACTCATCCACCTATCTCCCCGTTACTCCTCCGCCTCTCCTCTCCGCCGAGCCCTCCACTGGCTCCCCATCCCCCAGCTATCTCACTTCAAATCCCTAACCCTGAAATACAAGGCCATACACAACCTGTCCCCTTCCTACATCTCCGACCTAGTCTCCCGCTACCTCCCCTCACGCAAACTGCGCTTCTCTCAGGAACTCCTTCTCTCAACCCCCACAACCGTACACAAGACTTCTTTCGTGCTTCTGCCAGACACTGGAACTCCCTCCCCCACCACATCAGACACTCCCCGACCCTGGGAACCTTCAAGAAAAACCTGAAGACCCACCTCTTCCTACAAGCCTACAACACACACTGAGACCCTATCCACTGTACCATCTCACCTCTCCCCCTCCTACTGTCTCCCTCCCCACCCCCTCTAGACTGTGAGCCCTCGCGGACAGGATCCCCTACCCTATTGTACCCGTATGATTAATTGTGGATTTGTCGTCGTTTGTCTTCGTTTGTGGTCGTCTTTGACCACTTGTCTTTGTCCACCCTCGAAAATGTAAAGCGCCATGTATCCTAATAGCGTTATATAAATACCTAATAATAATAAATAATGGCCCAATAACACAAGATGTTTGTCTGGTGTTTGGAGTAGGAAGCTTGCCATGTGTGTGTTTGGCATTGCCACATACTCACCATGCAGCCTGGCAATCCGGGCACGAATGTCGACAATGCGCCCTGGGGACTTGTGCTTCAGGTCTGCGATCTTCTTCTGGATCTGCGTGTGGGTCCTCTCCACTCCCAGTTTCTGGAGCAGGGCCTGCTGGATCCTCCTCAGTATGCTGCGCTTGCGCAGCCGTGGGTGCCAGTGACGCTGGTGACACCAGTAGTCATGGCGGTCACACAGGTCTATCAGAACCATTAGCTCTGCCAGACCCCATGTGGCAGCGTGCTGTGCGGCAGCCATGACTGTTCTCCTATGTGCAGGGGAGGGGCAGGAACCTGGCAGGCAGGGAGTAACGAAAAGAAACGTGATGATGTCACCACACACACTGGCGCCGCAAAATAAAGTTAAGGACGCTAACAAGGTAACCGTCCGCGTAGTGGGAGCAGTGTAATGTACCCATCAGCGTCACCAAATTCACAGCTGATTGCAGTTTGTTGCCCATGGCACCCTTGTGCGATGTGTAGGCCAATATCTGAGCTGTCATGTGTGGCAGTATAGTCGACACAGTGCAACTTCCAATACATGCGGCCAACATAACTTGCGCTATTCAATGCGCTCGTAATTGGACAGATTTAGTGGATGGTTGTGTAAGTGAAGATGTGTGTGGTGCTAAAGTGACAGCTTTTCAAATATGGCGCACTGTGAACTGACAGCCAATGGGAACACAGTAGCCACCACCAATCATCGCAGACAGGGTACTGACTCCAGCACACTGTGGCACGCCTACGGGAAATCAATAGGCGACGCAGATTTCATCACTATCGCCCTGTCACACACCAAAAGCTGGGAATATTGCCTTCATGATTGCCTCTGATTTTGGAGCAGTGCTCTGAAATCAGGAACGAGGCGACGGGCGATTTATCGACGCCAAATTCCCCTATTACACGCCGCAACTGGGAGGCAATTTGACGGCGATAGTTTCAGGGCGACATATCGCTGTCAGGATTCCCAGCAGGTATTGCGGCGTGTAAAGGTACCCTAACAGAGACCTGGATTCAGCAGTCAGACACTATCGCTGCTGCTCTTTCATATGGTGGCCTCAAATCTTCTCATACCCCTAGACCTGAGAACAGACCAAGTGGAGGTGTTAGTCTTCTACAGTCAGCAAATTGTGCTTTTCAGGCTATCCCATCTGTCCCCTCACTTATCGTCCCTTCTTTTGAGGTCAACACTGTAAGACTCTATAGGCCCTTCTACCTGCGTGTAGCAGTGGTTTACCGACCTCCAGGCGCCCCACGTCAATTTCTTGATCACTTTGCCACCTGGCTTCCATACTTTCTAGCCTGTAATCTTCCCACTCTCATCATGGGGGACTTTAACATTCAAATTGACAACCCCATCTCCACATCTGCTTCTCATCTTTTAACTCAGCCTCTTTCGGTCTTTCACAACCTTGTAACTCTGCCACACATGAAGATGGGAATACATTGGACCTGATCTTCTCCAGTCTGCTCAGTACATGATTTTACAAATTCCTCTCTTCCATTCTCTGACCACAACCTTCTTTCATTCTCAGTCAAGTATTGTCAACCATTCAAGGACACCTCCAACTTGTTCACCTATAGGAATATACATGCCATTAACACTCAGAAACTTATAAAGAATTAACAGTCTTCACTCGCCCCAATCTCCTCCCTCTCTTGTCCTGACTCTCCTCTAAAACTCTATAATGAAACACTGCAAAGTGTCCTGAATGAAGCTGCACCTCCTACACTTAGAACAACTCGGCACAGGTGCGTAGAACATATCTGGAGGAAATCTAATCTGGCCCAAGATTTCATCCATTGTAAGTTTATGCTGAAAACATACAACACCACCCTTCACCTCTCCAAACAAGCTTATTTCAACACCCTCATCACTTCACTAGACAACAATCCTAAAAGACTCTTCAACACTTTCCATTCCCTCCTCAGTCTAAGAGTACAGGTCCCAACCACCAGCCTCAGCGCTGACGATCTGGCCAACTATTTTAAGGACAAAATTGACCATATACGACAGAAAATTTCCTTACAGCCTCAGAACATCATGCATTTTCTTTCCTCCTGCACTTCATCCAACTCACTTTTGGTCTTTGATCCGGTCACAGAGGAAGAAGTCACCAGGCTTCTTGCATCTTCTCGCAATATTACCTGCACCAGAGACCTTATTCCCTCACATCTCCTTTAATCCCTTTCCCCAGCTGTCACATCTCACCTAACTAAAATATTCAATCTTTCCCTCTCATCTGGTGTTTTCCCCTCTTCCTTCAAACATGCCAGTATACATCCATTATTAAAAAAATATTCCTCGACCAGAACTCTGCTGCTAACTACAGACCTGTCTCTAATCTCCCCTTAATCTCTAAACTTCTGGAATGCTTGGTCCACTCCCGTATGATCTGCTTTCTCTCTGACAATTCTCTTCTTGACCCTCTACAATCTGGCTTCCGATCTTTACATTCTTCTGAAATTGCCCTCACTAAAGTCTACAATAATCTACTAACAGCTAAATCTAATGGTCACTACTCCCTGTTGATCCTACTGGATCCCTCCGCTGCATTTGATACGGTGGATCACCAGCTCCTTCTATTTATGATCTGCTCTATTGGGCTCAAGGACACTGCTCTCTCCTACCTCTCCGACTGTTCCTTCACTGTATCTTTTGCCGGCTCCTCTTCCTTTCCTCTTCCCCTCACAGTTGGGGTTCCTCAGGGTTCAGTCCTGGGTCCCCTTCTCTTCTCTCTATACACTGCCCCTATTGGACAAACCATCAGTAGATTTGGTTTTCAGCACCATTTCTATGCTAATGACACACAGCTATACACATCTTCTCCTGACATCACCTCGACATTACTACAAAATACCAGTGATTGTCTGTCTGCATTCTCTAACATCATGTCTTTTCTCTATCTTAAATTGAATCTGTCAAAAACTGAACTTCTCATGTTTTTTCCAATCTTCCGAAACCTATTATTGTCATTTGTGTATGTGACTCTACCATTACTCCTCAGCAGCACACTCGCTGTCTTGGGGTTATATTTGACTCAGATCTCTCCTTCTCTCCCCACATCCGGTCACTCACTTGCTCATGTCACCTATACCTGAAAAACATCTCTAGAATTCGACCGTTTCTTACTGTTGATTCTGTAAAAACTCTAATTGTCGCCCTTATTCATTCTCGCCGAGATCACTGCAATTCTCTACTAATCGCTCTCCCTCTTACTAAACTCTCTCCTCTCCAATCCATGCTCAATGCAGCAGCCAGGATTATATTACTCTCCAACCACTTCACCGATGCCTCTATCCTGTGCCAGTCATTGCACTGGTTGCCAATCTGCTATAGAGTACAATATTAAATTATCACTCTCACCCACAAAGCCCTCCACAGTTCTGCACCGCCCTACATTTCCTCCCTCATCTCTGTCTATTGCCCTACCTGTGCCCTCCTTTCCGCAAGTGACCTAAGACTGACATCAGCTACAAGCTGAACCTCCCACTCCCATCTCCAAGGCTTCTCATGAGCTGCACCAATTCTCTGGAACGGGTTACCAAAAACAATTCAATTAAATCCCAATACCAATAGTTTTAAGCGAACCTTAAAAATGCATCTCTTTGGCCTATCACCTCACTTGTCTAACTATATTCCCTTTTCCAAATCTGGCCTCTTGTGTCATCTGTCTGCACCTGCAGACTGTCTGTCTGTCCCAGCACTTTATCTGTACTTGCACAGATCCCAACTGGTGACTGGTTCATGCAGCGTTACGTGAATCCCTATTTATTATATTGATGGTTGGACCATATGTGACGGCACTTTTTACTTTTATACCTCCCCTACTTCCTCATAGATTGTAAGCTTGCGAGCAGGGACCTCACTCCTCATGGTTTTTGATTTTGTATTGCTCTGTATTTCCTCATATTGTTTGTATATCTACCATGTAAATTGTAAAGTGCTGCGGAATATGTTGGCGCTATATAAATAAAATTATTATTATTATTATTATTATTATTATTATTATTATTATTAAATATGTCAAGTAACTGGTACTCATGGTATCATTTAATGGAATAAGTATATAAGGATGTTTTTATGTATTGTTCATATGCCTATATAACTTAATATAGAAAAAAAAACAGGATATCCAGCCCGTCTACACTGATAGTGCCCAGTTCATTATATCTTCCGGGAGTTCATATGCCTATGATTAAGAACTTTGTTTGAAATGCGTCATGCGTTTAGGGGCTGCGTCCCCGTATGTTTTTTATCTTGACATGGAAATAAAATCTTTAAGATTTTAATGAAGAGATGCTTGGTGATGGAAGCTTTTTTTTTTCCTTTGCTATTAAATGCGATAAACATGTGAACAAATAAATATTAGATGAAAATTAGGCAAAATTTTAAAAAATTATCTTTCTTCTTCATGCCATGTAGGGGAAACAGCTAACGTGTGGAAAAGGTTTCTCTGGATATTGCCTGAGTCACACATGCCATCCGTTTTTGCCTTGGATACGTTTTTGGGATCATTTTTGTCATTTTCTTTTTCTAAGTCCAAAAACGCACATGCGTTAAAGGATGGTGCACTTAAGTGTGGTTGTGTTTTACAAAAGCAGGTAATCCGTTTTTTCTTGGCTCAAAAAAAACACTGCATGCAGATAATATACCGTATATACTCGTGTATAAGCCGACCCGTGTATAAGCCGACCCCCCTACTTTTGCTCCAAAAATCTGGAAAAACCTATTGACTCGAGTATAAGCCGAGGGTGGACCCCAGCACAGGTATACAGCCCCCAGCAGTGTGGTATACAGGCCTCCCCAGTGGTAGTATACAGCAGCCCCAGTGGTAGTATACAGATTCCCCAGCAGCCCCAGTGGTAGTATACAGATTCCCCAGCAGCCCCAGTGGTAGTATACAGATTCCCCAGCAGCCCCAGTGGTAGTATACAGGAGCCCCAGCAGCCCCAGTGGTAGTATACAGGAGCCCCAGCAGCCCCAGTGGTAGTATACAGGAGCCCCAGCAGCCCCAGTGGTAGTATACAGGAGCCCCAGCAGCCCCAGTGGTAGTATACAGAAGCCCCAGTGGTATACAGCAGGCCCCCAGGGGTACATATAGCAGCCCCCAGGGGGTACCCAGCAGCCCCCTGGGGGTACCAACAGCCCCCTGGGGGTACCCAGCAGCCCCCAGGGGGTACCCAGCAGCCCCCTGGGGGTACCAGCAGCCCCCTGGGGGTACCAACAGCCCCAGGGGGTACCCAGCAGCCCCCTGGGGGTACCAACAGCCCCCAGGGGGTACCAACAGCCCCCTGGGGGTACCAACAGCCCCCAGGGGGTACCCAGCAGCCCCCAGGGGGTACCCAGCAGCCCCCTGGGGGTACCAACAGCCCCCAAAAGCTGGCACTGTCCCCCCTTGTAAGGGCCCCCCCCGCTGCTTATACATTACCATCCCGGTGTTCTGATCGGCGCCGCTCCTCGGTGCGTCTTCATCCTCCCGTCCGCGCTGGCTGCATCCGGGATCTCCGGCCGGCGCGCGATGACGTCATATCGCTGCGACAGCCGGAGATCCCGGATGCAGCCAGCGCGGACGGGAGGATGAAGAAGCACCGAGGAGCGGCGCCGATCAGAACACCGGGATGGTAATGTATAAGCAGCGGGGGGGGCCCTTACAAGGGGGGACAGTGCCAGCTTTTGGGGGGCTTATATGAACTGCTTCCCCCTGCCGCTGATTGACAGGGGGAAGCAATGCATATATAATGAGCGGCCCCACGTGACGGGGCCGCTCATACAGCAGCCCCCCCCGCCTCCTGCAGCCTCCACAGCCCCGGGACACAGCCCCCACCACAGCCCCTACCGTATAGACCCGTGTATAAGCCGAGGGGGGGACTTTTCAGCCCAAATTTTGGGCTGAAAAACTCGGCTTATACACGAGTATATACGGTAATTGTTCTGCTTTCAGCATTAAATCTGATGTTTCTCATTTACAGGTGCAACTCAATGAATTAGGGCCCTTTCACATCAGCGTTTTTTTAAATTTGCGGCAGATGCGGTGAAAAAACCGCATCTGCCGCAACTGCCGCATAACGGTTCCACTTGCGGCACGGTTGCGGTTTTTTCCATAGGAAGTATAGGGGACTTGCGGCAGATGCGGCAAGTGCGGTATTGCACTTGCGGCAGGTGCGGCAGAGAAAAAAACCGCGGCTTACTGCGGTTTTTTTCTCTGCCGCACCTGCCGCAAGTGCAATACCGCACTTGCCGCATCTGCCGCAAGTCCCCCTATACTTCCTATGGAAAAAACCGCAACCGTGCCGCAAGTGGAACCGTTATGCGGCAGTTGCGGCAGATGCGGTTTTTTCACCGCATCTGCCGCAAATTTAAAAAAACGCTGATGTGAAAGGGCCCTTAGAATATCATCAAAAAGTTACTTTTTTAATGCAAAAATTGAAACACATAGATTATATAGAGTCATTACAGAGTAATTTATTTCAAGTGTTTATTTCTGTAAATGTTGATGTTCATGGTTTACATTCAATGAAAACCCTGAGGACATTATCTCAGATAATTAAAGTAGGGGGGATGAAGGGTTAAAAACTGTGCTGTCGTATTCCATGAGACTTCAATGGGTGAATATAATATTGATTTATTAGTAAACGCTTTCAGGGATCTCAGAAATGCCCTGAGACATGGCAATATTATTGATATTGATTTGTCCTGAGGAAGGGGCCAGGGAGCTGCGCAACACATTGGGTGTTTTCACATCTAAGGTTGGTGTGCGTTTTGCTAAAAACGCTAGCATTTTTGCCCCCATTGATTTCAATGGAAACGCATGTAAAAACGCATGCAAAACGCATGTGCGTTTTCAAAAACGCAAAATGCATGCATTGTTGCCAACGCTGCCTAAAACGACGGGGAAGACGTTTTGTGCTCGTTGGCAAAAACGCATGCGTTTTGCGTTTTAGAAAATGCACATGCGTTTTTACATGCGTTTCCATTGAACTCAATGGGGGCAAAAATGCTAGCGTTTTTATGCGTTTTTAGCGGTAAAAAAAACATAGAAACGCAAATTTAGCAAAACGCACACCAACCTTAGATGTGAAACAGGCCTTTGACTAATAAATCAATATTATATTTACTCTTTGATGTCTCATGGTTTTTAACCCTTCATCCTTTCTACTCTATATGCACTATGCTGGTGAATGCAGCAGCTGTGATATGCTTTTATAGTAGTTGTGACTCTCACAACCACACAAGGTGAAGCCTCTGATACCTATTTAGGTAATATTTTATTTCTCAGACTCTTCATCCTTCCTACTTTAATTTTCTGACCTTTGGGTTTTCATTGTCTGTAAGCCATAATCATCAACATTAACATAAATAAACACTTAAAATAGATCACTCTGTGTGTAATGACTCTATATAATATATGCATTTCACTTTATATATTAAATTACTGAAATACATTAACTTTTTGATGATAATCTAACTCATTGAGATGCACCTGTATTTTGTTTAAAGTACATTAGCTCAATCTAGTGGTTGAACCTTTTAACAGCAATAGCTGCATGTGTCTTTTCACATTTCCCATCCTCCTCTCTTAAAGAGGACCTGTCACTAACCATACATAAGATAAGATAATAAGATAAGATAAGATAAGATAAGATAAGATAAGATAAGATAAGATAAACTTTATTGATCCAGGAGGAAATTACAGTATTACAGCAGCAGAACAAAGATCAAGAACATTTCACACTTTACAAAATAAGTCTATATGGACAGCAGATGTGGGTAGACTGGTACATGTACCTCACCTATTCCCCCCATACACATAGAACTTCACATAGTCTTGGGACGCTTTACACTTATACATTTGTTAAACATCCCCACAACTGTCGGGACAAACGATTTTCTGTATCTTTCATTTTTACACATTAGTTGGATTAGACGCTTGCTGAATGTGCTCTTCTGCTTCGCAAACAGTTCAGAGAGCGGGTGTGTATTGTTGCTCATTATAGCCTTGCATTTCTTATTAATTCTATCCTCTAATACCTCCTCGAAAGTCCTAAGTTGTAGACCCATCGCCGCACTAGCCTTCTTGATAAGTTTATTCAGCTTATTAGCGTCAGCTGTGTGCACACTACTATCCCAGCATATTATTGCAGCAAAGATTGCACTCGCCACAATAGATTGGTAGAACATTTCAAGCATTTTGCTTCACACATTTAAACGACCTTACTTTCCTTAGGAAGTAATGTCTACTCATCCCTTTCTTGCAAACCTTCTCCATATGGCACCTCCAATCAAGCTTGCTGTCCAGGTGAACCCCCAAATATTTGAAATTCTCCACCATTTCCACATCCTGACCATCAATAGTGATAGGTAAGCAATCCTTCATGCACCTTTAGGGATGGGCGAATCTACTCGCTAGGACTCGTTACTCGGCGAGTAGTAAGGGACTCGCAGGACTCGGTACTCTGCGAGTTTCCCAGTGATTACTCGCACGAGTCCAATGCAAATCAATATCAATCCTAGTTTTGTCAGAAATGCTGACAAAACTAGGATTGCCATTGTTTGCATTAGACTCGGCTACTGTGCCAGTGATAGCAGGGAAACTCGCAAATAACTGCTGTTACATTGCGAGCCGAGTCCAGCTGTCTGCTCTGTGCAGCTCCAAGGTCCTAGAGCCCGCCTGCTCACAGAGATGATGTAGCAGTGCTGAGATTGTTCTCAGTCTGCTCATTCCCTGTGCATAGACATCTATCTATGCACAGGGGATGTAGCAGAGAGGACATCGCGTTTTGGACTACGTCGGACGGAAGAGGATTTTTTTAATTAAAGATGGAGTCCCTAATGGCTTTTTTTTTTATTTCAAATAAAAATTTTTCTCTGTGTTGTGTTTTTTTAACCCTTTATTGGAGATTCTTAGTGGCTGGGTCAAATGTGGCCTGACATTAAGAATCTCGGGCTTAATACCAGCTTGTATAGCAAAGCTGGTATTAACCCCTTTATTACCCAGCGTGCCACCGCCACCAGGGCCGCTGGAAGAGCGGGGTTCAGCGCCAGAGGATGGCGCTTCAATGAACGCACCATCTTCTGGGGCGGCTGCGGGCTGCAATTTGCAGCGGGGGGTGCCCAGAAAGCTTGGGCATCCCTGCGCTGCGGATTCCAGCCCCCAGCTGCTTAGCTGTACCTGGCTAGACATAGAAATTGCGCGGAGCCCCACACATTTTTTTTTTATTATTTCATGAATTTCAGAGTCAGAGTCTCAGAGTCAGAGTCTCAGAGTCAGAGTCTCAGAGTCAGAGTCAGAATCTCAGAATTTCATGAAATAATTTTTAAAAAATGCATGGGGCTCCGCGCAATTTCTATGTCTAGCCAGGTACAGCTAAGCAGCTGGGGGCTGGAATCCGCAGCGCAGGGATGCCCAAGCTTTCTGGGCACCCCCCGCTGCAAATTGCAGCCCGCAGCCGCCCCAGAAGATGGCGCATTCATTGAAGCGCCATACTCTGGTGCTGAACCCCGCTCTTCCAGCGGCCCTGGTAGCGGTGGCACGCTGGGTAATAAAGAGGTTAGGGCCAGCTTTGTATTATCAGCTGGCCCTAAGCCCGAAATTTATGGTGGTCACGCCAATATTAGACATGACCGCCATGAATTTCTATTAAATTGTTTTAAAAAAAACAAACACAAAGAAATTTTTTTATTAGAAATAAAAAAAAAACATTAGGACATGCCATTTAATTAAAAAAAATCCTCTCGTCCGACGCAGTCCAAAACGCGATGTCCTCTCTGCTACATCCCCTGTGCAAATATATAGATGTCTATGCACAGGGAATGAGCAGACTGAGAACAATCTCAGCTCTGCTACATCATCTCTGTGCACAGACATTCATGTCTGTACACAGGGTATGAGCAGACTGAGAACAATCTCAGCTCTGCTACATCAGGCAGCAGGCGGGCTCTAGGACCCTGGAGCTGGCAGCCAGCACAGAGGAGACAGCCTGACTCTTATCTGTGCGAGTTTCCCAGCGATTACTTACAAAGTAATCGAGTCCAATGCAAATAAATGACAAAACTAGGATTGCTTCAGGCTGAAGCTTCCGAGACACATCTGCGATTTGTAAATCTCACACTACTCGCTATTACTCGCTTCCCCATTCATTAACATTGGACTCGCTAGACTAGCAAAGCGAAGAGCGAGTCCTGGGCTCGGACTCGCTAGAGTCAAGCGATTCCGAGTAATTTAGGATTCGCCCATCACTGTGCACCTTCCATAACTCAACACCAACTCCCTGGTTTTCTTTACGTTGAGTTCTAAATGGTTAGCCTGGCACCAGTCAACAAAGTCCGAGACCACCCTTCTGTATTCCTCCTCCCCCCGGCCTCTCTCAAAACCTCCGACTATCACTGAGTCATCAGAGTACTTCTGAAGGTGACAAAGGTCTGATTTATACTGAAATTCAGCTGTGTATAACGTAAAAAGGAATGGCGACAGCACCGTTCCCTGAGGGGCTCCAACACTGCTCCGAACACTATCCGATACGGCCACCCCCAACCTTACGAACTGTGGCCTGTCCTACAGGTAATCAATAATCCAATTCACTAGTCCCTCATCAACCGCCATTTCAACCAGCTTTTTACGTAATAATAGTGGCTGTAAGGTGTTGAATGCACTGGAGAAATCGAAGAACATGGCATGTACAGTGGTTCCATCATTGTCCAAAAAGGAATGTACTGTTTGTAGCAGATATGCTACAGCATCGTCCACCCCTAGACTCTGCCGATACAGCATACATCCATCGGTAGTATTAGCTGAGATGGACCATATAGCGTACCCCAAAGTGGCCATGCCAGCAGGGGACTTGTGAGTGGTAGTGGAGGATCCAGGTGAAAACCATATGCTGTGTGCCCAGCGGCAGTAGAAAGTGTGGGGTGTGCTGCATTTTCCATCCCACAGCAGACCAGCATGCAGGAACGTCGCAATCCACGAGATGAAAAACATTGCATAGATCCAAGGTTGAAATTAGAGGTTCAAAAAGACATCAGGAAAGGTACAAATACTGTAGCAAAACTGTAACAAACAAAATAATAGCTGCTGCAATGGGCTGCCACTAGCAAGGCGCCCTATTGTCTCCACAGTCTGGCAGAGAGCAGACAGCACGTCTGCACACCTCTGAGTCCAGCTGAGTAACATGGTGATCTAATTACAGCACTGAATGCAGCATGTCTGCTGCATTCAGGCAAGGGGTCCCCCAGCCCTTGAGCCCCCCTGTACGCCGAGATAATACACTTTGAAAACTTACATTATGGAGCCAAATAGGAGGTGGCTTGTGGCTGGAGCCAAAGGGCAGTTTCACACACCCTGTATGTTTAATCCACCCACCGCCACTTCCCTGATGCCAATCATTGTCTCCCTCGCCTGCTGCATAGTACACAGAGCTTATTGCAGTGCTGACCGCTTTGCCCCGCCTCCTGCGGTGATGTAACCGCCTTTCCCCGCCCTGCTCCATGGTTAACATGGAGTACGGCGGGTATCACCGCCTTATCATAATTTGATACAATTTAAGCCACCATATATGATGATTGTTGTACAGATGTATATTGATTTAATTCTATATATTTACAGTTTTTCCACAATTTAAGATACACTGTGTGCAGAATTATTAGACAAGTTGTATTGAAGAGGATTATTTTTATTATTGATCAACAACTATGTTCTCAATCAACCCAAAAGACTCATAAATATCAAAGCTTAATATTTTTGGAAGTTGGAGTGGTTTTTTTTTTAGATTTGGCTATCATAGGAGGATATCTGTTTGTGCAGTTAACTATTACTGTGCAGAATTATTAGGCAACTTAATAAAAACCAAATATATTCCCATCTCTCCTGTTTATTTTCACCAGGTAAACTAATGTAACTTCACAAAATTTAGAAATAAACATTTCTGACATGCAAAAACAAAACACAAAAAAAATTAGTGCCCAATATAGCCACCTTTCATTATGATGACACTCAACAGCCTTCCATCCATAGATTCTGTCAGTTGCTTGATCTGTTTACGATCAACATTGCGTGCAACAGCCACCACAGCCTCTCAGACACTGTTCCGAGAGGTGTACTGTTTTCCCTCCCTGTAGATCTCACATTTTAGGAGGGACCACAGGCTCTCTACGGGGTTCAGATCAGGTGAATAAGGGGGCCATGTCATTATTTTTTCTTCTTTTAGACCTTTACTGGCTAGCCAAACTGTGGAGTAGTTGGATGCATTGTCCTGCGTGAAAATCATAGTTTTCTTTAACGATATCAACTTCTTCCTGTACCACTGCTTGAAGAAGTTGTCTTCCAGAAACTGGCAGTAGGTCCAGGAGTTAAGCTTCACTCCATCCTCAACCTGAAAAGGTTTCACAAGTTCATCTTTGATGCTACCAGCCCATACCAGTACCCCACGTCCACCTTGCTGACGTCTGAGTTGGAGTGGAGCTCTCTGCCCTTTACTGATCCAGCCTCTTGCCCATCTATCTGGCCCATCAAGAGTCATCTCTCATTTCATCAGTCCATAAAACCTTTGAAAAATCAGTCTTAAGATATTTCTTGGCCCAGTGTTGACATTTTATTTTATGCTTCTTGTTCAAAGGTGGTCGTTTTTCAGCCTTCCTTACCTTGGCCATGTCCCTGAATATAGCACACCTTGTGCTTTTTGATTCACCAGTAATGTTGAAGCTCTGAAATATGGCAAAACTGGAGGCAAATGGCATCTTGGCAGTTTCACGCTTGATTTTCCTCAATTCATGGGCAGTTATTTTGCGCCTTTTTTGCCCAACATGTTTCTTGTGACCCTGTTGGTTATTTGCCATGAAATGCTTGATTGTTCGGTGATCACACTTCAAAAGTTTGGCAATTTCAAGACTGTTGCATCCCTCTGCAAGACATCTCACAATTTTGGTCTTCTCAGAGCCCGTCAAATCTCTCTTCTGACCCATTTTGCCTAAGGAAAGGTATTTGCCTAATAATTAAGCGCAGCTTATATAGGGTGTTGATGTCATTACACCACACCCCTCCACATTGCAGAGATGCACATCACTTGATTTACTTAATTGGTAGTTGGCTCTCAAGCCTATGCAGCTTGTAGTAGGACAACATGTATAAAAAGTATCACGTGATCAAAATACTCATTAGACTAATAATTCTGCACACATTGTAGATTATAAGAGCAGAGATGTTTACTAAAGTGAAAAATGTTTTTTATAAATGAAAACCTGGGACAAACCCTACTGGCCCTTCAGGCTCTCTGGCACTTGTGGGTTTCACTCCAGCCGGCTGGATCCCCTCTTTCTACTTGGTCTGCAGCCAACACTCCATACATTCCTCATCGGCCTTTTGCTCTCACTCTTTTACATCCTGTGTGGTAGCAGCTTGACTTACCCCCACTAAGTAACACCCCTTGTGGCACTTTCATTTGAGAAAGGTATCCACCCACCAAACATAGAGGGTGCAGTCAGGAAGACAGACTGTTCTGTTGCAGGGTGGACCTGTTGACATAGCACTTGTGACCAGTGCCCTTTTTGGCTATGAAGCCATAACCATCACTCTGGAAAAAGTACACCAACTGATACATTTCTCAAAAAAGGTGGCCCGCTTATACCTCTTCATCCACCCTCTGGCGAGGGTCTTATCCTCTCTTTTAAAAATGATAAGTCCGGGGTTTCTTCAGACTTAGAAAGCTCCTTGCTGGAAGGGGTATGGAGCCCCACATTGCATTCCCCCAGTCAAAGGACTCTGGTGGGGGTTCGTTTGAAGGCTGGGAAACAGTGGTTTCTTGGACTACCTCTTCATTGATCTCCACTTCCACTGGCAGCAGGTTTGGTAATGCCAGGTAGGCTGCAGGATCCTCCCGCCAGCTTTTGGATGTCCTACTTGGCATAAGGAGCATCTCACATCCTGAGCTCTGTTCCAGAGGTACCTATTCAGGCATCTAGTACAAACACTGGATGCTGACCTCACTGCAGACTAACCCCAAAGTACAGTGCGCGGTGGAGTCCCAGTTCACATATGTTTGCTGTCGTGGCCTCATCACTTTCTTAAAAGAGTTATACAGGACAGAAGAAGTGGTACTGTGTAGTGTATGTATATACAGTATATGTATGTTTTTAGTATGGGAAAAATATAATTCTTATCAGCCCCCAGCAGTTCTAGACCCTGAAATATTAAGTACTTAAGGTCTTGTATGGTAACATTCACTCACCCAGTCGATCATTCACTCACCCAAGTCTATCATTCACTTGCTCCAATCCTGCATTCACTCACCTACTCCCTCATTCACTCACCCCTGTCCCTCATTTACTCACCCAAGTCCTTCATTCACTCACCCCAGTCCATCCCATCATTCACTCATCCCTGTCCCTCATTCACTCACTCACTCCAGTCCTTCATGCACTCACCCTGGTCCCTCAATCACTCGCCCCTGTCCCTCATTCACTTACCCTAGTCCCTAATTCATTCACCCCAGTCCATCCCATCATTCACTCACCCCAGTCCATCATTCACTCACCTAGTCCCTCATTCACTCACCCTTGTCCCTCATTCACTCACGCATTCCCTCATTCACTCACCCCAGTCCAGCATTCACTCATTCCAATCCAGCATTCACTCACCTAGTCCCTCATTCACTCATCCCTGTCTTTCATTCACTCACCCCAGTCCATCCCATGATTCACTCACCCCTGTCCCTCACTCACTCACTCACTCACTCACTCCAGTCCTTCATTCACTCACCCTGGTCCCTCATTCACTCACCCCTATTTCTTATTCACTCACCCCAGTCCATCCCATTATTCACTCACCCCAGTCCATCATTCACTTGCCCCTGTCCAGCATTCACTCACCCCAATCCAGCATTCATTCACCTAGTCCCTCATTTACTCACCCCTGTCCCTCATTCACTCACGCATTCCCTCATTCACTCACCCCCAGTCCAGCATTCACTCACCCCAATCCAGCATTCACTCACCTAGTCCCTCATTCACTCACCCCTGTCCCTCATTCACTCACCCCAGTCCCTCATTCACATGATAGCCCACATTAAAGAGGCCAAGGTAGAGGCCCGACGTGATAGAGAGGTGCAAAGATCTCCCCGGCACCCGGGACAAATAGTTAAGATCATTGAAGATAAAGGATTCTCCTTTGCTTGTGAATCTGGTGCGTCCAGAGAAATTTTCATAAACAGGCGAGATGTGGAAGCACACCTTCCTGCAAAACACCCAGACAGAAAAGTGCAGATCGGACAGTGGGTGTCCTACAACATCGTACAGGGATAAATAGGTCCTTAAGGGGTCCAAGTAAAAAGACTATCCCTATTAACATTGGAAGAAGACGAACTCCCAGCCTTAGAGGGTCCAGAACCTGATCCAGTTGTTTACCCGGATTCAATTGCTTACACGGATCCAGTCAATAACACAGATTCTACAAATACTACAGAGATTGTTACCGTAAAGTCCACAGCAGATGCAGCTACCCAGACGCCCAGCAGTTACCTGCTAGTTCAAACCCTGGAAGAGCTGGAGCTGTTTCCTAGAAGGAGTGCTCCACACGTACGTCCGTGGAAGGTGGAGAAGAAGGATTAAAAGTGAAGACCCGGATTATGCTGCAAAGACAGTAAGAGTGAATGTGATGTGATCCTTTTTGGCCCCATCCCAATCCTGAATGAATGTTAGCCTTTTCCCCTGTCTGTCTTACATGTTTTATAGACATTTGATGCCATGGACAATGACTTGGTATAAACTTTCGCTGTATATAGTTGAGAACCCGGTATGCTCTCCATTGGTTTTAAGACCAAAGTGCACTTTTAAGACTGTGCCTAGAACTTTGAACTGAACTGCAGAGTGCTTTTGAGCTGCATTTAAAGCACTTGCCCCTTTTGAACGTTTTGCACTTTTTGGAACTTTTCCTAGTTTTTGCTTGAAAGTACTATAGGTTTTGAAAAACTTTTATACTTTTATACTGAAAAGTAATGCTTTAATAATGTGAATATTTAAATGTGAAGTTTGAGCACTTAACCTGGTAGACCGTGTCCAGAAGGGTGGAGGAACTGGATTAACCCCCATGCACATTAAGTTAGGGAAAGCAAGTGCCTGAGGGTGGTGTAAGCAAATCCAGGCCTCCTAAGCAGAAACACCCCTGGACAAATGTACATAGTTAATGCAACGATAAAAGAACCCATACCTCCTTAAGTGGAAGATCAAAACATGCTTAATATTATTGTTATTTTAAAAATATTTTCAGGGGGATCCATGCCGGACGGCGTGGGGACACGCCGGTTTAACTCCAGGGGAATGTGGCGCCCCTGCGACCAGGGTGGTCACATAGGGAACTGCAGTCAGGCAGAAAGATAGACGGTTTGTACACCAACCAACCTCCCGGACACACACACACCACTAGAGGCAACACCCAACCCGCAGCCCGGGAATCTAGGCAGGCAAGGGGTGGTGGGTTTAGAGGAAAGTGGGTGGGAACGAATGTAGATCAGGTGACGGAAAGCTTAAAAAGAGGAAAAGAGGAGGAAGGAGTTAGTAGGCCAGAGTGAGCCGAGCAGCACAGATATCAGAAAGACACACACATCCCGGTGGGGTTGGACTTGATGGAGATGTAGAATTCACAGAGTCACAGAAACCATGGAGAGAAAGCTCGTCCATAGCCGGCATCCCAGGGGAGTGTGAGGAAAGAGACTGGACCAGCAGTACTGGGTCCGAGGAACACGGCAGCACCGACCAACTACAGGCGGAGACGTTTTCCCTGATTTGTGCTGGAGTAACACGGGTTAGACGGAGCCTGGTAGCACCTTGGAAGATAGGGCTACTGCAGGCTAGGCACACAGCAGAGTGTCGGCTCTGGAGGGAACCAATGATTCACCCGGCTTCCCAGACACACCGACGGGGAGCTTCAATTTCAGGTTGGAGTACCCAACACAAGGTTTGGAAGCACAGCAGCAACCACGAGGACCCAATACAATCCGGAGAGGAACAGAGAGGGAGAGAACAGCCTGAAAGGACACTTAGAAGGAGTGAGGAGTCTCAGAGCGACAGCCTGGCTGCAGAGGGTTCAGTGTTACCGGAGTTAACTGACTGTAACTTGTGTTGATAACTGTACTGAGAACTGCTGTATATTGTCTGAAGAGCTGACAAGTAAACCCGGTGAACCCTGCCTGAGTGTCCGTGTTTGATTCCAGATATATTGAACTGTGCATCATACCTTTTATCCTGTCAGGAGCAGCCCGACCCGCGGCGGGCTCATCCACCTGGCTGCAGCCCCATCATCGATCCATCCTCCTGGCAGAGCAGCACTGCAGCCGTGGTCCCATTACTGACCACAATCCATGGGTGGCATC
Organism: Allobates femoralis; assembly: GCA_033576535.1. NCBI lineage: Eukaryota > Metazoa > Chordata > Amphibia > Anura > Aromobatidae > Allobates > Allobates femoralis. The sequence goes on from JARQOC010000004.1 coordinate 259,371,930, forward strand.
ATGACAAACTTTATCCCTTGTAAATATCCCTTTACATGTGAGAACCCGGAACACGGTCCAGTCCAGGACCTCTGTGACATCCACAGCAGTACCTCGGTCTGGTACCGAGTACCCCGTCCCAGTGGGCTCCACACACTCACCTAATCCCTCATTCACTCACCTCTGTCCCTCATTCACTTACCCCAGTCCCTCATTCACTCACCTGTGTCCCTCATTCACTCACGCATTCCCTCATTCACTCACCCCATTCTAGCATTCACTCACTCCAATCCAGCATTCACTCACCTAGTCCCTCATTCACTCACCCCAGTCTTTCATTCACTCATCCCAGTCCATCCCATCATTCACTCAACCCTGTCTGTCACTCACTAACCCTGGTCCCTCATTCACTCACCCTAGTCCCTCATTCACTCTCCCCAGTCCATCCCATCATTCACTCTCCCCAGTCCATCATTCACTCAGCCCCAGTCCAGCATTCACTCTCCCCAGTCCATCATTCACTCAGCCCCAGTCCAGCATTCACTCACCCCAATCCAGCATTCACTCACCCCGTCCCTCATTCACTCACCGCAGACCCTCATTCACTCACCCCAGTCCAGCATTCAATCACCTAGTCCCTCATTCACTCACCCCAGTCCATCCCATCATTCACTCACCCCAGTCCATCATTCACTCACCCCAGTCCATCATTCACTCACCCCAGTCCAGCATTCACTCACCCCAATCCAGCATTCACTCACCTAGTCCCTCATTCACTCAACGCTGTCCCTCATTCACTCACCGCAGACCCTCATTCACTCACCCCAGTCCCTCATTCAATCACCCCAGTCCCTCATTCACTCACCCCAGTCCATCCCATCATTCACTCACCCCTGTCCCTCATTCACTCACTCACTCCAGTCCATCATTCACTCACCCTCGTCCCCCATTCACTCACCCCTCTCCCTCATTAACTCACCCTAGTCCCTGATTATCTCACCCAGTCCATCCCATCATTCACTCACCCCTGTCCCTCATTCACTCATCTGAGTTCCATATTCACTCATCCAGTCCAGTTCCAGATGAAGTAGATTGCAGGAAGTGCACAGGAAGAGCGGCTATAGCAGCAATCTCTGCTGTCTTCTCCTTGGTACTGGACCTCCTGCAGGTGATTTTCAAGCGAGGGAGACCAGAGCGCTTGCTACTCCTCACTGTGCACTGCAGCAGCCTGGACAGGTGGTGGAGGCTGCGTGCAGCATGTAGTGCTCTGTCGCTCTCCCATCGCTACAGTGTTCATATGTACCTACGTCTAAAGAGACGCGAGTACATTTGATTATTAGAAGAGGGGACCGGCGACTTCTTGGCAGCTCCGTGGGCCTCTTATGCGGATCATAATGAGGGCACTCTGGCCAAGGGCCCCCCTGGAGACTAGGGCCCGGGTGGCGGTAGCCCAGATTGCCCTCATTATAATCGGCCCCTGCCTACCACAAGAGGTAGTAATGACAGACACTATAACTGTTTTATAAGAAAGGGCTGGATGATTTTCTCGGTGCACATAACATTGTGGGCTGCAGATAATTTAATGACATTTATTGCTTGATTTCTTTGTGTGGATTGGATGGATTGTTACTGATTTCTGATGAGAAATTCACATGAATAGCTCTTGTAGAAATATATTTGCTTAGAAAATTGGTGACGTATTTAATACTTTTTTTACCCACTGTATACATATATGCACACACTCTTGAAACTGCTGTGAATGATGTTTTTTCTATAATTGGAGTAAAACTGAAACATGTGCTGCATGTAAAGATTAGCTGATTTAAAATATCTCCTTTTAAACCGTATAAAATATTCTATGTGATAAAGTAAACTTTGACTTCAAAGAAAAAAAAACAGTTTTGAAATTTTACTAAAAAGACTCACAAGTTATAAACGTACAAACTACTTACAGTTATTTCAGTTATTGCAACCAAGGGATCCGTGCTGATCGTTCCATAGCACAGGTGTTTTGCTAATCTAATTTAATGATGTAGCTAAGAGCAACTTGGTGTATAGCATTTCATTTGGAATGAAAAGAACCTAGCATAAAAAAAAGTAATGAACTGGCACGAAACACATTCATAAACAAGCTGAGAAACCTTGGAGCAAGTGCTAAAGTGGCAAAATGGATACAAAATTGGTTGAGAGATTGGTGACAGCGGGTGGAAGTCATTTGAGTTCACTGTAAGGGGAAAGGACTGTTTTTTATTTTTGATCCAGTGGTCTATTTCCAGGTAAGAAACACCTGGTGAATTACTAACACTCAGCTTGTCTAAGGTCCAGCAAAGTTATAATTAAGCAGCTTTTATATTTTCAAAGTAGATGTAAAGATGTAATTTGTATATTCATAATGCTACACTGAAAATGATAAAACTGCAAGATGTAAACGAAAAGATGATCACACTTAAAAGGGTTTTCCCAATAACAAAGTTCACTTTAAAATTCATTTTAATCAATAGATCTTGGAATAATAATAATTTCACCAATTGGATGTGTGTATATAAGATTATCTCAGCACAGGAGATGTGGTATGATCTCACCATGTCCCTGTATGGTCAGACACATCCATTACACAGTACACAGCATGGACACATATATGATTATCTCAGCACAGGAGATGTGGTATCATCAGACCATGTCCCTGTATTACAAGACACAGCCATTACACAGTACATAGCAGGGACACATTTATATAAGATTATCTCAGCACAGGAGATGTGGTATGATCAGACCATGTCCCTGCTGCATGGTCAGACACATCCATTACACAGTACATAGCAGGGACACATACCGTATATACTCGCGTATAAGCCGAGTTTTTCAGCCCAAAAATAGGGCTGAAAAGTGCCCCCCTCGGCTTATACGCGAGTCATACGGTCCCCCTCAAAGTTTGGCGCCCCCACCTCACTGGCGCCCCCACCTCAGTTTATGGGCCCCCCCGCATGCAGCGCTGCGCATATACATTACCTGTCTAGCAGCTGTCACCCTCCGGTGGCGGATCGCGGCTCCCGGCTCCGGGCTCCATCTTCCTCGCTGACTTCCTGCTTGTCAGGTGACCGGCCGGCGTCGCGATGACGTCATCGCGCTGAGCCCCGGTCACAAAGCAGGAAGTCAGCGAGGAAGATGGAGCCCGGAGCCGGGAGCCGCGATCCGCCATCGGAGGGTGACAGCTGCTAGACAGGTAATGTATATGTGCAGCGCTGCATGCGGGGGGGCCCAGAAACTGAGGTGGGGGCGCCAAATTATGAGGGGGGCCCTGCTGGGGCCCTGTATACTACCACTGGGGCTATATACTACCACTACTGGGGCTGTCTGTATACTACCACTGGGGCTATATACTACCACTGGGGCTGTATACTACCACTACTGGGGCTGTCTGTATACTACCACTGGGGCTATATACTACCACTGGGGCTGTATACTACTACTGGGGCTGAATATACCACTGGGGCTGCTGTATACTACCACTGGGGCTGTATACTACTACTGGGGCTGCTGTATACTACCACTGGGGCTGTATACTACCACTGGGGCTGAATATACCACTGGGGCTGCTGTATACTACCACTGGGGCTGTATACTACCACTGGGGCTGTATACTACCACTGGGGCTGTATACTACTACTGGGGCTGCTATATACTACCACTGGGGCTGAATATACCACTGGGGCTGCTGTATACTACCACTGGGGCTGTATACTACCACTGGGGCTGTATACTACTACTGGGGCTGAATATACCACTGGGGCTGCTGTATACTACCACTGGGGCTGTATACTACTACTGGGGCTGCTATATACTACCACTGGGGCTGAATATACCACTGGGGCTGCTGTATACTACCACTGGGGCTGTATACTACCACTGGGGCTGTATACTACCACTGGGGCTGTATACTACTATGGGGCTGAATATACCACTGGGGCTGCTGTATACTACCACTGGGGCTGTATACTACCACTGGGGCTGAATATACCACTGGGGCTGCTGTATACTACCACTGGGGCTGTATACTACCACTGGGGCTGTATACTACTACTGGGGCTGAATATACCACTGGGGCTGCTGTATACTACCACTGGGGCTGTATACTACTACTGGGGCTGCTATATACTACCACTGGGGCTGAATATACCACTGGGGCTGCTGTATACTACCACTGGGGCTGTATACTACCACTGGGGCTGTATACTACCACTGGGGCTGTATACTACTACTGGGGCTGAATATACCACTGGGGCTGCTGTATACTACCACTGGGGCTGTATACTACCACTGGGGCTGAATATACCACTGGGGCTGCTGTATACTACCACTGGGGCTGTATACTACCACTGGGGCTGTATACTACTACTGGGGCTGTATGTATACTACCACTGGGGCTGTATATACTACTGGGGCTGCGTGTATACTACCACTGGGGCTGCTGCTGTATACTACCACTGGGGCTGCTGTATATACCTCTGGGGCTGCTGTATACTACCACTGGGGCTGCTGCTGTATATACCACTGGGGCTGCTGCTGTAACACTGCTGGGGCCTGTATATACCACTGGGGAGGCTGCTGTATACCACACTGCTGGGGGCTGTATACCTGTGCTGGAGTCCACCCTCGGCTTATACGCGAGTCAATAAGTTTTCCCAGTTTTTGGGGGCAAAAGTAGGGGGGTCGGCTTATACACGGGTCGGCTTATACACGAGTATATACGGTATATAAGATTATCTCAGCACAGGAGATGTGGTATGATTAGACCATGTCCCTCTACGGTCAGACACATCCATTACACAGTATATAGCAGAGACACATGTAAGATTATCTCAGTACAGTAGATGTGGTATGATCAGACTATGTCCCTGTACGATCAGACACATCCATTACACAGTACATAGCAGGGATACATAAGATTATGTCAGCATAGGAACATTATTTTTAAACACATTAAATTCTGGAACTTATTAATATTCCAAAATCTACTAATAAAAATTAAATTTATTTGTGAGAAAAATCCTTTGATGAATTACCTCAGCTTTTTTGGACTTCCAAGGCCTCTCCTGCCTAAAAATCCAGAAAAAAAATCAGCGCTATATAAACAGAACACACAAATATGTATTAGCATTAAGTAACTGCATAATAAAGAAAGAAGAAAAAGCTGTTATGCTTCCATAACACCTGAGGAAGCTATGGTCTAGAATGGCAATACACATTTATTATTATTATTTATTTATATAGCGCCATAATATTCCATGGCGCTTTACATGTTAAGAGGGCAGACTAGGACAAGTAACATAGTAACAATACAAGTAACAATTGCTGTGAACAATTCTAACGTACAGATACAATAGGGGAGAAGATCCTGTCCGTGAGGGCTCACAGTCTATGAGGGGCGGGTGGGGATACAGTAGGAGGGGGAAGTGTCGGTCGTGAGACTGTGCGGTGGACCGGGTCTCATTGCAGGTTGTAGGCATGGCAGAAGAGGTGGGTTTTCAGGCCTCTTTTGAAGGTTCCCAGGGTAGGGGAATGCCTGATGTGGTGGTGCAGCGAATTCCAGAGTATGGGTGATGCACGGGAGAAGTCCTGTATGCGGTTGTGCGAAGAAGAGATGAAGGGGGAGTAGAGGAGGAGTTCTTGGGAGGATCGCAGGTTGCGTGAGAGTAGGTATAGGGAGACCATGTCGGTTATTTATGGAGGGGACAGATTGTGGATGGCTTTGTATGTCATGGTTAGTGTTTTAAACCGGGATCTCTGGGAATCATGGAGCCAGTGAAGGGCTTGGCAGAGGGGGGAGACAGGGGAGTAGCGAGGAGATAGATGGATTAGGCGGGCAGCAGAGTTCAGGATAGATCGGTGAAAGGGAGGTAGCGGGGAGGCTGGTGAGCAGGAGGTTGCAGTAGTCGAGGCGGAAGATGATGAGAGCGTGTATAGGGGTTTTAGCGGTGTCATGGTCAAGGAAAGTGCGGATCCGAGAGATGTTTTTGAGCTGGAGTCGACTGGAGGTGGTGAGGGATTGGAGGTGGGGCTTGAAGGAGAGGGAAGAATCAAGGATAGCCCCGAGGCACTTGGCATGGGGGACTGAGGAGAGAGAGCAGTCATTGACGACGATGGATAGGCCAGGTGGTGAGGGGGAGCGGCTTGGGGGGAAGACGATAAATTCGGTTTTGTCCATGTTCAGCTTAAGGAAACGAGCAGAGAAGAAGGAAGAGCTGGTGGACAGGCATTGTGAAATTTTGGATAGTAGGGAGGCGATGTCAGGTCCAGAGCGGTAGATTTGGGTGTCGTCGACGTAAAGGTGGTACTAGAGGCCATGGGAATCAATGAGTTGCTCTAGGCCGAGAGTGTATATTGAGTAGAGTAACGGTCCTAGCACTGAGCCCATGGGGACCACGGCAGATAGGGGGTAGGCCGAGGAGGATGTGTGGGAATGGGTGACGCTGAAGGTCCAGTCCGTTAAGTATGAGGAGATCCAGGAGAGGGCAAAGTCTGTGATGCCAAGAGATTACAGGATCTGAAGTAGAAGGGAGTGGTCAACAGTGTCGAAGGTGGCGGACAGGTCGAGGAGGAGGAGGACAGAGTAGTGGCGCTTGCTTTTGGCAGTTAGTAGGTCATTGGTGACTTTGGTCAGTGCTGTTTCAGTGGAGTGGAGGGGTTGGAAGCCAGATTGCAGGCGGTCGAAGAGGGAGCAGGAGGAGAGGTGAGAGGACAGCTCAGAGTGGACGTGCTGTTCAAGTAGTTTAGAGGCCAAGGTGAGGAGAGATATAGGGCGGTCGTTGGAGACAGCTGTAGGGTCAAGGGAGGGTTTTTTGAGGATGGATGTGATCAAGGCATGTTTTAAGACTGAGGGGAAGGTGCCGGTGGTGAGTGATAGGTTGAAAAGATGAGTCAGGGCTGGGATGATAACGGAGGAGAGGTTGGGAATGAGGTGGGATGGGAGCAGGTCGTGGGCACTGGTGGTGAGGTGTGATTTTGACAAGAGGGAGGAGAGCTGGTCTTCAGTTATGGGGGGGAAGCAGTTGATGGAAGGAGAGGGCAGTATAGGCGAGAGGTGAGGCTGTGGGGACAGTGGATCAAAGCTGCCTCTGATTCTGTCAATCTTTTCCTTGAAGAAGGAGGCAAAGTCTTCAGCAGAGATAAGGGGAGATGGAGGAGGAGTGGGTGGGTGGAGTAGGGAATTGAAGGTTTTGAAAAGTTGTTTGGGATTGTGGGCCAGGGAAGTTATTAGGGATGAGAAGAAGGTTTGTTTGTCGGTAGCAAGAGCATTCTTGAAGGCGATGAGGAACTGTTTGAACAGTGCAAAGTGCTCAGCGGAATGTGATTTTATTCCATCGCCTCTCGGCTACCCTGGATGCTCTTCTCAGGTCTTTAGTGAGGGCGGTGTGCCAGGGTTGCCTGGAGCGTGGTGTGCGAGGGGTGCGGCTAAGTCAAGGGCTTTGGTTAGCTTGGTGTTGTAGAGGGTGGTGGCAGTGTCTGTGTCGCGTATAGATGTTATGTCGGCGAGAGGGAGGAGGGATTCAGAGAGTGAGTGTAGATCAATGTGTTTTAGTTTTCTGCGGGGGTGATCAAGTTTGCGGAGAGGAGGTGGCGTAGTAGGGGAGGAGAGGGAGGAGAAGGTCAGCAGATTGTGGTCAGAGATGGGGAGGGATGAGATACACATGAGTCTATTTCCTCCACACCACCTTTTATTTAGCTGATATTTGCCTACAAGCCTGCATTCTATAATTTTCCTGGACCTGGTATGCATAATTTAGGTGGCTATTTCCTTTCTGGCTATTTTTAAGCCCAAGATTGCAGCTATCAGTTGCTCATTACATGCTATACGTTTTTGTGCACACTTATTTTGAATTATATAACGTCAATAATTAAAGAATCTTATCTGCTTTTGATCCTTGGACGTTCTGTAGATTTCCTGCCTGTGCTTTGGCAGCACAAATATCATTTAACCTTTTCTATCATCCTTTATAAAGCCTTTCAGTCCTAGGAAAAGTCCAGGTGGAAACAAAGTCAACAAAACCTACCTGTAACGGCTTAGGAGCTTGTTGCCTGAATATTGCAACTTCTGCAGGGCATATTTCCTGGTAGCAATGCGGACAGATTTACCTGCTCTCTTGATCTTCAGATACACATTGTGACACAGTACCCACAGGGCTGGCTTCAGTCAACATTAATTACCATCATTGATGCCAACCAGGTTGTGCCTTACCATAATCTCTGCATACCTTTATTTTGGACTGGAGAACTGGTCATTGTCAAAGGTTCGAAGTAGATTCAGCCATGAGAGAACTGCCATTTCCAAAACAGCAGGCACCAGCTGATGGCAACCGCCAAAAGCAGCTACCACTTTATGCAGCTAATAAACCAGCTAGTGGCAGTCAACAGCAGCTTTCAGTTGCCAAAGCAGAGATAGCCCCTAGTGGCAGCTGGCATCCAACAACTCTGGCCTCACCACCCACACCTTCTACTGATGCTTGAAAACAGCAATCTTGACCTTTCAGCTACCATCCTGCTCCAGGGCTCATATCTCCGGAGCCTATGGGAGACAACTATTACCAGTCAGATGGACCAAGATACCAGCCTGTGGGATCAGCTCAATTTGGCAGTCTGCAACAGCAACCTATGCATAGCTCTAACCCAGGGGTTCGGAACCTATGGCTCGTAAGCCAGATGTGGCTCTTTTGATGACCGCATCTGGCTCACAGCCAAATCTATGTTTTACACACCGCCGATTGCAATTCTAGGTGCAGCGCTCTCTCCCTGCTGCCGTGCGAGTGGCTGCAATCCAATCCAAAGCCAGCAGCTGGGACCCAATCAGAGGCCAGCAGCGGCAGGCCAATCAGTGCAGTGAAGTCACATGTGAGAATCTGATTGGCCAGCCGCTGCTGGCCTCTCATTGGGTCCCAGCTGCTGGCTTCAGATTGGATCGCAGCTGCCCACATGGCAGCAGGGAGAGAGAGCTGCACCCGGAACACCATACAGCATGGAGAATCGGTGAGTATACTGTATGTGTGTGTGTGTGTGTTTTTCTCCAGGCACCGGCACCATGGAGGGAAATGCAATCCAAGCTGCATGGGGATGATGGGGTTACTGAATGGGGATGATGAGGATACTACAAGAGGATGATGGGGTTACTGCATGGGGATGATGGGGTACTGCATGGGGATTATGGGGGTACTGCATGGGGATGATGGGGATACGTACTGCAAAAGTGTTGGTCTTACATAAAATGTACTCATTTACTTTTCTTTAGTTTTAAAGTTAAAAAAACATTTAAAATAACAATTTTAAAATTTAAACATATTGTACAGCTCTCACAGAATTAAATTTTAAAATATGTCGCGATCATGGCTCTCTCAGCATAAAAGGTTCCTGACACTCCTATTATAAGGATCCTTATAATCCCTACCCAAATCACCTTTCTCCAATGGCTGAAGAGGAAAAACTGTGGCACAATTTATCTCAGTCACATTGGTCTTCCCAGCGACCACCACAACAAATGACCATCACAAATATCAGCACACAAACTAAAGTAAGAAGAGTGGCAGCACTTACAACCCTGAGCATAAAGTTTTTGGGACCCAGAAGGACTATTCAGTACATTTTTACTTTTTTGAGTTGCCCTGATTTTTTGGGTTTGTTTACAAAGCCTTCTTTGCTTTCTTTAAGATGTACTTCACACACAGCAACATCACTAACGATGTCGCTGAAATGTCGCTGCGTGTGACACTCATCAGCAATCAGGCCCCTGCTGTGAGATCATTGATCGTTACAAATCGTTCAAGACCATTTTTTGGTCTTTGGTCTCCCGTTGGGCAGCATGCATTGCTGTGTTTGACAGGGTCATTGACCAATGATCTCAATACTACACCTGAGAATGACAGGTTCCCAACGAGCGCCGAATCGTTACTGCGTCACTGGTGAGATCTGACTGTTTGACATCTCACCAGCGACCACGTAGCAACGCACCAGCGATCTCGGCCAGGTTGGATCGCTGGTGGGATCGCTGGAATGTCTCAGCGTGTTAAGGGGCCCTAATTCCTTGCCACTTTGTTGTGCAAATAAACTTTTTTTGTATTTGTCGTTTCATTTTTTTTCTACTTTAAAGCAAACACCATACACTAAGAAAAATTAAGTAATTACATCCAAAACTTATTAAGTATTCTTTGTAAGCAAATGAGGCTTTAACTTTCCTGACTTTTAAGGACTGTAAACAAAAATGGACACCATAACCAATTAAATGGGCACTTCAGGGAAGTGTTTGAAAACAAGGATAATGAATTTGTTTTAAAAAACACTATGGGTAAATCTCAAATGGTGGATGCTGCATGAGAGGAAACAGTGTGCGGAATAAGTTGAAGTACAGTGCTGTGCAAATTAATTGGGACAAAGCATTTTTTAAGTAAAATCGTAAGTTGGAGTTACAAGTCAGTGATTCAAACCAGTTTTAACTGCTTTGAACAGGTGTACAACCTTGAGTAACAAAATGTGGTTTGACTGGTATTAGTCAGAAAATAACAGCTAGCTGCCCCCTCAGCTTCAGTTGAGAGCTTGTTTCTGTGAGGAGTGGTTTAGTTACTTTTTCTCTGTGTGATTTGTGCCTGTAAAAATGGATGTTACTTCACGGAAGAGGTCTAGAATTATTACTCTTAATGAACATAAAAGTCTGACTGTAAGAGAAATCACTTCCACCGTTGGTTTTGGAAAATCTACCGTTTCAAGAATAAGTCTCACACACAATGAAACTGGATCATTTTCTCCAAAACGAAATGTGGAAGAAAAAGGAAAACGACACCAAGAACTGATAAAACACCTATCAGCAATAGTAAAACTAATGCAAGAAAAACAAGTAAAGACTTGCTTTGTCCCAATTAATTTGCACAGCAATGTAGGTCTAGGATATGCATTGGTCAGGATACCACTTGCAGAACCAATGTGGATTTCTAAAAATCTAAAAAGTTGAGTTTTTTTCCATAGATGTAGGTAAATTTTATATTTAGGTTATTAGAATTAAATTAAGCCATCAGTACACCTAATTTTTGGGAAGAACTCTCCCATATGAACGAGATGTCATTAATGTACTTGATTCAATTTTATACTTTTTCAACTTGATCATTGTGGATTCTTGAAATATTTCTATATGTCTCTCTCAAAGGCTTGTAAAATCAGTTTGACAAATGGGGGGCACAATATGCTCCCATTGTGGTACCTTGTAATTCTAGATTCATGTTATCCTTGAAAATAAAGCAATTGTGTTTGAGAACAAAGTCAAGAAGTGTATTAAGAAATGGGAAGTTTGATATTGCTTTTTCATTGAAATCTGACCTGGCACTGAGTTCATCGGCATCAGTATGCTTTATTGGAGATATACAGGGACTCCATGTCAGCAGTGACTATAATAACAATGTATTTCAGATGTAAATGGTAAAATTGACCCAAGGTTGCGATTGTATCTTTAATAGAAGGCAAAATAGCTACAAAAGGTTTCAGGAAAAATTTAATGACTTGGCATGCTACTTCACAGGGGCCGCCATTTCCTGCCACTTTAGGATATCTAGGTAGATTACATATATTTTTACGCACTTTGGAAATTAGATAGAATGTTGAAAGATATGTTTTGCTATTATCATATATCCCATCAGCTTTTTAGGATAATATTGTTCTTGTATGCTTTTTCCAAGATTTACAAAAGTTTAGATTGGAAAGTGAGGAGGGGACTGGACACCAATTTTCCTTAACAGTTTTTGTCGGCTAGTAGTTTGTGCACTTGCTGTGCTTTCATAGAATTATACCAAATAATTACATTCCTATCCTTGTCTTAAGTTTTGAATGATACATCCTTCCAAGATCACTTTACTTCTAGGGCTCTTTCCTCATGTTTTTGAATTTTAGATTTCATGACATTGATCTTCAATTTATTAATATTAGCTGTTACTAATTCAACAAATATATCAACCGCTGGACAGGTGTTCAATGTGGAGATGTTTTTGTATTTACAATACAGAAGGGTAGGGAGTGTGCTTACCTGTGTGGTGTTGCTTTTTTCCTCCAAGGATTCCAGAATGGCCAGTGTTTTTCTCTGCTCATTGATTTCAAAGAGAATGTTCTGTTGTATATTTTTCTCAAAAATCAGCCTTCATGAAAAAAAAATGGATGTCTTTTATTACCGTGAATAGATCCGAGGTATGATCAGGGAAAAGTTTAATCCTTACTTAAAAATACTCTTCTGTATGGGATTTGCACATGGGAGGAGGGATTACTTATTTTATTAGAATTCGTATGGTCATTATTTTAAAATCCCTTAGACCCGTTGAACCTTTTTTTGACCCCCTGCCATGTAGAGATATTCTGGAGCAATATATATCCTAGTTCATGGAAGGATGAGGCATGTTAAAAGGAGGATGAAGTAGAACCAAGAGAAGAGCATCTGGAAACACATTCAATCTGTTTAGTAACTCCCTGTTGCTATCTGTATACATATTTAGATTCATAGTTATGAGTGTCTTTTTCAAATTTCTTATTTTTGATCTTACAAATCTTCCTTTTCTACTCCTTATCAAGTTCAAGGTGGAATTAATAAAGTATCACTAGGTAATTTTTTAAATATTTATTTATATAGTTTCTCAATTTGTGTATCAATTTTTTCTAATTTTGCAGAAGTTATATCATTAATAATTTCTATAAACGTTAGGAAGCATGCAGCAGATGTCTCTTCATATTTTTTGGGAAGCGTGAGGTATAAATTTATCCCCAAACCTCTAGCACATAATAAGCAGATCAAACTGAATACTAGAAATATTTTTACCCTTGAAATTGGATAGCTGAGCTGATAAATGTATAAGTTATCTCTGTACACAGGGCACGTTCAATGTCACTGTATAAGGGTCACTGGGGCGGCACTGAACTGCTGTATGGAAATGGAATACAAGGTCGTCTTCCAATTCATGTATGAAACATAATATGTATCACACGCTAGGATCCTTGGGGCAGAAGTATGCTGAGTGCAGAGATGGAATGCAAGCCCGCTCTAGATGTTAGGAAACATTGGTGCATGCGTACATACTCTTTATAAATTGAGGATGACATATTGATACAATGAGGATGGACCTAATGTTGATATTGAGGGAACTACACCTGCATGTAAAGAGGTACCTAGAATGGAACTCAAGCAAGCCACAGAAACCATGGACAGAGTGTAGGCTTTGCTATTGGATATCTTGCACAGAAGCTTAGACATCGGAATAGCAACCATATACTGGGAATGTGTATGATGTAACTATTAGATAAAAGATAGCTAAAAGAATACAACTGGACCTAGGTTCTAGGAATAAGCAGAAGTATTGTATCTATTTATACAGTAACAATACCTCTTTTTAAGTCATTTCAAATAATAATAAGAAATAAGGGTGTTAATGTGTGGAGTATAAAAGTCTGTGTGACATATGTAATAAAAGACTCCCCTAAATAGGGAATAGATTCTACATAGAGTAGTGAAAAGGAGGATGTGACAAAAATTAATTGTGTGGTCTAATAATGAAATAATAAATGTGGTTGTGAGACGTGGTGATATAAAGATATTAGGAGTGGAGTAAAGGTATCACGATTAGATGTAGAGATAATATGTGATACGTAACCAAATTACACCTGATCCAAACATGACCCACCCTGCCAACAATCAAATAGGTGACCACACATGTGCCAAAGTGGTGCACCTTACATGTGCTGCAAAAGGGGAGGTCAGGAGGGGGCAGACCATGTATGTGCACCACTCACAGAAATACATGTGTATATATATAAAGAAAAGTCTCCTATATGTAACTGGTGCAATTTGTGAAATACAACATGGACATAGGAAAAGGAAAAACTGTGTATGTGATGACTGGATGTGACCTTCCGGAATACTTAAAGAAAGGAATGAGTAAAAATAAGATGAGTGCCCTATTGCGGGATTAAATTATAGCATCTATAATATAAAAGCGGAAGGTCACTTCCGGAAAACCCGAAGGTTACTTCCGTGATGGCCTCCGGGACCCACGGTGGTGACGTCACCAGTGCACTGTAGCCGGACGGCGCCCGGCTACATGCACCGGCGCAGGAACGTTCCCATTTGTCCCGGTGCCTCCTCTCTCCTCCGCTCCTGCCTCCTCTGCCCGCGGCCGCTCCACACTCCTCTGCCCGCCGCCGCTACACACTCCTCTGCCCGCGCCCGCTCCTGCCTCCTCTGCCCCCTCTGCCCGCGGCCGCTCCTGCCTCCTCTGCCCACGGCCGCTCCTGCCTCCTCTGCCCGCGGCCGCTCCAGCCGCCTCTGCCCGCGGCCGCTCCTGCCTCCTCTGTCCCCAAACCTGAAATTCCTCCCTCGGCACACCCGAGAGCCACATGACGGCTCACACCGTACACACAGACAGTGTCATGGCGCCAGTACTTCCAGAGTTTCCTGAGATCGGCAGTGTGCGGTCGCTGATCATCTCACTGGCCGGGCGAGCCGCTGACTGCTCTGGCTTCACCCAGAGAAACCTCTGGGTGGGATCATGTTGCGTGTAGAGCAGATGATGGCTGATCACGCAGCTGAGAGGACAGTCAGCTGGAATCAGAGACCCCATGTGAGTGGTAACATGGGCCCCATGGCCGCCTCTTACCCGGAGTCACCACCTCTCTTCTCTTCATCTCTGCAGGTCACCTGATGCATCACAGAGACTAGGACTAAATATGGCGGCTCCAGGTGAGGCACCAATGATGCCGGGGGGCCATGATTGTCAGCGGAGACCGTGATTCAGGGTCTGTCTCTTCTCACCCAGGTTACCCTTCACCTGCTGCCGGATACCCAAGCCCCCCATATCCATCCGCTCTGTATCCCAGCAGCCCCTCAGCTCCACCGCCACCACCAACACCTGCTTTCCATGACTAGCCTGAAGCGGGATGCAGCATCCCCCCTCAACATCACATGCACCCCGCTCCTCATCCCCAGCTGCACCCTCCCCCGGGGGGCGCACCGTACATGCCGGTGAGCAGCGGGAGCACGCCCACTGCACACGAGTACCTCAGCCAGGCATGTACCCAAACCTATCACAACCATCATATTATAGGGGCACTATGGATGCCGGTGATGTATGTTGTGTTGTACGTTGTATTGTACGTTGGGTTGCGCTCGCTGTGTTGTACGGTGTGTTGTGTTATGGTGTTCGCTGTGCTGTACGCTGTGTTCATTGTGTTCACTGTGTTGTGTTAGACGCTGTGTTATACGCTGTGTTGTGTTGTACGCTGTGTTCATTGTGTTATACGCTGTGTTGTATTGTATGCTGTGTTATACGCTCTGTTGTTTGCTGTGTTCATTGTGTTATACGCTGCATTGTATTGTACGCTGTGCTATACGCTGTGTTGTATGCTGTGTTGTATTGTACACTGTGTTATACGCTGTGTTGTGCTATACACTGTTGTGTTGTACACTGTTGTTATACACTGTTTTGCTCGCTGTGTTGTACGCTGTGTTCATTGTTTTATACGCTGTGTTGTATTGTACACTGTGTTGTTCGCTGTGTTGTGTTGTTCGCTGTGTTGTGTTGTTCGCTGTGTTTGCTGTTTTCGCTGTGTTGTTCGCTGTGTTGTTCGCTGTGTTGTGTTGTACGCTGTGTTGTACGCTGTGTTATATGCTGTGTTATACGCTGTGTTGTGTTATACGCTGTGTTGTGTTGTACGCTCTGTTATACGCTGTGTTGTGTTGTACGCTGTGTTATACGCTGTGTTGTGTTCGATGTGTTGTGTTGTACGCTGTGTTGTACGCTGTGTTGTACGCTGTGTTATCCGCTGTGTTGTGTTGTTCGCTGTGTTGTGTTGTTCGCTGTGTTGTGTTGTACGCTGTCTTATACGCTGTGTTATACGCTGTGTTGTTATACGCTGTGTTGTGTTGTACACTGTGTTATACGCTGTGTTTGCTGTGTTGTATGCTGTGTTGTACGCTGTGTTATACGCTGTGTTGTGTTATACGCTGTGTTGTGTTCACTGTGTTGTGTTGTTCGCTGTGTTGTCTTATACGCTGTGTTGTGTTGTACGCTGTGTTGTGTTATACGCTGTGTTGTGTTCGCTGTGTTGTACGCTGTGCTGTACGCTGTTGTACGCTGTGTTGTACGCTGTGTTGTACGCTGTGTTGTGTTCGCTCTGCTGTGTTGTACGCTCTGTTATACGTTGTGTTGTTTGTTGTCTTCCCTGTGTTATACGCTGTGTTGTGTTCGCTGTGTTGTACGCTGTGTTGTGTTGTACGCTGTGTTGTGCTGTACGCTGTGTTGTGTTGTACGCTGTGTTGTGTTGTACGCTGTGTTGTGCTGTACGCTGTGTGTTGTGTTGTACGCTGTGTTGTTTGCTGCCTTCCCTGTGTTATATGCTGTGTTGTGGTGTTCACTGTGTTGTGGTGTTCGCTGTGTTGTGGTGTTCGCTCCTCCTTCCTCTGTGGATGATGCGAGTTGTGATGAGAATAAGTGATGAATACGCCGCCATATTAAGCCCCGACAGTAAGAGCCGCTCCATAGGTTACCAATCAGAGTTGTCATAGGGCCCCAGTCAGTGGTGGATGCTGAGGACAGTCAACAAGTTGCCGACTAATCTATAATATAAAAGCCGAAGGCCACTTCCGGAAAACCCGAAGGTTACTTCCGTGATGGCCTCCGGACCCATGGTGGTGACGTCACCAGTGCACTGTAGCCGGACGGCGCCCGGCTACATGCACCGGCGCAGGTACGTTCTGGCCAGGAACGTTCCCGTCTGTCCCAGCGCCTCCTCTCTCCTCCGCTCCTGCCTCCTCTGCCCGCGGCCGCTCCTGCCTCCTCTGCCCGCGGCCGCTCCTGCCTCCTCTGCCCGCGGCCGCTCCTTCCGCCTCTGCCCGCGGCCGCTCCAGCCACCTCTGCCCGCGGCCGCTCCAGCCACCTCTGCCCAGCCACCTCTGCCCGCGTCCTCTGCCCAGCCGCCTCTGCCCACGTCCTGTGCCCAGCCACCTCTGCCCTCTTCTCTGCCCAGCCGCCTCTGCCCCCTGTCCTCTGCCCAGCCGCCTCTGTCCCCTGTCCTCTGCCCAGCCGCCTCTGCCCCCTGTCCTCTGCCCAGCCGCCTCTGCCCCCTGTCCTCTGCCCAGCCGCCTCTGCCCCCAGTCCTCTGCCCAGCCGCCTCTGCCCCCTGTCCTCTGCCCAGCCGCCTCTGCCCCCTGTCCTCTGCCCAGCCACCTCTGCCCCCTGTCCTCTGCCCAGCCGCCTCTGCCCCCTGTCCTCTGCCCTCCAGCCTCCCCTGTCCTCTGCCCTCCAGCCTCCCCTGTCCTCTGCCCTCCAGCCTCCCCTGTCCTCTGCCCTCCAGCCTCCTTTGTCCTCTGCCCTCCAACCTCCCCTGTCCTCACCCCTCCTCTGCCCTCCAGCCTCCCCTGTCCTCACCCCTCCTCTCTTCTTACCCCTCCTCTGCCCTCCAGCCTCCTCTCTCCTCCTCACCCCTCCAGCCTCCGCTCTCCTCACCCCTCCATATGCAATGTACAGTATGTGTATATATGTAGGCACTTCTGTCACTTTGTCCGCATTTCCCTCAACTTTGTACACACACATACACACACACACACATACACACTCCGCTATACTTGCCACCGGCCCTGCGTCCGCTGACTGAATCCTCAGTCGACATGTCACCGCCCCCGAACTACTGGATCCAATATACCGTCCAAGATGTCTCACCAAACTACCCGGACGACATATTCTATCCAGTCGTCCGGGGCGGCGACATGTCGACTCAGGATCCAGGCGGCGGGGAAGACGCAAAGGTCGGTGGTAAGTATATCGGAGTGTGTCTATGTGTGTGTATGTATGTGTGTGCTCACCACTCTGCCCACGGCGCTGCGCTGACCACTCTGCCCACGGCGCTGCGCTGACCACTCTGCCCACGGCGCTGCGCTGACCACTCTGCCCACGGCGCTGCGCTGACCACTCTGCCCACGGCGCTGCGCTGACCACTCTGCCCACGGCGCTGCGCGGACCACTCTGCACACGCCGCTGCGCTGACCACTCTGCCCAAGCCGCTGCGCTGACCACTCTGCCCACGCCGCTGCGCTGACCACTCTGCCCACGGCGCTGCGCTGACCACTCTGCCCACGGCGCTGCGCTGACCACTCTGCCCACGCCGCTGCACTGACCACTCTGCCCACGGTGCTGCGCTGACCACTCTGCTCACGCCGCTGCACTGACCACTCTGCCCACGCCGCTGCGCTGACCACTCTGCCCACGCCGCTGCGCTGACCAATCTCACCGCACTCACTGTTAACCACTGAGCCACCGCACTCTCTGCTAACCACTGAGCCACCGCACTCACTGCTAACCACTGAGCCACCACACTCACTGCTAACCACTGAGCCACCGCACTCACTGCTAACCACTGAGCCACCGCACTCACTGCTAACCACTGAGCCACCGCACTCACTGCTAACCACTGAGCTACCGCACTCACTGCTAACCACTGAGCCACCGCACTCACTGCTAACCACTGAGCCACCGTATACAGTGCTACCCACAGAGCCGCCTGTATACACACAATTCATTTCACCGCACTCCCGTAACTATTAGTAAATAAACTATATATGGATTCTAGACTACCCAATTCTTTAGAATCGGGCCGCCATCTAGTAATATAATAAAAATGTTTAAGAAATAGTGAAGAAGCAATGTGCTTTATGTGGCCACAATCCATGTATAAAGAGGTATTTCTAAGGTACATGTATAACAACAGATAAATAAAAGAACTACACAGAATATCAATACCAGATATCTAGTGTTTTTGTGAGGAATGTCCACACAAAGATTATTAGTCTTTGGAGATCCTTAATGACTGTTCAGGACCTTTTGAATTTCCAATAACTATGTTTCAGATCTAGGAAGATACAAATAGTCCAGCAATGAAGCAGGAAAGCTTTCATTATGTGACAAAAAGTGCTAGTCCATCACATCATTCACATCAAGGACAGTAAGTAAAGTCCTTTTGAGTGATTCAGGAATTCATATGTACCAAAGATCAACCTCCCTATCCATGAGAACTCCATGCAGTAGGTTACCTTCTGAGACCATGGAGCTCACTAAGGCTAGGGTCAGACCTGGCTGATGTGCTGCAAACTTAGAAATTTGCAGGCTCAGTGCATAGTGTTACCAGCAGGTAATGCTATGCGCCATCTGTCTATTGATCGCTATGGCAACCCGATGTTTACCGAAGCAACTAGCTCCACAGCGAATCCCCGGATATGCGCTTTTGCTGCTGTAAACATCGGGTTGCCATAATAATCTCCTGGTAGACAAAAACTTTTATAGAAAATGAGTGTTCTGTCCCTTCCCCATTTTCAGTCAGAACTTTTGGAAATCTTATAAATGGCTTACAACAAAAATATTATTCCTAAATTACTGATGTAAACCATGAATTTATCAAATCCATATATTTTAACATTCTAACTGATTTCCAAAGTGCAAAAAAGCCATCTAATCCACCCGGCCATCGTAAAGTGTAAGGAAATGAAGGCCTGCAGTTCTAATATCCAGCACTTCAAAGAATAAGTCGTGTGTATGTCAATATAACCAAAAAAAGTTTAGCTGTACTCTGAAATGCTGATGTTTGTGGCCAATCCGGCAGGTGGCGCCACATCTGCTGGATCAGCTGCCGAATGGCCGACTTGTGGCCTGGATCCGGCAAGCCCCATGCATTGTCTATAGTCTATGGGGCTTGTGGTCCGGTGTGGCAAGTGCGGTTCTGCCGGATGCGTCAGATCCAGCACTTGAGGCCACGAAAAAAAACGCTGCTTGCAGTGGATCCGGGCGATCTGGGATAACCTAACTTGCCGCACCCGATAGACATAGACAATGTATGGGGCTTTCCGGATCGGCGCCGCAAGTGCTGCTGTTAGGCGGCAGATCCAGCCGATGCGGTAAATCTGCCGGATTTGCCGAACATCAGCAAAAACGCTTATGTGAAAGGACCCATACTTAGCTCATAAATTGGCATGCCACAGTATACCTCCGACCTGCAGCCTGATGGAAACTGGTGCCATGCAGGTGATGTCATGTGGCGTGATGATATCGCTCTGCCTACATCTACTGCAAGGCAGAATAGAAGAGTAGACAGTGGCTGCAGTACACATGAACACTAATTAGACGAGAATAATACTTTTTTAGTGAGCTGTGTTGCTATATTGCGAGCTGTGGGGGACAGTCAGTGCTTGGGCGATAATCATACTAAATAGAAGGCTGTGGGGGATTGTTGGAACCAACATGGAAAGTTTATAATTATGAATCACTGAATTAGCTGGATAAAAGCAAACCTGACCAAAAGTCTACATCAAAGACAGATTAAGAGTTGTAAGGGAGTTGTGTACCTGAGTTAGGAAGGAGGCAGTTATGTATTTCCTGTGGGGTCTGATGCTTTGTTCTGTTATAAAGAGTGCACCTACAAATACAGATGGATATCTTGCCTGTGACCTCCTGTAATCTACATATGTACACAACCCCTGTGGGTTTGGATTATAAAACCTCCGTTACACATAGCGAGATCGCTAGCAAGATCGCTATTATGTCACAGGTTTTGTGACGCAACTGTGACCTCGCCAGCGATCTCGCTATGTTTGATACTTAGCAACTACCGAGCCCCCCGCTGTGACATCGCCTCTCGTGTCGGAATGGACTGGTCAATTTTTTGATCATCGGTTTCCCGCTTGTCAGCATACATTGGTGTGTTTGATGCCTTAACAATGACTTTGTTGGCGACTCAGAACTCAGCCACGTAGGTCTGAGTCATCAGACTAGCTGCTGTGTGACAGGGTCCCAATGACCTCCGAGGTCGTTATACGGGTCGTCATATCGTTGCTGCATCATTCAGTAGATCTGACTGTTTGACATCTTATCAGCGACCACGTAGCGACGTTCCAGTGATCTTTATCAGGTCGTATCATTGTCAGCATTGCTGGAACGTCGCCAACTGTGACGGGACCCTAAACCTCTGCTCCTGAGTTAGACATCCAGTCTCTGGCCTATGGATATGTATATTGGTACACAATACTTGTGACATTTGTACAATAAGCCATTGTTCTTGAGATGAACATCAAGTCTCCTGACCAAATGGAGCTTGAACCTGTCCTCAGGGCTTATGATATTAAGACCTTTCCTAAGTACCATGATGCCATCCTCAGTAAGGTGAAGACCACTGCAACCTAGTTCATAAAGACCTTTAGCCCTTTGGATATAAAAGAGAGTCATGATCAGGAGATCATCAACATCAGCAGCTATGTTCGTGTTCCTGGATGACTCAAAAGACTGTGACCTAACTGGATGGTACCATTATGTGGAGGTGTTACAGGGATGGGCATTGTAGGGACCATGTTTGATTGTGTGACTGATATAAAGGTAGCACACCAGACTTGTTTGTCAATCTTCCCACTTCCCATCTTAAAGCACACTCTTCTACTACCTTTCCCCTTTCATTGTATCCATGTCCCTTTAGACAGATTTCCCTTATGTATGTCATTGTAAATACCCTATTTGTCATAAATCCCCTTACCAAAGATCCAGTAGCTTTTGTTAATTATTTTTATCTGGCACCCTGAAACGAAGCAGATTCTACAGGGATTAATACGATATTGGGTTTGTGGGGCAACATCATAATGTGTGGGGAACCCTGATACAATATGGCTAGCTGTGAAAGGACTATCAAACTGTATTGGAGCTGTGGGGGGACCATCATAGTGTATTGGACCTCTGGGGGACCATCATACTATGTTTGTGGACCATCATACTGTGTGGACAAGTTGGGGGAATATTCATACTTTGAGGGAACATAAATACTGGTTGAGAGCAGTGGAGGCCATCCTACTATGTGGTGGACTGTGATGGGTCCATCATACTATCTTGGTTTCATGAAATGACCATAATAATGCATTTGGGTGATGAAGGATGACCATACTATGTTTTGGGACCATCATACTGTGTGAGATATTGTGGGAAGACTATTATACTGTAATTAAACCATAATGCTGTGTAGGGCAGTTGAGACCATGACACGGTTTGGTAGACAATCATAATGTATAGAGATCTATGAAGACCATCATTCTGTGAGGAGGACATAATACTGAGTGGGGTGACCATCTTACTTTGTGAAGTACTATTTGGTAATTGTTATACTGTGTAGGGAACACTAGATACCACCATGCTGTGGAAAGTCCATCATACTGTGTAGGGAGCTATGGTAGACATCACACTGTTACACCAGTTGTGGCAATTATAATATGTGGAGGGCTGTGGCAACTATCATACTGTTTTTAGAGCATGGATGACCATCATTATCTATGTGTGTGTATATCTGAATGTGTGTGTGTATCTGCATGTGTGTATAACTGTATGTGTGTGTGCCTGTGTGTGTATATCTGTATATGTGTGTGTCTATCTGTATATGTGTATATCTGTGTGTGTATGTCTATGTGTATATTTGTATGTGTATCTGTATGTGCATGTATTGTGCATTTAACAGAGTGGTGTGTGTTTGTATGTGCATGTATTGTCCATGTAGCAGAGCTGTGTGTGTTTGTATGTGCATGTGGCAGAACTGTGTGTGTTTGTATGTGCATGTACTGTGCATGCAGCAGAGCTGTGTGTGTATCTGTATGTGATTGTAACAGAGCTGTGTGTGTTTGTATGTGCATGTAGCAGATCTGTGTGTGTTTATAAGTGCATGTATTGTACACGTTAGAAGAGCTGTGTGTTTGTATGTGCACGTATTGTACATGTAGCAGAGCTGGGTATGTAATGTTCATGTAGCAGAGCTTTGTTTGTCTGTATGTGCATGCTTGGGGCATGTAGCAGTGCTGTGTGTGAGTGTTAAAGGGGCCCACTGAGACTCTTTCGCCCAGGGCTCACAAAAATCTGGAGCCGGCTCTGAATGTGGGTGTTGTTCCTCCCTTCGAGCAAGCCAATTAATCTAGATAGTATTCAATGGACAGGTTACTATAGTCAGAGCACTGTGCTTCACTATAATTACTTAGATTGATGTCTCAAGTTAAGGTTTCAATACTAGAGTAGGACTGTTCCAATGGGCACAATTTGCAAGAGAAAAGAGAGAGAAAGGGGCGCAATAGTGCGGT
Organism: Allobates femoralis; assembly: GCA_033576535.1. Lineage (NCBI taxonomy): Eukaryota > Metazoa > Chordata > Amphibia > Anura > Aromobatidae > Allobates > Allobates femoralis. The sequence goes on from JARQOC010000004.1 coordinate 259,395,058, forward strand.
TACCAGGGAGGCTTGGAATACTAATAGGTGGCCACTCACCTTATCGGGTTGTGCTGTCCCCGCACAACCCGGTAATACACTTGATAAGGCTCTCTTTTATTAATATTGTGTGTATATATAATTTTTTATACGATTTTAAATGGGTGTTTAACGTTGTTGATATATGTATATTAAGTACAGTGATTTACATAAGTAGCCACTACAGCTCATGAGTAGCAAGTATTTCACAATGAGCGGCCCCGTAAGTGATAGGAATAGGAGCGATGTCTTTTTTTGGAATTAGTTTGTCAATTGTTGTAAGTTTTTGATTAGCATATCCTTTAATCTGCAGATTCTGATAAGATTGCAGAGTACAAGGTACCTTTATAGTGTGTGCATATATATGTATATATATATATTTATTTTTTGTGGGCATAGCATGATAAATGAAGATAAGTACATGGGCATTGATATATCTATAAGCACTAGGAAAGGCTCTAGTATTAGGATAAGGTTTAAAGAGCCTTCTGCTCATTAACCAATTGAACAACTTTGGTAGTCATAAAAGGGATGTGGAACCCGCCCCGCCTCACCACTTGAGGAAGATAGAGAATCTATCGAAACATATTGTGGAGTAGAGGGGAGTCTGAATAAAGGTCTGTTGAAAAACCATCCCAGTGCCTGCTGCTGCCTTTGTGCCTGAGCGCCTCCAATTAGACCGCTTACAGTTTGTTTACCTTCTAATGGGCATATTTTGACATGAGCAAAAACACTAATAACCTGCATATAATAATAATAATAATGTTCTGAACCAGCCCAGTACCAGGACATTAAACCCTGCTGACGAGAGGAAAAGGCCTTTGTTCCTCCCGGCAGCATTCAGTTTTCAATCATGAGGTAGGGGCCGGCGATGGTTCAGTCACTGTTCTGGGTATAATAAGCGGTTGCTGTAGCTGTGCCAGCCCCACTGACTGAAAGCTGCTCAATATTAGTCCTGCTATTAAGAAAGAGGAGAGAAGCACCACTAATTTAACCAGTCAAAGAATTCAGGTGCTCACCATGCAAAGAGGCATAACCACTTCACAAGAAACAGACATGGCATATTTAAAGATGGGGAGCACACCTATAGTTGTAAAAGATATATACGAAGCTTTATTCAAGACATATGAGAATAAAAACAAGTTAAAATCAATTTAAAATATACATTAATGGGGAACCTCGCACCAGTACAATATAAGACACAGTCATATTATTTGTGACAATACACTTAATATATTCAAGGAGGTAATAACTGGTTGGAACGAACAGAGGGCAAAAATATATAACAATATATTCATGACCAAATGGTAAAATACAGCAATTGCATCCTTAATAGAAATCTATTAGTAACCAGTTAGTAACCAGATTTAAAGGACAGTTATCCTCCTTTCTTGAATTAATTCAGCACTATTAACTATCACTATAGATAACGTAGGCAGGTAAAACACAAATCAGATATTGTTGATGTACTGTATATAGGACAGACATTTTTGTTACCTAGCATCTTGTATTCCCAACGGTATTAAAGGCTAGGTTAAGGTTTAAGGATATTCATTGGCTTATCGTCTTTTGTTTTTTTTCTGTATTTTTTGTACTCTGTACAAATGGGGTTGTGGCCTGTCCCTCTGAGCTAGCAAACTTATCCCTATAGCTTGTCATTTACAGGTTGCGATAGTCGGAGCACTGTGCTTCTCTGTTCTTATTCAGATTGATGTAACTTACGCAAGGTAAGATTTAAATATCATTGCAAATGCAAGTCTAAAAGGAAACTGCAAACATTTGAATGCAAAAGGCATTTCAGTTGGAATGAATGGAATTTGTAGAATTAGGATGTCTTCGCCTTTAAATGGGCCAGTTGAAATGGTTTTTTCAATTATATAAGCATATAAAGCCTTGATTATCAATATGAACCTATTGCACAGGATGGCTAATATCTATATATTTATATATATACTATATTATATGGGTCTATATTCCCCAACAACATAATTGAAGACCAAACTTTCAGCACCAGGGACGTCGCTATGCATTAAGAATCGGGGCTGCAGCCCTGATTCTTACGCATAGAGAGCCCCGAATCTCGCTGGCGGTCAGGGCAGAGGAGAAAGTGCAGACATGCCCGGCGTCAGCGTGTCTGCTCGGCACGGCTCTCGCACAGTAGCTCAGCCATCGCCACCCCTGCATAGATCCCTGAATCGCGCTGTCAGGGCAGAGGAGAAAGTGCAGACATGCCCGACGTGTCTGCTCTCTCTCGCTGTGCGGCGGCACGGCTCTCACACAGACACACAGTACCGTAGCTCACAGAGAGCCGTCGCCGCTGGAGTCCCGCCCAGTGCCACTCACATGACCTGGCTGCACGTGACCGATGATGTCACGACCGTGCAAGTCCTGCAGCCAGGTCAGCAGAGTTAGACTCTGGAGAATTAATTGTTGTGCTCTGGGCTGACTGCCAGTTAGGAATAGGGGGGCTCCCAGCTCAGTGCAACCTGCTGGGACCTGCCGACCTGCCTTATTGAGGTAAGAACAGGGGGCAACTGGGGCAGGACATAGGGGCCAGTGGCCACAGATGTGCCACAGGGGCACAGGCAGCAGTGTAGGGGGCCAGCCAAGGGCACACTGGCCACAAGGGCTCACAGGAAGGACCCACCGGACCTTCAACCACCTCTAGTGGTAAGGACAGGCGGGAACCTGTTAAAAATATTATTCCCACCCTTGCAGCTGCCGCTCACTGGACCTGCCGCGGCGCTGCCGCTCCTTGGTCCCGCTGCCACTCACCAGACCTACCACAGACACGCTTCCTGGACCCGCCAACGTCCTCTGTGATCACTGGAGGTATCTGCATTGTAATCACTTCTAAATGTCTGTGTAGAAGTGGTAATGTTATATTAGTTCTTATTATTGTTTGCATTTTTTATTTTATTTACTTGTTCAGAACAAGTTGTTCTAACAGTGGAACAAGCTAGTGACAATGGATATTAGAAGGTTTTTCATGGATAAAGACACAGCCAGAAGGAACCTGTCCAAAGCAGAAAGAGGAGAAAATGTACAACAGCACAACAGAACAACCTCTGCCATTGAATCAGAAGAAAGAGAAGACACTGAGGCCTCAAGTCTTGCACAACCATGCACTTCCACAGTCATGATTTCAGATTTAGGACAACGAGAAGATGGTCCTAAGCAGCCAAAACTAGCAGCGTACCCATATGACTATTATGGCCAAAATAAAAGAGCGTTCCAGTACCAGTGGTTTGAAAAGCATAACTGGGTGGAATACTCTGTTCAGGGAAATGCTGCATTTTGTTTTCCATGTAGGCACTTTGGGCGTTCTCAAACACGGTGCAATAAAGATGCTTTATTTAGCTCTGGTGGCTTCAAGAACTGGAAATGAGCCTTGGATTCCTTTAAAGAACATGAGAAGACATCAGCACATATGTCCAGTACACAGGGTTGGCTTGAGTTAAAAAATTTAGAAAAGCATGGCAGTATTGTGGATCAGCTTCATAGTGCGACTGAAAATCAAATAAGAGAGAGGCGGGAATATATGTCAAGACTTGTCAACATTGTTCAATTCTTTGGACGTAATGCAATACCTCTTCGTGGCAATGATGAGAGCGAAGGCAGCCTACATAGAGGAAACTTTTTGGAATGTTTAAATTTATTTAAAAAATTTGATCCTTTCTTACAAAACTACAATCCACCAAGTAATGCTACATATGTATCGCTGTCATCCCAGAATGAAATCATTGAGTGCTGTGCAGAAGAAGTGATCACTAGGATGGGTAATATTTAAATTTATTCCGAAAAATGCAGCTCAGTGGGCCCGAGCCCCGGATGTTTTTTGACCTTAGCAACGCCCCTGTTCAGCACTAATGCATGTGGTGGAGTGCCACTGGGACTAAGTGAATTCAAGAATACTACAGGATAGTTTGGAGCTTCATCATTGTTCAAACATTTGTCATGTGAGAAGTATGTTTTTGAGGCAGTTGGGAGTTTTTCTTCTATTGTAAAGTTCAATTCTACAACATTCGCATATGAGCGGTCATTCAGCCAGTTGTAGTTTTAAATATTGAATGTGATATCTGGATACACATGATTAATAAGACTTACTACAGTATAGAAGATGTTGCAATAGTCAGCAGATTTTGCCATGGTCAATTATTGGGTCTTTGCCATCTCCAATCTAAAGCAAATAGTCGTAAAAGGGATGGAAGTTGCTACTGAGTTGTGGATTTCTCATGTTGGTATTTACTGTCCTAATTTTTACTTGTTTCCAAAGACTTGACAATATTAAAGGCTTTGATTTAATCGGCAATTGTGCCTCTTGGAATGACAGGTAGGGTTTGTCAGAAATCACTAGCTAAGGTGACAATAGAGATCGTTGTTCAATTTCCTGCAGCCTTCTGTTGATTGCTTCAAGTCCATGCTAGTGCATCATAGAAGTTTCATCCCTGAATAGTATTTTAGCCCCCCGCCCCATAGTTGCTTTTGGAATTTCTTCCTTCCTTTCTTTCTTTATGTTGCAATCAGGCCTTCTTTATGGTGGATCAAGTCAATCAGGATTTGCAACATTGAATATGCTGTTCGTCGAACAGTCATCAGCATTGTAGCAAGTGCAATCTTATATTCTCCTCTAAATCTCTCATGCGGATCATGTGTTCTGTAGCTCTTCTTGACTGGATTTTGGGTGCAGAGGTTTGAAGGCCTTAGGCATCAGCCTCCTTGATCGTGGACACGAGGAGACATCATCAAGATAACATGAATTACATATTATTACCACTTCACAGTTCAAAATTGAAGGTCGAAAATAAGACGGTTGACCAAGAAATTGCACCCACAATCACTTGTGTAAACATCACCTTTCCACTATTTACTGTTTCATAGGAGTTCTTGTGACAGACAAACTCACACACAAATGTATTGCTTTATACTATAGCTTATAGTTTTTCCTCAATTGCACAGCATTTGTAATTTTTCCCCCATTCATCAGTTAATTGTACAATAAAATTAAAGGTGTAATTCAAAGCTACAACATCTCCCCCAAAAAGACTCCCAAAAAACCCTAAAGTCTTAGTAGGCTTACGTTGAAAGAAAGATAAGAAAAAAGTTAAGGGTCTCAAAAGGAAATAGATAAAAATATAGATAATAAAACAAAATATCTTCACATCTGTGAGAGGTTAAATTACAAGTTCAACAGTTTATGTTGCCTGGTGTTCACTGGAGAGTATTTGCCTTTTAAGTAAAAAAATAATATGCATTGCAAGGAAAAAAAAAACATATTTCTTTTTATATCCGAATGCATGCTGGCAAATTATATTGTTACAAATTTATCATTATTATATTGAGCTAAAATATTCAGACTAGAGGCTTTGAATTATAACCATATAGAACTCTGTATATAATGGCTTGCATAAAAATAACTATTTTGCAGGCTATTCAGTTTTTGGTTGTCTGATGAAATACCAGAGCTGAATATTTTTGGTTTAAATCAGATAATAATTATTATAGCGTTATCCTTGGTTTGTGACAATCTCCAAGACCCTGAGATCAAGTGAAGCAACATCCAGTTGACATCTGCCTGTCTATTCATCCATCATTAGGTAGGTTATGTTTGGTTAAGGTGTCAAAGCTGTTGACAGATGTACTGAAGTCTATTGCTTTTTAAAGCATGGTTGCTATGGGTGCAGAATGTGAGTTCTCCGGAGAGCCTGAATCCTTTCTTCCTCCAGCATAGATTTGAGAATCTGTAAGACCACAAAGGATACAAGCTGACACAAAAACCTAGAAAGACACAACAAACATCACTTTTCAAAATAATTGTGTTGGGACTTAAGTAAAGCCTCTGGGACTGCCAAGAATCCCAGAATATTTCCACTTCTTTTTGCTACAGCCATCATGATTAAGAACAAATGCTCTGTGTTACTGACTCTAAGAGGTAATACAAAAATGCAGTCTCGGTAGATTTATACAAGGTATACCAAAGTTTTAAACATATTGTTTAGGCATTAATGTATTCCCAGCCAATAGTCACAATGCAATATCACATTCAGTAGTTATTTTTATTATATTCCAGAAAACATTACCGTTGAACTGAAAGAAAGACGGCATTCTATGTCAAAGGAAATGATTTTGTGAACTTTATGGCTAAAAGTCCACAGCTAAATTTCCCATTTTACATTTATGCATCATGAAGGCACATATGTTTTTCACTTTTGTGATACAAAACTATAAGGTAACCAATTTATGCACTTTGATTTTTTCCTTGCCTTATTTTAAAAGCCATAACGTTTTTTTTTTTGTTAAAGTAGATGTATGAGGGCTTGGGGTTTTTTGCATTTTGAGTTGTAGTTTTGAATAGCACCATTTATTTTACCATATACAGGTGCATCTAAATGAATTGGAATATCATCAAAAAGTTAATTTATTTCAGTAATTCAATACATAGAGAAACACATATCTTATATATAAAGCTGAATGTGTGTATGATGTGTGTGTGTGTATGTCCGGGATTGGCATCTACAACGTCGCAACTACAGCCACAAAATTTTGCACAGTCACATGTCTGGACCCCGAGAGCGTCATAGGCTATGTTGTGAGGCGAAATTTTAACCCCGCGCGTTCCAATTCACAAAACAATTTTGGCCCTATCTACATAATGGAGAGAAAGTGACAGTTACCAGTTGACAGTTGTGAATGAGAGGGGCTGAATGACAGCGCCAAAGACTAACAGCATATACCAGCATATAGTCATTAAGGTGGGGCCCTGACATGGAATATTCACCACACACGGGGACATGTATACACACCACACGCACACAAAGAGTAACAGCTAAGGTGGAGCCCCAACATTGGATACTCCCCACGCACCCGAACACAAACACACACACCACAAAGAGACACACACAACACAGAGACACACAACACACAGACCCCCCTAACAGGGACACACACACATACACACCCTATAGGGACACATGCACTCACCCCACAGGGACACACACACCACACGGACATACACACATACACACCCCACAGAGACACACACACACACACACCCCACAGGAACACACAGACCCCATAGGGATGGACACACACCACAGAGACACCCCTCCCCCCACAAGGACACACACCACAGTCTGGTATCTTTAATTTCCAAAAATAAACATCTGATTAAAAACAGCCAATGTGCAAAACATGTGCCATATAGGGAATTAAGGCAGATGTCAGTCATATGAGCTGTTTTTTATGTGTATGTGTGAGGCAATATATACTGCCCGGCCGGGGGAAGGATTTACTGTTGGCTGGAGATTTATTAGGCTGCCTATAGCAACCAATCACAGCTCAGCTTCTATTTTCCTACAGGTCATTAATATGACATATTCAAATTCTATTTTGTTATCACTAACAGCAGTTCTTTATTAACCCAGGCATAGCCGGGTAGTACAGCTAGTATTATATAAAATAGAGTCATTACAAACAGAGGGACCTATTTCACGTGTTAATTTAGGTTAATGTTGATGATTATGGCATGATATGGAAATTAAAGTAGGGAAGATAAAGGGTTAAAAACCACGCTGTGTAATTCACAAGACATCAATCAGCGAATATAATATTGATTTATTAGTCAACGTGCCTCAGGGCTCCCAGAAACACCCTTAATCAGGACAATATGATAGTGATTTGTCATGAGGAAGAGACCATGGAGCTCTGAAATGCGTTAACTAATAAATCAATAATATATTTACACTTTGATGTCTTGTGGAATATAGCAGCACTGTTTTAAACCCTTCATCCTCCCTACTGTATATGCACCACGCTTTAGACTACAGCCACTGTGATATGCTTTTATAGTGGTTGTGACTCTCACAACCACACGAGGTGAAACTCTGATACCTATTTAGGTAATATTTGTAATCGGATAGAAAACACGGCACTCACCATAGGTAGACTCTTCAACGCTTTATTCCATGCGATTTAGCATGCGATTTCAAACGCAGGGAGGGGAGGGAAGTGCTGAGACTCGGTGACGGTTCCCCGTTTCGCAGCGAGACTCGCTGCTTCTACGGACAGACTTGTTTGGTCCGTAGAAGCAGCGAGTCTCGCTACGAAACGGGGAACCGTCACCGAGTCTCAGCACTTCCCTCCCCTCCCTGCGTTTGAAATCGCATGCTAAATCGCATGGAATAAAGCGTTGAAGAGTCTACCTATGGTGAGTGCCGTGTTTGCTATCCGATTACTGTATAAGACTTGTCGCTGAACTCGCACACGTGCACCGCATTATATAGGAATCGCACGCTCTGAGGGTGATATCTAGCGATTACGGATTGGCTGTCGCCCAACTTTCTCCACGTTCTAGGTAATATTTGTATCTCAAACTCTACATCATCCCTACTTTAATTTTCTGAGATAATATATTTTGGGTTTTCATTGGCTGTAAGCTATAATCATCAACATTTACAGAAATAAACACTTGAAATATCACTCTATTTGTAATGACTCTATATAATGTATGCATTTCACTATTTGTATTGAATTACTGAAAAAAAATAACTTTTTGATGATATTCTAATTCATTGAGATGCTCCTGTAGTTCAAGTGTGCTGAGAGGATGAAAAATGGCAACTCTATCATTATTTTGAAGGATTTTCATTTTAGGGCATTCATTGTGCGGTAAAAGTTACATGTAAACCTGATTGTCCAGGTCAGTCCAATTATGAAATTACTACACATGCATTGATTCTTATATTTAAAATATACAAATTCAAAACATTGTTACAAAATATTTTCCTTTCTGTCTCCACTTTCTGGGATCCATAAAATTTGTATTTTTTCCTTATGGGGCTCAGAGCTTTTTTTGGCACAGTGGTCTGATGGTTTTATTGATTCCAGTTTTCTGTCAATAAGATGCTTTGCTTATTATTACATTTTAAGACGGTGAGGTGACTAAATAACGCAATTCTGGTGTTTTAGGGCCCTTTCACATCAGCGTTTTTTGAAATTCGCGGCAGATGCGGTGAAAAAAACGCATCTGCCGCGATTACCGCATACCGGCTGCACTTGCGGCGCGGTTGCGGTAAACGCCATGCAAAGTATAGGCGTACTTGCGGCAGGTGCGGCAAGTGCGATTTTGCAGTTGCGGCAGGTGCGGCCGCGAAAAAAACCGCGGCTGACTGGCCCATTTTGGATGATGCAAATGACATCACAGGTGCCAGGATAGGCGCCGAAACGCGTAGGAGAGAGGAGGAATAAAAGGATGGAAATCGATTTGGCTCTTTGGTGAGTTTATTTAACCCTGAAGCAGCGCGGACCGTGAGACACCAGCACTCCCATCATTTCTTTAAAACTGCAGTGGACAGTTAAGCATAATAATGTATGAGGTCAAGGACAGTAGACTTTTTCATCATCCCAGAGTTCCCCTTCAAGTACGAAGATCAAGGACAGTCAATATGTGGTGATCCAGAAGTTGTTTCTTTGATTCCTAGGCAGCAAGGTGGTTACACAAAGTACCCATGCTTTTTGCATGAATGGAACAGTCAGTATAGGATTCATCACTGGAGCCAAAAAAGTTGCCGAATAAAAACATCTTTGCAACCTGGACTCAATACCATTGTTGCTGAAAGCTTAGTTAATCTCACTATGGTTCTCTTGCCAACACTCCACATTACACTTGGACTGATAAAGCAATTTCTGAAAGCTCTGAAAGAAGATACTTTTAAAACTTTCAGCTCCCTGCCTGACTTGACCCTAATGATCAGGCCATTTTTTGCAATTCTTGCCAGTGTCACTTCATGAGGTACTATATCTGAAACGCTTAAACGGATCCCAGTGTTTCCAAGATTAAGTTTTCATGACATATTGCGCTTTATGATAGTGGTAATTTTAGGATGATATTTTTGCACTTATTTGTGAAAGAAATGGAAATTTGATGAAAATTTAGAAAATGTTGCCATTTTCAAATATTTAAATTTTTATACCGTTAAACCAGAGAGATATGTGACACAAAATAATTAGTAAATAACATTTCCCACATGTCTACTGTGGAGCCCACTGGGACGGGGTACTCAGTGCCGGACTGGGGTGCTGCTGGGGGATGTCATGGCGGTCCTGGTCGGGACTGTGTCCCGGGTTCGCACAATAAAATGGGGTGTATTTACAGGGGATTTGGTTTGTCGTGGCACCACTCACGGGGTGTGGTCAGTAATGGGACCACCGCTGCTGCAGAACCTCCGGGGATGGAACGGTTCCCCACAGGTAGAGCTGGGTTCCCTGGGGCAGTAGTGATTAAAGTCTGTGATGGTTATTATAGATGTTGCAGGAAAGGAGATGAGCCCGCCGGGGTCGGGACAACTCCTGACAGGGTAAAATGGAGGATTGTCAGTTCTTTATACCTGAAATCAGACACACTGTGTAAACACAAGGAGACAAAGCGAGGCGCAGAATAGTGCCCTATCAATGATGACACTTTTTTGGAAAAAGGTGATGTGTACTGGCCACTCACCTTGCTGGGTTGTGCAAACCCACAACCGGCTGGAGCGCGAGAAATGTAGCTGCTGCTGGACCTCCACCTACCACAGGACGTGGAACACTGGTATCAGATGTAAGGAAAAAGGTGTGTGACGGTCCGCGCTGCTGTGTCACAAAGTCACGGAGAAGACAGTGCTTCAGTAAAAATCCTTTATTCTTCCTGTCCTACGCGTTTCGAAGCCAGCTCTGAGCTCCTTCCTCAGGGACATCAAAGGACAGGACAGGAAGAATAAAGGATTTTTACTGAAGCACTGTCTTCTCCGTGACTTTGTGACACAGCAGCGCGGACCGTCACACACCTTTCTCCTGAAATCAGACACAGACACTGAAGCAGGGTTCAAGCGTGTTTACTTCTCCAACTCTTCAGTCAAACAGTGCACAGTACAATACAGTTTCCACAGCTTTACTCAGTTGACTCCGGTACACGTGAATGCACTGCAGCCCGGTTGTCACTCTTAGACTCCTCTCTCCAGCCATGTGTCCTTTCAGGCTGATTCTCTGTCTTTCCCTTCAGGTGGATTGCGGAGCGGCAGCTCGGTCCCCAATAGTAGCTTCCCCCTAAGTCTATGGGCGGTAAGTCGGGTCCTCTTGGTTGCTGCTGTGCCCCCAACCCTGTATTGGGAACACAGACCTGGAATCTGTGTCAACCGTCAGTTTGTCTGGGGAGCTGGTCTGAATCCTCAGTCCCCCTCAGAGCTAACACTCTGGTTTAGCCTAACCTTAGGTGTCCCTGTCTTGCAAGGGATCATCGGGTTCTTCTTTACCCGTGTAACTTCCCAGATATATCAGGAGAGGCTCTTCTGTTGGTTATCTGCTGGCCCTAACGTCTTCCTCGGACCTGATGGTACTGGTCCGGTCTTGGCTGCTCGGCACCCGCCTACTGGCTAACTGCTTCCTGTTTCTCCCTTTTATACTCGTCTGTTAGCATGACTACGCTTCACCCACTCATATCTAGCCCTACTTCCTCTTGCCTGGTTAGAGTCCCAAGCTCCGGGTTAGGTCCCATGTCAGTGGATATGTGATTTGAGGTGTTTGCTATACAAACTGTCTAGCCTCCTGCCTGGCTGCAGTTTCTTCCTGTGGCCACCCTGGTCACAGGGGCTCTACACTACCTTACATCAGCACAATTTTGGAGACAAACCTATTTTTGCTAGGAAGTTAGAAGGGTTCAAAGTTTGTCAGCAAGTTCTCATGTTTCCATCAAAATTTACAAATCCGCTTTTTAGTGACCTTATCACATTTGAAGTGACTTTACATAGTTATATAGTTACAAACTGTAAAGTTTGGAGTCCGTACCAAACACCTAGTGTTTGGGCACAGATCCTAAACACGGACTTCCCTGGCATGCCCGTGTTACAGTTTGGAATCAGGAGAATTATACTTACCTTGTTCTGCTGTGCCTACTTCTAGGGCCTCTTATTAACTTCCTGGATATTAACTGCAGAGAGGCCCAACAGCCAATCACAGACTCTGTCACAAAGAATGAGTGTCTGTGATTGGCTGTTGGGGTAACCTGGAAACTGCTCATACATCCTGGATGCTAGAATCTACGCACTGGTTTCAGGCTACTCCAGCAGCCAATCACAAACACCCATTGTATGTGACAGGGTCTGTGATTAGCTGTTGTAGTGCAGTGAATATTATGGAAGATAATGAGCGGCTCCAGAAGTAGACACTGCGGGACTGCGGGATGTGGTAAATATAACAAGGACTTTAAAAATGCTTGGGCGAGTCTGCCGAACCCGAACATCGGCGAGTTCACCCATCACTATTTTAGTCGAAAATTTGATGGTAATGTCATGAAGTACAAAGCAGTGGGTGATAGAATAATCTCGATACAACTACATAGAGTGCCAATCCATATCCCAGTTATAAAAGTCTACTCACCAACTACAGATACCGAGGAGGAAGGCATTAAAATATTTTACGATCAAATTCAAGTAAAAATCGAGAAGAAGCCAAAACAAGACAAAATCATTATCATGGAAGGCTTGTGTGCCAAAGACAGGTGAATTGCAAAAGCAAAGGGTAACAAGTAGGATGCAGGCAACAAAGTAAAAGACTAAAGCAAGGCATTTGGGCAGATAAATAACTTTTTTTTTTTTACCAAAAGATAGAAAAAGAACATGTAAAGTGCAAGACCAGGAAGGCATTCCAAAAGATCAATAAGGTATGATGAAAGTTTCACCATGGAATGGGGAGGTTGATAAATGTCAATAGGAACAGATATTAAATAGAACAAATCAAGGAAAGATGGTGCACATTTACAAGAATGATTCACTGGGAGAAAGCTGAAAATGGATATTACAGCAAATTGAATATCTTCAAAGATGATATCATTGCTGCAATAAAGCTTCTATCAAAAAACAAAGCACCCAGATGTGACAATACTCCTATAGAATTAATAAAGTCCTAAATTAATCAGTAGTGATGTTATCACACACCTGTGTCAACAGATATGGACAACTGGTGAGTGACCCAAAGACTGAAAAAGATCAGCGTTTATTACTATTCCAAGGAAGGGAGATGCTATCAACTGTGGAAGCTACCTGACTATTGCACTCATACTCATGCTAGCAAAATATGATTGACAATCCTACAAAGATTGCTACAGCCTTACTTTGACAAAGAGCTGCCAGAGGAACAAGCAGCATTCAGAAAAGGCAGAAGAATAAGATATTTATTTTCCAATATGAAAGGGATAATGGAAAAGGTCAAAGAATATAACAAGGAGCTTTATTTTTGCTTCATCTGCTACAGCAAAGCCTTTGACTGTGTTAATCACCAGAAACTGTAGAATACTATGAAGGATATGGACATTTCAAACTATCTAAACAGCCTCATTAGTAACCTTTATATTGACCAAGAAGAAACAGTCTTACTGGAACGTGGTGACCCGGCATAGGTCATAGAAGAGGAAGGCATCAGACAAGGCTAAATCCTGTGACATTTTCTATAAAGAATTTTAAGAAAAAGCTATTTTCAGGAAGGCTGAAATAAATCACAATTGCTGGACATATCATCAACAATAATAAATATGCAGATAAAACAACATTAATAGCAACATGCTTTAAATTAATAAAGGATTAATTATGCAGTATCAATATGTAAAGCTGGAACATGGCACTTCTACTCAAAGAAGACAAAGATTTTTACTAGTGGCAGGTACGATAGGGACACATTTAAGACGGATGCTGACAAACTGGAAGTTGTAAAGGAGTTCATCCTACTTGAATCAATGATCTCTCAAATAGAGCAACAACACCGAAAGTCAATACAAGAATAGCTACGGACAAATCAACAATGAAGTAACTGGACGTCTTCACATCAAGGAATATTTCAGTGGTGACAAAGACACGGCTCATGCATAGATTGGTAATTTCTGTGGTAAAAAATGTATGTGAAACCTGGATGAAAGAGGAACAACACATAAGAATTAAAGGGGTTTTCCGGGCTTTTGCTATAATTTATATGTGTATCTATGCTGCAAAATGTTGATAGTTTGTAATATGCATGCTGTCAACATTTTGCATAGATACCCAGATATCATTTATTTGCAGCAGCCAGAGAATGTCCAGAGGGCGTGTTTGTATTGGAGCCTTCATGTAAATGGGAAACTGGTCATTTCCTCCCAGTCTCCTACAAACATGCCCCCTCCCCAACTCTACACTATGGCCAGCCACCCCAGGATCCTACAGCCCGCCCCAGCCAGTTTTTCCAACCACCCACGACATTGTACACAGAGGTCCCCACTACACTGACACACTATGCTGAATCCACTGCTGTGAAGGATTTTCGGCACCCTGTGTCAGTGCAGTGAAGATGGCTGCATGTGTGTGCACTCACCCTATGAGATCTGTGCAGGGGAGCCAAGGTCCGCACTCGGCAGCCTAGGACTCTTCTGTGGAGCCCGATTCTTCTCTCCATACATCCCATACCATATAGCACAGAGGAGGTGGATCAGTTCTCTCTATACTGCAGCCAATGGCTCTATGGTACGGGAGGTATAAAGAAAAGCATCAGGCTCCACAGCAGAGTCCCAGGCTGTGGAGTGTGGACCTCGACTCCCATGCACAGAGCTCACAAGATGAGTGAACACACACACATGCAGCGGTCCCCACTGCACTGACACAGGGGGGTGGCTGGCTTTAGTGTAGACTGGACAAGGGGGCGTGTTGGTAGGAGACTGGGAGGAAATGACCAGTTTCCCAGTTACTTGCAGGCTCCAATACAAACACACCCCCTCGATGTTCTCTGGCTTCAAATATGTGATATCTGGTAACTATGCAAAATGTTGACAGCATGTATATTACAACAGACGGTCAACATATTGCAGCCTAGATACACCTATGAAATATAGCAAAAGCCCGGACAACCCCTTTAACACCTTCGAAATATGGTACTGGAGAAGGGTTTTTTTTTTTGGAACCATCTTTTTATTAGAATTTTGCGTATAAACATAGTTCACAGAAATTGAAAAATCTTAGTACACATATCCAACATAACTTGCGTAGAAATTGAATATAGCAATTAGGTACATATATAAACGTCTGTTTACAAACATGAACAATGGTTTTTATTAGCCCTCCCTCCCCCTTCCCCTGGATATCCCCTTCAAGTTATGACATTTTTAATTAACAAAAATACAAGACATTGGATTATATCATTATTGAATTTGTATTATAAGACATCTATTCGATATCTATTCTCCCTGAATTCACCTAAACATCACATCTCAGTCTACCCAATGTACCACCCAGAACCTCCAAGGCATACCACTCTGTGGAACGGAAAGGTCTCATAAAGTTATCTATTTCACCGTCTGTGAATTCCTTTACAATGAATGTTCTCCATTTGAAAAATAATTTTTTTGTTAATTTCTGGAGAAGGGTTTTATCAATACCATAAATGGGAAAAAGAACAAACATATCAATTTTATAATGAATCAAGCCAGACTTGTCACTTAAACTAGGATAACCAAGCTATGACTTGCCTACTTGGGACACATCATATAAAGAGTGCAAGTATTGGAGAAGGACATCATGGTCGGAAGAATAGAAGGAACAAGGTGAAGAGGAACACTAGCAGCCTATTGGCTTGATATTATCAAGAAAATTGTGAAGAAACACTGGTGGACTGATCTAGGCTTGCACCAGATTGATCTTCCAACAGAGCGTTCATCCATCAAGTTGCCATGACTCAAGATCGAGCTGAAGGCCATGAAATAATAATATTAATGCTGCTCTCAGATGTGTTAGCAAGAAGCCGGTGACAGATTCATTTAAAGTGTAAAATACACGTGTTGAAACTTCTGGTATCCTTTCATTTTAACTTACATGGGTCTCCTCTGTCAAGATTTTGATGCTTGTTTCCTACAAATTGTGTTAATGTGTGGTAATTTCTCATTATCCCTTATTTATACTTTTTTCTTATCTCCCATTTTCATCTCATCCCTTGTTCTATCCCCTGTTTTTGTTCCCTTGCTTCTAACACAACAAACATAAGGCTTATACTTAGTGTGCTGCTATTTTGATCCATGGGACAGAGAGAACGGTGCCCATCATGTGGCTCCACGTGGTCTGTTTGGTCCTCTGTAGCTGCATGGCCTGGTTTTCTGTCATTTCTCAGGGTACACACCTTCACTGCGCTCCAGCTTTGCATCCTTTGAGCAGGCCTCCTGGGAGCATACTTAGGTGGCGCACCCCTATTTGCAATTATTTAAAGTGCCAGTATACCCATAACAGGAACTGCTTCTCAATCTATGGCTGTGTATATAAGACACCCTCCCTTTATGTGCAGTGCCTGAGCATCATCTTCAGTTCTTAGTTTGCTAGTTGTCAGGTACCCTGGCTCTGTACCTTTGCCTTAACCTGCCTCCATAGTGCCTTCTATAACTTCTTGTGTCTGCATAGAGCCTGCTACACTTGCACCTGCCTGCACAGACTCTGCTTCACCTGTACATGTCCTATATGGCCTGCTGCCGCTCGCATCTGCTGAGACTCTTCACCTACGTGCTTGCTCCTTCCCTCCTTTAGACATTGACTGTGTTTGCCTTGTTTGCTTCGATGGTGCTACCATTTTATAGATTGTGCCTATATTCACCCATGTCTTGGGGTCAGCTCCTACAGTTCATCTGTGGCACAGTGGGTCCACTTCCCCACAGTCACGCTCCTATGAGCACAACATTTTCTATGTGCAATCCTTTTTGTTTTGTCATTTACCGCTTTATTGACCTGTGGGTCATTCATTTTGAAGTAAAAAGTTGCTCCTCACCCATTAATTTTTATGGTGGAACTCCTTTAAACTTTTCATTTTATTGCTTTATATCCTTTGTTTTTAAAGAATATAAAACATATATGTTGTTCATTGGAAACAATCTGTCTTATGTATGTGTGAGACAGCCTATAATGTGCAATTTAGAAACAATAAGTCATAAAAACAAAAAATGAATGATAGAATATTTTCCGTGTATTTCCAATTACATTTTTATGAGATTCTATTCTTAGGATAGATTTCTTTAATTTGATGTATTTTACTTTCCAATGTTTGTGAATATCCGCCATTTGGTTTGTATAGAAATTAATTACTATTCCATAATGAATTGGTATAAACCTCAATATTTAATCTTTATTCTATTGCTTCAAGTAATGTTTTCAAGAAAAAAAAAACGCTATTGTGGAGACATAACACTTATGCATGAAAATCTAGATATAGCTTGTCACATTTTGGTGAAAACCTATGTGTGGTGGACTGTGAATATATTTTACTGCTGTCTTCTTGTCATCACCGCAGACACTTGTCTTTGTAATGAATGACAATATTTGTTTTCAGTGAGGGACAGGAACCATACAGCTATATGATGAGGCAAAGAATTTTCAGTTCATGTTTGAATGTGTGATGAAGAGCATGGAAATGTTGACAGTGGAAGACAATATTTAAAAAAAGGGATAAAGAAGTTTAAAAATAAAAAAAATACTGACAAAACTTAGATTAAATCTATCCAACAATAAACAAAATGATTAAATAACATTGAAGGGCCAACTGGTTAATTTGCTACATTCCATATGTTTTGCGATATAATTCGATTGACCGCTTTCTTTAATTGAGCTTTAATTGCTGTCTTCTCCAAATCAGATTGGTAAATTTGCTGTAGGCTTGTTCCAGTTCATCAGTTGTTGGATTGGACTGATCTCAAATATGAATCAATAAATATTGTGTGCTTAAATCAATTGGGAAGACATAATTAATATGTGCGCCTCCAGCTTTAGTTGGTCACTAAAGAGTGCAATACAATTGAAACTAAAAGTTTACATACACTATATAAAAAGTCACACATGCATATTTTTTTCCGTATAAAATCACAATATGCTTTTCCCATTTTAGGTCAATAAGGATTACTGTAATTATTAATATCTGCCAAATGCCAGAATAAGGAGAGAGAGAATGTTTCATGGAATTTTGATCACTTTCTGCAAAGTCAAAAGTTTACATACACTTAATTAATATTTGGTACCATTGTTCTTAATCTGTATGACTTGGGTCAAACGTTTTGGATATCCTTCCACAAGCTTCTTACAATATTTAGTAGTAATTTAGGCCCATTCCTCCTGACAGAACTGGTGTAACTGAGCCACAGTTGTAGGTCGTCTTGCTTGCACCTTCCTTTTTTGCTTTGCCTATTAATTTTCAATGGGATTGAAATCAGGGCTTTGTGATGGCTACTCCAAAACATTGACTTTGTTATCCTTAAGCCACTTTGTAACCAGTTTGGCAGTATGCTTTGGGTCATTATCCATTTCTGCCTGTTTTAACTTTCAGGCTGATGTCTTGAGATGTTGCTTCAGTATTGCCACATAAGCTTCTTTCCTCATGATACCAACTATTTTGTGAAGTGCATCAGTCCCTGCTGCAGAAAAACAATCCCTCAACATGATGCTGCCACCCCCATGTTTCACAGTTGGGATGGTGTTCTTTGGCTTCTAAGCTTCTCCCTTTTTCCTCCAAATGTAACGATGGCCAAACAGTTCATTTTAGTTTTTTCAGACCACAGGACATGTCTCAAAAAATGTAGTTCTTTATTCCTGCGTGCATTTACAAATATAAATCTGGCTTTTTTAAGTTTCTTTTGGAGTAATGGCTTCTTTCTATCAGAGTGGCCTTTTAGCTCATGTTGATATCGTACTCTTTTCTCTCTGGATAATGGTGCCATCTTACCAGCTTCCGCCATTATCTTCACAAAGTCTTTTGCTTTTGTTCTTGGGTTGATATGCATATGTTGGACCAAAGCCCATTCATCTCTGAGACACAAAACCCATCTCCTTTCTGAGCAGTATGATGGCTGGACATTTCCATCTTATTTTTACTTAAGTATTATTGTTTGTACAGATCAACGAGGCACCTTCAGGTATCTGGAAATTGCACCCAAGGAAAAAACAGACTTGTGTAAGTCCACATCCTGATATCTCTTCTGATTTCTTTAGGTTTTCCCCTGACACACAAAGAATTAGTGTGTTTCAGGTGTGCATTAAAAACCATCCACAGGTTTGTCTCTAATTAACTCAAATGTTGACAATAAACCTATCAGAAGCTAACAAACATATGATGTCATCATATGGGCTTTCCCAAATTGTTTAAAGGCATAGTAATCTTAAGGCCACTTCCACACTACAACATCGCTAACGATGTCGCTGTAACATCACAGGTTTTGTGACGTAACAGTGACCTCTCCAGCGATGTTGTAGTGTGTGACAGCCACCAGCGACCTGGCCCCTGCTGTGAGGTCGCTGGTTGCTGCACATCGCTCAGAACCATTTTTTGGTCCCAAGTCTCCTGCTGGTCAGCACACCTCACTGTGTGTGACTGCGAGAGACGAGTGAACCAGTGACCTCACAGGCTGATATCCATGATAAACAGCGGGTAACTAAGCAAAGCCTAAATCAGATAAATTAGTTTGTAAGTTTTCTTATTTCTCAATATGCATATAAACTATATGGTTTTATTAAACTGCATATTTTTATTATTCCCGTCAAGTGTGTATATTTTTAGACAAGCTTCTTTTTAAAAGCTTTATTAAGCACAGTATTATAAGATATTGATAAACAGAAAAACAACAGGATGTTCTCTTCTGAAGGATAATATAAAATATTTCATTCCCGAGATGAGACAAATTAATTAAATTGGAATAAAAGTTTCTTTCTAAAATAAGGAGCTACTAACTGCCATAGCCAATGGTGTGAATAATAAATTTATTTCAAACTGTATATATTATTGCATTGCACTTTTTACTGGTGTAATTCAGTTGTAAACTGTATTTGTATAAATTTGGGCCCCAAATAATGAAAGCTTTTGTGTCAAAATTTTAAAGAAAAAACCTTTAAAAAATTGGAAAATGTTAGCCCACCCCAAGATGAAGTTTTATGACTTTTGTTGTTTTCACACTAGTTTCATTCAGCTATGACAAGATGGGCAGCACTGGGGTGGAACAAGGTTGTAGTAGCCCACGATTGTTGAATCCATGCCATTTGGTGGCTTTCCATACCCCACAGATCTTACTCCAGTCCCTAAGTGGAGCCAGATTTGTTCTGTTGTTGCACCACCATTTTTCCGATGTGCTAGATTCAATAAAAACGTTCACCTTTTAATGAATCACGAAAGTCTGACTTTGTGTGAAAAATGCTAGTCTTGATGAATTAGACCATTACGATTCAACCATGGTTACATCAAATTTAAAATAGTTATCATGTTACATGTTTCTGTGAAAATGCTATACTGCACAATTAAAATTAATTTCTTCAAACATAAAAAAGATACAAATAAGGATAAACATTTAAAGAAAAGTTAGGGAGTAAAATAATATTACAATGTTTGTCTCCAGAAATGGGTGCATAAAAGTTGAGACACAAACTTAAAGCTACTAAAATGTTATTCCCGCGCCATTGGAAGTCAGTTGACCCCCTTCTATGGAAGAGTAGTTCACAGAAATAGTAGTATTGAAACTATGAAAAGGTTGATAGCCTAAACTCAGGCAGAAATACATGTAAATACTACCAAATGGCTTTACTGGTAGTCCTTTATGTCTTCTCCTATTTTGAGATGACCCATACAGAGCCCCCTCTCACACCCTATTTCTTAAGCCGGCGACACACACGTCAATGTCGCCAGCGATCTGATCACTGGCGACATTGACGGATGATCGCTGGTGAGCTGTCACACAGGCAGACTCACCAGCAATCATTTTACCAGCGACATCGTGGAAATGATTTAAATATAGTTTCCGCGATGTCTGCAGGCTGGTATCCAGGGTAAACTGCGGGTAACTAGGCAGCGTGCGCTGCCTAGATACCCGATATATACCTTAGTTACCAGCCTTCTCCGCTCACCGGAGTTAGTTACCTACTGTGTACCTTAGATACCAGCCGGTGAGCCGAGAAGGCTGGTACCTAATGTATACATCGGGTATCTAGGCAGACCACGCTGCCTAGTTACCCGCAGTTTACCCTGGATACCAGCTTCCAGCGCTTCCTGAGAGGCGCTGGGAGCTGGCTGATCGCGACTCCCGGTGTCAAATGCAGCGATACTGCGTGTACACCGGGCGACCATCGCCAGGTTTTCGGTCCAGTCCAAAAACCTTGCAATCATCAACCAGTGATTTATCGCTGGTTGATATACCGTGTCTCACGCGTCAATATCGCTGCAATGTCACGTGCAGCAGCGATATTGACAGCGATATTGACGCGTGTGACGGCCCCTTTATATCCGCCTTCAAAACTTTTTTGACTCCTTTCTTGCTTCTTCTTTTTTTATTGTATTGCAGGTTGTTTATTGAATAAACAAACTGCCATGGTCTTTACCTTCCAGTTTTCCTCTCCCCCTCCTTGCTCTCCTATACACATTCATTTTCTTCTTTTTCTTTATTCCTCAATACATATAAGTATTTTCAAGTGAACTGTTGCTATGTTTTTGATGTTATCTTGTATATTTTAGTTTCTGATGTGAAATGTATCTACTACTTTCTATGCCTTGATTTTTGATTTACATAGAGAAAACCTTGAATTAGAAAAAATGCAGTGGATCCTCTGAAGTGATGATTTCATATTTAAAATATTTAAATGAAATTGAAGATTATTTGCTGTAGGACTGCAAATGAGCATCATATTCAGTGTCTGTAAGCAATAGTGAAGCATGGCCAAGGGTCTTTGCAAGTTTGGAGCTTCATTTCAGCCAATGTAGTTGAGGAGTTGGTCTGGATTATTAATGGCCTCTATGCTGTAACTGGACAATGACCCCCAAAATACAGTCAACATAATTAACAACTAATTTTATAATAAAAAAGAATAAGAAGTTTGTCTGGACTTATTTGCATAGAAAGATGTGCTCAAGACTTAATCCAAAGAATATCAGTGGTTAGTTTTGCAAGATGTTTGGAACAACCTCTATGCTGAATTCTTCCAAAAACTATGCACAAGTGTACCTAGAAGAATTGATATTACTTTGATATATTGATTCAAGTTAGATGTTTCCTTTGCTCGTTCACTTATTACTTGATAAAAAGAAACTACTTACACATGTATTTTTGAAAACATACTTATTTTGCAGTATTTTTCTGCACCTGCACAACACTATTAATAGATAATTTGTATCTCCCAGGAGCAGACTAGATGTGGTCTAAACATGCCAAGACAAGATAATTTTTTCATTTGACATTTTGTTTTATAGAAAGTGCTTAAATTGTCTCATAATGCAACAGACATTCTACTAGCGCTAGTATTCAATAACTAAAATGCAAGAGTACTCATAGAATACTTCAATTAATTAGTAAAATATAAAAAAAATATAGAAGGACAATATATGAATAACTATGATGCACAAATAATACCATATTCAAATATTATAAACCACCAAACGCTGTATAATAATTGTCACCATAGAGGAGTTAGCAGTATAAATTTTTCAAATCTAACATGTCATTTTATGTGTCAATAACTCCGCAATAGCTCAAAAGATAACATGAAATTTTAGATTATTTTTTATGACACATTATATTTTATGATAATGGTAAATTTAGGTTGATATTAACAATTTTCAAATTTGAACGATTATCCCGCACAAATTCAGATTCTAATATTTTCCTTCCACAGAAAATAGTTCATTCATAACCTTTATCTCGTGTATGCTTTTTTGTCAGCACCATCTGCAAATGTTCTTTTATATAGTTAGGATGTTACAAGCTCTAAAATTGTAGAAGTACTTTTCATTTTTTCAAGGAAATTTAACAAATTTATTTTTAGGGACCTATTCAGTTTTGAAGTGACTTTGGGGGACGTGTATATTGCAACCCCTCCTCTCCCCCAAAGTGATATAATTTTAATAGCGGCAGACCTCGACATATTCAAAATTGCTGTTATGTAGTGTCACATCTCTGCTAGAATATGTGACTGTGATTCCTGTCCCAGCCTCTAGGCACTGCCGGATTCGTTCCACTAGTGGCTCTGGTGATAGGGGGGCATTGTCCTCATTGGGACCTGCTTCATTTTTTTCTGCCTCTGATGCTGGGTATCGCCATGCTTGCCCAGTGGGTGATGCTGGTGATGGGAGAGAGGTCCCTGCAGAGGGGTCTGGTAGGCACAAGCTTCATTCCTCTATCGGAATTGGGGTGGTTGGTACATGTGGTGCATCAATGTCTGGTGTGGTTGTAGGGGCGGTCCAGGTGAGGTCATCAGGCTCTAAGCTTCAGCCTATGAGAGGGGACCGCTTTCTTCAAAGTCCTTAGGGCCTACCTTGCAAACCACCAAATGTATTCTTGGTTTCCCCTGCTGTCTAGTTTTGTGTTCCTCTTTTTTTGACTCCGACGTTTGCCTGGATTTTGGACTCTTCTAACACCTGACTATTTTGTACTTTTGCTGCCATCCCGGTTTTGATGCTGCCTTCTGACTACCCTTTTGAATTCTGATTTTGTATTCCCTGACCTCCTAGCTTTGACTCTGCCTGGTAAACTCCTCTGCTCTGTTCTGCTATTCACCTATAGGCAGTTACCTCCTGGGCTTCACAGTAATTCCAGAACCCTGTATAGGGGTAAAGGGTCTTAGAGTTCCTCAGGGTACTGTCTTTCCAGCAGTTCAGCCTTGACAGCGGATAGTTGTCACACATATTTTATTAACTCTTCAGCTGCTTTTCAGGACGAAAGGAAAAGTGGCATTGACAGGAAAGAAAATTAAAAATGTTATTTTTACCACTTAAATGTTGCTAACCTCTGAGGTCACTATAGCTGACTGACTCTAACTCTGTTATTTGGGTATTATTTGCCATAGCAAACATGAGAACCACACAATCATGATCTACATCTCCAGGATTAAATAATCAGGGCCATAGTATCCATCTGTTGAAGAAACACATAGTTTTTTGTAAAGTACATAGTCAGATCCAAATGTCAATAACGTTTTTTATAGAATGTGTGACCACACAGCCTTTTTCAATGCATGATGTGGGTTAATGTTCTTAATTTGTCCAGATGTATTGGTATTTTGTTTGTTAGCTCCTGTTTGTTAATTCATTGTTTCATACACTCCCCTCATGGTACACAGACCACATGCATAGGTGGAAAAAACAAAGTATGCACTCCAAATCGGAGCGATCTCACCCAGTTACTCCACCGCTTCACATGAAGTGAGTCCACATAGACTTGGATCAACCTTTCTTTGATGTTGTCCAGGCTGCTCAGGGCTCAGTACTTTATAGTCGCCACCATGTCATCTGATGCGTTCCTCCCGACGCGTTTCAGATCCCTCTTCATCAGGGGAGTCATGGTACACACAGCAGGGTTGGTAATCATAGGATACACCCACCCTTATGTAGATGATGGCTATGGTGTCTGCAAGAAGACAGAGAATATTGATTGCAATTCCTCCATTCCTGCCCCATACAAATCCACACAGCCTTACTATCATGTAGTCTAGTCCCATGCAGGGTCTCAGGGAGTGTACACTTACCCAGTCTGGCCCCACAAGGTTCATCAGCCTGGATCAAGCCGCCGCTGACCAGAAGTGCCTTTTATAGCACTTCCTGATCAAGCACATGGCTTGTCATATGACAGGACGTGGCATCAGCGGCATTGCAACATGTCACTTCCTGCCTGTGGAACACATATGCGTTCCACCTAACACTTCCTGCTTCCAGTTTGAGCCAAAGGCACACTTCCACAGCTCTGTCAGAGCCAGAGGCGGATCACAGTGGCTCAGAACATCCCAGCAGAGTGTGTGAGCCCCTCCCACATCTGCTGTATCGCTGCCAGCAGTTCAAGGGGCAGAAATCCACTCATCCATATATACAGAGAGTGCATTTAGACCGTAGGGTGGAAAATGGGGACTTTTGGTCACATTAGACCTTCAACATGGTTTTATGTATTCATATGGGCATTGTTTAGGGATGGGCGAATCTACTCGCTAGGACTCGTTACTCGGCGAGTAGTAAGGGACTCGCAGGACTCGGTACTCTGCGAGTTTCCCAGCGTTTACTCGCACGAGTCCAATGCAAATCATTGGCAAACGCTGACAAAACTAGGATTGCAATTGTTTGCATTAGACTCGGCTACTGTGCCAGTGATAGCAGGGAAACTCGCAAATAACTGCTGTTTCTTTGCGAGCCGAGTCCAGCTGTCTTCTCTGTGCAGCTCCAGGGTCCTAGAGCCCGCCTGCTCACAGAGATGATGTAGCAGTGCTGAGATTGTTCTCAGTCTGCTCATCCCTGTGCATAGACATCTATATCTATGCACAGGGGATGTAGCAGAGAGGACATCGCGTTTTGGACTACGTCGGACAGAAGAGGATTTTTTTAATTAAAGATGGAGTCCCTAATGGCTTTTTTTTATTTCAAATAAAAATTTTTCTCTGTGTTTTTTTAACCCTTTATTGGAGATTCTTAGTGGCTGGGTCAAATGTGGCCTGACATTAAGAATCTCGGGCTTAATACCAGCTTGTATAACAAAGCTGGTATTAACCCCTTTATTACCCAGCGTGCCACCGCCACCAGGGCCGCTGGAAGAGCAGGGTTCAGCGCCAAAGGATGGCGCTTCAATGAATGCGCCATCTTCTGGGGCGGCTGCGGGCTGCAATTTGCAGCGGGGGGTGCCCAGAAAGCTTGGGCATCCCTACGTTGCGGATTCCAGCCCCCAGCTGCTTAGCTGTACCTGGCTAGACATAGAAATTGCGCGGAGCCCCACGCATTTTTTTTTATTTATTTCATGAATTTCAGAGTCTCAGAGTCAGAGTCTCAGAGTCAGAGTCTCAGAGTCAGAGTCTCAGAGTCTCAGAGTCAGAGTCAGAGTCTCAGAGTCAGAGTCTCAGAGTCAGAGTCAGAATCTCAGAGAGTCAGAGTCAGAATCTCAGAGAGTCAGAGTCAGAATCTCAGAGAGTCAGAGTCAGAGTCAGAATCTCAGAGAGTCAGAGTCAGAATCTCAGAGAGTCAGAGTCAGAATCTCAGAGAGTCAGAGTCAGAATCTCAGAGAGTCAGAGTCAGAATCTCAGAGTATCAGAGTCTCAGAGAGTCAGAGTCAGAGTCAGAATCTCAGAGAGTCAGAGTCAGAATCTCAGAGTCTCAGAATCTCAGAGTCTCAGAGTCAGAGTCAGAATCTCAGAGAGTCAGAGTCAGAATCTCAGAGAATCAGAGCCAGAATCTCAGAGAGTCAGAGTCAGAATCTCAGAATCTCAGAGTCTCAGAATCTCAGAGTCTCAGAGTCTCAGAGAGTCAGAGTCAGAATCTCAGAGTCTCAGAGTCTCAGAGAGTCAGAGTCAGAGTCAGAATCTCAGAGTGTCAGAGTCAGAGTCAGAATCTCAGAGAGTCAGAGTCAGAATCTCAGAGAGTCAGAGTCAGAATCTCAGAGTCTCAGAGTCAGAGTCAGAATCTCAGAGAGTCAGAGTCAGAATCTCAGAATCTCAGAGTCTCAGAGTCAGAGTCAGAATCTCAGAGAGTCAGAGTCAGAATTCAGAGATCAGAGTCAGAATCTCAGGAAGGTCAGATCTCAGATCTACAGAATCTCAGAGTTCAGAATCTCAGATCTCAGAGTCTCAGAGAGTCAGAGTCAGAATCTCAGAATCTCAGAGTCTCAGAGTCTCAGAGTCTCAGAGTCAGAGTCAGAATCTTCAGAGAGTCAGAGTCAGAGTCAGAATCTCAGAGTCAGAGTCAGAATCTCAGAGAGTCAGAGTCAGAATCAGAATCTCAGAGGTCAGAGTCAGAGTCAGAATCTCAGAGTCTCAGAGTCAGAATCTCAGAGAGTCAGAGTCAGAATCTCAGAGAGTCAGAGTCAGAATCTCAGTCAGAGTCAGAGTCAGAATCTCAGAGTCTCAGAGTCAGAATCTCAGAGTCAGAGATCAGAATCTCAGAGAGTCAGAGTCAGAATCTCAGAATCTCAGAGTCTCAGAATCTCAGAGTCTCAAGATTCCAGAGTCAGAATCGATCTAGAGTCTCAGAAGTCTCAGACAGAGTCCAGATAATCTCAGAGAGTCAGAGTCAGAATCTCAGAGTCAGAGTCAGAATCATCAGAAGAGATCAGAGTCAGAATCTCAGAGAGTCAGAGTCAGAATCTCAGAGTCAGAGTCAGTCTCAGAGAGTCAGTCTCAGAGTCATCCAGAGTCTCAGTCAGAGTCAGAGTCAGAATCTCAGAGAGTCAGAGTCAGAATCTCAGAGAGTCAGAGTCAGAATCTCAGAGAGTCAGAGTCAGAATCTCAGAGAGTCAGAGTCAGAATCTCAGAGAGTCAGAGTCAGAATCTCAGAGTCAAGGAATCTCAGAGTAGTCTAGATGTCAGAGTCAGAATCTCAGAGAGTCAGAGTCAGAGTCAGAATCTCAGAGAGTCAGAGTCAGAATCTCAGAGAGTCAGAGTCAGAATCTCAGAGTCTCAGAATCTCAGAGTCTAGAATCTCAGAGTCTCAGAATCTCAGAGTCTCAGAGTCTCAGAGAGTCAGAGTCAGAGTCAGAATCTCAGAGAGTCAGAGTCAGAGTCAGAATCTCAGAGAGTCAGAGTCAGAATCTCAGAGAGTCAGAGTCAGAATCTCAGAGAGTCAGAGTTCAGAATGTCAGAATCTCAGAGTCTCAGAGTCAGTCTCAGAGAGTCAGAGTCGAATCTCAGAGTCTCAGAGTCTCAGAGAGTCAGAGTCAGAGTCAGAATCTCAGAGAGTCAGAGTCAGAGTCAGAATCTCAGAGAGTCAGAGTCAGAGTCAGAATCTCAGAGAGTCAGAGTCAGAATCTCAGAGTCTGAGTCAGAGTCAGAATCTCAGAGTCTCAGAGTCAGAATCTCAGAGTCAGAATCTCAGAGAGTCAGAGTCAGAATCTCAGAGAGTCAGAGTCAGAATCTCAGAATCTCAGAGTCTCAGAATCTCAGAGTCTCAGAGTCAGAGTCAGAATCTCAGAGAGTCAGAGTCAGAATCTCAGAGTCTCAGAGTCAGAGTCAGAATCTCAGAGTCTCAGAGTCAGAATCTCAGAGAGTCAGAGTCAGAATCTCAGAGAGTCAGAGTCAGAATCTCAGAGAGTCAGAGTCAGAATCTCAGAATCTCAGAGTCTCAGAATCTCAGAGTCTCAGAGAGTCAGAGTCAGAGTCAGAATCTCAGAATCTCAGAGTCTCAGAATCTCAGAGTCTCAGAGTCAGAGTCAGAATCTCAGAGAGTCAGAATCTCAGAGAGTCAGAGTCAGAATCTCAGAGAGTCAGAGTCAGAATCTCAGAGAGTCAGAGTCAGAATCTCAGAATCTCAGAGTCTCAGAATCTCAGAGTCTCAGAGTCTCAGAGAGTCAGAGTTAGAATTTTAGAGAGTCAGAGTCAGAGTCAGAATCTCAGAGAGTCAGAGTCAGAATCTCAGAATCTCAGAGTCTCAGAATCTCAGAGTCTCAGAGTCAGAGTCAGAATCTCAGAGAGTCAGAGTCAGAATCTCAGAGAGTCAGAGTCAGAATCTCAGAGAGTCAGAGTCAGAATCTCAGAATCTCAGAGTCTCAGAATCTCAGAGTCTCAGAGTCAGAGTCAGAATCTCAGAGAGTCAGAGTCAGAATCTCAGAGAGTCAGAGTCAGAATCTCAGAATCTCAGAGTCTCAGAGTCTCAGAGAGTCAGAGTCAGAGTCAGAATCTCAGAGTCTCAGAGAGTCAGAGTCAGAATCTCAGAATCTCAGAGTCTCAGAATCTCAGAGTCTCAGAGTCAGAGTCAGAATCTCAGAGAGTCAGAGTCAGAATCTCAGAGAGTCAGAGTCAGAATCTCAGAGAGTCAGAGTCAGAGTCAGAATCTCAGAGTCTCAGAGTCAGAGTCAGAATCTCAGAGTCTCAGAGTCAGAATCTCAGAGAGTCAGAGTCAGAATCTCAGAGAGTCAGAGTCAGAATCTCAGAGAGTCAGAGTCAGAATCTCAGAGAGTCAGAGTCAGAATCTCAGAGAGTCAGAGTCTCAGAGAGTCAGAGTCAGAATCTCAGAATCTCAGAGTCTCAGAATCTCAGAGTCTCAGAGTCCGAGTCAGAATCTCAGAGAGTCCGAGTCAGAATCTCAGAGAGTCCGAGTCAGAATCTCAGAGAGTCAGACTCAGAATCTCAGAATCTCAGAGTCTCAGAATCTCAGAGTCTCAGAGTCTAAAGAGTCAAGTCAGTCAGAATCTCAGAGTCTCAGAGAGTCAGAGTCAGAATCTCAGAGTCTCAGAGTCAGAGTCAGAATCTCAGAGAGTCAGAGTCAGAATCTCAGAGAGTCAGAGTCAGAATCTCAGAGAGTCAGAGTCAGAGTCAGAATCTCAGAGAGTCAGAGTCAGAATCTCAGAATCTAAGAGTCTCAGAATCTCAGAGTCTCAGAGAGTCAGAGTCAGAGTCAGAATCTCAGAGAGTCAGAGTCAGAGTCAGAATCTCAGAGAGTCAGAGTCAGAGTCAGAATCTCAGAGAGTCAGAGTCAGAGTCAGAATCTCAGAGAGTCAGAGACAGAATCTCAGAGTCTCAGAGTCAGAGTCAGAATCTCAGAGTCTCAGAGTCAGAGTCAGAATCTCAGAGTCTCAGAGTCAGAATCTCAGAATTTCATGAAACAATTTAAAAAAAATGTGTGGGGCTCCGCGCAATTTCTATTTCTAGCCAGGTACAGCTAAGCAGCTGGGGGCTGGAATCCGCAGCGCAGGGATGCCCAAGCTTTCTGGGCACCCCCTGCTGCAAATTGCAGCCCGCAGCCGCCCCAGAAGATGGCGCGTTCTTTGAAGCGCCATCCTCTGGCGCTGAACCCCGCTCTTCCAGCGGCCCTGGTGGCGGTGGCACGCTGGGTAATAAAGAGGTTAGGGCCAGCTTTGTATTATTAGCTGGCCCTAAACCCGAAATTTATGGCGGTCACGCCAATATTAGACATGTCCGCCATGAATTTCTATTAAATTGTTTTAAAAAAAACACAACACAGAGAAATTTTTTTATTAGAAATAAAAAAAAAGCCATTAGAGACTCCATCTTTAATTAAAAAAATCCTCTTCCGTCCGACGCAGTCCAAAACGCGATGTCCTCTCTGCTCATCCCTGTGCATAGATATAGATGTCTATGCACAGGGAATGAGCAGACTGAGAACAATCTCAGCTCTGCTACATCATCTCTGTGCACAGACATTCATGTCTGTACACAGGGAATGAGCAGACTGAGAACAATCTCAGCTCTGCTACATCAGGCAGAAGGCGGGCTCTAGGACCCTGGAGCTGTGGCAGCCAGCACACTGAGCAGACAGGACTCTTATCTGTGCGAGGTTCCCAGCGATTACAGTTGCAAGAGTCCAATGCAAATAAATGGCAAAACTAGGATTGCTTCAGGCTGAAGCTTCCGAGACACATCTGCGATTTGTAAATCTCACACTACTCGCTATTACTCGCTTCCCCATTCATTAACATTGGACTCGCTAGACTCGCAACGAGTAGCGAGTCCTGTGCTCGGACTCGCTAGAGTCAAGCGATTCTGAGTAATTTAGGATTCGCCCATCACTAGCATTGTTCCCATTGGAACTCGTTAGTGCAGAGTGGTCGCCCGAATGCATCCCACACCAGCCAGGGCACAGGATGCCCCATCATTCATAGAGTGGGGCAATATGGGGAAAGAAGGGATAAGAACAATATTTGGAGTAACAGATAAGCCTGAAGAAACTGTATCTCTCCCTTGCTCACCCCCTAACCCTACCTTACCTGCCAGTGGAGGTCGGTAAGAGAACAGCCTTGAGCTGTAAAAAGGACGTGCTTTCATATGAACTCCAGTCACCAGGGGTTCATATGATACATGACTTCAACCTAGGAGCTCAGGTACCAGTTAGACGATCATAACCTCAGCCTAGAAATTTCAGCTTCGGCTTCTAGGATCACTTCGTGACTTCATATGCTACAGGATGTCAGCCTATGGACTGCGGTCCTAGCTTGAAGATCATACCCTGGATCATATTCTGCATGGCCTAAGCCTAGGACCCTAGTATTTAGGATATTTAGATTGTGAGCACCAAGAGAGACAGCATTACTGATATATGTAAAGTGATATGGATTAATAGCGCTATATAAATGAATGTATAAACACTATTATAAAAAAAAATAGATACCCAGGTTGAGACCATTCAGTCACCTGGCTGCAGAATTTGCGGTGCTCGGTTAGCTTCCTAAGCTTGCTGCTATTCCTTTCTCAGTGGGTGCCCCCAAAATCAGGGTGCTGCTGAATTAGACTGCCGCATGACCATCTCTATCCCCTCCTAGTGTATCCTTACCCATCCCTTGAAGACTAGAAAAAAAGGGAGATACAAGAGGCGCAGATTGTGCCCTATCAAACAGACACTATAGTTCTTATGTGGATTATAAGCGTATCCACTCACCTTTTATGGTTGTGAGACCCACAACCAGTTTAAAAGCATAAGGCAGCTGCTGCAGAACCTCCACCAACGCCACAAAACCGCGGGAAATCAGGAGATGAAACCATTCCAGTTTTATATCCCTTGAAGACTGTGAGTCCTCGCGGGCAGGGTCCTCTTACCATCTGTTCTTACGTGTGCTTGTATTGCTCATGTTTATTGTATTTGTCTATGTCTTTTCACATGTAAAGTGCCATGGAATAAATGGTGTTATAATAATAATTAATAATAATGATAATAATAATAAAAATAATAATTGGGATAGTTGATCCTGGAAGCCCTGAAGGCACAAATATTTTAATCCCTGGTGAGCCAGCAGAAAGGTGAGACTCTGTTGCCTTTGACTGTCAGAGATTCAATAAAGTCTTACCAATGTGTGGTTCCCTCACCCTGTGTCTGAGTAGTGTCCCGCTAATGGGTAAGAAGTTCAGGCCTTCAGTGGGATCAGGGCCGGCATTAGCATCCGGCACACCTGGGCATGTGCTGGGTCCCCGCATTGCATGGGCACCCTGCGCAGTCTGCCAGAATGTCCACTGCCCTGCTTCCTCCAATGGCTGTGGGCCACTAGGAGCTGTGTATCTGCCCCTGACAGGGGCCCCTAGCCCCCTGTGCACTCCCCCCATGCTTTCCCTCCTAACCTGTGTGGCAGATGGCCACTGATCATAGTGTCTGACTGTACTGAGCCAGGATAAGAACTCTATGATCTCCTGCAGGAAGTGCAGTGCAGGAGGTGCAGGAGATCATAGAGATCTGCTCTCAGCTCAAAATGGTTAGGCACTGTGATCAGCAGCCATCTGCCACACAGGTTGGAAGAGATAGCATGGGGAGAGCTCACAGAGGGCCAGTGGCCGTTGTTATAGGCAGATACACAGCTCCCATGGGCCCATAGCCATCAGAGGGAGCGCACAGGGGGTGGGGGCCCCTGTCAGGGGCAAATACACAGCTTCCAGGAGCCCACAGCTATCAGGTGGAGTGTCCAGGGGGTGCGGGTGCCTGCCAGTGGCAAATATAGAACTCTCAAGAGCTCAGGCATCAGAGGGAGTGAACAGGGGATGAGGGCCTCAGTCAGGGGCAAATACACAGCTTCCAGGGGCCCATACCCATCAGAGGGAGCACACAGGGGTGGGGGGCGGCCCTGTCAGGGGCAAATACACAGCTCCCAGGGACAGGGCATCAGAAGGAGTGCACAGGAGGCAGGGGCCACTGTCAGGGGCAAATATACAGCTCCCAGGGGCTCACAGCTATCAGAGGGAGTGCACAGGGGGTGGAGGGTCCCTGTCAGGGGCAATTACACAGCTCTCAGGGGCCCACAGCCATCAGGCAGTGCATGCACACATCACCTGACATGTTGGGGGCACTAATGCTCTGCAGATCATGTAATGTGCCCCATGCTCTGCAGAGCATATACGGTGTCCAGTGCTCTGTAGATCAAGTAATGTGCCTCGTGCTCGACAGATCATGTAACATGACCCGTGCTCTGCAGATCACTTATGGTGCCCAGTGGTCTGCAGAGCATGTAATGTGACCACACTCCAGTGCTCTGCAGGTCATGTAATGTGCCCCGTGCTCTGCAGATCTTGTAATGTGATCAGTGCTCTGCTATTCTTCTGCATTTGTTTGCATGTGATGAGCATGTGCTGCAGAGCATTGCAT
This sequence comes from Allobates femoralis, assembly GCA_033576535.1. Taxonomy (NCBI): domain Eukaryota; kingdom Metazoa; phylum Chordata; class Amphibia; order Anura; family Aromobatidae; genus Allobates; species Allobates femoralis. Next base: position 259,428,103 of record JARQOC010000004.1, read on the forward strand.
CCCACCAGCCCTGTGCACAGGCTGCTGCATTGTGCTGAGCACAGGTGTAGACTGGAGGACTCTCCTGGCACAGGTCGGCTCTGCTGTCTGTGGTCTGCCATCCTATGTGCTCTGCTGTCTGTACTCGGCCATCTGATGTGCTCTGCTGTCTGTGCTCTGTCATCTGTTGTGCTCTGCTGTCAGTGTGATCTATCCAACTGCTCACATCTCATTGATCAGGTACTATCGGTGTGGAGTAATCTAGTGGTTCATAGGTCTGGTGCTCTCAGATGATTGATGATGATGATAATGATAATAATGATGAAGACCAGACTGAAGTAAACCATCTTTATTACTCTATGTGTCGACTAGAAAATAGTGGTGCAGATTTTTTGCCATCAGAAATCTGCATCTGCAGAAAAAACGCAGGGTATGTTTTTAGTTTTATTCACTTTTCCAGACTCTGCTAAATTAATATTTCTGAGAGAGGGAAAAAAAGAGAGAGAGACCAGAATTGAAATGATAGATTTTGCCTTAGGAAGTGCTGCAGTTTGGTGGGAAAGTCCGCAGTAATAATTGACATGTTTTTTGCACACTGAAAAACACAGCATTTCCGCGGTAGGAAAAAGAGTTGGCACAGGTTTACATAGACTATTTTACATTTTTACATAATTTACATAGACTTTTTTTTCCTACACTGTGCTACAGATTTCTGTCAGTTCAGCAGTGAATATGCACCAAATAAGCAGCAAAATAAGCGCTAAGGCTGGGTTCACACGCTGCGTAATTTTCACACTTGTTTACGCACGCTTTTCCTGCAAAAACACTTCTGCATCTACAATTGTTGGCAAAGTGAATGGAAATTCACTTTTGCTGTTTAGACGCTGCGATATTTTAGACCGCGCTTTTGCGGGTGAAAGCGTGTGCATAAAAAGAATGACCATGACAATGCTTTGCGCAAATATGCGTGCGCTTTCTCCCATAGACCCCATTATAAGGAGCTGGAATACCCATCACCATTCAGACAATGCCTATTCCAGCGCCTATAAACATGGGTGCTGGAAGAAGTGATGTCCCACGGGGGCAGGAATAATCCTGTTCCCGTGTGACATCTATGTACTTTTGCTTTAGCAGTGTAACACTGCTAAAGCAAAATAAAACAAAGCAATGTGTTAAAAAATAAAAAGTTTGATACTCACCCCTCTGCAGACTGTCTCGGGATGTCTGATCGCTTGCAGGACTTGAATCAGCTGACCGCAGAAAACCGATCAGCTGATGTGTCATGTGCTGGCATCAACTGAGTGGTTTAAACTGGTCGCCGCTGAAACATCAGCTGTTTAATTTAAGTTCAGCTGTTAGCTTAAATCGCCCGCCAAAACCGAACCGCTGATTGTGTCGACGGCGGACGATTTCAGCTGAAAAATCAGCTGTTCGGTTTTGGTGGCTGACTTAAACTAACAGCTGATCTGTCAGCTGATTCAGGGCCTCGAACCTGATATTGAATAAAGCTATGTTAAAACTGAGCACACAATTGTTTATCTTATGAAATTCTCAATATATTTGATGTGTCACATGACTCGCTTCCCATTGAAAAAATAAAGTTGGATTGAAAATGTCCGACTTCAAAATGGCCGCCAAGATCTCCACCCATCTGCAAAAGTTTTCCCCCTCCCATTTACTAATGTGTCAAAAAAAAACAGGAAGTTGATATCACCAGCCATTCCTATTTAATTTAAGTGTATTCATATAGATGGCCCACCCTATATATATATATATATATATATATATATATATATATATAAACATAGAGCAGCACTTCCACAGCAATGGGTGCAAATCAGTTAGGGCAATGCTTCTTTTGCCAAGTTATACACACCATGAAAAAACTGCAGCACTCCTTTCTTGAGGTTTGTATCGCCTTTATTAGGCCTTCAGGACAAATGGCGACTTTTCGGTTTCAATTGCGTGCTAACCACAGGAAGCCCTGCCTTCTTAGCTTTTTTATTTGTTATTGGTTTGTGGGTTTCCATATGTCTTTATTGTGATTGATCTAGGCCACTGTGCACACATACAGCGGCCACACCTTGCCCATAGACCTTGCTTAATTGTTGCACATGTGTTTGGGCCTGTTCTACCCTCATCCATGGTTGCTGGTCTAGTGGTGTGGGGGTCAGATCTGATAATGTCCGGATGTCATGTCCGGACCTGGTCTGCCTTTTTGTGCGCTGCCCTTCTGGCGCCGTGGGAGTAGTTCAGAAATGCTTCAGGTGCATGTGTATTTAATATGATTCTGCTTTTAATGCATTCAGGAAGCCGTAATGGCACAACGTATATAACGGTGAGTAGGACTGCCCCATCTGAGAATGCGGTGACGTGGTGTGGTAGCTCAAATAATTGATCGATTGTTTGCTAAATGTCTCAGTTTAAAGTACAGTTAGAAATTAATATGTGCAAATGCACTTTTTGTATTGTGTGGTAACCACTGGCTGTTTAATCCATATAGATGGCCCACCCTATGGTATATGTGTATATATATATTTATATTTAAAAATATAGAGCAGCACCTACACAACAATGGGTGGAAATCAGTTAGGGCAATGCTTCTTTTGTCAACTTATGCACACCATAAAAAAACTGCAGCACTCCTTTCTTGAGGTTTATATCGCCTTTATTAGATCTTCAAAACAGGCAGCGACGTTTCGGTTTCAAAGAACCTTCAGGCTGGATGCAGGTTGTTTGAATTCGAAACGTTGCCATCTGTCCTGAAGGCCTAATAAAGGCGATATAAACCTCAAGAAAGGAGTGCTGCAGTTTTTTTATGGTGTATATACATATATATATATATATATATATATATATTATATATATATATATAAACTGGCAGCACTACCAACACAAGGCCACGGGTGCAAGACCTGAACAGGCAGTGTCCAAATCCCCATACAATATCCAATAAATGAAAAAAATAGGCAGAACTCCAAAAACAGCGGTGAAACAGTGAAATAGTGGATACTTTACTTAATCCATGGCAACGTTTCCTGATAAAGACAGGTCACCGTTGAAACATTGCCATGGATTAAGTAAAGTATCCACTATTTCACCTTTATTTTTGGAGTGCTGCCTGTTTTCTTCATTATATATATATATATATATATATATATGAGAGAAAAGAGAAAAAAACTGCACAGCACTCACAGACAATGTGAACTGGTGCCAGCAGGGATGCTGGGTCAATACACTAGAAAAAAAACCTTGCAGCACTCAGCTACTACCAATGATGTACACATGCTGACAAGCTATATATATGAGAAAAAATTTAAAAACGTATGTTTTTTCAAAAAACTCAAAATTCTTATTATTTTTTTTAAATCTGAAGTTCTTGGTACATACATTGGCCAATGTCTGCTTGCTCGTCGACTGCGACAAAGTGACTTCAGGTCCGACGAGTCCCATCGCTGACACCCAAGTCCTCCTTGTCCACCCTACCCCACTACTAAGTGGGCGGACACCATCTAGACCCTAGATCACCTGTAGGCAACGAGGGTGCACATTGCAGTAATGGAGCCAGCCACTCCACAAAATTTTTCTCATATATATAGCTTGTCAGCATGTGTACATTATTGGTAGTAGCTGAGTGCTGCAAGGTTTTGTTCTAGTGTATTGACCCAGCATTCCTGCTGGCACCAGTTCACATTGTCTGTGAGTGCTGTGCAGTTTTTTTCTCTTTTGTATCGTGTGGAGTGGCTGGATCCATTACTGCAATATGCACCCTCGTTGCCTACAGGTGATCTAGGGTCTAGATGGTGTCCGCCCACTTAGTAGTGGGGTAGGGTGGACAAGGAGGACTTGGGTGTCAGCGATAGGACTCGTCTGACCTGAAGTAACTTTGTCGCAGTCGACGAGCAAGCAGACATTGGCCAATGTGTGTACTAAGAACTTTAGATTTAAAAAAAATAATAAGAATTTTGAGTTTTTTGAAAAAAACGTAAGTTTTTACATTTTTTCTCATATATATATAGCTTGTCAGCATGTGTACATCATTGGTAGTAGCTGAGTGCTGCAAGGTTTTTTTCTAGTATATATATATATATATATATATATATATATAACATGAAAAAATTCCTTGCAGCACACAGCTACTACCAATAATGTACAAATGCTACAAGCTATATGTGTTTGAGGAAAAAGTTTAAAAACTTACGTTTTTTTAAAAAAACTCAAAAATTCTAATTTTTTATTTCTGAAGTTCTTGGTACATACATTGGCCAATGTCTGCTTGCTCATCAACTGCGACAAAGTGACTTCAGGCATGATGAGTCCTACTCTAATATCCCCATTCTCCTTGTCGACCCCCCACTTTTCAGTGGGCAGACACCATCTATACCCTCGATCACCTGTAGGTTAATGAGGGTGCACATTGCAGCAAAGGAGCCTGCAACTCCATATAATAAATAACGAGAAAAACTGCACAGCACTCAACAGACTAGTGTGAACTGGTGCAAGCAAAGATGCAGAGTCAAATAACATGAAAAAAATCCTTGCAGCACACAGCTACTACCAATGATGTACAAATGCTACAAGCTATATGTGTTTGAGGAAAAAGTTTAAAAACTTAAGTTTTTTTCAAAAAACTCAAAAATTCTAATTTTTTATTTCTGAAGTTCTTGGTACATACATTGGCTCCTTTGCTGCAATGTGCACCCTCATTAACCTACAGGTGATCGAGGGTATAGATGGTGTCTGCCCACTGAAAAGTGGGGGGTCGACAAGGAGAATAGGGATATTAGAGTAGGACTCATCATGCCTGAAGTCACTTTGTCGCAGTTGATGAGCAAGCAGACATTGGCCAATGTATGTACCAAGAACTTCAGAAATAAAAAATTTGAATTTTTGAGTTTTTTTAAAAAAACGTAAGTTTTTAAACTTTTTCCTCAAACACATATAGCTTGTAGCATTTGTACATCATTGGTAGTAGCTGTGTGCTGCAAGGATTTTTTTCATGTTATTTGACTCTGCATCTTTGCTTGCACCAGTTCACACTAGTCTGTTGAGTGCTGTGCAGTTTTTCTTGTTATTTATTATATGGAGTTGCAGGCTCCTTTGCTGCAATGTGCACCCTCATTAACCTACAGGTGATCGAGGGTATAGATGGTGTCTGCCCACTGAAAAGTGGGGGGTCGACAAGGAGAATAGGGATATTAGAGTAGGACTCATCATGCCTGAAGTCACTTTGTCGCAGTTGATGAGCAAGCAGACATTGGCCAATGTATGTACCAAGAACTTCAGAAATAAAAAATTAGAATTTTTGAGTTTTTTTAAAAAAACGTAAGTTTTTAAACTTTTTCCTCAAACACAAATAGCTTGTAGCATTTGTACATCATTGGTAGTAGCTGTGTGCTGCAAGGATTTTTTTCATGTTATTTGACTCTGCATCTTTGCTTGCACCAGTTCACACTAGTCTGTTGAGTGCTGTGCAGTTTTTCTTGTTATTTATTATATGGAGTTGCAGGCTCCTTTGCTGCAATGTGCACCCTCATTAACCTACAGGTGATCGAGGGTATAGATGGTGTCTGCCCACTGAAAAGTGGGGGGTCGACAAGGAGAATAGGGATATTAGAGTAGGACTCATCATGCCTGAAGTCACTTTGTCGCAGTTGATGAGGAAGCAGACATTGGCCAATGTATGTACCAAGAACTTCAGAAATAAAAAATTAGAATTTTTGAGTTTTTTTAAAAAAACGTAAGTTTTTAAACTTTTTCCTCAAACACATATAGCTTGTAGCATTTGTACATCATTGGTAGTAGCTGTGTGCTGCAAGGATTTTTTTCATGTTATTTGACTCTGCATCTTTGCTTGCACCAGTTCACACTAGTCTGTTGAGTGCTGTGCAGTTTTTCTTGTTATTTATTATATGGAGTTGCAGGCTCCTTTGCTGCAATGTGCACCCTCATTAACCTACAGGTGATCGAGGGTATAGATGGTGTCTGCCCACTGAAAAGTGGGGGGTCGACAAGGAGAATAGGGATATTAGAGTAGGACTCATCATGCCTGAAGTCACTTTGTCGCAGTTGATGAGCAAGCAGACATTGGCCAATGTATGTACCAAGAACTTCAGAAATAAAAAATTTGAATTTTTGAGTTTTTTGAAAAAAACGTAAGTTTTTAAACTTTTTCCTCAAACACATATAGCTTGTAGCATTTGTACATCATTGGTAGTAGCTGTGTGCTGCAAGGATTTTTTTCATGTTATTTGACTCTGCATCTTTTCTTGCACCAGTTCACACTAGTCTGTTGAGTGCTGTGCAGTTTTTCTTGTTATTTATTATATGGAGTTGCAGGCTCCTTTGCTGCAATGTGCACCCTCATTAACCTACAGGTGATCGAGGGTATAGATGGTGTCTGCCCACTGAAAAGTGGGGGGTCGACAAGGAGAATAGGGATATTAGAATAGGACTCATCATGCCTGAAGTCACTTTGTCGCAGTTGATGAGCAAGCAGACATTGGCCAATGTATGTACCAAGAACTTCAGAAATAAAAAATTAGAATTTTTGAGTTTTTTGAAAAAAACATAAGTTTTTAAACTTTTTCCTCAAACACATATAGCTTGTAGCATTTGTACATCATTGGTAGTAGCTGTGTGCTGCAAGGATTTTTTTCATGTTATTTGACTCTGCATCTTTGCTTGCACCAGTTCACACTAGTCTGTTGAGTGCTGTGCAGTTTTTCTTGTTATTTATTATATGGAGTTGCAGGCTCCTTTGCTGCAATGTGCACCCTCATTAACCTACAGGTGATCGAGGGTATAGATGGTGTCTGCCCACTGAAAAGTGGGGGGTCGACAAGGAGAATAGGGATATTAGAATAGGACTCATCATGCCTGAAGTCACTTTGTCGCAGTTGATGAGCAAGCAGACATTGGCCAATGTATGTACCAAGAACTTCAGAAATAAAAAATTTGAATTTTTGAGTTTTTTGAAAAAAACGTAAGTTTTTAAACTTTTTCCTCAAACACATATAGCTTGTAGCATTTGTACATCATTGGTAGTAGCTGTGTGCTGCAAGGATTTTTTTCATGTTATTTGACTCTGCATCTTTGCTTGCACCAGTTCACACTAGTCTGTTGAGTGCTGTGCAGTTTTTCTTGTTATTTATATATATATATATATATATAACTAGAAAAAAGTACTCTGCAGCACTCAGCTACTACCAATGATGTACATATGCTAACAAGCTATATATATTTGAGAAAAAGGTTTAAAAACTTAAGTTTTTTCAAAAAACTCAAAATCTTATCTTTTTATTTCTGAAGTTCTTGGTACATACATTGGCCAATGTCTGTTTGCTCATCGACTGCGACAAAGTGACTTCAGGTCCGAAGAGTCCTACGCTTATATCCCTATCCTCCTTGTCCACCCCCCCACTTCTCAGTGGGCAGACTCCATCTCGACTCTAGATCACCTGTGGTCAATGAGGGTGCAATTTGCAGCAAGGAGCCAGCAACTCCATCAGATACAAAACAGAGAAAAAAAAAAAAAACTGCACAGCACTCACAGACTAATGTGAACTGGTGCCAGAAGGGACGCTGGATCAAATAACTAGAAAAAAGTACCTGCTGGCACCAGTTCACATTAGTCTGTGAGTGCTGTGCAGTTTTTTTTTTTTTTGTTTCTGTTTTGTATCTTATGGAGTTGCTGGCTCCTTGCTGCAAATTGCACCCTCAAGCATCCTGCTTTTGGCCGGGGCTCATCGCGATGACGTCATCGCAACCCCGGCCGGTCACGTGACAAGCAAGAAGACACAGATGAAGATGCAGCCTGGAGCCAGGAGCAGCGAATCGCCGCCGGTGGGTGACAGCTGATAGCCAGGTAATGTATGTGCGCAGCGCTGCATGCGGGGGCCATCCTGTGAGGGGGGGGCGCCATACTGTGAGGGGGGCCTGTATAATGGTATTGTATATGCACTGCTCCCCCTCCCCGCTGATGGGCGGGGGATGCAGTGCATATCATGAATATAATATGAGCTGCACCACGTGACCTCTCCGCTCTATTGTCAGCCTCCCCAGCCCCCGATCTCGGCCCCCACCAGCCAGCACAGGCACTGACTCATGTATAAGCCGAGGGGGGGACTTTTCAGCCCAGTTTTTGGGCTGAAAAACTCGGCTTATACGCGAGTACATACAGTATATATACATATATATATATATATATACATATGCATATATATATATATACTAGATCGTGGCCCAATTCAAACGCATTCTAGAATATGTATGTAGTTTATTTATGAAGATTTAAGAATAATGCAATGACGATCAGTAAGGTACCATCACACTTTGCGACGTTCCAGCGATCCCGACAATGATACGACCTGGTAGAGATCGCTGGAGAGTCACCACAGGGTCACTGGTGAGATGTCAAACAGTCAGATCTCACCAGCGATGCAGCAACGATATGGCGGTCGTTGGGACCCTGTCACTCTAGGGCATAGTATTGAGGTCGTTGGTCGTTGTCCCGCCTAGCTTGGCGGGAGATTTGAATCCCGGCTGCAATATTGGAATACCCATAACTTGGGTGTTCCAATATGAAGGTCGGGGTACTTCCGCTGCGAGCAGCCGGGAGATGACTGGCTGGCGCCGGTCATCTCCCGGCTGCATCGCCGCTGTCCTCCGTGCGGCAGGAGATGACCCGCGGCTACCGTCGGGAGATCAGCGGCTCCAGCTCCAGCTCTTTCGACGGTAGTGGTGACGTGTATGATTCAAATCCTGTGCCAATTCACAGCCGGGGATTTACGTTACAGACAAAATTAGATGATTATATAGTAGATATATATATATACCCACTGGAAAAAATGGACGGCAGCACTTCCTTTAGAAAAAGTAATGTGGATTTTATTCTCCCAGGAACTGCAAAATTTCAGCACAGAGCCTTTCTCAAGCAGTAACAGTTACTGCTTGAGAAAGGCTCTGTGCCGAAACATTGCAGTCCCTGGGAGAATAAAATACACCTTACTTTTTCAAAAGGAATTGCTGCTAGTGATGGGCGAATCCTAAATTACTCGGAATCGTTTGACTCTAGCGAGTCCGAGCACAGGACTCGCTACTCGTTGCGAGTCTAGCGAGTCCAATGTTAATGAATGGGGAAGCGAGTAATAGCGAGTAGTGTGAGATTTACAAATCGCAGATGTGTCTCGGAAGCTTCAGCCTGAAGCAATCCTAGTTTTGCCATTTATTTGCATTGGACTCGTTTACTTTGCAAGTAATCGCTGGGAAACTCGCACAGATAAGAGTCCTGTCTGCTTTGTGTGCTGGCTGCCGCAGCTCCAGGGTCCTAGAGCTCGCCTGCTGCCTGATGTAGCAGAGCTGAGATTGTTCTCAGTCTGCTCATTCCCTGTGCATAGACATCTATATCTATGCACAGGGATGAGCAGAGAGGACATCGCGTTTTGGACTGCGTCGGACGGAAGAGGATTTTTTAAAATAAAGATGGAGTCCCTAATGGCTTTTTTTTTTATTTCTAATAAAAAATTTTCTCTGCGTTGTGTTTTTTTTAAAACAATTTAATAGAAATTCATGGCGGTCATGTCTGATATTGGCGTGACCGCCATAAATTTCGGGCTTAGGGCCAGCTGATAATACAAAGCTGGCCCTAACCTCATTATTACCCAGCGTGCCACCGCCACCAGGGCCGCTGGAAGAGTGGGGTTCAGCGCCAGAGGATGGAGCTTCAATGAACGCGCCATCTTCTGGGGCGGCTGCGGGCTGCAATTTGCAGCGGGGGGTGCCCAGAAAGCTTGGGCATCCCTGCGCTGCGGATTCCAGCCCCCAGCTGCTTAGCTGTACCTGGCTAGACATAGAAATTGCGCGGAGCCCCACGCATTTTTTTTAAATTATTTCATGAAATTCTGAGATTCTGACTCTGACTCTGACTCTGAGACTCTGACTCTGAGACTCTGATTCTGAGACTCTGACTCTGAAATTCATGAAATAATAAAAAAAAAATGCGTGGGGCTCCGCGCAATTTCTATGTCTAGCCAGGTACAGCTAAGCAGCTGGGGGCTGGAATCCGCAGCGCAGGGATGCCCAAGCTTTCTGGGCACCCCCCACTGCAAATTGCAGCCCGCAGCCGCCCCAGAAGATGGCGCGTTCATTGAAGCGCGATCCTCTGGCGCTGAACCCCACTCTTCCAGCGGCCCTGGTGGTGGTGGCACGCTGGGTAATAAAGGGGTTAATACCAGCTTTGTTATACAAGCTGGTATTAAGCCCGAGATTCTTAATGTCAGGCCACGTTTGACCCAGCCACTAAGAATCTCCAATAAAGGGTTAAAAAAACACAACACAGAAAAAATTTTTTATTTGAAATAAAAAAAAAAAGCCATTAGGGACTCCATCTTTAATTAAAAAAATCCTCTTCCGTCCGACGTAGTCCAAAACGCGATGTCCTCTCTGCTACATCCCCTGTGCATAGATATAGATGTCTATGCACAGGGAATGAGCAGACTGAGAACAATCTCAGCTCTGCTACATCATGTCTGTGAGCAGGCGGGCTCTAGGACCCTGGAGCTGCACAGAGAAGACAGCTGGACTCGGCTCGCAAAGTAACAGCAGTTACTTTGCGAGTTTCCCAGCTATCACTGGCACAGTAGCCGAGTCTAATGCAAACAATGGCAATCCTAGTTTTGTGAGCGTTTGCCATTGATTTGCATTGGACTCGTGCGAGTAAACACTGGGAAACTCGCAGAGTACCGAGTCCTGCGAGTCCCTTACTACTCGCCGAGTAACGAGTCCTAGCGAGTAGATTCGCCCATCCCTAATTGCTGCCGTCCATTTTTTCCAACGTCCACAATACCTTGGATTGTGGTAGGAGGGCTTTGCATCCGACTTAAAAAAAATTGTGCTGTTCCTTTTCTCTGTTTTTTTTATATATATATATATATATATACAGTACAGACCAAACGTTTGGACACAGCTTCTCATTCAAAGAGTTTTCTGTATTTTCACGACTATGAAAATTGTAGATTCACACTGAAGGCATCAAAACTATGAATTAACACATGTGGAATTATATACTTAACAAAAAAGTGTGAAACAACTAAAAATATGTCTTATATTCTAGGTTACTTCAAATTAGCCTCCATTTGCTTTGATTACTGCTTTGCCCACTCTTGGCATTTTCTTGATGAGCTTCAAGAGGTAGTCACCGGAAATGGTCTTCCAACATCCTTGAAAGAGTTCCCAGATATACTCAGCACTTGTTGGCCCTTTTGCCTTCACTCTGCGGTCCAGCTCACCCCAAACCATCTCGAATGGGTTCACATCTGGTGACTGTGGAGGCCAGGTCATCTGGCGTAGCTCCCCATCACCATCACACCTCCTCCATGCTTCACAGTGGGAACCATCCATTCACCTTTTTTGAACCAAAGATCTCAAATTTGGACTCATCAGACCAAAGCACAGATTTCCACTGGTCTAATGTCCATTTCTTGTGTTCTTTAGCCCAAACAAGTCTCTTCTGCTTGTTGCCAGTCCTTAGCAGTGGTTTCCTAGCAGCTATTTTTCCATGAAGGCCTGCTGCACAAAGTCTCCTCTTAACAGTTGTTGTAGAGATGTGTCTGGTGCTAGAACTCTGTGTGGCATTGGCCTGGTCTCTAATCTGAGCTGCTGTTAACCTGCGATTTCTGAGGCTGGTGACTCGGATGAATTTAACCTCCGCAGCAGAGGTAATTTTTGGTCCTCCTTTCCTGGGGTGGTTCTCATGTGAGCCAGTTTCCTTGTAGCGCTTGATGGTTTTTTGCAACTGCACTTGGGGACACTTTCAAAGTTTTCCCATTTTTCGGACTGACTGACCTTCATTTCTTAAAGTAATGATGGCCACTCGTTTTTCTTTACTCAGAATTTGTATTATGGCAAGAAAAAAGCAGCTAACAGTTTAGGCTGCCTTCAGACTTGCAGATGCATCTGCAGCGTTTTGCAGATGCATCTGCAAGCATCTGCATGCAGACCGTGGCCCCTATGTTTATAATGGAGCGCACGGCGGTCTGCAGATGCTTGCAGACCGCCGTGCGCTCTCATTGCCCGCCATTAGTGATCTGTGCGCACGCGGATGCCTGCGCACAAATCACACACTCCCGCCCGCACCATGCACGCGAGATGTTGTGTCCCTGGTGTGGGCGGGAGTGTGTGATTTGTGCGCAGGCATCCGCGTGCGCACATATCACTAATGGCGGGCAATGAGAGCGCACGGCGGTCTGTAAGCATCTGCAGACCGCCGTGAGCTCCATTATAAACATAGGGGCCGCGGTCTGCATGCAGATGCTTGCAGATGCATCTGCAAAACGCTGCAGATGCATCTGCAAGTCTGAAGCCAGCCTTATTCAGTAGGACTATCAGCTGTGTATCCACCAGACTTCTGCACAACACAACTGATGGTCCCAACCCCATTTATAAGGCAAGAAATCCCACTTATTGATAGAGATGAGCCACCACCCTAGCATTCAAACTCAATTCGATTCGTCAAATTGGGTGCGTGTTCATCGAATGTTCGTTGCATGTTCGTAGAACACCTTCGAACTCCATTGAAAACAATGGCAGGCAAACACAAACACATACAAACAGATAGAAAATACATAGAAAACACCTTCTAAGGTGTCCAAAAGGTGACAAACTACTCAGAAGATACAACAAACACATGGAAAAGTGACAAGTACATATAAAAATGCGAAAAGAAAAGAGATGGACGAGTAAAAGGAGGAGGAGACTCAAATATAGGCATGTCATGCCCTTCTAAAATACGTTTTTACTCCAGTATTTGTAAGGCATCATTCACACGATGAGTATTTGGTGAGTTTTACTTCAGTAATAGTAAGACCTTGTGCATAGGTTGAGTATTTGGTGAGGTTTTTCCTCATCAATTGTAAGGCCTCGTGCATACGATGAGTATTTGGTGAGGTTTTTCCTCATTATTTGTAAGGCCTCGTGCATGCGATGAGTCTTTTGTGAGTTTTACTTCAATATCTGTAAGGCCACGTGCAGACGATGAGCATTTGGTTAATTTTACTTCAGTATCTGTAAGGCCTCGTGCAGACGATGACTATTTGGTGATGTTTTTCCTCAGTATCTGTGAGACCACGTGCAGACGATGAGTATTTGGTGAGGTTTCTACCTCAGTATCTGTAAGGCCACGTGCAGACGATGAGTATTTTGAGAGTTTTTCCTCAGTATTTGTAAGGCCTCGTGCAGACGATAATTATTTGGTGATGTTTTTCCTCAGTATCTGTAAGGCCACGTGCAGACGATGAGTATTTGGTGAGTTTTACTTCAGTATCTGTAAAGCTACGTGCAGATGATGAGTATTTGTTGAGTTTTACTTCAGTATCTGTAAGGCCTCGTGCAGATGATGAGTATTTGGTGAGGTTTTTCTTCAGTATTCGTAAGGCCTCGTGCAGACGATGAGTATCTGGTGAGGTTTTTCCTCAGTATTTGTAAGTAGAGATGAGCCACCACCCTAGTGTTCTAGTTTGATTCGATTCGTCGAATGGGAGGTGTGTTCGTCGAATGTTCGTCTAATGTTCGTCAAACACCCTCGAACACACTAAAACACTAGTGTGGTGGTCAATTTCGGTTCCGCAATGTATATACATACATTGCGGAAGTGAAATGAAGAAAAATCAAGGGTTACAAATAAAAAAAATCGATACTTACCTCTCTAATCCATCCAGCGATGCTTCCAGCACTGTCTACTTGTTGGAGATGTGATCCCGGCAGCATTTCCCGGTGAAATGACGAGTTCTCGCGATAAATCGTCATGTGACCGGAAGCCGCTGCCGGGATTATGACGTCATCGCAGGTCCTACAGATCCTCTCTACTATTCAGTACTAGTGAAACGCTGCCGAGATCACATCTCCGACAGGTAGACAGTGCTGGAAGCGTCGCTGGATGTATTAGAGAGGTGAGTATCAATTTTTTTCATTTTTAACCTTGATTTTACTTCATTTCAGTTCTGCAAAGTATATATATATACATTGCGGAACTGAAATTGAACTGAAATCGAACATGACCTCGAACTGCCGAATTTGAAGCAAATTGTTCTAATTCGACGAACGACTCGAAGATCGCCAAAAACAGCTCGGATTTGAGATTGGTGAACAATTCAATTCTAACACCGCTCATCTCTATTTGTAAGGCCTTGTGCAGACGATGACTATTTGGTGATGTTTTTCCTCAGTATCTTTAAGGCCTCGTGCAGACAATGAGTATTTGATGATGTTGTTCCTCAGTATCTTTAAAGCCTTGTGCAGATGATAGGTATTGTGTCACATTTAGGGGACTACGAGAAGAGTCTCCATTTTTTCCAAAAATTTTGGCACAGACACCACTTAAGTGGCATCAATTGCCCCACAGTTGCAAGCTACTTTTAGGCAAAAATCCACAAGGCTTTAGTCTCCCCAGGATGACACAGGGGTGGAAAAGTCCTTGCTGGTACATGCCTTCTTCATCTTTATGAACGTTATTCTGTCCACATTCTGGGTGGACAGACAAGTTCGCTTTTCTGTCAGCACACCACAGCAGCTCTGAAGACACGTTCCAAGAGAACGCTGGCTGCAGGGCACGACAAGGCGTGAGTGGCGAGCTCAGGCCATTTTTCCAGATTGGAAGCCTAAAATGAGCAAGGCTCCAGTTCCCCAGTCATGGCATCAATGTTAAGTTGGAGATACCTGTGTACCATCCGCTCCAGGCATTGACTATGTGTCAGACTTCTCGTGTCTTCAGGCCTTGAAAATGATGGTCTGAAAAAATTGTGAAACAAGGCCACAAAATTGCTGTTACCCCCACCAGATACGGTGTTACTGGTACGGTGTGAGTGATGATGACTCGACAGTCCCATGGTTGACAAGTCAGAACTGTGAGATTCACTTTGTATACCACTGGTGTTTGTGGAAAAGCCAATCTGAGATTATGTATCAGCTTCTCCTGCATGCGTGCGTCACTTTGTATGACAGGAATTATTTCGGCAAATTTGGACTTGTACCGGGGATCTAAGAGTGTGGCAACACAGTAGTCGGCATTGCTTCTACTTCTGACAATCCGAGGGTCATGTTGCAGGTAGTGCAGCAAGAAGGCGCTCATGTGTCTTGCGAATCCAGGAGGACTAAGTCCTTGTTGTGTTGGTGGTGGGGAGGTGAGAATCATGCTTCCTTTCTCTGCCCTCTCCCCCCAACCTCACACAACAGAAATGTCATCAAGGTCTCCCTCATCTGCTGACTCTTCCATGCCTATAACCAGTTCGTCCACCATTTCTTCCTGGGCTCCTGCACCTTTCTGAAGAGTTTGGTTGCTACCATATGCCCTTGTTAATCAATCTCCACCACCCTCCCATGCCTGTTGTCTTGGTGCTCCCGACCATGCGGACCTTGGAGATGTTGTCATCCCTTCTGCATAGGACTCCTCCTGTACTTCCTCCACCTCCTCCTGTCCCACCACCTGACTCCGAATATTGTTTAGAGTGTGCTCCAGCATGTAGATGACCGGAATAGTCAGCATTAAACATCTTCGTCGCCATCTCAAAACTGTGCAGAAGGGTGCATAGGTCCTTGATCTGAGACCACTCCTGCAGCGTAATCTGCCCCACCTCTGGATCTCGTTGGCCCAGGCTATATATACATCATAAAGTATTGCACCAGGGCTCGGCGGTGCTGACACAGTCGCTGCAACATGTGCAGAGTAGAATTCCAGCATGTCGGCACATCGCATTTCAGCTGCTGAAAGACTTCTGGAGCGAAGCAAGTCATTGAGCTGCGGGATGCGAACACCAGAAGTGAGCACACAGTGACTGTGCCCTCTGCATAAGCCTATGTATGCAGGGATAGTGTCTCAAAATTGCTGGACATCCAGATTCATTATGTGAGCCATTCAAGGCATGTGTGTGATATTGCCCCGGCGAAGGGCTGCACCCAGGTTTGCAGCGTTGTCGCATACGGCCTTCCCTGGCTGCAGGTTGAGTGGAGACAACCATTGCTAAAACTCAGTCGCCAGAGCTGACCACAACTCCTCAGCTGTGTGACTCACATTTCCCAGGCATTAAGTGGTCTGCAGAGATAGCCCAGAGATGGAATATATGATATACATCCCAATCTGACAATACATCTTCTTTTGCAGGTATGACATCATTGTACCACTGCTGTATCTAACTTTTCCTGTACCCAAACTCCATGTGCCTGCATATGTCTTCTGGTATGGCATCATTGTACCACTGCATTCCAAGGTAAAGACCGCCTGATGGCATTGAGCCCTGCTGCCAGCATAGTAAGGAGGTGTGCAGGATTCCTTCTGTGCAGTTACAACACAGGTGGCATTACCAGACAGGCTTTGGGCAGAGGTGGAGGACTGAGACAAGGTTGAGAAGGCAGAAGCAGTGGAGGAACTTCTACCTACAAAGGATGGACGCACAACTCGTGGGAACAGCAAGACTTGGACAGCAGACCCTCCTCCAGCTCTCACCATAGTTACCCAGTGCCCAGTCAGCAACATGTAAGGCCCCTGTCCATGCTTACTGGTCCAAGTGTCTGTGGTGAAATGCACCCTGTCACACACAGAGTTTCTCAAGGAAGCGGTGATGTTGTCTGTGACCTGCTGCTGTAGCGCAGGCACTCCTTTCTTGGAGAAGTAGTGGCGACTGGGCATCTGGTACTGGGGCACTGTGACGGACATAAGGTCTCGAAAATCCTCTGTGCCCACCAGGCGGAAAGGCAGAAATTCTGTAGCCAACAGCTTGCAGATAGTGAAATTCAAGTGCTTAGCTTTCTCATGGCTAGGAGGAAATGGTCTTTTACATGTCCACATCTGAGGGAAGGAGGGCTGGCTGCTGTGCTGAGACAGGGTTGAGTAGGGTGTTTCGGGCAAACTGCTGGTCTGTGAGGGAGGTGAAGGTTGACGTGCTTCCAGAACTCCGTCTATGTCCAGGAAAGCGCAACCTAACCTCATCATCAATAGCATCCTTCTCCACCTCCTCTGCTGACCTCATCGACTGGCTGATTTTGGATTAACAGTAAGTGGGATCTCCATCATCATCATCATCCTCTGTGTTCTCACACCCCTCGTCCTCAGAAACAACCTCTTCCTGCCTTGGCCAAAAACTTAATTTGTCAATCCAATCCGGTATCTGAGTCTCATCAGCATCATCCTCCTTGTGTCCACCCAGAGTAGTTACTGTTAGGGAATGAGGGTCTACATGAAGGTCAGAACCTTCTTCATCTGGGTCTGGATCTGACTCACAAAGCTTCTGGGCATCAGGGCAGATCATTAACTTGTCTGGACTCACTGCAGCTTTGGAGCAGACCTCTGATTCCCAGGCTATTGTGTGACTGAACAGCTCTGCAGACTCAACCATGTCTGTTATCCCAGACTCAGTAGGGCAGCTGAAGACTTGGGAGTTGGGAAGAATGAAGTGTGATAGGGCTGAAAGCTCAGATGACTGGAGGGTTCGTGATGTAGAAGTTGAGGTGGAGGAGAGGCCACTTGATGGAGAGATGCATAAAGTGCATGTTCACTAATGCCAGAAGCCTCACCAACAAAATGGAGGAATTAGAATTGATTTTGTTGGAAAATAATTATGACATGGTGGGGATTTCGGAGACTTGGCTGGACGAGAGCCATGACTGGGCTGTTAATTTACAGGGCTATTGTCTGTTCAGAAATGACCGTACAAATAGGCGAGGAGGAGGTGTATGTTTATACGTAAAATCATCCTTAAAACCCATCCTGCGTGATAATATAGGTGAATCTAATGGAAATGTAGAGTCCCTGTGGGTGGAGATAAGGGGAGGGGGAAAAAATAATAAATTACTGATAGGGGTTTGTTATAAGTCCCCAACAATAATGGAAGTGGAGGAGAATATCCTCATAAAGCAAATAGATGAAGCAGCGACTCAGGGAGAAGTCATTATTATGGGGGACTTCAACTACCCTGAAATACATTGGGGATCAGAAACCTGCAGTTCCAGCAAAGGTAATAAGTTTTTGAAAACTATGAGAGACAATTACCTTTCACAACTGGTTCAGGACCCAACAAGAAGGGGGGCACTGCTGGACCTAATATTAACCAACAGGCCGGACCGCATATCAAATATACGGGTTGGAGGTCACTTGGGTAATAGTGATCATAACTTAATAAGCTTTCAAGTATCCTTTACTAAGACGTGTAGTAGAGGGGCTACAAGGACACTAAACTTCAGGAAGGCAAATTTCCAACGGTTGAGAGATGATCTTAGTGCAATAAACTGGGACGATGTCCTGAGACATAAAAGTACACAACACAAATGGGAGATGTTTATTAGCATCCTGAATAGGACCTGTGCACAATATATACCCTATGGGAATAAGCATGCTAGAAATAGGAGGAAACCACTATGGCTAAATAAAGTGGTAAGAAGTGCAATATGTGACAAAAAGAAAGCATTTAGGGAATTAAAGCAAGTAGGTAGTGATGAAGCATTAAATAAATACAGAAAATTAAATAACATTTGTAAAAAGCAAATCAAGGCAGCAAAGATTGAGACAGAGAGACTCATTGCCAGAGAAAGTAAAAAGAATCCCAAAATATTTTTTAACTACATAAATAGTAAGAAACTAAAAAAAGATGGTGTTGGCCCCTTTAAAAATAGTCTGGGTGAAATGGTGGATGAGGATGAGGAAAAAGCCAATATGCTAAATGACTTTTTTTCAACAGTATTTACACAAGAAAATCCCATGACAGACAATATGATCAGTGATAACAAAAAGTCTCAATTAAATGTCACCTGCTTAACCCAAGAGGAAGTACGGCATCGTCTAAAAATCACTAAAATTGACAAATCCCCGGGCCCGGATGGGATACACCCCAGAGTGCTGCAGGAATTAAGTACTGTCATAGATAGACCATTATTTTTAATATTTAAAGATTCCATAATAACAGGGTCTGTACCGCAGGACTGGCGTATAGCAAATGTGGTGCCAATATTCAAAAAGGGGACAAAAACTGAACTTGGAATATATAGACCAGTAAGCTTAACCTCTACTGTGGGTAAAATCCTTGAGGGTTTTCTAAGAGATGCTATACTGGAGTATCTGAAGAAAAATAACCTCATGACCCATTATCAACATGGTTTTACGAGGGACCGTTCCTGTCAAACTAATCTGATAAGCTTCTATGAAGAAGTAAGTTCTGGACTGGACCAAGGAAATGCAGTGGATGTGGTGTATATGGACTTTTCAAAAGCTTTTGATACGGTGCCACACAAAAGGTTGATACATAAAATGAGGGCAATGGGGATAGGGGAAAATATGTGTAAGTGGGTTAAGAACTGGCTTAGTGATAGGAAACAAAGGGTGGTTATTAATGGAACACACTCAGAATGGGTCACAGTTAACAGTGGGGTACCATAGGGGTCAGTGTTGGGCCCGCTTCTATTTAATATATTTATTAATGACCTTGTAGGGGGCATACAGAGTAGAATCTCAATATTTGCAGATGACACTAAACTCTGCAGGGTAATCAATACAGAGGAGGACAATCTTATATTACAGGAGGATTTATGTAAACTAGAAGCTTGGGCTGCTAAATGGCAAATGCGCTTTAATGGGGATAAATGTAAAGTTATGCACTTGGGCAGAGGAAACAAAAGGTATAATTATGTGCTTAATTGTAAAACACTGGGCAAAACTGTCACTGAAAAAGACCTGGGTGTATGGGTAGATGACAAACTCACATTTAGTGGCCAGTGTCAGGCAGCTGCTGCAAAGGCAAATAAAATAATGGGATGCATTAAAAGAGGCATAGATGCTCATGAGGAGAACATAATTTTACCTCTATACAAGTCACTAGTGCGTCCACACTTAGAATACTGTGTACAATTCTGGTCTCCGGTGTATAAGAAAGACATAGCTGAACTAGAGCGGGTCCAGAGAAGAGCGACAAAAGTCATTAGAGGACTAAGGGGTCTGCAATACCAAGACAGGTTATTAAACTTGGGGTTATTTAGCTTGGAAAAACGAAGGCTTAGGGGTGATCTTATAATAATGTATAAATATATGAGGGGACAGTACAGAGACCTTTCTAATGATCTCTTTACTCTTAGGCCTGAGACTGGGACAAGGGGGCATCCTCTACGTCTGGAGGAAAGAAGGTTTAATCATAATCACAGACGCGGATTCTTTACTGTAAGAGCAGTGAGACTATGGAACTCTCTGCCACATGCTGTTGTAATGAGTGAGTCACTACTAACATTTAAGAAGGGCCTGGATGCCTTTCTTGAAAACTATAATATTACCGGTTATATATACTAGATTCTTTGATAGGGCGTTGATCCAGGGAATTAGTCTGATTGCCGTATCTGGAGTCAGGAAGGAATTTTTTTCCCCCAATATGGAGCTTAGTGTTGCCACATGGGTTTTTTTTTTGCCTTCCTCTGGATCAACATGTTAGGCTATGGGTTGAACTAGATGGACTTAAAGTCTTCCTTCAACCTTAAAAACTATGTTACTATGTTACTATGTTATGATCCATTCAAGCACATGCTGTTTTTGTGCCTCATTTACAAGTGGTATTGATGGTCGTATCCGTAAGAAAGGGATTATATCTGATTGGCCATGTAAAGAAGTAGACATCTTACTTTGGCTGGAAGATTGTCTTTCTTCAGCAGATGTTAATGTAGCTTTAGCATCTACCCCACGGACCCCACTTTCCACCACACCTACTCCCCTTTTCACCAGCAGCAGGCCTTTTGCCACTCATTTTGTATGTGACAAAATTGGCAACTGTGCAGTTGTTGGACAAGAAAAAGTTGGATGTAAATCGAGCAGAGGTGACTGAACCAACAATGCTACTAGGCCCAAAGTGAGACCCGGGCTAGGTGCAGTTATAAGTTAGTAGGAACTACACAGGCGGTGTAGTTGGTTGTATTAGAAGTGGCCTACACTACTGGTTTTTGTGACACTGCTACTTGACCCAAAGTGAGACCTGGGCAAGGTGCAGTTAAAAATTACTAGGAACTACACAGGCGGTATAGTTGGTTGTATTAGAAGTGGCCTACACTACTGTTTTTTGTAACACTGCTACTTGACCCGAAGTGACACCTTGGCAATGTGCAGTTAAAGGTGTCTAGGAACTACACAGGCGGTGTAGTTGTTTGTATTAGAAGTTGCCTACACTACTGGTTTTTGTGACACTGCTACTTGACCCAAAGTGAGACCTGGGCAAGGTGCAGTTAAAAATTACTAGGAACTATACAGGCGGTGTAGTTGGCTGAATTAGAAGTGGCTTACACTACTGGTTTTTGTGACACTATTACTAGACCCGAAGTGGGACCTGGGCTAGGTGCAGTTAAAAATTAGTAGGAACTACACAGGCGGTGTAGCTTCTTTCACATGTGGGCTACACCACTGTGTAAGTGACACTGATACTAGCCCGAACAAATTGCCTGGACTAGCTGAAGCAAATAAATGCCTATTTAAGGCTAGGGTCACACATAAGCCCTTGGTCCGTTTTTGGCTTCAGAATTTGGATTTTTTTTTCTATGTCCAAAAACGGATAGAAAAACGGATTAGATGTAATAAACACCCTATCCGTTTTTTTTCTGCACCTAAATACATTGCTAGGTACGTTTTTGGGGTCCGTTTTAAAAAAAAAAATTTTTAACATGGGCCCTATGGAAAAACGGATCCATTTTTTTGGGTGCCTTAATAAAACGGATCTGTTATTTCAAGAATTTTGGTCAAAAAATGGCTAAGTCTAAAAACGTTCAGAGGT
Source organism: Allobates femoralis (assembly GCA_033576535.1). Taxonomy (NCBI): domain Eukaryota; kingdom Metazoa; phylum Chordata; class Amphibia; order Anura; family Aromobatidae; genus Allobates; species Allobates femoralis. The sequence continues at coordinate 259,449,861 of JARQOC010000004.1, forward strand.
ACAGGAGGCTAATAAAGCACCCAAAAAAAAAATGTATTGGTCATGCAAATCACTTCCAATAATGGATTTCTATGTGTGACCCTAGCCTATGACAGGTGGTGTAGCTTTCTTCACAGCAGTGCTACACCACCTGCCCTAAAGGAGTCCCTGAGCTAGATGTGGACAGATGCTGTGAAAAACACTTGCACAGCACTGGCACACACCTGCCTGGCTAAAACTGCTCTAACCTAGCCCTCAAAAGGGCTGAGATTACAACTAGTCCCTACTTCTCTGAAGTAGCCCTAAAAAGGGCTGACATTAAAACTAGTCCCTACTCCCTACTCCCTACTCCTATGAAGTAGCCCTCAAAAGGGCTGATATTCCTTTAATTCGCAACATCCCTCCAGTACCTACTCCCTAAACCTATCTATCTAACTTTATATTCACTCAATAGATGAATAAGAAGAGAATTGACAGTTTGCACTTTATAGTGCCCACAGCAGCAGCGGTGCCGTTAGACACAGAGCTGCAGCAATGAGCAAATGGTGGCGATGGGGAATATGGACGGGTCTTATAGGGCTAGCACATGTGACTTACACAGCCAATGATGCCTGACCTTGCTTGTGTGCGAAAAATGCACTTTGCTGTGTGTGAGTGTGATTGGGTGACAGCCTGCACCGCACCACTGTATATGAAGTTAGGAGAAATAAAATGGATGTCAACTTTATTTCTGCAGCACTGATCTAAATCCCTCCACTTTCCGCCCCCCCCCACCCCCACACACACACTATACACAGAGACTGGATATTTACATTCATTAATGGGATTAGGGTTAACCTTTCGGTGATCGAAGCATTATCGAACATGACCTAGAACTGCCGAATTTGAAGCAAATTGTTCGAATTCAGCGAATGACTCGAACACCACCCAAAACAGCTCGAACATGAGATTGGCGAACAATTCAAATCGAACACCGCTCATCTCTACTTATTATACCTTACAGGGCACACCTGTGAAGTGAAAACCATTTCCGGTGACTACCTCTTGAAGCTCATCAAGAGAATGCCAAGAGCATGTGCAAAGCAGTGATCAAAGCAAAAGGTGGCTACTTTGAAGAACCTACCTTCAGTGTGAATATACAATTTTCATAGCCATGAAAATACAGAAAAATCTTTGAATGAGAAGGTGTGTCCAAACTTTTGGTCTGTACTGTATATATATATATATATACAGTGGTGGCCAAAAGTATTGACACTCCTGCAATTCTGTCAGATAATACTCAGTTTCTTCCTGAAAATGATTGCAATCACAAATTCTTTGGTATTATTATCTTCATTTAATTTGTCTTCAATGAAAAAACACAAAAAGAATTGTCCTAAAGCCAAATTGGATATAATTCCACACCAAACATAAAAAAGGGGGTGGAAAAAAGTATTGACACTGTTAGAAAAATCATGTGATGCTTCTCTAATTTGTGTAATTAACAGCACCTGTAACTTACCTGTGGCACCTAACAGGAGTTGGCAATAACTAAATCACACTTGCAGCCAGTTGACATGGATTAAAGTTGACTCAACCTCTGTCCTGTGTCCTTGTGTGTACCACATTGAGCATGAAGAAAAGAAAGTAGACCAAAGAACTGTCTGAGGGCTTGAGAAACCAAATTGTGAGGAAGCATGAGCAATCTCAAGGCTACAAGTCCATCTCCAAAGACCTGAATGTTCCTGTGTCTACCATGCGCAGTGTCATCAAGAAGTTTAAAGCCCATGGCACTGTGGCTAACCTCCCTAGATGTGGAGTGAAAAGAAAAATTGACAAGATTGTGTGGATGGTGGATAAAGAACCTCGACTAACATCCAAACAAGTTCAAGCTGCACTGCAGTCCGAGGGTACAACAGTGTTAACTCGTACTATCCGTCGGCATCTGAATGAAAAGGGACTGTATGGTAGGATACCCAGGAAGACCCCACTTCTTACCCCGAGACATAAAAAAGCCAGGATGGAGTTAGCCAAAACTTACCTGAGAAAGCCGAAAACGTTTAGGAAGAATGATCTCTAGTCAGATGAGACAAAAGTAGAGCTTTTTAGGCAAAGGCGTGAACATAGAGTTTACAGAGAAAAAAAGAGGCATTCAAAGAAAAGAACACAGTCCCTACAGTCAAGCATGGCAGAGGTTCCCTGATGTTTTGGGGTTGCTTTGCTGCCTCTGGCACTGGACTGCTTGACCGTGTGCATCGCATTATGAAGTCTGAAGACTACCAACAAATTTTGCAGCATAATGTGGGGCCCAGTGTGAGAAAGCTGGGTCTCCTTCAGAGGTCATGGGTCTTCCAGCAGGACAATGACCCAAAACTCACTTCACAAAGCTCTAGAAAATGGTTTGAGAGAAAGCACTAGAGACTTCTAAGGTGACCAGCAATGAGTCCAAACCTGAATCCCATAGAACACTTGTGGAGAGATCTAAAAATGGCAGTTTGGAGAAAGCACCCTTCAAATATCAGGGACCTGGAGCAGTTTGCCAAAGAAGAATGGTCTAAAATTCCAGCAGAGCATTGTAAGAAACTCATTGATGGTTACCGGAAGCGGTTGATCGCAGTTATTTTGGCTAAAGGTTGTTCAACCAAGTATTAGGCTGAGAGTGCCAATACTTTTGTCTGGCCCATTTTTGGAGTTTTGTGTGAAATGATCAATGTTTTGCTTTTTGCTTCATTCTCTTTTGTGTTTTTTCATTGAAGACAAATTAAATGAAGATAATAATACCAAAGAATTTGTGATTGCAATCATTTTCAGGAAGAAACTGAGTATTATCTGACAGGATTGCAGGGGTGTCAATACTTTTGGCCACAACTGTAAATGTATATACTGAAAAATTTCTTGAGAAACACTAAATCACAGGGTGCAAATCTGTCCAGCTTCACCAAAAAAGGACATTAAAATCAGCACTGAAAAACTCACCAAAAAATCTGCCAGGTAAATATCCATTTCATTCAGCAGTAGATTGACAGCTTCCCTGGGAGGCAAACCAGGTGTCATTATACCGGTGCACGATCACTTGCAACCCACAGTTGGGGGCAGTTGTGGCACCAGCGACCAGCCATACTGTCAAGGAAGCGACCGGTGGCATTCAGACACAAGGCTGCCATAGGGCTCAGTCACTCCTGTGCATGTGAAGCATAGTGTCAGAGCTCGGCCTGTTAGTAACACCCTGCTAACAGCACAGGTGGGCCGGTCCGCACTGATTACATGCCTCACAAGTGACTTATGCCCCCAGAGGGCCCAACCTGAACTGCAGATGAAAAAAAAAACAACTAAACTCTAAAGATGAAAAATGTGAGTATTTAGTTGGATATTTTGGCCAAAATAACGTAAGCTCGTGGACCCTCGTCATGGTCCCTCACATCCCACGAGTCCTATCTCATATGTTTGCAACATATGTATGTTTTATATCTAGATTCACCAAAAAAGGACATTAAAATCAGCACTGAAAAACTCACCAAAAAATCTGCCAGGTAAATATCCATTTCATTCAGCAGTAGATTGACAGCTTCCCTGGGAGGCAAACCAGGTGTCATTATACCGGTGCACGATCACTTGCAATCCACAGTTGTGGGCGGTTGTGGCACCAGCGACCAGCCATACTGTTAAGGAAGCGACCCTATGGCAGCCTTGTGTCTGAATGCCACCGGTCGCTTCCTTGACAGTATGGCTGGTCGCTGGTGCCACAACCGCCCCCAACTGTGGATTGCAAGTGATCGTGCACCGGTATAATGACACCTGGTTTGCCTCCCAGGGGAGCTGGCAATCTACTGCTGAATGAAATGGATATTTACCTGGCAGATTTTTTGGTGAGTTTTTCAGTGCAAATCTGTCCAGCAAACCAAGTCTTTGCTCAATATAAAGACAAAAAATGACAGCAGCACTCCAATTTGAAGGTCTTTAGATGCCTTTATTCAGGCCCTCAGGGCGACCACGCGATGTTTCAGTCACCAAGTGACTTTTAGACAAAAGTCACTTGGTGACTGAAACGTTGTGTGGTCGCCCTGAGGGCCTGAATAAAGGCATCTAAAGACTTTCAAGTTGGAGTGCTGCTGTCATTTTTTGTCTATATATATGTGTGTGTATGTATATATATATGTATATATATATACAGTTCGCAGTCTTTATAATATATATATATATATATATATATATATATATATATATATTAAGTCAGTATGTATTAAAGGGACCCACAGGGACTCTTCCGCCCGGAGCCCACAAAAACCTGGAGACGTATAATATGTATGTCTTCTGAATTCTTCCAACTAATGTGAAAATAGTCTACATTGGACAACTAGCATAGTAACGAATGACCTTAGACATTTTTTTATTACCTTTAGGCGACTTGAAGTTGGTCTTTAATTGGATTCTAGATCATTAGTGGGGTTTTTGGTTGACAACCAGTGTATATTTTGTATGTTCTGTTAGAATGTGGGTTGAGGGTTGTTTTTGACACCATTTCACTTCATTAATGTGTTTGATTTTAATTGATGACCAATATAAAAGAAACTTTTAGAGATTTTTGCCTTTAGTTTAGTTGGTAAATTTGTTAAAAACATCATATCTTTTCATTGTGAACCCCACGCACTCACTTTCCTGTCTCTATAACATGTATTTAGTGCCAAGTGAAGGAATAATTAGGTTTAAAACATATTTCTTCTTCAATATACCATCTTAAAACTTGATATTCTGGAATATTGTTTTTCAATAGTAACAATATATATGTATACTGTAAAATCATACCTTCTTACCCCCCTGTTGCAGTGTTTTTTTGCCATTCTCATTCTCGGGTCCTCTTCAGAGGTCTGGGAGTTTGAGGGTTCTGTGCAGGATCTTAGTAGTTCCCAGCACTGCACTTTTCTGGACATAGAGTTCAGATGATGCTCCTGGGATCTGTTGTAGACGTTTTTCTAATTTAGGGATCACTGCTCTAAGTGCTCTTATCACCACTGGAATCACTGTTGCCTTCACCTTCCACATCCTCTCCAGTTATTCTTTGAGGCCCTGGTATTTCTCCAGCTTCTCATATTCCTTCTTTTTGATATTACTGTCATTTGGCACTGCCACATCTTTTACCATTGCTGTCTTCTGTTCCTTGTCTTCCTTCTTCTGTTCCTTGTACCTTCTCCATCTGGATCGTGACGTCCCACAGGATTCTAGCCCTTTAATTATCCACCTCTTTCTCTGAGGTCTCCTAGCTGGATTTTAGGCGACTTAGCCCATATGTTTTACAGATGCTCCTGTATACAATTCCTGCTACTTAATTGTGGCATTATACACTTTTCCTACTTGCATTTTGTATACTGCCAATATGTGTTGAAGTGTTTGTGAGGTTTCTTTTCATAGTCGATAATGGCTACTCAGGGCCGCACCGTCCATGAGCCACTGTGAGTACAAGGTTTCAAGCGGCAAGATGAGTCAGAAGACAGGGGGCGGCACAGTGACCTGCACTCAGTCAGATAATGTGCTGACTGCCGACATGCCCTGCTCCTGCAATACAGTGTTTGCGGTTAGTCACTCACTGTTTGTGTGCTCTGGAGATAAGAACAAAAGCTGTGTGTGATCGGGATGAGAGGGGTTTAGGGGAGGGGGGCTGGTTGTAAATGAATGTAGCAGAGCTGTGTATGTATGAGGTATATGGAGTGGAGCCGAGTGTACGAGGTGTACAGAGTGGAGATGCGTGTGTACGAGGTGTAAGGAGTGGAGCTGTGTATGTATGAGTTGTACAGAGCGGAGCCGTGTGTGTACAAGGTGTACAGAGCGGAGCCGTGTGTGTACAAGGTGTACAGAGCAGAGCCGAGTGTGTACAAGGTGTATAGAGCAGAGCCGCATGTGTACGAGGTGTACGGAGCGGAGCCGTGTGTGTACGAGGTGTACAGAGCAGAGCTGCATGTGTACGAGGTGTACGGAGCGGAGACGAGTGTGTACGAGGTGTACGGAGCGGAGCCGAGTGTGTACGAGGTGTACGGAGCGGAGCCGAGTGTGTACGAGGTGTACGGAGCGGAGCCGCATGTGTACAAGGTGTACGGAGCAGAGCCGAGTGTGTACGAAGTGTACGGAGCAGAGCCGAGTGTGTACAAGGTGTACGGAGCGGAGCCGAGTGTGTACGAGGTGTACGGAGCGGAGCCGAGTGTGTACGAGGTGTACGGAGCGGAGCCGAGTGTGTACGAGGTGTACGGAGCAGAGCCACGTGTGTACGAGGTGTACGGAGCAGAGCCACGTGTGTACAAGGTGTACAGAGCAGAGCCGCATGTGTACGAGGTGTACGGAGCGGAGCCGCGTGTGTACGAGGTGTACGGAGCAGAGCCGAGTGTGTACGAGGTGTACGGAGCAGAGCCGAGTGTGTACGAGGTATACGGAGCGGAGCCGAGTGTGTACGAGGTGTACGGAGCGGAGCCGTGTGTGTACGAGGTGTACGGAGCAGAGCCGCATGTGTACGAGGTGTACGGAGCGGAGCCGCGTGTGTACAAGGTGTACAGAGCAGAGCCGCGTGTGTACAAGGTGTACAGAGCAGAGCCGCGTGTGTACTAGGTGTACGGAGCAGAGCCGAGTGTGTACGAGGTGTACGGAGCGGAGCCGAGTGTGTACGAGGTGTACAGAGCGGAGCCGAGTGTGTACGAGGTGTACGGAGCGGAGCCGAGTGTGTGTGTGAGGTGTACAGAGCAGAGCCGTGTGTGTACGGAGCAGAGCCGCGTGTGTACGAGGTGTACAGAGCGGAGCCGCGTGTGTACGAGGTGTATGGAGTGAAGCCACGTGTGTACAGAACTGAGAGTGTACAAGGTGTACGGAGTGGAGCTGCGCTTGTACGAGGTGTACGGAGAGGAGCTGAGAGTGTACGAGGTGTACGGAGAGGAGCAGAGTGTGTATGAGGTGTACGGAGCTGAGCTGCACAAGGTGTAAGGAGTGGAGCTGAGAGTGTACGAGATGTACGAATCGGAGCTGCGCTTGTACAAGGTGTACAGAGCGGAGCTGAGAGTGTACGAGGTGTACGGAGTGGAGCTGCGCTTGTACGAGGTGTACAGAGCAGAGCTGTATGTGTACGAGGTGTACGGAGTGGAGACCAGTGTGCAGTGTGTAAAAGGTGTACGGAGCGGAGCTGTATGTGTATGAGGTGTACGGAGCAGAGCCCAGTGTGTACAAGGTGTACGGAGCGGAACCATGTGTGTACGAGGCGTATGGAGCAGAGCCGTGTGTGCAAGGCGTTCGCAGCGGAGCCCAGTGTGTACGAAGCGGAGCTGCGTGTGTACGAAGCAGAGCCACGTATGTACTAGGTGTACGGAGTGGAGCCATATGTGTATGAGGTGTACGGAGCAGAGCCACGTGTGTACGAGGTGTACAGAGCGGAGCCACGTGTGTACAAGGTGTACAGAGCAGAGCCGCTTGTGTACGAGGCGTACGTGGTGTACGGAGCTGAGTGTGTACTAGGTGTACGGAGCGGAGCCATGTGTGTACCTGTGGTGGCCCTGCGAACATGCCGCTCCTATAATCCCGGCCGCCTCTGCCGGCAGCATTCTTCTCCTGAGTCCTGGCCGCCGCTGTCCACCCCTCTGCAACTCAGCACGGCGGGGAACAATGATGTCATCACTTAGCGCCGCTGTGCTGAGGAGAAGAGGTATTTACTTTTTATTTTTTTAATAGTTTTTTTTAGTGAGTACATTGATAGAACACTATGTAATGTATAATATAATATAATATAGGAGGACAATGGGGGTGCAATATACTATATGGAGAACTATTGTGGCCCATTATATTATATGGAAGACTATGGGGGTGCATTATACTATAAGGAAGGCTATAGGGGATGCATTATACTATATGGAGGACTATGAGGGTGCATTATACTATATGGAGGACTATGGGGGTCCAATATGCTGTATGAAGAGAGCTATGGGGGTGCAGTATGCTATATGGGCTTGCATTATGCTATATGGAGGACTGTGGGTCTTCATTATTCTATATGGTGGACTGTGGACGTGCAATATGCTATATGAAGGACTGTGGGGTGCATTATACTATTTGGGGGACTGTGGGGGTGCATTAATCTATATGGAGGACTTTGGGTGATTATTCTATATGGAGGACTGTGGGGATGCATTATTCTATATGGAGGACTGTTGGGTGCATTATACTACATGGAGGAGTGTCGGGGTGCATTATTTTATATCGAGTACTGTGGGGGTGAATTGTTGTCTATGGAGGTCTGTGGCGATGCAATATGCTATTTAGAGGACTACGGGGTGCAATATACTATATAGAGGACTGTGGGGGTGTGGTTTTCTATATTGAGGACTGTGGGGGTGCATTCTATTTTATAGAAGACTATGGGGGTGCATAGTAGGAGGAAAATTACTTTGTAAAGGCTGACATGTTGTGAGAGATGTACCTATGTGACCCAGCCAAATATTGTTTTTGTTGGGGGGTGCCCAATTAGAATGTCTGCTCTGGGGCTCCATGTTTTCTATGATGCAGGATGCATTGTCCCTCTGCTGCAGGACTGATTGGCCATAACTTAGGCTGGTTTCAGATTTGCGTTTGTGTCTGCATGCGCAGGGCATGCAAACGCAGGGCAAATGCTGTCATACTGATGTGAACGCAGCAGAGATTCTCCGCATGCGTTCACATCAGTATGGTGCCCGGCCAGCCAATCAGCGATCTAGATGGCAGCCGGGAGGCGGAGATCTGTGGCTGAGATCCTCCTCCTTCCGGCCGCCGCCGACGAAATTTCAGTGTGATCCGCAGCGCTCTCCTGCGCCGCCATGCGGAGGACAGTGCGGATCCATTGAGATCCATGCATTGTTTGTGCACTCGCGGGCACTTGCTGATAAAACAAGCGCCTGTGAACGCACGAAAAATGCAACATTTTGCATTTGGAAGGTAGAGGAGGGCGCATAAATTATGCGTATCCAAATGGAACCGCTCCCATGTTAAACATAGGAACGTAGTGCGCATGCGTTTGGCTGCGTTCTGTTACGCTTGCGTTCCGAACGCAAATGTGAAACCACCCTTACACACCAGGTCCAGTACTGCCCCTCGGTACATTCAGGCATCCAGCCTTGTTTCTCCTGAGCAGTGGTTGGTCGGTGGTGCTCTTCCCCCATCCCGCTCCCACATCCTTTGCTCAACCCAATAGGAAGGACCCTGTTATTATTACTTAAAGACAGCCCCGTGTGTGGCGCTTGTGATTAGCTAAACAATTCGGGAGTAAGTGTGGTCTGTTGGATGGAGGAGAAGCGCCATTTTACTAACTTAGTGCAGTGGCAGCTTGTTGATGCTCAGACTGCAGGTCATTACCTGTGGTGTGTGGATGGTGCGGCATGGTGACATGTCTGAATATTCAGTGCCAGGCAGCAGTCCAGAGTTTTGTAGGCGTGTGCCAGAGGATGGCAATCAGTGCTGCCTCTTGAGCTATAAGGATGCAGGACTTGTCTGCCTACAGGACCACCGCTCTGACAGTCGTCATTATGTGTCTAAATGCTTGTGCCAAGCTGCCATTGCCATTAATGATCCTTGTTCTGGATTTTTCTGTGTGGTTCTTGTATGTGCATGTGATGGCGCTGACTTCTTTGTGTGGACATCTTTTTTTCTGTTTCTGTAAACTAAAATGTCCACTATTTTGCTCATTTACACAGGATAAATATAAGTCTGTATGAACCAGATTTAGTTTTATCAATTAAAAAATTTACTGGCGGGGGGGGGGGGGGCCCCGTTTTGCAGTTCGCCTCAGGCAGCAGAGAGGCTAGGTTCACCCCTGTGGCTACTTCAATAAACACTAGAATGTCACAAAATAAAGAGAGTACTCCCAGCTCTGACATCGGCCCGATTAACAAATTTCACGTCAGATGTTTAGGAACCAGGACAATCTGATGATAAATGAGATATCGGAACAAACCATACGTGGACAAGGCAAGAGAAACTAGATCTGCTACAACAACTGCAGGCTGAATGAGAGAGGAAATATGAGGAGTATGAGGAAACTGTAGATTTTGTATATATATATATATATATATATATATATATATATATATATATATATATATATATATGTGGATAGTGCATATCTTATAATGCCAAATCATTCTTTGCAATCCTACAGATAAACAGATATATTCGGCACTATGTAGTATTTTATTTTCTGCTGTCATTATGTTGCAGTACTTGGGGCGCTTGTTTCCTTGGTTATATGCTTGTAATTTATATGTAGTAGGTTATATTCTTTGAGTTTATCTGACATTCTACACAGTACATCTTGTTTTTCAGCACAAGTTCTTAAAAGCAATACTTTTTGTTTTAAGAAAATGACCCTGACTTGTCATAGGAACTATAACCTATAATTGATTTAATGACAGCAAATTAAATGTGAAATGAAAATAAGGTGTATTCCTAATATCGTCACTTTCCTTGCCACGGTCTTTAGTACGCTTGCTAATGTGCTGCACACCTACACATCTCTACATCAATTTAAATATGACAATTTGTGAGTGTAGGAGGCATCTTTGTGATAACAATTTATGCGCTGAAGAAAAGATTTTATTAACTGACAGCAGGCAAAGAATAATGTACTGCCGGAATAGAATTAACCCCTTGAGAGTGTAAAGTTATATGTGTAAGTGGAGAGTAATTTACAGGCACTTTTCTGTCACTTTTCTCTCATTTATACTGAGCACATAATAAAAGAAGATGTAGAACCACTTGTTGGATTTGTGTTAAAGTCGTTTTCTAGGGTGCCAGCTGTGATAACTGTAGCTCCCTGGATCAGACCCCCCCGCTGGTTCACTTCAGAGAAAAACTAAAAATGCTGAAAACCACTACTCACTTGGTTGGAAGAATAGTGAAAAAATCATTATCGGCATCAAGGTGATTGGAATTGACATTTAAATTGATGGCTAGAATAGTCACGATTTTGAAAACAATGAAACAAAAGTTAAAAAAAAGTATTGTCAGTGTTATGATTTACAATAATCATATTGAAAGAGGAATAGACTATTGCTGTTTAGTACACATCAACATTACATTAAATAACCACAATTAAAATCGTACAAAAGCTGTAGTGGTACCTTTACACGCCGCCACAGAGGGCAGCAACAGGCAGGCACCGCACGTGCACGCTCGCGTTTTCAACGGTTGCTAACGGTGCCTGATGACACATATACACGCCGCCACAAGGTGCTCCACAGAAGGTATTTTCGTTCCCCGGAAGTGCTGACGGGTGCCTTGGGTTACTTTCTGTGGAGTACCTTCCCTGATTTACACACCGCCACCACAAGGGAATATGGGCGTACATATTGTGTACCATAACTACATAGGCGTGACAGAGTTGTGTATTACGTGACGCTCGTACGGTGATTGGACAATGCAATAGCATCATGATTGGCCAGGCAGCGCAGGAAGACTGGCTAATACATGACACTATTGCAAATGTGTAGTGTGACTGGTCAGCTCGTTAAATATGGCGCCCTGTGAAGGGACAGCCAATGGGTACACAGTAGCCCCCACCAATGATAGCCGATGGGGCGTGGTATACATGACGCTGTGGCACGCCCCAGCGAATTCACTAGGGCACGCAAATACCTTGCCTGTGCACGGATTACACGCCGCCACCATAGGGATTATGTCTGCCTGTTTTTGAGCACGGCTCAAACACAGGTATCCGAAGACACAGGAAGGAACTTCCTGAATTACACGCCGCAGTCTTTTCAAGGCAAAAGGCACAATTGTGTCCGATGCCTGGCGGTTTCTACCTTCCTGTGGCGATGTGTAAAGGTACCATATGAGTAATATTCAGACTAAGTTACAAACACCATGGTTCAGCACAATAATATTCAGGGTCATATTGGCTGCAGAAGCAACAAGAATACAAAATCTGTGTGCTCCCGCGTCTTGTGATGCGCTTGGAAAAAGCCAGAGGTTTGAAACTCCGGCAGTGCGAAGCCGGCATTTGCAATGCGCTCGGGTTCCATCTGCCAAATGATTGCATTGACAGCGTTAACGCAGTCTTATCTTACCGGTAACACTGTGCAAATGCTGAAAAATTCTACGTTTTAGACAGAACCCCCTAAACGCAAGGTTGAATGCTGGTGTGACCCTAGCCTTAGAGCGGTTCTTCTAAATGTCAAATTAGCTGTCTTCACCAAATTTTTTTGATTTGTGGTGTATTTGCTGTAAGTAGAAACGAGTAAACCTGAACAATAAAGTTTGGGGATCATACCAGACACTGATAACCAGGGCTTAGAACCGAACACCGACATTTACAAAAAATCTGTCTGAGTTTTAAATGAAGGTGCTGTTCATATGCTAAATAGTTATAACTCATATTTGTGCGTGAGATAACCAAGATGATGTCTTTAAAGGGAACCTGTCAGCTAGTTTATGCCTCCCCAGCTAACACTGTCTGCCCCTGCAGCTTCATAATACTATTCTAATCATCCCTGTCTGAGCTCATAGTGTAATGTGAAAGTTGAAAAAAAAGCATTTATACACTTACATTTTCTTATGTAAATGAGGCACAGTCTACATTTTGGAGACTGTAGTCTATCTGGCAGGTTATTAGTTAACATTTCAGCCTTATGTTAGAACATGTTGGGAGACCTGATGTGATGTCATAACCATGTGACTACAATAGGCAGAGCTAAGTCCCCATAGGACATAATACGTTTGGTCCCTTAGCTCTGCCCACTATGGTCACATGATCGTTACATCACACAGGTCCTTTAGCCATGCAGGTTAATAGTGAGTTAACTATTATCCTGCTAGACAGTCTCTCTCCTCCAAGGTATGGACTAAAATGTAAGAGTATAAATGCTTTTTTCCCCTTTAATATTACACTATGAGCTCAGACAGGGATGAGTAGAATAGTATTATGAAGTCCCAGGTACAGATAGTACGAGAAAAGAAGGGGGGGGACAAGAGGCGCAATAGTGCCCTTATCACTAGACACTAAATCAAAGCAGGTGAGTAAGTGGTCACTCACCTATTCCAGTTGTGCCACCCACAACTGGTAAATAGACCTGGTAGGATGAGTATCCTGATGGCTGCTGCTGGACTTTCACCGGTCTCCACACGGGTAGACGAAATCTGAAGTTTCGGGAAAGGAAGGTGTGCCACAGTCCGTGCTGCCAAAATCTCCCGCTTGTAAAAAATGCAAGTAGCCGATGTCCAAATCAAACCTCTCTTTTATTTCTCCAACGCGTTTCAACGCCCTCCTGGCGTCTTCCTCAGGGATCCCTGCCGTCGCCTGATTGCTGGCGATATCACCAAAATGTTTTCTTCGTGTTTTGGCGTGTAACAGGGCAATAGTGATGGAAAGAGTGATTTCTGTGATTTCCCGTAGGCGTGCCTCAGCGTGCTGTAGTCCGCGCCTAGTCTGAGATGATTGGTGTGGGCTACTGTGTTCCCATTGGCTGTCAGTCGACACTGTGCCAAATTTGAAGAGCTGTCCATCAATTCTGCACCACACACATCTTCTGCTACACAAACTCAGTGCAATTACATGCGCCATTGAATAGGGCAAGCTATGCTGTCCGAGTGTATTAAGTTGTGCTGTGTGGAGTATACACACATGACAGCTCAGATGTTGGGCTACACATCGTAGATGCGTGTCAGGGGCCAGTGTGTGTGTTGCAGGAGCCACAATTGACGACACAAGTGTGAATTTGTGACAAACTCCGATAATAGACAATTGTGTCATGTATTAAACAGCCTTCCAGAGCAGGCTGACCAATCGTAATGCAGTTGTGTTGTCCAATGAGCATGTATGGGGCTCGGTGTAAACCACTGTGTCACGTTTATCTCCTTGCCGCGCTGAACATGTATGCCCACATTGCCTTTGCAATTGTGGCGTGTGACGCGGTGATGGAGTGAGGCACGATTGCTTCCGCTGTAGGTGAGGCGATTTCCGGAGCGACACATCGCCTTAGCTTCAGGACGATATTGCGGTGTGTTATGCCGCCATTGGCGATCTGAGGCAGGCACGAAAAACGTGAGCGCGTATTCTGGGGTTATTTTTGAGGACTTGTACAGCTTTTACATGAAGATAAAGCTTACCCTAAGTAATAGTACCGTGTTTCCCCGATAGTAAGACCCCCCCGAAAGTAAGACAGTGTGGGGGGGGACAGGGGGTCTGCTAATGTAAGACCCCCCCGAATGTAAGGCAGGGTAGGGGGGAGGGGGGTCTTACTATCGGGGAAACACGGGGGGGGGGTTGACATACATACATACACACGTACAGACACAAGCATACACATATATACACATCACACACACCACACACACATATAGCACCGCTTCTTACCGGGTCCGGTGTGGGGTCCCCGATGGTCCTGTGCCGTCCTCTGTGCTTCGGTCCCCGAGATGATCCGCTGCCGTCCGCCGTGTTCCGGTGCCGTTTTGCACCAGTATTGCTGGTCCTAGGCTCCATGGTCCCTGCTCTTCCGGAGTTCAGGCCGCAGCTCCGCCCAGGTCATATTGTGGGCCAATCAGCATAGCGGTGCTGACGTCAGAGGCAAGCGCCCGATGACGCTTGCTTCTGAGCGCCGCTATATATGTGTATATATGTGTATGCATGTGTCTGTCTGTATGTGTGGGAATGTGTGGATGGATGGCTGCAGTGTGTGGATAGATGGATGGATGGATGGTGGGGCCTCCAATGTAAGGTCACCCCGAAAGTAAGACAGGGGGCCACTTTTGGCCACAAAAAGAATGTAAGACTCTGTCTTACTTTCGGGGAAACACGGTAGTACACAAAACTGACTCATATAAATCTTTCTGTGCTTTAAGTGAAATAGATCAAGAACTTACATGTGTAAGATTGACATGTATTCTGATTAAGTAATGTATAGCATAACTTGTGTACAACAATTATAGATAAAAATTGCTATGCTAGTGTCTAGTTGAAGCTGCATGTGTCATTTCTGCTACTGACAAGTTTCAACTGGATGAATATTGATTAATGATTTTATGTTTAGTTAGCCCTAATGGTCCCTTTATACGCAGCCACAGAAAGGTAGAAACAGGCAGGCATCGGACACAATTGTGCCTGTTGCCTTGAAAAGACCACGATGTGGCGGCGTGTAAATCAGGACTTTCCTTCCTGTGTCTTCACTGAAGGAAGGAATGTCCTGAATTACACGCCGCCACATCGTGGTCTTTTCAAGGCAACAGGCACAATTGTGTCCGATGCCTGCCTGTTTCTACCTTCCTGTGGCCGCGTGTAAAGGGACCATGATGGTGTAATAATGTAAGGAGATAGACATACTGCCCACATTCCCCCTTGAAGACATTAGTGCTGTTATATAGTGTAATGTGTTTCATGTCATGTGTTAGTGTGATGCTAAGTAAAGTATAATGTGACAAGTGTGTATACAGTATAATGTGAATGGTGATATATTGTAGTGATAGAGAGTATAGAGGTATAGAGAGTATAGTACCGTGTTTCCCCGAAAATAAGTCACCCCCGAATATAAGTCAGGGCAGGGCTGGCGCAGAATTTTCCAATATAAGTCATACCCCGATTATAAGACAGGGTGACTTATTTTCGGGGAATACGGTATAAGACAGGGAGGGCGCGGGGGTGGGCGGCGCTGCGCAGTATTTCCTACCTTGTCCCCCGGTCTGCTGTGCCTTGTGGTTCCCCCTGCTTCAGTTCCATCATCATCGGTGCTGGGGCTGCCATCTTGCTTCTTCTCTCCGCCCCCGGCCAGTGATGTCAGAGCAGGCCGCGCTGTGATTGGCTAGCACCCGTGATCACGTGTCACGGGTGCTAGCCAATCACAGCGCGGCCTGCTCTGACATCACTGGCCGGGGGCGGAGAGAAGAAGCAAGATGGCAGCCCCCAGCACCGATGATGATGGAACTGAAGCAGGGGGAACCACAAGGCACAGCAGACCGGGAACAGAGCGAGGACCCCACCGGAAGGCACAGAGGACATCCCAGCACAGAAGAAGAGGATCGAGGAGGCAGCACAGCGGTCGGCACGGGGGACAAGGTAGGAAGCTGTGTGTATGTGTATATATTTGTGTGTGTGTGTGTGTATATATGTGTGTATATGTGTGTATGTATGGGTATGTGTATGAAAGTAGGCTGGTGGCTGCCAATATAAGCCATACCCCGAAAATAAGACATGGGGCCACTTTTGGCCCCCCAAAAAATATAAGACAGTGTCTTATTTTCGGGAAAACACGGTAGGAGAGAGTTAATATTTAGGACTAGCCCACAGTAGGAGGAGCTAGATTGCAGGGACAGTAATCATATCCTGTAGTAAGATCAGATAGGGCCAAGCGTGTGACAGAGACAGACCTAAAGTCTGGTTAGTGGACGAGGCTGCATGACATCAAGAGGGAGTGATTGAGGTATTGAGGTATTGAGTGATCTATTGGAGCCAGTTTACAGGACTGACCGAAGGACTAAGTGAGTGGAGATATATACAGAGAGAGGACACCTAACAAGACATAGCAAAGCTTATAATTCTTAAATGGCCCAGGACAAAGCAGAATGTCAGATGAAGGGAGTGATCCAGGCAGGAGTTCTCTAAAGCATTAAGAAGTTTGAAGCTGAGTTTGGCCATAATGACAAATCAGTCCTCTAGAAGATAGATTAGATGTTGCACAATGGGTAGAAAAGATGACTTTACGGACTGTGCAGAAGTGCTAAGCTTGATTGTGGGGAAACAAGTGAGGCTACTAGAGGCAGCTACAAAAAAGTTATAAAAAGTGAGTAGACTGTGTGTAGAAATACTGTGTTAATGAAGAAACATATGAAAAGATAGGGGCCTGCAATATCTATTATATAATTGCCGTAGCTGACTTCCGTCTGACCGGCGCGACTTCCTGTGGCTTTGTTCGCGTAGCTCGGAACTTTCTCCAGGACTCTGTCCCTGGCCGCGCAGCGGCCAGGCGACTCGCGAAGCAATGCCCGCAAAGCGGGCATTGCGAGTCGTTGCAGACTCGTGAAGCAATGCCCGCGAAGCGGGCATTGCGAGTCGCTGGTCGAAAATCGAACCAGAGGCTCGGCCACAAAGTTAGCGATTTACCGCTCAGGCAGCGCGAGCAATGGCCGCGAGGCCATTGCGAGTCGCTGCCTGAGCGGTAAATCGCTAACTTTGTGGCCGAGCCTCTGGTTCGATTTTCGGCCACAAAGTTAGCGAGTTCCCGCTCAGGCAGCGCGAGCAATGGCCGTGAGGCCATTGCGAGTCGCTGTCTGAGCCGCGATTCTGAGCGGACCAGAATGAAAACTGTGTCTTTACAAATGACACAGTTTCCATTCAGGTCCGCTCAAAGGGCTCCTGCAGATACATGCCGGATGATGCTGCACGCTGATTCCTCGCTTCTTCCCATAGAGAAACATGGCCATGTTTCTCTATGGGAAGAAGCGACCAATCAGCGTCCAGCATCATCTGCCATGTATCTGTAGGAGCCCTGTGTCACCCAATATGTCCTCACCCCCCCCAAAAAGTATTCACACACCCCCAAAAAGTATTCACACACCCCCAAACAGTATTCACACCCCTTCAAAAAGTATTCACACACCCCCAAAAAGTATTCACACACCCCCAAAAAGTATTCACACCTCTGCAAAAAGTATTCACACACCCCCAAAAAGTATTCACACACCCCCAAAAAGGATTCACACACCCCCAAAAAGGATTCACACACCCCCAAAAAGTATTCACACCCCTGCAAAAAGTATTCACACACCCCCAAAAAGTATTCACACCCCCCCAAAAAGTATTCACACACCCCCAAAAAGTATTCACACCCCTGCAAAAAGTAATCACACCCCCCAAAAAAGTATTCACACCCCCCCAAAAAGTATTCCACACCCCCCAAAAAGTATTCACACCCCCCCAAAAAGTATTCACACCCCCCCAAAAAGTATTCACACACCCCCAAAAAGTTTTCACACCCCCCAAAAAGTATTCACACCCCCCCAAAAAGTATTCACACCCCCCCAAACAGTATTCACACCCCCCCAAAAAGTATTCACACCCCCCCCAAAAAGTATTCACACCCCTGCAAAAAGTATTCACACCCCCCCAAAAAGTATTCACACCCCCCCAAAAAGTATTCACACCCCCCAAAAAGGATTCACACACCCCCAAAAAGGATTCACACCCCCCCAAACAGTATTCACACCCCCCCAAAAAGGATTCACACCCCCCCAAAAAGTATTCACACCCCCCCGAAAAGTATTCACACACCCCCAAAAAGTATTCACACCCCCCCAAAATGTCCACACAGCCCCCCCCACAATGTCCAAACAGCCCCCCCCACAATGTCCACACAGCCCCCCCCACAATGTCCACACAACCCCCCCACAATGTCCACACAGCACCCCCCCACAATGTCCACACAGCACCCCCCCACAATGTCCAAACAGCCCCCCCCACAATGTCCAAACAGCCCCCCCCACAATGTCTAAACAGCCCCCCACAATGTCTAAACAGCCCCCCACAATGTTCAAACAGCCCCCCCCACCATGTCCAAACAGCCCCCTCCACCATGTCCAAACAGCCCCCCCCACCATGTCCAAACAGCCCCCCACAATGTTCAAACAGCCCCCCCCACAATGTCCAAACAGCCCCCCCCCACAATGTCCACACAGCCCCCCCACAATGTCCACACAGCCCCCCCCACTATGTCCAACAGCCCCCCTCCACTATGTCCAAATAGCCCCCCACAATGTCCAACAGCCCCCCACATGTCCACACAGCCCCCCACAATGTCCGCACAGCCCCCCCCCCCCACAATGTCCGCACAGCCCCAACGCCGTCGATCACTTACCTGTCTTCATGACATCTGATTCGTCAGGTCCAGTCTTCCATCCGGCCCAGGCGTCCTCTTCCTTCAGCCCGGGCCACGAGTCTTCCATCCGGCACAGGCATCCTCTTCCTCCGGCCTCGGGGTCTTCTTTCTTCCTTCAGCGAGCTCCAGGTCCTGGATGTTCTGTCTTCGGTCCGCTCCGCTCACTGACGATTAAAGATGGCCGCCGCGAGTTTCTGGAAGCCCCGCCCACGGATCCAAAATGCACCAATCACATTCACATACACAGCAACCAATCACATTCAAGGCTCATTCATACATTTTTATCAATGGGAAAAATTCACTACATTTAAAGACAATAAAAATAAATAAATAAATACACATAAAAATATTTAAAAATACAAATAAATTCACTTAAAATAACAAATAATAAATAAATTTAATAATAATAAAAATACTAAAAAAAAATAATAAATAATATAAATAATAAATAATAAAATAAAAAATAATTAAAAAAATAATAAAGTAATATATAAAATTAATATCTTAATTAAATTAACTAATTAAAATTAAAAAAAATAATCTAATACAAATAAATTTCATTAAAATAAAAAATTAATATACAAATAATAAAAATAATAAATATTAAAATAAATCAAAATTAAAAAAAAAAATAAAATAAAATAAAAATATATATAATTAAAATATTAATAACATTAACTAATTCTAAGAAAATCAAATTACTCAAATAAAAAAAAAATCAATTAAAATAAAAAATAAAAAAATATTCTAAAAATATTAAATAATAAATAATTACAATAATAAAATAATAAATAATAAAAAAAATATTCCATATAAAAATTCATAACATTAACTAATTCTAATAAAATAAAACTAACAAATAAAATATTCATAACATTAAGTTATTGAAAAAAAATGTAAATAAAAAAAAATAATAATAATAATATAGCTACTATAATCTACGTTCTAGAATCCCGATGCATTTGCATCGGGCTCACAGCTAGTCTTATATATACTTGCCGTGGAGTGATTGAACAATAAAGCACCATTTATTAAAAGGTGGCGGTCTCTCTGATTAATCTGTTTAACATCTAGAACTGGCCAGGAAAATCAATGGCATCATGCAGCCTACAAAAGCATATAACCTCCCAAGTTCACACACAAATCCAGTACCTTCTCTTTCATAAAACGTGACTGGTTGCAACAGAAGGCTACCTCATCAACGGCTACCGCCCCTCTCCATGTTAAAACAAGGCTCCTCCTTACTTTGCTTACCTTCTCACCCCGATATAAGGAACTCCTTACATGTCTATGCTTTTCCATTAATTTGATTATCCTGGCATTTATTCTTTGTTATTGTGTTTTTTGACCCTTGTGTAGTGGATTATGTTTAAAGCATATCTAATAAATTGATTTTCTGAAGATTTTTTTTCTGTGCATTTGTGAGCTCCTTTCCCTACACTGCACAAGGATAAAATGTTGATCCTTGTCTGGCCTTAATCTTTTATACTGGTTATGATAGCCCCCCTGATTGAATGGACTAGACCGAGAGATCTGATTACTGTAGGTCATTATGGGAAGCTTACTTCTGTTGGACAAAATGCCGCAATGCCTGTGCTGCCGTCAAGGACCACTAGAACAATGGATCATCTGGGTGTAAAGTGGTGATGTTCCCTGAGTAAGGAGCTGGGTTAGAGCTCCGAAACGCGTCGGAAGAATAAAGACCTTCAGACCCAGATGATCCATTGTTCTGGTGGTCCTTGACGGCAGCGCAAGCATTGCGGCATTTTGTCCAACAGAAGTGATCTTCTCTCCACGGTTATCTGTGAAAGTGCAGCCTTGCAGCATCTGTCTTGCAGGCGATCAAACCGGTTGTGGGTGACACAATCGTACCAGGTGAGCAGTTCACACTCATTATCCACCTCATCTCTTTATTTTAGAGATAAGACCCTATTGCGCATTATCTCACATCTACAGATTATGGGAAGCTTGACTGTGACTGTCCCCATTTGCTCATTGAATGAGTCCTGAAAAGTTGCGCTTGGCTTTTGTTTTCTCTTTTTTGCTAATCCTCTCGAATCGATTGCAGAGCTTTCAAATTTGCGTGAAATTCTAAATTTGAGTCAAACTTGATCCTCCACAGTTCAATTTGCTCATCTTTAGTGTTTATCCCACAATACCCATTGACCCAGCCATGTTGCCAGCATCATTTTTAATGAATACAGCACAACTCTTACTACTAATCGCCAGGAATGAAGGAGAAAGAAAGAAAGAAAGAAAGAAAGAGAGAGAAAGAAAGAAAGAAAGAAAGAGAAAGAAAGAAAGAAAGAAAGAAAGAAAGAAAGAAAGAAAGAAAGAAAGAAAGAAAGAAAGAAAGAAAGAAAGAAAGAAAGAAAGACTAAGAAGAGTATCTTGTGTTTCCATCACAGCAGAGGAAATACACAACAGTTAGAATATTTTACAAGTTTTCCAGAGCCATATTTTTGCAATAAACATCTATTTGCTTTAATGAAAGAAATTTTCAGAGAATCACATCTGACAAGTCAGGGAAATATGTTATTCCTAATGAACTAAAGACTCTGCTGGATATTAAACCACGCTTCAAAAAAAAAAATTGTGCAAAGGAGCTAAAGAGATTATTTAAAGTGCGCTGCTTTAAAAAGCTCTTTGTAGAAAATTGGAGAGTGAAGTATAAGTAGGCGGTGATCACTTTATGTTGTGCTTGCTAATATCACACATTTATTTTACTGTATTTGCTTGCTGCTGCAAGTACATCTACCTCTCTAATATGTCACTTTCTTTAAAGGCACAGCTTGATTAGATATTGCATTGTCTGTCTGCATCTACTCATCAGTATGATTTTCATTACATAAATAACAGGAAAAGACTTTATGAAACACCTTGCATATCTCTGGTGTAAGGACGGTAAGCTCAAGATTCTTACTGCTTTACTTCACTTCGCAGTATTTTCATTTTACTTTTTTTGACTGTTTTGCAAAGAAAAAAATGTTATCTTTAAATTAATTTTTCGATAATTCTTTCTTTAACTTTTCTGTAAGGAAAACAATACAACATCAATACATTATCCATCTGCATGGTCATGTTTCCCTCCTGAAGACACCAATCGAGACAATGCTGTGTAATGTACGGTAATACATAATCGAGATAAGTATTAGTAATATAAGAAAGGAGTGAATAATGTGTAAGATGTTGTAGTGTTGTTATTGTAGAAAAAAATGTTCCTGTATAATGTAAGACATTGCAATGTTACGTAGGATGTGTTAATGCAGAGTATTATACTGTGTGTCTATAGAAATGAGGGCAAAAGCTCAAGTCATCCCAGCTACTGACTGTAGGGATAAACAGAATTAATGTTGGGACTAGACCATAGGGGACGGGTTACCATGCAGGGAGACTCTAGAACTTCAAACAAAGATTAGTTTGCAACTATAGCAGATGTTATTCTGATTGCTAAGCAATGATGCATGTCATGAGTGTCCCGATAGCTAAAGAGACTGGAGACAGGGATAGTGTGAAAAAGGAGGTGAAAGTTACTCAAAGTATCCAATTTAGTCGGGTTAGCATCGTGGTCGGGAAAACTAGCGATTAGGGTAGTTGGCTTCTCATACAGAACGCTAAGCATTGAGGACCCAAACAGTCTACAACTACAGAAGGTGAAGGTCCTGGTCACACAGTATGTGAGACAAAAATGAAACCCTGGGCAGACATTACAAAAATGTCAGTAGCGTGAGGCTGGGGTTCGGCCATAGTGGCAACCCATCTCCTTGGCAAGGAGAACTGGATGCGGAGTTGCAGAAAGAGATGGAGGGACTCTCATGGATGGTACTGTGAAGTTGAGCACCAGGAAAACACCAGGAATAATGAGGTCAGGATCAAAAATATTGGAGATGCTTTTTGTCGAGCATGAAACATTCAAGAAGATATCTACCCACTATTCACAGTGTACTCTCTTTGTCAAGTTACATTTAATTAAATGACAGTGTTTTAAGAACTGGTGTTCTCCTTCTGTTAACATGTGGTTCTGGCCATCCAAAGCCATTCGCCCTCACAAGAAAAAGTTCACACACCCAGCCATGGCCATCCTATCTTTTCTGTGGCATGCCAGAGTGCAAGAAAACAGCATCTCTGCTGTGACTACTGCCCCGTGCCATGGTACACATGTGACATTTATATGTTAACCCATAATAACTATATCAAGGCTTTCCTTCATCCATTTTAAAAGTTTAGCTCATTGTCCTAATTATGTATTTGAATATATTGACCAGGGCAAAACACTTTTTGGCTTTCCGCATCCCCGCAGTACTTTGCAATTAAGAAACAGGCCTTGCCTGTGTTCCATACAGCTAGATCCAGGTATAATATACATTTACTAAAACTTGGTTTATGCTCTTAGTAATATGTCAAATTTTTAAAAGCCCCAAGAAGAGCTATGTATTTGTTGCAAAAACTATAAGTAACAAACGTCAAAGAAGACACTTCCTTTTAAACATATGTTACACCCCTTTTAGCCACTTCATGGGCAGGATATGCAGTAGATCTCACCTCAATATGACACAGTGCTTCCAACTGAATCTTACTATGAGCTCTACGGTAATACAGAAGGGTCTTCCTTTTCTGCCAGGGGTCAACGTTGGAGAACCCCTGTACACACTCACAAGAGATTAGGTTAAAATTCTTAACAGGTTTATTTACTGAAGGATGAAAGGTGGCAATTGCAGGGGAATTACCAAGGTACAGCAAACAACTAATGATATGCAATATGCTATAAAAGTATAAAAAGGGCATTAAAATAAACTTGAATGTTTAGCATGATGCTTAGCTTTTAAATCACCTCAAGAACACTCCAAACTAAACACCATTAACCTACAAGTAGCTGCAGCCATGCAAATAATACAGTCCCAAGATGATGCTTCAGTTGCTTTGGATTTTTGCACATTTGGGCTACATTTAAACTGTGTGGTTTTTTTTCTTTGTTTTGTGCTGCATTTTTGTTGTAATCTGCTGGAAAACCTGATGGATCCGTTTTCTGATCTGTTTTTGACTACTGCATTTTTTTTCCCCATCTTGAAAGGCTCCTATGGGAAAAGCACAGGAGAAAAACGCAACAGAAATTGCCATGTCCTTTTCAAGAACGGAGCTCTCCTAAAGTGAAAAAATGGATCACTTTAAAAGACCACAGTGTGAATGGCAAAAATGAAAACCCCTAGACTTTGCTGGGGTGTCATTTGAGTCATCGGTTTTGTGCAGTGAAATGGATCAATAAACGGATCAAAAAACGCACATTCTGAATGTAGCCTTGCTGTATCTGTTGGTGCACTTAATTTAATGAAAACAACATCCCCTCCACGCTTGTCCTATTATAAACTCCTCCTTAGTAAAATCAAAAGACTCAGTAATACTGCCTTAGAAATAGCTACAGTTCTTTGTATTATACTTGTAGGAGTGCCATCCGGGAGTGGGCCCACTTGAAGCACCAATCGTCACCTGGAGGAGTAGACCTGAATGGCTATTGAGTCTTTTGCCGAGCCTCAGATGGAGAGGTTAGGCATATGCTGGTAAGTAGCTGCCAGATAAAACTCCATGGGGTCTCAGTACCATGACAGCTAACTCCAGGTTTTGAGCTCCTACAGATAGGCACTGTCTCTCTGTAGGAGCAGCGGGAACAGCTGATTGCATGTGCAGATGGTGCTGCAGCAGACTGGTTGAGATGGGCCAGCAGGAATGGTGCAGATCGTGCGACAGGACTGATTCAGATAGTGCCTGCAGGAATGATGAAGGTGGTGTGGTAGGACAGATGCAAATGATGCAGCAGCAGGATGGTCCAGAGTGTGCTTGTGGGGAGCAGAACTAAGAACATGCACAAATCAGGCAAGGCAAAGACACTGGACAAAGGCTGGGAGCATTTCCAGATAGGGCACGTTGGCCATTTAAAGAGCGGGCGAGTTCCACATGTGTGACCTAAGTGTCCTCCCAAGAGACCTGTGCGGCATGCGTAGGTCCTGGAGGTTGGGAGAATCCAATGCATCCTAGAAAAATATAGGACAACTGGAGGGAAGAGTAAACTGCAGCCGGGAGGAGTACCCAGTTGATTTATTTTTTGTACAATTGAAGGTCTGCACTAGGGGTGCATGGCCTGGATCTCAAGCAAGCAGGACGACTGATCCTTCCGCTCCTGCTCTTAGTTATCTCAATCTAGTGCAATCATTGATAAATAACTACTTCTTCATCACATCAAGACTCTTTGATCTGGCAGTGCGGTGAGCTGTTACTTTTGACCCAAATTTATGCTGAGGATTGCTGCAAGAAGCTCTTAGAAGAGCGGCAAACCTGCAAGTGAGGCGTGGAGGCCTTGTGTCCGATGCTGCAGAGAGGGGAGGGAGACATCAAACTTCAACAGCACTCGCCATCAGCTCAGGCTATGCTAATGCACTGACCCCTGTCATCGGACAGTGCCCTCCCGAGAGCCTCTGCAAAGCTGTCCCTGGGAATTATATGTTTAGGCTGACTTTACATTAGCGTCTGTCAGTGCAACGTATGTTGCGGATATTTTTTTTAAATCCACAAGCATATTGTTCCCCTATCTTTAATATGGTGTGCGCATTCGTATGCAGGGACATGCGGTGGCGTCAATATGTCTGCGTATGAGTTCCCTTGGTTGGAATTTCTGAGCCCGGCGAACGCAATATGTTGCATTTTTTGAGGGTTGAAAAATGTGCAAGCCTCTGCATGCGTACGCTTGCGTATAAACAATGCATTTGTCTCTATGGGTACGCATTCGTATTCAAGAGTTTGCAGATGGCTGCATTTAATGCGCATGCGTACAAGTCTGTGTGCATGCCCAGGAAGAACTTTTCAGTCACTGCCTTTGCCCGCTCATATCCCAGCCCTCAAATCCAAGCTATATAAAGTGTGCGTTTGGCCATAGCATGGTCAACACTCTGGATTTCGACCTGCTCTATCTCGACCTGCTGTATCTCGACCTGCTGGATTGTCATAATCTTCATTACACACTGGTAAATTATACATGCTGGTTTATTTTAATTTTTTTGTTGTTTTTTATGATTGAGTTCAGATGGCTTTTGAGCACGTTGTATTGTTCGACTTTGTTCGCAATGTTTTTTTTTTGTTTTTTTTGTTTGTTAAATATTTCTCTTTTAACATTGAGCCGCCACAGTTGCAAGCCTTTGTATAGTGTGGTTCATAACAATTTTATTTTATCATTTTTAATGTGATTGCAGCCTCCACTTTTGTAATTCTTCAATGCATTGTGTTTATGGGGTTCGGTGTAGGCATTGTATTTTGTGTCCATGTCATTGCAGCCTGTATACTGAGTGTCATCCACTGCATTGTGTACTGTCATCCTGTAGGCAATGGTTTTTCTTGGCTTTAATTGCAGCCTGTACTCTGTGTGTCATGCAGTGTATTGTGTCTTTTTGTTCTTTCTTGGCCAGAGTGTAGTACCTTTCTTCCCACATTGCAGTCTGTGCTGTCTCCTGAAGTGCAATGTGTATTGTGGTATTGTGGAAGCCATGTTTTGTTCACTGTATGTCATTTCAGCCTGTACTCTGTGTCATGCACTACATTCTTTGTGCCGATGCAGCACTATGCACTGCTTCTGTTTTTATTTTCCCATTTTTTGTGTTGTTGTTGTTGTTATTGTTGTCACTGTTGTAGCACTGGACACTTGTAAAATGTGACATTTCTTCACTTTAATTTGGTCCCATCTGTTGTTTTTGTCTCCATTGTCTCAGGGCCTTCATCCGGTCTCTGACCTGCTCGCTGTCTGGGAATGCTGTAGACCTCTGCTGTTCCTTTGGTCCTGGTGTCCTTAGAAGGACAGTTTCATCTCTGAAATTTCGTAAGTGTTATGAAAGTTTGTTAAAAAATTACATTTGTTTCATCCCTTGAGTAGGTACCCTTCCACTGTGCCATTGCACTTTGCAGTCTGACAAAGTCACACCGGAGTCCGCAGTGTGACTAAGTTACGCTACACAGTGCAATGTCACACTCCTAGTGTTCAAACTATGTTTTTTTCCTTGAGTAGGTAGTATGACACTTTGAATTTGGACTGTGCCTTCTCACATTGTGACACTGAAAAGATTCTTCCCTTTAATTTGGTCCCATGTGTTGTTTTTGTCTCCATAGTCTTAGAGCCTTCATCCTGTCTCTGACCTGCTCGCTGTCTGGGAGTGCCGTAGTCCTCTGTTGTGCCTCTGGTCCTGGTGGTGTATGCTGGTCGTGGTGTTGCTGGTGTCCTTTGAAAGACAGTTTCATCTCTGAAATTTTGTGTTATGAAAGTTTGTTAAAAAATGACATTTGTTTTCTCCCTTGGGTAGGTACCCTTCCACTTTTCCTCTGCACGTTGCAGTCTGACATAGTCCCACCGGAGTATCCATTTTGATTATGTCACGCTACACAGTGTAATGTCACACTCCTAGTGCTTAAACTATGTTTTTTTTCCTTGAGTAGGTAGTATGACACTTTGAATTTGGACTGTGCCTTCTCACGTTGTGACACTGAAAAGATTCTGTGTTGCAATGTCAAGATGCACAGTCCTCTTTGACACTGTTGTACTACTGGGCCTTCATCTGGTCTATGACCCTGTAGGTGTTTGGTCTAAAATTGTCTGCTTGTTTGTCTCTGCTCACGTAGGCTTCTTGTACTGCTGCTGCTGCGTAGTGCTGTTGCTGTGTTGTCCTGCTGTGCTATACACCGTGTTATTATACCAAACTAGTAAGTTTTATAACTGTGCTTTTAACCATCAATTGTTTATTCCTTGAATAGTTACCTAAACAGTTAGCTATTCCACTGTGCATTCTCGCATTGCCACACTACAGTACTCAGTCTGACAATGTCTCAATGCGCAGTTCTGTATGACACTCGATATTTGTATGTTTTAGTTATGTCTTCCTAATTGTGACTAGTGAAATTGTGTCTCTTTTTTTCTCCATTCTATCAGTTCCTTGTATCTGGCCAACGTTGTCAGGCTGTGCTGTAGCTGCTGCTGTTGTTGTCTGCTCCTGATGTCCTTGCTGCTGTTTGAAACATGTCCTCTGAATTTGACGATGTGCCCCCTCAACAGTTTGCCCTTGATACTGAAGAGGTAAGGATAAAACTTACATTTTTCCATGGCTATGTCTTTAATTGATGACAAATTTAAATGTTAATTGTATGTTATATTTTAAGGACACTTCCAGTGATGGAGAGTTGGAGGACATGAGTGACAGTGACAATGATTCTTCCCAGTGTCGTCGTGATCAAGGTCCTGAAGATGAAAGAGCGAATGTAAGCGTTTGGTTAGGTTCAACTTATATTAACATCTCCAGGTGATAGTTATATTTACATGTGCAGGAGGTAAACCCTTTATTGACAATGATAGACTCATTCCTATGATCCAAGAACGAGTTCCACTGCGGGACACCCGCGACCGTCGTCATTCGGACTCACAAGTGATTCAACAACTTTGGGATGAAGTGGGCAGATCGATGTTGCCTGCCTGGGAATGTGCCACCACTAAAGAGAGAAAAGATTTTGGTAAGGTTGAGATTGTAAAGTGTTTGACTACATTAACTTGTAAAACTATTTGTATTATAATTTTTTTCTTTCCTTTTTTTTTTCTCCTTCTTAGTGAAGATATTAAGAGTTTGGTGGCACTCTATAAAAATCGGTTTAATAAAGATCTGAGGGAGGAGCAGCAAGATCAGAGTGGGTGTGCCCCAGGCGGTACGTCTAAGATTGTTTATATTTTGTTCCTTGTAACAAATAACATTTTCAATTTTTTTGCCCACAGATTGAGAATGGAGTTTACAACGTTTCTGTATTTTTTATAATGAGGTAGCGCACGTGGTCCTCGCTTGCGGCATAACAAAACCAACACGTGCTTATAATTTAACCAATGACTACCCGTTTATTTGCTCACATACATAACATAACCCGGGTAGCATGTTTGCCACATTGCACATTGATTATAAGCACATACACAATACATTTACATATAACATTACGGAACACATATATTGCACATAACGTCCTATAGTTACCCGGGACCTATCACCACCTCTCTTTCCCCCTTGGAGCACTAACAACCACTCCCGTGGTGGCTACAGCCTCTGGCCTATCTAAACGTTCCACATACATTTAACAATACATAAGTAACCATATTCATCAACGGGCCCTGTGTGTCCCAATGGCGGTACCAGCCGCCTGGCTTTATTTACCCAGCTCAACACTCCCCCGGAGTACAGGCATAAGCCTGACCGGGCTCTTACACACCGCATGTGATCCACACGCTCACAGCCCATCATATAAACATCCATGGACTGTGGCCCCTCTGGGTTCAGAGCAGGGATTGAGCAACCTGAGTCACGGGTATGCCATGCATTCCCAAGGGGCTCCTTCCAGGACGTATCTCGCCACACGTCCAGACCATCGTTCACCTGGTTCAACCACAGTTTCCCCACTCTAGGAGCCCTTCTAACCCCTGCTTCTGACCACCGGTACATACACTTCAACAGGTCCCTTCACTGACTATTTTAGTCGGACCCAATGGCGGCTATGCCCGCCTGGCACAATTCATACATCTGCCTCCCGTAGGGCTACATACACTTCAATGGGTCCCTTCACTGACTACTTAGTTGGACACAATGACGGCTATGTCCGCCTGGCACAATTCATACATCTGCCTCCCGAAGGGCTACATACACTTCAACGGTCCCTTCACTGACTACTTAGTCGGACCCAATGGCGGCTATGCCCGCCTGGCACAATTCATACATCTGCTTCCCGTAGGGCTACATACACTCGCTGGGTCTTTTACATAAGCCACAAAATACACATACACTTCAATGGGTTCCTTCACTGACTGTTTAGTCGGGCCCAATGGCAGCTATTCCCATCTGGCACATTTTACGCACAAGGTACACAGTTCACTCTCGCATACGGGAACTGCCTTCTTACTGGGCACGGATCGGGGTCTCGCTACCTGAGTAATGCCAACGCCAAGCATCCCCAAGGGCTCCTTCCCTGACATGTCTCGCCACACGTCCAGACCAGTATCCACCTGTTCAGCCACGGCTTTCCCACTCCAGGAGCTGCCACGACCCCGGTCCTGGCCACCGGTATGGAGCTAGCAAGCTCCCTTCATGTCCGCACACCACAGAGCTCTGGACTGCTATACTTTCATCGTCCCTCAGTCTGAGACTCAATCAATTTCTCACACAGACTGAATCTCTCTGGTGCTCTCTGGCTGATGATCTCCATCTCAATCAGCTTGCAGGTTCTTTATCGTGCCTGCCACTCCCACACTGACATATCCATCTGGGCTGCTATTACTCAGCACACACCCACCTGGGCTGCTACCAATTAGGACACACGGTTCCCATACAGCCGCTCATCAGGCTCATCTATGTGTCAGATCTATAGCACTCACTCTCAGATTTAACTCATTGTGTTACGGGTAGGTTCACACAGCATCATCACAGTAAAACCGGCCAGTGTGGACAGGATCATATACTGATCCTGCATGTGATGCACCCTGGCCAAGGGACCATGCCGGCCATGCCTCACAGTGTGGTCTGGTGAGCACACTTGGGTATGCTGTGGGAAAGTGGCCAATAGATGGTTAGGGAAGGAAGTGTTGTGTGTAGATGATGTGTGATGAAGCGTTCTTGTCCTGATGATTTTTTTTCTCATTTTTCCAGGTGTTGGTACGTGAGATGATGTTCAACCCAGATGGAGATGCTATCGTGGCTCTTGCCTTGGTG
Organism: Allobates femoralis; assembly: GCA_033576535.1. Taxonomy (NCBI): domain Eukaryota; kingdom Metazoa; phylum Chordata; class Amphibia; order Anura; family Aromobatidae; genus Allobates; species Allobates femoralis. The sequence goes on from JARQOC010000004.1 coordinate 259,480,435, forward strand.
GAAGAGCAATTGTGGCCTGAGGATAGATATGAGAGGTTGCGGGCTCAAAGACCACGGCGTGTGTGGGCTCGGGATTGGCTTCTACACCGGGACACCTGGAGCCACATGCAGATGTTGCGTGAGCTGGAGGATCGTAGTCCACATGATTTCAGGAAATACCTGCGTATGTCAGAGGACTCTTTCACATTCCTCTTAGAACGCATATGACCATTGATAGCCCGACAGGACACTGTGATGTATTGATCTGTGCCAACTGAGGACCGTTTGGCTGTAACTTTGCGGTTCCTGGCAACAGGTCGATCAAGGACCGAACTGCAATACACTTCACGTGTATCACTGTCCCTGCTGAGCCGCCTGATCTCCGAGACGTGTGAGACCATCTGGAGTAGACTGCTGCCATCCTATATGCAGTTTCCAAGAACACCCACTGAATGGATGGATGTTGCCAGAGTGTTTGAGGACCGCTGGCAATTCCCAAACTGCGGTGGGGCAATGGATGGTAAGCACGTGAGGATCACCAAACCCCAAACTCTGGGTCTTTGTATTACAATTACAAAGGATATTGTAGTATGCTCCTCATGGATACAGGGCAATTGCTCATGGCTTTATGCTGTGCACAGAGGAATGTGATCCGTGAAAAGCTACTGATGGGTCTGTAAAACATTGTGTGGTAATATGCCATACACAGGTCCAGCTCTTTTGGCCACAGTGAATGGCGCAACTGTGTGTACATATCCATTGTGATGTGTTGGTCCCACAGGGGCACATGTTTACAAACATGGAGCAAGCAATGGTGTTTGTGGGGAATGTAGGTACAGTCCATTAAACACAAAAACATGTGTACACAAACATAGTTCATGATTGAATTGAAATGAGATGTACATCCTTTAGACTATATACGGTAATTGCCTAGGTTACGCCACGCTTGCGGGAGCTGTATCTAGGTTCAGTGCATTAGGTTGAGAAAAAGATTGCGATTTGAATAACAATGATGTTAATATTGATGTGGTTGCTTCATGTTAATGTTGCGCTCTAACTGTTGTGAATAACAAGTGTTTTTATGTACACTTTTCCTACAGGCGGTAGTGATGTCATGCCCGGGTGTAATTTAATCCCGGACATGACGACAGATGCTGTAGAGGACCGGTAGAAGCAGTACACGACCGCGAAACATTGAACCGTCGTCCGCCTCCCTTGCACCCCCCTCCCTGCAGTATGCTTTCAATCAGAATGGATTTGATAAGCGAATAAAGAAAGAAAGATCCACCTCCGGTGAGTGCGGCTTTTTTGTCTATTGAACAGTCGATTGTTCTTTTACTTGCTCACCGCCAGCACCGCTGGGTAGACCTGCGGCTATTGGTCACAGGAGTGACACAGGCCCATTGAAAACACACGTTAGTGCCCGGTGTTTCTTCTCTTATGTGGCGTTATAAGACTGTTACTACTTCACCACCGTGAGCACAACTAACATTGCAGTTAGAGGTCAATAAGATACTCTAGAATATGGAGTCGGAGCCGGATAATTTGGCAACGAATGCTGCGGGGATCTATCAAGATCAATTTCAGCAGGGAGGGAGGATGCGGAGAGGTTCTTTGTGGAGGGCAACACAAATGAAGTTTCCACATTCCTAAGCACTAAAAGCCTAGAACAGCGAATACAGAGTTTGGCTGAACGCGAGATCAAAGCGTTCTGGACTATACAATCTCTAAAGGGATATGTTATGTGCAAAAGAATCCCGAGAGGGCTAAGACTGACTAAATCGATGGCATTTGGAAAAGAGGATCCAAGTTTTGCAAAGGAATGGCATGATTTGCTAGAAGCCAGTTCAGACAAGTTGCTGAAACTGGTGTTAACGCAAAATACAAAAGAGCATGAAAGAATCAACATGCAGCTGAGAACATTGAGAACAGAGTTAGAGTCAAGATACAAAAATAAGCAAGAATGGAATACATTCCTGAAAAAAATAGACAAGAAGCTTATCCCTCTGCAAACTGAGATTAAAGAAAAGAAAAGAGAGATGTTTTTGGATCTTTTACTTGCTCACCGCCAGCACCACTGGGTAGACCTGCGGCTATTGGTCACGGGAGTGACACAGGCCCATTGAAAACACACGTTAGTGCCCGGTGTATCTTTTCTCATGTGGCGTTACAAACATAGTTCAGTTGTGCCATGGCAACTGTGCCATGGCATGGACCAATATTGGCACATATGGGCATAGTGTTGTGTGTATGTTTCCACCATCAGCTACAGATGCACACATAGCAAACCATTGTGTAATGTAAGCCATTGTCCTGGCCAAAACCGCTCCTGTGTGACGCTTGTGCGCCTCAAAAGTGTCTCGCACCAGCCACTTGTCACGACACAAACGTGTATTCCTTCAAAACTCCGAGACAATGGCGTCACGTATTAGCCAGCCTTTCAGCGCAGGCTGGCCAATCAGAACGCTATTGCATTGTCCAATGAGCATGTTTGGGGCGCGGTGTAACACAATTTGGCATGCCTATGTTTTCGCCGCGCTGAACAGGTACGCCCACATTCCTTTGGGGATTACGGCGTGTGAAGCGGCGACGGAACTCTACCGGATGTTTCCCGCTGTTGGTGTCAGAACTTCCGGGATGACACATCGCCTTAAGTTGAGGGCGAAATTGTGGCGTGTAAAAGCGCCTTCGGCGTTCGGAGGCAACCATGAAAAATGTGCACGTACACGTTAGATTGCCCCCTATCGCCGCCAAAAATTGCGTCGTGTAAAGGTACCTCAATGCTAGTCCTAAAAGCAACACCTTTTGCCACACACCACTTCAATATGTGTGTACACAATGACAGATTAAATAAAGGGAAGACAACATTCGTAGTTTTAAACTGTTTAATGAACTTAAACCAACTTCACTAAACTACTTTTGATCCAGAGGAAGGTAAAAAAAAATCCAAAATCCAAAGATTGCCAATTTAGGACGTTGGATTTAAAAAAATTGTTCCTAGACTCTTCATTTTTGGTCCGGGACATATCTTGGATCAAAATCGTGGCCATATTGAATAGGAGTACAATAGAGATAGAACATTTCAGTTCAACTATAGTAAGTTCAATACATAAAACAACAGAGCACTCTAAATTTACAATGGCAATACAAAAAAACAGAAAACCAACAAATTAACATAATTAACAGAAACATAACTATAGCTTTTTGCTAACACATAGGATGTCAAACTACAGGCACCAACTTTAGTCCAAAAACATTATGGTATTCACAGAGGTGAATGCACACGTAGTCATATGGAAAAAGTTTGGGCACCCCTCTTAATCTTACTCTTTTTTTTTTGTTTAAAATTGTTTTTTTGCAACAGCTATTTCAGTGTGATATATGTAATACCTGATGGACACCGTAAGATTTCAGGATTGAAATGAGGTTTATTGTACTAACCAAAAATGTGAAATATGCATTATTTCAAAAATTGACAGGTGCAAAAGTATGGGCACCTCAACAGAAAAGTGACATTAATATTTAGTAGATCCTCCTTTTGCAAAAATAACAGCATCTAGTCGCTTCCTGTAGCTATTAATGAGTTCCTGGATCCTGGATGAAGGTATTTTTGACCATTCCTCTTTACAAAACAATTCCATTTAATTCCAGTTCAGTTAAGTTTGATGGTCGCCGAGCGTGGACACCCCGCTTCAAAACATCCCACAGATGTTCATTGATATTCAGGTCTGGGGACTGGGATAGCCATTCCAGAACATTGTAATTGTTCCTCTGCATGAATGCCTGAGTAGATTTGGAGCGGTGTTTTGGATCATTGTCTTGCTGAAAGATCAACCCCCGACGTAACTGCACTGATTATTGAACATTATTCTCAAGAATCTGCTGATACTGAGTGGAATCCATGCGACCCTAAACTTTAACAAGATTCCCGGTGCTGTCATTGGCCACACAGCCCCAAAGCATGATGGACCCTCCCCCAAATTTGACAGTGGGTAGCAAGTGTAGCATGCATAACACCTTGTTGTATGACCAAAGAACTCAATCTTTGTTTCATCAGTCCACAGAACCTTCTTCCAAAAGGAAACTGGCTTGTCCAAATGTGCTTTTGCATACCTCAGTAGACTCTGTTTGTGGCGTGCATGCAGAAACGGCTTCTTTCACATTACTCTCCTATACAGCTTCTCCTTGTGCAGTGTGCGCTGTATTGTTGACCGATGCACAGTGACACCATCTGCAGCAAGATGATGCTGCAAGTCTTTGGAGGTGGTCTGTGGATTGTTCTTGACTGTTCTCACCATTCTTCTTCTCTGCCTTTCTGATATTTTTGTTGGCCTGCCACTTCTGGCCTTTACAAGAACTGTCCCTGTGGTCTTCTATTTCCTTACTATGTTCCTCACTATGTTCCTCACAGTAAAGAGAAGGTTTAGAGAGAGAGGATACCCGAGCAGACTCCTAGCGGATGCTTATAATAGAAGTAAAAACCGCACACAGAGTGAGATAATTAAGCAAATGGAATTAAATAAAGAAAAATGAAAGAAGGGGAGAACGATATTGTAAATTATAGGTGTAATCTAGTAACAACTTTCAACCAATCATATAGGGAAATTTACACAATTTTAGGTAAATACTGGTTTATTTTAAAGGGGGATCCCATCCTCTCAAAAATTATAACAGAAAAACCAGAGATTATTTTTAGAAGAGGGAGAACCCTCCAGGCCCTAATAGCCCCGAACAAAATAAAAAATATGAACAGTGGGAGCAAAGAACAACAAACAAAGACCAATGAAAAAATAAAAAATGGGTGCTATAAATGCAACTCACCACGATGTGAATGTTGCAATAGCATTGTACATGGATGTAATAAGTTCACATCCAATTCAACTGAAGAATTGTTCCCAATTAAACAGAGAATGGATTGTAGATCACAATTTGTAATATATATGTTGGAGTGTCCCTGTAAACTCCAATATATAGGTAGAACGATCCAGACAATGCAGGCTAGGCTGAATAAGCACAGATCAAATATCAGAAAGGGGTATTTAAATCACAGCATCTCAAGACACTATCATCAGATACATGAAAGGGATCCCACCAGTCTTAAATTAATAATCCTAGAACAAATAAGTGAAGAAGTACATGATAGGATTGAGAAATTAAATAAGAAAGAAATGTATTGGATTTTTAAAATGGGTACATTGGCACCGGAGGGCCTTAATCTCTCAATAGAGAATAATATATAAACCTATAATTACCATTTGCAGAAGTCATTTTTTAAGATTAGATCGTTTGTATAGATTTCATGATGTTTTAATAATTTGTATATGTATTTTTTATATGTAGTTTTTTTATATGAAATTTTTAGATGAAGTTTTTATATGTAATTTTCATGTGAATTTTTTAAGTGTAATAATTATGTGTACCTAATAGGTGGATTTTGTTTAATAATATTGTGGTGTTTTTACTATCTTGAATTTTTAATGTACTCCTGGATGAATAGTTACCGTATTTTTCGCTTTATAAGACGCACCTGATTATAAGACGCACCCCAAATTTGGTTAAGAAAAAGAGAAAAAAAATTTTTTTAATGTTAAATGGGGTCCATCTTATAATGTCAGTGTCCGTCTTACAGATCAGTATATATGTCCCTCATCCTGGTACATAAACCCTCCATCCTGGTATCCCGGTATATGTATCCCCACATTCTGGTATATATATCCCTCATCCTTGCATATATGTCCCTCATCTTGGCATACATGTCTCCATCCTGTATATATGCCCCCATCCTGTATATATGCCCCCATCCTGTATATATGCCCCCATCCTGGTATACATGTCCCTCATCCAGGTATATATGTCCCCATCCTGTATATATGTCCCCATCCTGGTATATATATCCTTCATCATGGCATACATGTTCCCATACTGTAAATATGGCCCCCCATCCTTGCATATACATTCCCCCATCTTATCTACCGTATATGTTCCCCATTCTGTATATATGCCCCCCCATCCTGTATATTATGCCCCCCCATCCTGTATATTATGCCCCCCCATCCTGTATATTATGACCCCATCCTGTATATTATGCCCCCCCATCCTGTATATTATGCCCCCCATCCAGTATATTATGCCCCCCATCCTTTATATATGCCCCCCATCTTGAAACTATGTCCCCCCATCTTGTATATATGTCCCCATCCTGTGTATTGCCCCTTTTGTGAACTGTTGTGCCTCTTCCCATTCCCCCTCCTCTGGACCCCAATGGCTTACCGACATGCTGCTTAGTAGGGGTCCCGGAGGCAGGTTCAGGAGGGTGAGAGGCACAAGTGGAGGACCGACGCTGCAGCAGGGGCTCTGGTGCAGGAACGGAGCTGCGGGGGATGATCGGCGGCAGTGAGCGGTGGGCGCAGCCATATTCTCTCTGCCCGGCTGCATTCACTGCTGCTAAGTGTGCAGTCGGGAGAGACTTCAACAAAATGGCCGCGGCCATAACGGAGACCCGCGGCCATTCTGGAGTCTCTATCTCTACCGGCCGGCTGCACACTGCTTAGTGAATGCAGCCTGGCAGAGAGAATATGGCGGCGCCCACCGCTCGCTACCGCCGATCATCCCCCGCAGCTCCGGGAGTGCAGCTGTGCCCCTCACACTACGGCACCCCCACTCAGCAGCCGCACACACAGCCCCCCCCCGGTAATATTTTCTATTTATTTTTTTTATTGCATATTTTTTTAGATTCGCTTTTTAAGACGCACCCCCTTTTACCCTCCCAGTTTGGGGGAGGCAAAAGTGCGTCTTAAAAAGCGAAAAATACGGTATGTTTTTGTCACAAAAGAACGGGCAGTTGTGCAATAGAATAAAAAGGGCTCGTATTGTGCATTAAATAGAACTGCTTATATAGCCATTTAGACATTTGGATAGGAAAGAGTTAAAAAAATAAAAAAAAAAAAGGCTATTTTCAACCTAAAAGCAAGGGATTGGTTAATGGAGGATTTATAAGGATACCAAATGTAAGGTCTGATATCCACTTGAGGAAGAAGCCCTGAGCGTCGAAACATGTTGTGGGAGAGGACCTAGTGTGAATTGAACAATAAACTTACAGGTAAAATACTTGTTGAAGTGTAGCTGTCTTCATATCCCAGCGCTCACTCAAACATCGTTTTATTTCACAGTGGAAACTGACAGGTTAAATCTCTGAGACAACTTTTTGTATCCTTCCCCTGAACAACTATGTTGAACAATCTTTTTTTCAGATCATTTGAGAGCTGTTTTGAGGAGCCCATGATGCCATTCCTCAGAGAAGATGCAACTAGGAGAACAACTTGCAAGTGGACACCTGAAATAGCTTTTCTCATGATTGGATGCACCGGGCTATGAAGTACAAAGCTCATTGAGGTTACCAAACCAACTTAGTGCTTCAGTAAGTCAGTAAAAAGTAGTTAGGAGTATTCAAATCATGAAAATCAGAATGTCACTTTTCTGTTGAGGTGCCCATACTTTGGCACCTGTCAAATTTTGAAATAATGCATATTTCACATTTTCGGATAGTACAATAAACCTCATTTCAATCCTGAAATATTACTGTGTCCATCAGTTATCACATATATCACACTGAAATAGCTGTTGCAAAAAAAACTATTTTAAACAAAAAAAAAAGAGTAAGATTAAGAGGGCTGCCCAAACTTTTTCATATGACTGTATATCACTACTTAGAAGAGTTTACGGAAAATGGATTTCTGGACTAAAAAGCTTTATTAATTCAACAACAAGTAAGGAAATAGAATCCTGCAATTATCAAAAATTGTAAGTAACATATTTGAAAACAAATACATGGTAGGAATATTAGATAAACATATTTACACCATTTCGTCCTGCCAGGAAAGACGTCCATTTTCAGAAACAAAGTAACATGCAAAATTGTCCCTCATTTGGCAGATTTCAACAGTTATCCTCAAGGTGTGCTCTTGGTATTCCTGCAAGTCAATTCGTATAGCTTCATCGAGGTCAAAGTGATGTCGTTCTCTCACTAGGACGAAATTGAGCAGGAAAACACACGCTTTCACCACTTCGTCGATTTTCACAGTTTTCAAATTGATGTCAGTTCCTAAAATACATCATTTCGTGGCCAGCAATCCAAATGCACACTCCACTGTGCGTCTTTTCCCATTTGATTCTGTAATTGAAAATTCTTTTTGTCCGAGTTAAGTCATGGCTAGAGTAGGGCTTGATGAGGTTGCCACACATTTGAATATGCCTCGTCACCAACAACAAAAGGCATTGGTGGTCCATCAGTGTTCGGCAAGGGTTGTGGCGGTGAAAAGTTGAAATTGTTGCGATACAATTTCTTTGTATTGTTTGTATTGTTTCCTTGTGTTTCAAAGACAAAATCTTTGAAAGATTGGGAGTCGTTGGCACATCCAAATGAACCAACGTCCACAAAACAAAATGACAGTCTGTCTCTGCAATCACCATCAGCATTATCAAAAAGTATTTTTATTAGTTATAATACTCGGATCCGCTTCCAGCCGGCTTCAGCATCCGAATATGTTTGCCATCCACGACCCCCAAGCAGTTCGGAAATTGGCAAATCTCCAGGAATCGTGCAGCATTGTCCAGCCAGAGTTGAGTCATGGGGTGAGGGAGGAATTCTTCTCAAAGATCTTCACAGATGGCACGGCAGGTCTCTTCAACAATCCCAGGCAACGTCGACAATCCAATCCGGAACTGGAAATGCAGAGAAGATAACGTCTCACCGGTCGCCAGGAATATGACAAAAAAGAAAGGGGAAATCAATAATTTTGTATTTTAAAGAAATACATGATACTCACAGGTATTCTCAGGTGTTTCTTTTTAAAAATATACGTACTGCAGGGTCACCAACAGATGTTCCTCTGCAGGAATTGCTCGACGAAGCTGGGTGTCCTGCCTGGTGATCGATCCTAGAATATGTCGCAACAACTCATCAAAGCTGTCTTAGGACACCCTGGTGTAATCATGGAATTTCTCCGGGTTCTCTTGAAGTTCGCTGTACAATGAGTTGTAAGCTCCATGGATCTCTCGAACTTCCATGATGGGGTGTAGCCAGAAACAACGACGACTTCTTCTTCTACGTTTTTCTCTTTGATGATCTTCTTCACACGCCACAGCAAAAGAAAAAGCAATTTTCAGCAATAAATCTAGGTTCACATAGAAGATCTCCATGTCGGGATCCTTCTTGCCTCTGGAAACAGAAGCAAAAGAAGAGTTTTTCCTCTGGGCAGGGTCTATTTATAGATCTGCCCTTAGGCCACCCTCTATGGGCGTGATATGTCATTAAAATGCAAGAAAAGACCAAAATACGCACTTAAGAATTATTGAACGCATGCGCACAAAAAACGCAAACTCAAGCACAAATGCATCCATACACATGTATACGCTACGTTTTTTTAAATACTTGCGGATGATTCTGTGGACATTTTACGCTGTGTATGCATGCGTGTACATGCGTTTTTACATGTTTATATGCAAATGCTACATACGCAGCGTTCACAAACGCTAATGTGAACCCAGCCTTAGACGTGCACGGTGCTGCCCTCCCCCTGCAGTGCTCTCCATCAGACCAATGGGACAGTGATTAATCTGCTCTCCAGAACAGATAAACACAGATACTGGGACAGTCAAACTAAGAATGTAATTCTACACTAACTGGCTTTCTTCTCACTGAAAAAACCAGTTAACAATCTGGCAATAAACTGTACTACAGCTCAGATATACAGACCGAAGCTCAGTGAAGGAATTTAAACCTTTCAGGCTTCTACCCTATTGACTCGTACACTCTGCCTTATTCATACAGTCACAGTGCCACCCATTGCTCTCCTGATACAAACTGCAAGACCTTTCAGCATATCTGGAAAACCTGAATTTGCAGGGCACTCACTAATCAACAGACACAGTAGGGTGCCAGAAAAGAGAGTGGTGCAGAAAGCTCTCTGCTCATCAGACTGTACCGAAAACCATCGCTGCGTGTGACACCGGGAGACGCGCGATCAGCCAGCTCCCATCGCCTCTCAGGAAGCGCTGGGAGATGGTATCCATGGTAAACTGTGGGTATCTAGGCAGCGCGCACTGTCTAGATACCCGATGTATACCTTGGTTACCAGCCTTCTCCACTCACCGGCTGGTATCCAAGGTACACAGCGGGTAACTAGGGACCCTAGCTACCCACTATGTACCCTGGATTCCAGCCGGTGAGCGGAGAAGGCTAGTAACCAAGGTATACATCGGGTATCTAGGCAGCGTGCGCTACCTAGTTACCCGCAGTTTACTATGGATACCAGCCTGCAGATATCGTGGAAACGATATTTAAATCATTTCCACGATGTCACTGGTCCACTGATCGCTGGTGAGTCTGCCTGTGTGACAGCTCACCAGCGATCAACTGTCAATGTCGCCAGCGATCAGATCGCTGATGACATTGACGTGTGTGACGGGGCCTTTAAGGAGGTCAGCGGTTCCACATCATCACTGGTCTGAAGCCCCTGGTCTCCTAGAGCAGTGTTTCCCAACTCCAGTCCTCAAGGCACACCAACAGGTCATGTTTTCAGGATTTCCTTAGGATTGCATAGGTGATAATTTAATCACTTGCACAGGGGATAATTCCATCATCTGTCTAATGATAAGGAAATCCTGAAAACATGACCTGTTTGTGTGCCTTGAGGACTGGAGTTGGGAAACACTGTCCTAGAGCACTGAAGCTTCACTCCCCCCTACTCCACAATACATTGCCAGAGCCACCATTTGTTGCTGACATGCAGGACCATATAGGGGACCAAAAGGTAGCAAGAATCTGCACACCCTAGATGGCTTATCTGGAATCCCTGAGACAGTCCAGGGTTGTCATCTGTTACTGGAAGCCCCTTGCTACCTTGGGGCAGTACATAATACCCCTCTATTGACATCACATTGATTTTTTGGTCTCAGAGAGGGAGCAATTTTATCCATCCTACAACTCCAACTTTTGATAACTGGGCAAGAGGAATATCTGCTGGGGACTTTCAGTCTTCTGTTGTAACAGCAGCTGCCCCACCTGCAGTAAATTCCATCTAGCCATCCTGACATTTTCATTTCATAGTGACGAACATCTCCTCTCCCCGGGTGAGAGGTGTATCATTAATAGCACGGATCTTTATAGGATTGTTTAATTTTAGTAACGGTAAACCAAAATCTTGTGCCACTTTGGCATCAACCAGATTAGCTGCAGACCAGAAATAAACAAAGGCCTTCAGCCACACAGATTTCCTTAGGTGAGATAAATAAACCAGTAATGAAAATTTTTGCTGGCTCAGCATGTAATACCTGAGCACTTACATGAGCATCCTTGGACACACCAAGGGGCTGATGTTGCTCTGGTGGTGATGGCATGGGGTAGGAAGGCTTCAGATGTCCAGACTCTCCACAGTGGATATCAAATAATGTCTAGTGTTGCTCACTCCTTTGAGAATGATGGTAGTTAACCTTAGCTTCAGGAAAAAGCAAAGGAGAGGTAGCAGGTGTCTGAGTGGAATTAAGGCTAGGGTCACACTTGGCATGCGTTTTTTAAGGTGCTTTATGGCAGCCTGCGTTTTTGCTGATAGGTGTGGGGGACCCTTAAAAAACGCATGCAAAAATGCATGCAAAAATGCATGTATGATTTAGTGCCATATAAAAACGCATGCATTTCCCATAGGGCCCCATGTTAAAAAAACGCATGCGTTTTTGGAAAGGCACCCAAAAAATGCATCATGCAGTAGTTTTTGGTGCTGAGCCAAAAATGCATCCAAAAAACGCATGGCCCTTTAGACATGGGGCATGCATTTTTAACATAGGGGTCTATGGATGCGTTTTTCCATGCGTTTTTCACAAATGACAAGTGTAAAAACTGCATGGAAAATCTGCAAGTGTGACCCTTGCCGAAGGCAAGTGCAAGTTGATGTTATTGAAAACTAGCAAATATAAAAAGATAAAGTACTATTTCGGTTATTATTACCAATTATTTATAAAGGAAGAACATAATAGCCTACAGTGCAGTGTAATAGGGACTCAATTAGCGTGCTGAAAGATACCAAAGACAAAGGGACAAAGGACAGCGAAGAAGAAAATACATTTGGAAAAGAGAAGCGCAAAGGTTTAGATATTTTCATTGTAATTAACTATGTATTTGCCAAATGAGCAATTCTACACTTAATATATTATTGTTGTGTGTACTACGGTATATGTTTTACCATAAATTCGTGCCCAAATATGAACATTTGCATATTTTGTAAAGAGGCACATAACAACACATAACAAAATCTTTTATCTACAGAGATTTCTTATGTCACTTTGATTATTTACACTATAGGGAAGAACAGAAGGCATTAACGTGACTATTGACAATATTTTTTCTATCTCAATTTCTGGAGGAGGACTTGCGTGGTGTCGCAGACCAGCCTATAAGGAGAATATGTTGCTGTATGTATAATTCATTCTAAAACCTGTTTTTGCAATCTGCCCTTTATTTAATAGCAGATTGATTCTATCTACTGCTGCCAAGTAATGTGTAATTGATTAACATGTATCTTTAAGGTAATGGAAGAGGCTTTTATCCTATGAAGGTGTGTGACCAATATGAGGGAATGAAGAATCTCTTTTCCAAGAAATCATGCACTGTGCTCAAAAAAATATCCAAAATGCCTTACATTGTTTAAAAGTAGAGATCGCTAATTCGCTAAATGAAATATATTAATTAAATAATTCCAATATATCTTGAGGTCAGAGGTCTAAGGGTACCTTTACACGCCGCAACCACAGGAGACATACATAGTAACATAGTAACATAGTTTTTAAGGTTGAAGGAAGACTTTAAGTCCATCTAGTTCAACCCATAGCCTAACATGTTGATCCAGAGGAAAGCAAAAAAAAACCATGTGGTTTCTGTTGGCAACTTGTCTCTACGGGGTACCCCTTCCCCTAGAGACATGCTGTCCACTCCACTCAGCATGTTAACGGTTAATAAGGCATTCACAGTCAGCCGGCTATTGTCGGCTTTGTAGAAATGTATGAATGAAGCCATGTATTGTACGTATAGTATCTGCCGCTGGCCGAGGTCCTGTAACCATTAACATTAGGTCTATGGGGGTGCGCTGCCCTAGTCCAGCGGGCGCCGCGGTCCTGACCTGTCAGCGGCTGCAGCTGCGTGCGCTGCACACTGGACCGGAGGGCATATTAGATCCCCAGTCCTGTGTGGTGATCCGGTCCGCGGCTGTCATGGTCATCCCGGAGTGTGAAGCCGGCCTAAGGATGTCAGGGAAAAGATACTAGACCTGCACAAGGCTGGAATAGGCTATAAAACCATAAGTAAGAGGTTAGGTGAGAAGGCGACAGCTGTTTGTGCAAAAGTAAGAGAATGGAAGAAATACAAAATGAGTGTCAATCGATATTAATCTGGTGCTCCAGGCAAAATACCACCTCGTTGGGTTTCCAGGATCTTGAGGAAGATGAGAAATCAGCCTATAACTACACGGGAGGAACTTGTTAATGATCTCACGGCAACTGGGACCACTGTCAACAAGAAAACCATTGGTAACAAATTGGTAACACATTATGCCATATTGGATTAAAACCCTGCAGTGCCCGCAGAGTCCCACTGCTCAAGAAGGCACATGTGCAGGCCTATCTGAAGTTACCCAATGAACACCTTGGTGATTCTGAGAGTGAATGGGAGAGGGTGCTGTGGTCAGCTGAAAAAAAATTGAGCTTTTTGGCATTAACATGTAACTAATGCCACCAGCATGTTTTTCAACAATAATGTTGCAAAGGTCTTGAAAAAGGTCACTGTCTTTTCCCTTCATAAGATGTTTCTTGTGTGGAACCTTGGCAATGAGAAACCTTTTTATCTGCCATCAGATAAACCAGCTGATATAATTTTTCAATAAGTGTCAGGATTGCTTTCTAATTACTTATAGTCTGCATCTGGTGTGATGACTTTCCACATTGTTTTTCATGTTTCTTTCAACATTTTTTCCCTGTCTTATTTCTCAATTTTATGCATAACTTGATTTATGGACTTCTGTGGTTTGATATCTTTGCTTGTTTACACTGAATTGGGCTTGTTACAGACATCTGTTAAGAAATTCATGTCCATAGCACCTTTACAAATATATTTCGTTAGGAAATTGAAGTTTTTAATGCTTATCTGTACCACGGTGTCTGTCTGTCTATCTATCTATCTATCTATCTATCTATCTATCTATCTAGACAATTTTTAAAAAACAGGCAGCAAAGTTTTATGAAAAACATACTTTTACATATGTACAAAGTGAATTCCATTATGTGCTATATAATGTCATCATACCAAAGTGCTTATATAGTGCTAATCTGACTTTTAAACTCTTATGGCCCCTTTACACGCAGCTACAGGTAACAGGTTTTCCACAGGTAACTTACTGGTTGCAGTGAAATCATGGAGACATGGTTCTATCTTGTTGCTGTGTACAAATGGAACCATGTCTCCATGATTTCACTGCAACCTATAAGTTACCTGTGGAAAACCTGTTACCTGTAGCTGCATGTAAAGGGGCCATTACAGTTACAGTCAGCTACAGTATAAAGTGCATAACAATCAATTACTGACACATTTACATCAGCTGTGTATTTTAAAATTATCATAGGTGGTTTCCCTGTGCTCACCCCTTCCATCAGCCTCGTGCAGCTCATTCCCGGCGTCTTCCAGGTTCCTAGTGTGCACGCGCACCTCACACCGCGTCATATGACGCTATAGTGCTACTGCGCATGCACACAGTCACCGACGCCATCCTCCTTACTGGAAAACCGGCGATTTTTGCCCAGAGCTCTGTTACAACTCATTTATAACCGATTTTACTTACAACTGGGCATAACAATTATTGAAGGACCTATTCACACATACCAGGACAATGCCTGAAAGGCTGCTAGATCACCCCAAAGGAGAATCAGCAATCCCTCATGAGCGCCAATACAAGGGGGCAAGATGGTCAGTCCAACTCCCTAGCTTGGCTACCCATATACAGGCAAAAACTGCACTTGCCGCACTTGCCGCACACCTACCGCAAGCCCCATAGACATTGCATGGGGCTTGCCGCAGGTGAACCGCAAGTGCGGCTGTTATGCGGTAACCACAGCAGTTGCGTTTTTTTCACCGCAACTGCCGCGATCAGCGATTACTGAAAGGACCCTAAGATAGGTATTAAGACTTATAAAGTCACCTTTCTTTAAAAGTAAAAATAAGAATCTTTGTCACTTGCCCTTACAAAATAGTATTTACCAAGAAGTGTCAGGCTACCTTCACACCACGATAAGATCCGATTCGGGGCTGTCAGGGGTGAACCCAAATATGCCCTCCAGTCTGGTGTGCAGTCAGACTCAGCTGCCGCTGCTGATGATTCGGGACCGCGGCTCGCGGGTAGCTAGCCGCTTTCCTGAAATTACATCAGCGTGCAGCCGGTGTCCGGTTCCCAGATCCTCCCGGACTGGAGCAATCCGGCCCCATAGGCTCCCATGTTAGGGAGCACCAGATTGCCCCGGATCCAGGAGGATCCGGGAGAATCCGGGAGGATCCGATTTGGGGAGATTTTTCTCCCTGGACACAAAAAATGCTGCATGCTCCAATTTTGTGTCCGGGAGAAAAATCTGATTTCTCTCGGATTCTCCCAGACATCCAAAAACCGGATGCCAAAAGACGTTTATTCCGGCGCATTCCGGCCCCGTACGGTTACTAGAGTGCCGGAATCAGATCTGGGGGTGTCCGGTTCACACCGGACAGCTCCGGATCCAAAAAAACGTGGTGTGAAGGCACCCTCAGGTAGATCCCAAGAAATAACCACCTGCTTCAAGCTGCTATATTCAGTAGGTGTGTGTACATCTCTGGTATCAATTTCTAAATTACTATTTTTTTCTAATAAAACTGAAAAATGTATAACTTTTAATATATGACATATGTTCAATGTTCTGTTGCGATTAAAATATTTGTATAACAGATTTCCAAATTGTTGCATTCTTTGTTTTCTTTGCATTGTACACAACTTTGGAACATTTTTACAATTGGGGTTATATAACACCTTTATACCTCACAGGTCAAATATTAGAATAATAGTATCTACTCTATAATTGCCGTAGGCAAAATCGTGTCGGACCCCGAAAACGCCGTGGCTTTGTCACTATGTGACGTCACCACGCGCGAGCAATGGCCGCGAAGCGGCCATTGCGAGTCGCTGGCCGAAAATAGAACCAGAGGCCCGGCCACAAACTTAGCGATTTACCGCTGAGGTAGCGCGAGCAATGGCCGCGAGGCCATTGCGAGTCGCTACCTCAGCCGCCGCACCTGCCGCAAGTCCCCCTATACTTTCTATGGGGATCCATTGCGAGTCGCTGTGTAGCGCGAAGCGGCCATTGCGAGTCGCTGGCCGAAAATAGAACCAGAGGCCCGGCCACAAACCTAGCGATTTACCGCTGAGGTAGCGCGAGCAATGGCCGCGAGGCCATTGCGAGTCGCTACCTCAGCCGCCACACCTGCCGCAAGTCCCTCTATACTTTCTATGGGATTACCGCAACCGCGCCGCAAGTGTAACGGTTATGCGGCGAACGCGGCAGATGCGGTTACACTTGCGACGCGGTTGCGGTAATCCCCATAGAAAGTATAGGGGGACTTGCGGCAGGTGCGGCAAGTGCGGTTTTGCACTTGCGGCAAGTGCGGCCGCGAACAAAACCGCAGTTAGCCGCGGTTTATATCGCGGCCGCACCTGCCGCAAGTGCAAAACCGCATTTGCCGCACCTGCCGCAAATCCCCCTATACTTTCTATGGGGATTACCGCAACCGCGCCGCAAGTGTAACCGCTTCTGCCGCGTTTGCCGCATACGCGGCAGATGCGGTTACACTTGCGGCGCGGTTGCGGTAATCCCCATAGAACGTATAGGGGGACTTGCGGCAGGTGCGGCAAGTGCGGTTTTGCACTTGCAGCAAGTGCGGCCGCGAAAATCTTAAAAAAATGTAAAAAAATTTAAAAATATTCTAATGCTAATAATAATGCTATAAATGCTAATAAGAAATCCTCACACCCCCCCAAAAAGTATTCACACCCCCCCAAAAAGTCCTCAAACCCCCCCGAAAAGTATTCACACACCCCCAAAAAGTATTCACACACCCCCAAAAAGTATTCAAACCCCCCAAAAAAGTATTGAACCCTCCCAAAAAGTATTCACACACCCCCAAAAAGTATTCAAAACCCCCCAAAAAAGTATTCAAACCCCCCCAAAAAAGTATTGAACCCCCCAAAAAACTATTCACACACCCCCAATAAGTATTCACACACCCCCAAAAAGTATTCACCACACCCCCAAAAGTATTCACACCCCCCCAAAAAGTATTCACACAACACCCCCAAAAAGTATTCAAACCCCCAAAAAAATATTCAACCCCCCCAAAAAAGTATTCACACACCCCCAAAAAGTATTCACCCACCCCCAAAAAGTATTCACACCCCCCCAAAAAGTATTCAAACCCCCCAAAAAAGTATTCACAACCCCCAAAAAAGTATTGCAAACCCCCCAAAAAGTATTCAACCTCCCAAAAAAGTATTCAACCCCCCAAAAAGTATTCAACATCACCCCCCAAAAAGTATTCAACCCCCCCAAAAAGTATTCCACACACCCCCAAAAAGTATTCACACACCCCCAAAAAAGTATTCAACCCCCCCAAAAAAGTATTCACACCCCCCAAAAAGTATTCCACACCCCCCAAAAAGTATTCAACCCCCCCAAAAAATATTCACCCACAAATCACCCCCCAAAAAGTATTCACACACACCCCAAAAAGTATTCAAACCCCCCAAAAAATATTAACCCCCCAAAAAACTATTCACACCCCCCCAAAAAGTATTCACACACCCCCAAAAAGTATTTACACCCCCCCAAAAAGTATTCAACCCCCCACAAAAAGTATTCACACACCACCCAAAAAGTATTCACACCCCCAAAAAGTATTCAACCCCCCCAAAAACTATTCACACCCCCCAAAAAGTATTCAACCCCCCCAAAAAATTAATTCACACCCCCCAAAAAGTATTCACACACCCCCAAAAAGTATTTACACCCCCCAAAAAGTATTCAACCCCCCCAAAAAGTATTCACACACCCCCAAAAAGTATTCACACCCCCCAAAAAGTATTCAACCCCCCCAAAAACTATTCACAACCCCCAAAAAACTATTCAACCCCCCCAAAAATTATTCACACCCCCCAAAAAGTATTCACACACCCCCAAAAAGTATTCAACCCCCACCAAAAAGTATGCAAACCCCCCAAAAAAGTATTCAACCCCCCCAAAAAGTATTCACACCCCCCCAAAAAGTATTCAACCCCCCAAAAAAAGTATTCAACCCCCCAAAAAAATATTCACACCCCCCCAAAAAAGTATTCACACCCCCCCAAAAAGTATTCAAACCCCCCAAAAAAGTATTGAACCCCCCCCAAAAACTATTCACACACCCCCAAAAAGTACTCACACACACCCCCAAAAGTCCTCACACACACCCCAAAAAGTCCTCACACCCCCCAAAAAAATACTCACAAACCCCCCCAAAAAGTACTCACACACAGCTATAACTACTATAATCCAATTAATGCACGTTCTAGAATCCCGATGCATTTGCATCGGGCTCACAGCTAGTATATATATATCTACTCTATAATTGCCGTAGGCAAAATCGTGTCGGACCCCGAAAACGCCGTGGCTTTGTCACTATATGCGAGTCGCTGGGCGAAAATAGAACCAGAGGCCCGGCCACAAACTTAGCGATTTACCGCTGAGGTAGCGCGAGCAATGGCCGCGAGGCCATTGCGAGTCGCTACCTCAGCCACCGCACCTGCCGCAAGTCCCCCTATACTTTCTATGGGGATCCATTGCGAGTCGCTGTGTAGCGCGAGCAATGGCCGCGAGGCCATTGCGAGTCGCTACCTCAGCCGCCGCACCTGCCGCAAGTCCCTCTATACTTTCTATGGGGATTACCGCAACCGCGCCGCAAGTGTAACGGTTATGCGGCGAACGCGGCAGATCCGGTTACACTTGCGGCGCGGTTGCGGTAATCCCCATAGAAAGTATAGGGGGACTTGCGGCAGGTGCGGCAAGTGCGGTTTTGCACTTGCGGCAAGTGCGGCCACGAAAATGTTAAAAAAAATGTAAAAAAATTTAAAAATATTCTAATGATAATAATAATGCTATAAATGCTAATAAAAAGTCCTCACACCCCCCCAAAAAGTATTCACACACCCCCAAAAAGTCCTCACACCCCCCCTAAAAAGTATTCACACACCCCCAAAAAGTCCTCAAACCCCCCAAAAAAGTATTCACACCCCCCCCAAGAAGTATTCACACACCCCCAAAAGTCCTCACCAAAAAGTCCTCACAGCTCACACCCCCCAAAAAGTATTCACACACCCCCAAAAAAGTATTCCACACCCCCCAAAAAGTATTCAAACCCCCCAAAAAAGTATGACCCATAACCCCCCAAAAAATATTCACCCCCAACCCCCCCAAAAAGTATTCAAACCCCCCCAAAAAAGTATTGAACCCCCCCAAAAAAACTATTCACCACAAGCACCACCCCCAAAAAGTATTCACACACCCCCAAAAAGTATTCAACCCCCCCAAAAAGTATTCAACCCCCCCCAAAAAAAGTATTCACACCCCCCCAATAAGTATTCACACACCCCCAAAAAGTATTCACACCCACCAATAAGTATTCACCACACACCCCCAAAAAGTACTCACACACCCCCAAAAAGTATTCAAACCCCCAAAAAAAATATTCAACCCCCCCCAAAAATATTCACACCCCCCCCCAAAAAGTATTCACCCACCCCCAAAAAGTATTCACAACCCCCAAAAAATATTACAAAACCCCCAAAAAGTATTCAACCCCCCAAAAAGTATTCAACCCCCCCAAAAAGTATTCACACACCCCCAAAAAAGTATTCAACCCCCCCAAAAAAGTATTCACACCCCCCCCAAAAAGTATTCAAAACCCCCCCAAAAAATATTCACACCCCCCCAAAAAGTATTCACACACCCCCAAAAAGTATTCAAACCCCCCAAAAAATTATTGAACCCCCCACAAAAAACTATTCACACCCCCCCAAAAAGTATTCACACCCCCCCAAAAAGTATTCACACCCCCCAAAAAGTATTCACACCCCCCCAAAAAGTATTCACACCCCCCCAAAAAGTATTCACACCCCCCCAAAAAATATTCAACCCCAAAAATATCACACACCCCCAAAAAGTATTCAAACCCCCCAAAAAATTATTGAACCCCCCCCAAAAAGTATTCACACACCCCCAAAAAGTATTCACACACCCCCCAAAAAGTATTCAACCCCCCAAAAAACTATTCACACACACCCAAAAAGTATTCACACCCCCCCCAAAAAGTATTCACACACCCCCCAAAAAGTATTCACACACCCCCAAAAAGTATTCAACCCCCACCAAAAAGTATTCACACCCCCCAAAAAGTATTCACAACCCCCCCAAAAAAGTATTCAACCCCCCCAAAAATATTCACACCCCCCAAAAAAGTATTACACACCCCCAAAAAGTATTCAAACCCCCCAAAAAAGTATTGAACCCCCCCAAAAAGTATTCACACACCCCCCAAAAAGTATTCAAACCCCCAAAAAATTATTGAACCCCCCAAAAACTATTCACACACCCCACCAAAAAGTATTCACACACCCCCAAAAAGTATTCACACCCCCCCAAAAACTATTGAACCCCCCCAAAAAGTATTCACACCACCCCCAAAAAGTATTCACACCCCCCAAAAAGTATTCAACCCCCCCAAAAAACTATCAACACCCCCCAAAAACTATTCAACCCCCCCAAAAAGTATTCACACACCCCAAAATGTATTCACACACCCCAAAAAAGTATTCAACCCCCACCAAAAAGTATACAAACCCCCCAAAAAAGTATTCAACCCCCCCAAAAAGTATTCACACCCCCCAAAAAGTATTCAACCCCCCAAAAAAGTATTCAACCCCCCCAAAAAATATTCACACTCCCCAAAAATGTATTCACACAGCCCCAAAAAGTATTCAAACCCCCCAAAAAAGTATTGAACCCCCCCAAAAACTATTCACACACCCCCAAAAAGTACTCACCCCCCCAAAAAAGTCCTCACACACCCCCAAAAAGTCCTCACACCCCCCCCAAAAAATACTCAAACCCCCCCAAAAAGTACTCACACCAGCTATAACTACTATGATCAATTTAATGCACGTTCTAGAATCCCGATGCATTTGCATCGGGCTCACAGCTAGTATATATATATATATATATATATATATATATATATATATATATATATACCGTATATATATATATATATATATATACATACTGTATATAAAATGAAAAGGGGGATCAGCACAAACTTCAGGTCAACATAGGGTGCAAAAAATCCTGTATACGGTGTCCAAACATAGTAAATATAAGAAAAAAACAGGCAGTACGACCAAAAAATAAATAAAAGGGACACTCTTTATTGGAGCCCTCAGCGGTGCAATGTTTCGACCTGTGATGGTCTTTGTCAAGCACATTGCACTGAATCAAGTGTACAACTTTTATACATAATTCTGAACAAATCAATATACCGGTAATAATTAACATTAAAATTTACAATACATACAGTGATTTCATAATCCTACATATATCAATGTATCTCTCATTAACAAAGTGCTTCAATAGTGCATATATCAAGTGTTATAATACACCGCCTTATGAATTAGGCTAGGGCCACACTTGCAGATTTTCCATGCAGATTTCACACATGAGTTTTATGAAAAACACATGGAAAAATGCTTCCATAGGCCCCTATGTAAAAAACGCACGCCCTAATAGCAAAAACGCATGTCTGAATATACCATGCATTTTTGGGTGCGTTTTTGGCTCAGCACCAAAAAATACTGCATGATGCATGATTTTTTGGAAAAAGCACCCAAAAACACAGCATGCAGTATTTTTTGGTGCTTTTTCAAAAATGCATCTGTTTTTTTAACATGGGGCTCTATGGGAAATGCATGCATTTTTATATGGTACTAAATGGTACATGCGTTTTTGCATGCGTTTTTACATGAGTTTTTAAGGTCCCCCACACCCATACATGCGTTTTTGCATGAGTTTTTGCATGGGTTGTCCCCCACACCTATCAGCAAAAACACATGCAAAAACGCAGGCTGCCAAAAAGCAGCTTAAAAATCGCATGCCAAGTGTGACCCTAGCCTAAGGCTAGGGTCACACTTAGCATGAGTTTTTTTGGTGCCTTAAAAAAAAGCATGCTTTTTTCATTTCTGCATGCATTTATTTAGGTGCCTTAAGTCACCCATGCGTTTTTACATGCATTTTTGAATCAGCACCCAAAAAAAGTTCATGAACTTTTTTTTGATGCTGTTTTAAAAACGCGTGTGTTTTTTAACATGGGCCCCTATTGAAAATGCATGCGTTTTTGCATGGTACGAAATGATACTAGTGTACTATGCGTTTTTGCATGCATTTTTGAAGGCAGGTCCTCACATAAGTGCAAAAACTCATGCCACAAAACACATGGCACTTTAGGCATGCATTTTTGCTATTAAGGCATGCGTTTTTGCTATTAGGGCATGCGTTTTTTGCATGTGGGCCTATGGGTGCATTTTTACATGCGTTTTTAAAAACACAGGTCTCCAAAAAAGCATGTAAAAACTGCAATGTGACCCTAGCCTAAGACAGTGTTTCTGTGTAATTATTAATTTATAACCAGCTGTGACTTAATTAAAATCATTACCAGCAGAAAGCACGGTAGCCTTTGGCCCAATGTATTTCAGTCTCATGTCACTGATATTCCTGATTACACAGCACATGTCTGCTCATGATACTGATGTCATCACGTCAGCGTGCGCTTACTTTCAGTGTCATTGGGCATCTGCATATGCATGGAAGCCATCACCGCCATCTTGATTATTGGCATTGTATATAACAGTGCCCACACTTACTTTAATCCAACATAATATCCAAAGACATCATTAGAGCTTAATATACCAATTTGTTTTTCAATTATAGGGATTATTTAGGACCTTCATCCAGCACAAATTTGCGCAGCTAACACACTCATGTCAATCCCAATCATAGGTGACAGAATGTGTCATGCCAGTGTAGATTCCTAGAATCCCACACGCACTATAGCACAAGCTGCCACTCATTTCCACATCATACATGGTCCCATCCCAATAAATATAAAAGTCAAATTTGTGCTGGATGAAGGTCCTAAATAATCCCCATAATTGAAAAAGAAATTGATATATTAAGATCTAATGACGTCTTTAGATATTATGTTGGTTTAAAGTAAGTGTGGGCATTGTTATCTGCACAGATGCCCGATGACACTGAAAGTAAGTGCACGCTGACGTGCTGACGTCAGTATCATGCGCAGACATGCGCTGTGTAATCAGGAAGACGCCAGGGATCAGTGACATGAGACTGAAATACATTGGGCCAATGGTTAGCGTGCTTTCTACTGGTAATGATTTTAATGAAGTCACAGCTGGTTATAAATTAATAATTACACAGAAACACTGTCTTATTCATAAGGCAGTGTGTTATAACATTTGATATATGCACTATTGAAGCAGTTTGTTAATGAGAGATACATTGATACATGTAGGATTATGAAATCACTGTATGTATTGTAAATTTTAATGTTAATTACTTCAATTGATTTGTTCACAATTATGTATAAAAGTTGTACACTTAATTTAGTGCACTGTGCTTGACAAAGACCATCACAGGTCAAAACGTTGCACCACTGAGGGCTCCAATAAAGGGACGTTCTGCCTGTTTTTTTCTAATATCTAATACATAAAGCTGAATGTGTCTGTGTATGTATGTGTGTTTATCCGGGATTGGCATCTACACCGTCGCAACTACAGCCACAAAATTTTGCACAGTCACACATCTGGACCCCGAGAGCATCATAGGCTATGTTGTGAGGCGAAATTTTAACCCTGCACTCACCCCACATGGACACACACACACACAAAACAGACCCCCCCACAGGGACTCACACACATAGCCACCCTATAGGGACACATGCACTCACCCCACAGGGGCACACACACACACCACAAAGAGACACACACACACCACACAGACCCCCCCCACAGGGACACACACACATACACACCCAATAGGGACACATGCACTCACCCCACAGGGACACACACACACAACATAGAGACACACATACCCCACACAGTCACCCCCCCACAGGGACACACACACATGCACACCCTATAGGGACACATGCACTCACCCCACAGGGACACACACACACCACAAAGAGACACACACAACACAGATACACACACACACCACACAGACCCCCCCCACAGGGATACACACACATACACACCTTATAGGGACACATGCACTCACCCCACAGGGACACACACACACCACAAAGAGACACACACAACAGAAACACACCACACAGACCCCCCCACAGGGACATACACACCCTATAGGGACACATGCACTTACCCCACAGGAACACACACACACACCCCAGGGACACACACACCACACAGACAGACACAGATGTGCACAAATCACCTCACACAACTCGCCTCATACGTGTGCTATCTTTAATTTCCAAACATAAACATCTGATTAAAAACAGCCAATGTGCAACACATGCGCCATAATGGGAATTAAGGCAGATGTCAGTCACATGAGCTGTCTATTATGTGTATGTGTGAGGTAACATATACTGCCCGGCCAGGGGGAGGGTTCACTATTGGCTGGAAATTTATTAGTCTGCCTATATCAACCAATCACAGCTCAGCTTCTATTTTCCTACAGGTCATTAATATGACATATTCAAATTCTATTTTGTTATAGCTAACATTAGTTATTTATTAACCCGGGCGTAGCCGGGTGGTACAGCTAGTATATATATATATATATATATATATATATATATCTACTATATAATTGCCGTAGGCATTTTCGTGTCGGACCCCGAAATCGCCGTGGATATGTCACACTCTGACATAGCTGCGCGAGCAATGGCCGCGAGGCCATTGCGAGTCGCTAGGTTTGTGCGAGCAATGGCCGCGAAGCGGTCATTGCGAGTCGCTGGCCGAAAATAGAACCAGAGGCTCGGCCACAAAGCTAGCGATTTCCCGCTCAGGTAGCGAGTCGCTAGCCTCAGCGGGAAATCGCTAGCTTTGTGGCCGAGCCTCTGGTTCTATTTTCGGCCAGCGACTCGCAATGCCCGCTTCCATAAGGATTACCGCAACGCGACTCGCTGCTGAGTGCGAGTACTCCCCATAGAATGTATAGGAAACTACTACTACTACTACTACTACTACTACTACTACTACTACTACTCTCTCAATGGCCGCACAGCCCCCCCCCCTCTCAATGGCCGCACAGCCCCCCCCCCCTCTCAATGGCCGCACAGCCCCCCCCCTCTCAATGGCCGCACAGCCCCCCCCCCTCTCAATGTCCCAAAGTCAGCTGTGACCGCCTGGCCCTTGGACACTGGCTGCCATGCACACATCAGCTGGTAGGCTCCCATCACTTACCCACTGAGGACGGATCACTTCCAGCACCTCTTCACATGGCAGTGCTCTGAACTTCTGAATCATCCTCTCCTCACTCAGACACCTGGCAGGTTCCTATCCAGCCTACTCACTCTCAGCTGCAACCCAGTGAGTCAATCAGCACATCTTCACTCACACACAGACCTGACATGTGATTAACCCCCTGTGCACCATTCAGGTTTAGCCCAGCAAAGCACTCATCCCCACAGGTTCAGCCGCTCATTAGGCTCATGAATGTATCGGATCTTCAGCACTCACACTCAGCTGTTTTACTCAGCGAGTCGCTGGCCGAAAATAGAACCATAGGCTCGGCCACAAACTTAGCGATTTACCGCTGAGGTAGCGCGAGCAATGGCCGCGAGGCCATTGCGAGTCGCTACCTCAGCCGCCGCACCTGCCGCAAGTACCCCTATACTTTCTATGGGGATTACCGCAACCGCGCCGCAAGTGTAATGGTTGCGGCGCGGTTGCGGTAATCCCCATAGAAAGTATAGGGGGACTTGCGGCAGATGCAGCAAGTGCGGTTTTTTATCTTTAATAATAATAAAAATACTAAAAAAAAAAATAAATAAATAATATAAATAATACACAATAAAATAAAACATAATAATAAAAAACAACAAAAAAAATAATATATAAAATTAATATATTAATTACATTAACTAATTAAATTAAAAAAATTAATCTAATACCCCCCCAAACAGTATTCAACACCCCCCAAAAAGTATTGAGCACCCCCCAAAAAGTATTGAACACCCCCCAAAAAGTATTCAACAACCCCCAAAAAGTATTGAACACCCCCCAAAAAGTATTCAACAACCCCCAAAAAGTATTCAACACCCCCCAAAAAGTATTCAACACCCCCCCAAAAAGTCCTCACACCCCCCCAAAAAGTACTCACACCAGCTATAACTATTATAAGCAAATTTATGCACGTTCTAGAATCCCGATGCATTTGCATCGGGCTCACAGCTAGTATATATATAATCACACTATTATATAGAAAAATGGAACAGCACAAAAAATATTATAGAAGGTGCAAAACCCTCCTACTACAAATCCATAGGTCTCAATTTTCTCCATTATGGATTAAAAAAAATGGATGGCAGCACTTCCTCTATAGGAAAAAATGTGGATTTCATTCACCCAGGACGGCAATGTTTCGGCTAGCGGATAGCTAGCCTTTGTCAAGGCTTTGTCTATATATATATATATATATATATATATATACATATATATATACAGTTTAAATATATATACACATACATATGCTAGACTGTATTGTATTTTTAAAACTCTAGATTGTATACAATGCAATGCATTCAAATACATAAATCCTATTTTATTCATGCGTAGAGCACCAGCATTTGTACTAAGACTACAATTGCTACTGTTTTCAGTTCAATTCACATTCCTGTACATCCCTGTATACAGTTTAACAATTACTATCATCAGTACATCACAAAATATAGATATGTTAAATAAAGAACAAACTATGTAATTAAAAGGAGACATATTTGATTTCAGCAACGAAAAAGTAAGCAGGTGGCTTACGTCAGTCGGATGCTCATGATCACTCTTAGTGATTATATGAATTTTATTGTCAACCCTGATGCCAAATAACCATTATCTGGAGTTCAAGGGAAATCTGTATTCAGTTGAATCTTGAAAGTGCCAGACCTACACAATACTTCTCAGGACAAGAAAAAAATCAATTGGACAAGTTGTCAAGATATAGTATGTTTCACTGGTCTCAAAGTCTTAACCTCTTCCAGCAGGAATATTATTTGCAATGGGTGAAAACTGTTATAAAAAATGTATTGTCACAATGTTGAGACATTGAAAAGAACTATAAATATGTGAAGGAAAGTTTAATAAAAAGTCAATCTTGATCATTTTGCATATACTTTTGAGAGTTTTGTTATGTGTACAAAAAAGACTTAGGCTGGCTTCACACCACGGTTTTGTTCCTGTCCATGGGATACTGTTTTTTGAAGGACCCCACAGACAGGAATGGGCAGGCCTGGATTGTAAAATCTGGAAGCCATTTCTGTGTCCAGATCCAGAATTTTGAGTGATTCGGACACAGAAAGAGCTGTGGGGAGCCGAGCCAGGCAAGTGGTGTCGGCGCGGTATCTTTCACTTTAGTAGTGTATCTACATACAGTGCTAAAGCGAAATTAAATAAAGGAATGGTTAAAAACAAACAAAAAAATGCTCACCAGTGCGCCGAATGTCCCTCGGTGCATCCACATACGATGGCTGCAAGGACCTTAATCAGCTGACCGAGAAGGGGTGGGGCAACCTCATCAGCTGAGGTATCACATGACTGCATTAGCGTGGTTTCAATCACCAGCCGATCGGTTTTGATGGGCACTGATGTGGTCATGTGACACGTCAGCTTATCGTGTTGCCCCACCCCTTTCCAATTAGCTGATTAAGGTCCTTGCAGCCATCGGAGGTGGATGCATTGCGGGACACTCGGTGGAAAGGTGAGCATTTTTTTTTTATTTTTAACCATTCTTTTATTTAATTTCACTTTAGCAGTATATGTAGATACACTGCTAAAGTGAAATTACGGGAACAGAGCAGTTTTAGTGTACTGAGCATGCTCAGTACACTAAAACCAGATCCGATAAACGATCCTGTTTTTTCCGTATCCAGTGCTCATAGACTCCCATGTTATAGGCACCGGATCGCCCTGGATTAGTTTTTCGTGTTTGGTCCATTTTTTTCACCGGAGCCTAAAATTGGAGCAGTCTCCGATTTTAGGGCTTGGAATAAAAAAGAACATAAACGAATCTGGGACTGAATTGACAAAACTGTATGGTCATTTCTGACCAATCCGGCACCATAGGGATACATGGGAAGCAAAAACGGATCCTGTTCTGTCCTTTTCAAAATGGACAGAACAGGATCCCAAAAAATATGGTGTGAAGACAGCCTTATCAGAATCACTAATTTGGTCATCTCTCTTGTAAATTTGTTTAAGATACATAGTAACATAGTAACATAGTTTTAAGGTTGAAGGAAGACCTTAAGTCCATCTAGTTCAACCCATAGCCTAACATGTTTTCAGAAGGCTCTTTTAGTCTTCAAATAATCCAGCTGTAAAGCATAGATTAATACAGACTTTCATCAATGTGCTGTAAGACATATATAATGATGTCAAAAGTGTGATAAATGCAAAGATATCCTCCTTAAAAAAGGTAGAACCACAAGAGAGGACACAAAAATAATAGTATTGTGAAAATGAAATAGTTACAAGGTGAGCATGGAGGCTACAAATCAGATTGCTCTAAGAGGAAAGCCTGGAGCAGTAGCAGATGCTGTGTATGAGCCGTAACATGCACCGCTAGCATGAGGCTGAGTAGCACTAGTATTGTGGGTAGATAAAGAGAAGAAGAAGAAAGCACCACTGCTGTAGGCAATAGGAATTTAGGATCAGCGATCTGAAGCTGGAAGATGCAGTGACAGAGAAATACTGCTGTTGGTGATGCTGGAACAGGGGAGTGTCCATAAAATCAGATGACTAAGATCGACATGTGTATCAAGACTGCTTTCTCCCATACAATCTCATCTGCATTTGTAACTTTAACTAATCTAGGCCTCAGGGGCTGACTGGCGACACAATCCCTGGGTGGCAAAATTTTTCCAGCAGCCCATGGTTGAGGACCGGGAGGGGGGCGGGGGGGGGGAGGTTTGCTGTCGAAAATTTTCGACGGCCCATCTCAGTCCCTCCAGCCTTTAGGTAAGGACCGGGGGGGACGGGATGTGCTATCGGAAATTTTCGGCGGCCCCAGGCCCTCCAGCCCTTAGGTGAGATCCGGGCGGGGCCGGCTAGTTTCTGTGGGTGGGCGGCCCTAGGTGGGGGCTATACCACCAGCCCGGGGGGCCCTTGCCCCCCTGCCACCTGGGCCAGTCTGCCCCTGCTAGGCCTCATTATTAAAACATGTTAGACTTAGGGATGGGCGAGTCTACTCGCTAGGACTCGTTACTCGGCATGTAGTAAGGGACTCGCAGGACTCAGTACTCTGCGAGTTTCCCAGCGATTACTCGCACAGTAACGAGTCCAATGCAAGTCAATGGCAATCCTAGTTTTGTCAGAGTTTACTTCTTCTCACTCGCTAGACTCGCTATATCACATCGCTATGTAGCTTGAATCTCCCCAAATCGTTTAAACAATCGCACCGTTTCACGGATACCCGCTGTCAGCAGCGAGTCTGAGCGAGTCAACGAATCCGAGTCTGAGCGAGTCTACGAATCCGAGTCCTGTATACTGTATTCGGGACTCGCGAATACAGAATCTGTTATGTTCCGACAAAGCTTCTGAGACAGCCTAGCGTGTTAGGTCAGAAAACTTGTGAAGATGGACAAGCATGTTAGCCAATCATATTCAGTAATGCCACAGCCATGTTGGTTGTGGCAGGACTATGATTGGCTTCTGTCCATCGTGATGCCTATGTCATGTATGAGAGGAGAGACTGTATATAAGCCTTGCCACCGCCATTTTCTTCACATTCCTGTGAGATCTGACCAAGAGCAGGGTGAGGTAGATGCTGGAGCAGATCATAGGGAGTGTCAGTCAGTGTAGGGAAACTTAAAAATTCCTTATATTTAACCCAAACAGCTCTTGTGAGAGCTACCAGGAGGACAGAGGAGTACTGTGTAGAGGACTGTAGGCAGGCAGGCAGGGAGGAGCAGCCTTACAGTGCACACAGGACCGACCTCATAGCTTAGCTTACTCATGCTGGGTTCACATTTGCGTTCCCCTCCGCAGCCTTCTGCAGAGGGGATCCGCAATGTGACCGCAGCGGCCGCGAGCTCCTATTGTTATAATGGGAGCGCACGGTGCTGCGCTTGACCGCGTATGACCGTGCGCACCCATTCACTCCTATATGTGATCTGTGCGCAGGCGGATGCCTGCGTACAGATCACACAGTCTCATCCGCACTAGGAATGCAACATGTCGCGTCCCTGGTGTGGACGAGACTGTGTGATTTGTGCGCAGGCGTTCGCCTGCGCACAGATCACATATAGGAGTGATTGGGTGCACGCGGTCATGCGCGGTCAAGCGCAGCACCGTGCGCTCCCATTATAAAGATAGGAGCTTGCGGCCGCTGTGGTCACATTGCGGATCCCCTCTGCAGAACGCTGCGGAGGGGAACGCAAATGTGATCCCAGCATCACTTAGCTGTCCTAATAGCTAAAGTCAGAGGCTTAGCTGAGGTACTATTTCCTATTTTTTTGCACCTGATAGATTTTGGGTCATAATAACCCCATCAGCTTTATTTTCTCTGTGGCAGACCAGTGCGTTGCTGCTCTCCTACCTGCAAATAGCCTGCTTGTGCGACTACTTGTGTGCACTTAATAAATTTTGCAGGGACTAGTGCGCTGCTACACAGACACGGACACATTTCTTACTTAAGGTGCACTTTTAAAATATAACCTTTAATAAATATTTGTTAAAATAACAAAAAAGTGTTCTCCCACACCTAGTGTCTATAAAACACACATTACAAACAGGGATGGGACAATATCCCTATTAAACCTTGTCTCTTATTCTCTTGTTATCATATAATTTGGATAAAAACCACAGACACGGACACAGCAGCAAAAAACTGTTGCGAGTGGGCAATGCGAGCGCTTTCCGAGACATCTGCAATTTGTAAATCGCACATTACTCGCTATTACTCGCTTCCCCATTCATTAAGATTGGACTCGCTAGACTCGCAACGAGTAGCGAGTCTCGGGCTCGGACTCGCTAGAGTCAAGCAATTCCGAGTAATTTAGGACTCGCCCATCACTAGTTAGACTCCATTGGACACACATTCCCTAGAAACTTTCAACAACTTTATGAACAATTAATTCCATACTTATGTTCAACATAAAACAAGCCCGGTTACATAATCAAAACAATTTAAAGTAACCCTGCCACCCCTTTTGGGTGTTATAACCCATGCTTGGCACCTTAAATGTAGTGTAATTGGGGTTCCGGCAACCTCTTTATACCCCCAGACTGGCCCCTGATTATCTTAGAAATTAACTTTGAATGTGTCCCGTGCCATATGTTAATGAGCTGTACATGGCCTCGTGGGATGTGGCTCACTTCAGTCCGATCCGCCCGGTTACCTGTAAAAACCGCCCCACCGCCTGTAAAATCTGTCCTTCCGCCTGTAATATGCTGCCCCTCCTGTGTATGTATATGACTCAGTAATTGCATTCGTGCCTGCGGAGTGGCGTGGGTCACTGTGGTCTATTGAAGCTGCACAAAGTCTCGCGAGACTTCACAAATCTCGTGAGACTTTGGTTACTGCGGCTTCAAGAGAGTAGAGTGTCCTGCGCCACTGCACAAGCATTAATGCAGCCACTGCTTTACATACATACACAGGAGGGGCGGCATATTACAGGTGGCGAGATGGGTTTTACAGGTGGTGGGGTGGCTTGAACAGAAGTAAATCACATCCCACAATATGGTTTGTTGGCATTGATCAATAAGCTTTACAATCAATGAAGGAGGATAAAAAGCTTATCAAACATGGTTGTTACGTTCCTTTTTTGTTCGGGGAATATCACAGCAGCGTCCCGGCTCCATTGCCCTGGTGGTGTCATTTAATTAATGGAATGCTGGGCTTTGATGACAACAGAATTGGGAAAGGGATATTCGTGACACCACCCACGGTGTGCGGCTATGTGCGGCCGCCACTGCTGCAGAACCTCTGGGGACGATGACTGGCAGCTGGCATGGTTTTGCTCCTCGTGGATGGAGCGGGATCCCCAGGGCAGTTAGTAGAGAAGTTAGTTCATTCTTGGCCAGTGTTCATCGGGTAATTAGCACGGTGTATCAGGCGGTCTCTGCGGTCAGTGGGCGCCGCAAAGAAAAGTCTCACACACATCTATTGGAGTTCTGTGTCTTTACTTCAACACTCCAACCAGGCTGCCGGGTGCTTCCCTCTGCCAAGTCTCTGTGGAGGCAGTAAAAAGGCAAGAGGAATCCTCAAGCCCTTTTACCATAACTGCGGCTTTCCCAGGACCTTCTTACAAACATGTAGGGGTTACATTCACAGAAAGCTTCCCTCATATGCTGTGAGAGGTGCATGCAGGCAGTGATGACAATGTGACGAGTGGTGTTTGAACTGCACTGCACTTCCTGATGTCACCACACTTCACACACGCTGTCTCAAGATACTGACGAGATACACCTTCTACATATTGTGCGATATCACACCTTTCACGAGATAGCTAGCATTATGAGCGCTGACAGTACTGAGGTTATCTCAGGTTACACATCGGAATTCACTACTGTGTGATACCGGCTGTGTAACCTGAGACAACTTCAGGAAAGTCATGGCGTGTCACACGGCCAGGGTCCGTGCAATACCTGCTGTACCACCATATGAGGGATGCAGTCACTGATCATCACCCCATATGCAGGGACTATTTCAGGATTCATTCAGGTTTAATTTTTGTTTTATTTTTCAAAAACAATTTTACATGCTTTTTTAGTGGAATGGGAGACTTTAAAAATTAAGAAAAAATGGTGAAAGAGAAATGTATTGGAGAGTTTATTTCCAAATCAAATATTTATTGGTGTGGTTATTTGTGTCCTTATTGACTACAGTAGGTTAGGCTGCCTTCACACTGCATAATTTTCACATTTGTGTGGTTTCTTGAATTTCAATGACCACATGGACAGGCACTGATATTTTCAAACGGATAGCAACTTATGTCCACGAACTGATTTTTAATGAATCCGTCATCATTCACCAGAGATAGGGGTGGGAGGAGCTGTACTTTGCTTCTGATCATGCTCAGTACAGCAAAAACTGATCAGTGTGCAATGTGTGCTCACCTTCCTACGCTGTCACTGAACCCAATCCTTCTCTTTGTATCTGCCGTGGCCGCCCGCTCTGTGAAGGAGATGAACCACAGCACTGACACAAAGCCGGCAGCTGCAGCAGATGCAGAGAGATGGATCGGCTTCACTGACAGCATGGGCACACGGGGATGAAGTGAGCACACACAACACATTGCACACAGCATTCATCTCCCTCTCTGCCACAATGTGCCAAATCCACAGCTTAATAATGGAAGCGAGAGCACACAAATAAACAGGTAAAGTTTCAGG
Source organism: Allobates femoralis (assembly GCA_033576535.1). Taxonomy (NCBI): domain Eukaryota; kingdom Metazoa; phylum Chordata; class Amphibia; order Anura; family Aromobatidae; genus Allobates; species Allobates femoralis. Next base: position 259,514,205 of record JARQOC010000004.1, read on the forward strand.
GTCATCTTAAATTTTGAACTTTTTCCCAAACTTATCACCGAACCTAATCAGTCATGTTCGTGTCGAATTTGAAATTGGTGAACATGTTCAAGCAAAGCTCGCTCATCTCTAGTGAATAGTCATGAATGCAGATTGTCATGCAGCAGAGTGGACCAGTTTATGTAGCACCTGTCAATAGTCCCGTCTTTGGCTAGGAACCCAAACCCCCTCTTCTTGAAGAATGTTACCATCCGGCCCAGGGTTTATTGCTCATAAAAGGTGTTAGCCTTAGGCTCCTTCAACCACCCTTAGGTGATGGCATCAGACAGCTTAATTTCTTCTAGAAATGAGATGAGCTTGTGGGGTCCAGGCCTATTAGGATAGTTGCTGAGAGGGGGTAGGGGTCCCCCTATGGCATTCTCCCAGTCTAATGCCTCTGGTGGAGGTGCTACACAAGGCAGGGAAACACAAGCTTCTAACACTACCACCTCTATTTCTTCACCCTACATGTTCTCCTTTAGGATTTGCTGATACTCCAACTGCAGAACCCGCTGCAGGAGTAATAAGGCCAGGCAAGCTGCAAGATCCTCACCCTGACCTATTCTGGTCCCGGCTGGCATATGGAATAGCTGACCTCCTGACTCTAAGCTGCATTTTGGTGGGACCTCTTCTTTAGGCATGGGAAAATAGCACTGGATTCCGACCTCACTGCATCTTAGGCCCAAAGGGGTTAGCACTATCATATTCCAGCTCAAATATGTAGAATTTGTCATCTCCTCTACAGGTTGCTCTGGTTCTGGTGAAGTACCCTCGGCTGGGAAGATCACAATTACCAGAACAGACTTATTTTGGGGTGGATCCATCACATCTCCAAACAGTGGACTGCAGGTACACAGTAGTATGGTATAGCTGTGTTGTACATTTTTAAGAAGCAATATTCATAGTGTGGTATTACATGACTGTGATCAGAACTATAAGCCGATGTATGTATGCATGTTAAGCATACAATAGACATATGCTATTTTTATCTGAATTGCTAACAGATAAGTTTAGAAAATGTGGCTTTGCATGCTGCTGAACTCTGCAATAATAAAGGTTTTCTCAGTAAGCAAAAAAAATACATACCGTAAATAAATAATTTAGGAAAGATTGTAAAAAATTAAAAGCTCTCTTAAAGGGATGTTTAAAGGAGATTTTAAGGTTCCAGGATTTAACAGCTGCTGTCACATCTGGCACTGCTTCAGAAATTCACAGCCTTGAAGTGTCCCAACACCTGCAAACTCAAGGAAGCTTAAAAACTTTATTTCAAAGCTCCATTAAATTCTAAAGGTTGCTAAAAAGTTGTAGGCCCTATGGCTGTGAATAACACCTAACCTTAAGTTAACGATGCTCTCAGCCACATGGTCTTTTGGCGAGTGTTTTGACACCAAACCTTGAAGGAAAGTTTTAGGGCCATTTTAATGTTTTGAACTTTTTCCTAAACAAAGCAGTATTTGCTGATTTATTAGTAAATAGCTCTGGTTTATTATCACAAACCGAACCTGCAATGTTCGTGCTGAATTTACAATTGGCCAGCATGTTTGGGGAAAGAGTGCTTATTTCTAGTTCTATTACTACTAAGGATGGGCGAACCCCAACTATAAAGTTCAGGGTCCGTACTGAACACATACCGAACGTGGACTTCCCTGAGTAGTCCATCATACAGTTCAGGTTCATTTTCACCTGGATGGCTGGAAGGAAAAAAAGAAATCAGTGATTAAACATAAGCACTATACTTTCTGGCACCCAGCCGTTTATCCTTCTGGGGACGCTTACTAACTTCCTGGGTATTCACTGCTGATGGGCGGAACAGCCATCTACAGATGCTGTCACAGAGAATAGGCATTCGTGATTAGCTGTTGGCATAACTTGGAAACATTTTAGCATCTGCCGAGAGTGGTGACGCAGAAAAGTTCACTCGAGGTAAGATTTCAGCCGCGTGGCTGGAGTTGATCTCAGGTGAACCCTACTAAGATGTCACCCTGCACACATCCAGTAGTGTTTTTAGGCTTCCCCAGTGGATGGACATCACAGAAGATTTGCTTGAAGAATTGTTTTGGTGGTAATAAACATGGTTAAAGTGAAACTATCACCTCCTAAAAGCAACCTAACCTATCAATAGATGTCCCTGCACCTTCCTATTAGCATTATAACTATCTCTCTCAATGCCTGCTTTCAATGTTCTAAAAAACATTTTTATACTTACTCATTAAGATGATAATGAAGCGGGGTTATATGCAATAGTCCCCCTGGGTGTGCTGGTTTGCAGCCTCCATGATCTTTTATCATGTCCCGATGGGCGTGATATTGTAATAAGAATCCTCTCTGCCCCATGCATGTGTCTGACATTGCTCTCCAGTTTCAGGTATGACGCGAATTAAGTCATTTCCAGTTCTGATGACATCAGTACACCTTCTTTTAGTGGCCGGCTTCAAGCAGTGAAGTCACTGTGCTGGGCAGATATGGATTTTGGCGCTCTTGGCTGACCCATCCCATGATGGGAGGCTGCTTCACTCTCCTTGGATAGCACATGGCATCAGCACATGGCGATTGCCATTAAACAAGCCCTTTTTAATACAGTCCTTGCACACAGCCTCTAGGCACACAGGACCCAGTTTTAGCGGGGGTCCAGATCCTGTTTGTGATGTCAGATGTAATGGTCATAAGGGCCAGGGGGTACTCGATAGCTGGGCCGGTCAACTGTCTTGGGGGGGTCACGGTGGCTGTGACCCGACTCTGTGACCCTGACTGTGCAGTGAAGGGGTGGGATTTACATGGGATATTCATGATGCCACCTGTGGAACCTGGTCATAGGTGACCAACACTGCTGTTTTGGACCTCTGGGGTGGATGGGATGGCAGTTGGGATAGTATCACTCCCCACAGGTAGAACAGAACCCCAGGGTTAGATGAGAAAGTCTAAGTGGATGACGATGGTGACTGTGCAATGGTGCAGGAGAGTGTGGGGAATAACTGGAGAACACCGGGCTTGCAGTTCTCAAGCATTTACTCACAGTTCCGTTCATCAGTCCAGCCCAGCAGGAGCACCGTGTCCTACGGGTCTGCAATCCAGCTACCTCCCAGGCAGCTTGGGTCCACTCCTCCGAGACACCCTGTCATAAGTTGACTCTACCACACTGGCTCGCCTCTCTTGCCCTATGTCTTCATGCACAGTGTCCCAAGCAGGTGGCTGCAGGCCTTGACGGGCGACGGGCGTCCCATCCCCTAACCTTAGGTCTAGAGACCATTTCTCTGAATAATGCACAGTCAGTAGCCACTGCCCATACAGGTGCCGCAGCCTCTAATTTCCTGGTGGAACCTTGAAGCTTGCCCACAGTACAAGATACAGGCATGACAGATAATGCCAGGCTCCCAGTTCCGCACATCAAACAAAGGGAACATCTCAGGTAGGCTGATGTCAGGTCATAGCATGGCATGAGGGCATCTCAGGTTGATGCATTCCAAGGTTATCTGGCACAGGCATATCAGCAGAACCTCTGACTCAGGCATAGCATGGGCACAGCAGGAGAACATCAGACATAGACCTCAGGTAGATGTCATCACTGGATAGACACACCAGGGAACAAGACAGATGTAGGTACACAGTCAAAACATGTAGAGCATAGATCCAGGAACACTGACAAGACAGCTTAGGACCCTGGCTGTTCAGAATCAGGAACCTCAGGCAGAGCCATCCACGGAATAAAAGGCTGGGAACTCAGAGGACGAGCCCTCCAAGAACATGGGCTGGACAACCAGCAACTCAGACTAGACATCTGGACATGGGCTGTACATCTAGGACACAGACAAGACATCTGGACTCCAGACATTGGATACAGTTCCAGGCAGGGAACATCAAGACACAGGCAGGACATTTGCACACCAGACATTGGACATGGCTCCAGGCACCAGGCATCAGTCATCAGGATCCGGACATCGGACGTGGCTTCAAGCACCAGGTAGTGGTTGTCAAGCTCCAGACATCAGACATGGCTCCAGGCATCAGGCAGCGGTCATCAGGCTCTGGACATCGGACACTGGCTGGAAAGATCCCAAGCAAGATGGTGCAAGCACCGCAGGAGCAGACCGTAGCTGGATGACAAACTCTACGGGAGCGGATCAGAGCTGGGTAGTGCAAGCACAAAGAACAGTGCAAGCACAACAAGCATGGAGAGGTACTGATTGACATAGGCACCGCAAGAGTAAACTGGAGCTGGGTGGGGCAAGCACAGCACAATAGTATGACCACAGTGAACACACACCTTAGCTGAGTGACACAGACAGAAACAGAACGGACCAGTGCTGGGCTATGCTTGCACATGTAAGTAATGCAAGTCTAGCAGGTGCAAACCAGAGTTGAATGACACAGGCACTACAGGAATGGACAGGAGCTGAGTGATGCAAGCAGAGTAGTTCACACTCTGTAGGAACACTGGACTCCAACTTCAAAAGATGAACAGATATTTATTCACAAGACAAAAGTATACAGGAAACTCACAGTCTTTAGGTTCAAGGTACAAGGCACAGAAGGATTCCAGAGACAAGGAAGGGAGGCTGGTACCAGGGGTAACACAGATAGGATAGGTCCAGGGAGAAAGTCAGAGAGACATCAGCTAACATAGGACTGATTAAAGGCAGAACTGGAGCTGGGAATACAGGCTGACCAGGAGAAGATAGCTGGACCAAAACACATGGCTAGGTTTTCAAACTTAATGCAAAGCTCTGGTGATGGCCAAAAGGGAAAGGGAACTTTAAATAGGAGATGCCCCCAGCAATGGACTAGGGACAGCAATTCAAGGTGCACACACCTCCCTTAATAAAAGCGGGGAAGGGGTGGCGGAACGCACCCTAGGCACAAACAGGGATCCAGCATACCGAGCACAGGAACTGAGGCCTAGGGCACCTGGTAGTGGCTTCAAGCATGGACAAACACGGAAAGTCATGCACCACATCAGAAGACCTCACAACCCGCGGATAGCTTCCACAGCAAAGCAGCCAGCGACAGCAGACGATAATGGTCCCGGAGCTCAGCAGAGGACCTTACAAAATGCTTATGGCTACGCAGTGGAGCAAGGAACCAAGTAGCATTCTTAAAGTTAACAGAAAACAGAATCCAGGATTGACAGGGAGAAGGAGCATTGGGACAGAGCACAGGCATGCACAATAATTCTGGGGAAAAAAGGGACAAACAGACTGATGTTACACTATCTGACATGAAATTAGAATAAACTTTACCCATTTTAGGTCAATTATGATTACCATAATTATTTATATTTGCCAAATGCCAGAATAATGAGTGAGAATTTGTAAGATATTTTTATTAATGTCTGCAAAGTCACAAGTTTACATACACTACAATTACTATGCCTTTAAACAATTTAGGACAGCTCATGTGATGATGTCATATGTTTGGATGCTTGTAATAGGTTTATTGGCAACATCAGAGTTAATCAGAGACACTCCTGTGGATGTATTTTAATGCACACATAGAAAATACTGCTTCTTTATCTTTAACCAAGATATCAGGAAGAGAATTGTGAACTTGCAGAAGTCTGGTTCATCCTTGGATGCAATTTCTAGATACCTGAAGGTGTCTCATTCATCTGTACAAACAATTATACACAAGTACAAACAAGATGGGAAGGTAAATATAGGAAGTACTAGATACTTGTTCACTAAGAGAAGAATTAATAATGAAACAGTTCTCACAACAAAAGTTCACATTGGATATGGCCCAATTATGGCTTTCTTCTTTGTAACACAGTTCAGTTTGAGTGTGGCCAACTTATGATTTAGTTCTAGAACTCAGTTCTGATCGAACGTAGCCAGATTAAAGTATAGTCCTTGAAACAAATTCACATAATAAACAAAGTCCAATATTTAAGCTATGCAGTACAGGTAGAAAACACAGTCCCTGTCAGTCATGGAAAATGCAGTGCAACAAGCACAACATCAGTCCACAGTTAATAAGGCTTACTGTAGTCTGTACAGTGCTGGCAGTGGGGAGAACCCTGGAAGGCACACTATAGCTGCATGAGAAGAACTAAGACAGCGCAGAGCATGCAATTGCAAAGCTGGAAGTCTAAAATTGAACAGTTCGTCCTTAATGACTATTGTTAAATTTGGAGGAAAAGGGGAAATCTTGGAAGCCTAAGAACATGATCCCAATTGAGAAACAAGGGGGTGGCCGCATCATGTCGTGGGGTTGTTTTGCTGCAGGAGGGACTGGTGCACTTTGCAAAATAGATGGCACCATGAGGATAGAAAATGATGTGGCAATGATGAAGCAACATCTAAAGACATCAGCCAGGAAAATAAAGCTTAGGCAGAAATGGGTCTTCCAAATGGACAATGACCCAAAGCATACTGCTAAACTGGTTACAAAGTGGCTTAAGGACAACAAAGTCAACGTTTTTTAGTGGCCATCACAAAGCCCTGATCTCAATCCTATTGAAAATTTATGGGCAAAACTGAAAAGGCAGGAGCGAGCAAGGCGACCTACAAACATGGTTCAGTCACACCAATTCTGTCAGGAGGAATGGGCCTTCCTACCAACTATTGTGAGAAGCTTGTGGAAGGATATCCAAAACTTTTGACCCAAGTCATACAGATTGAGGGCAAATACTAATTAAATGTATGTAAACTTGTGACTTGCTGAAAGTAATAAAATGTCTTAAAACATTCTCTCTCTCTCTCTTTCATTATTCTGACATTCGGCAAATATAAATAACTATGGTAAGCCTAATTGAACTTAAACAAAAAAGGCTTATTCTGATTTCATGTCAGATAGTGAGAAAAGCATGCATTTTTATAGTTTATGCAAACTTCTGGTTTCAACTGTATATACCCATCTTTTCTACTGTCCACTTATAATCAACTAGTAAAGAAAACAGCACATTTCCAGTTATTCCAATATTCAGAACAGTAACGAGAGGAATTTATTTCATGCCTTTCCAGCTTTCACACTCTAATTCTGGGGTGGTAATTTTACACCAAACCTTAATTAACACCGTCACAAAACTCTCACTTCAACCCATGGTTTAATGTCAGCAATTGCTAAAATAAGACATTGCCATCCAGCTAAACAAAAATATTATTCTTTATCTTACATGCTTCATTGCGTTGCTCCTGTTCAACTATGTCTATTGCAGCTAGAGAGATGTAAAAATACATATTTAAGTGGCACTTGTGAGGATGTCTGAGACTCAGTCTGGATATTTGACATTACTTAGAAATTAGAGGACTCAACAAATAACAGTCTTTAATAACATATGCTAAAAATATTCCTACAGCAAATACCAGGGTGGCTTCAATGTAAGTGGTAGAATAGAATTAGTTATATCTATGGATATAGCTATAGTTATGAAGTGGGACTAAATATTAAAATATAATGTATTGAATATTTCATAGCAATGTTCAGATTAACCGTAAGAAATTTGTTCAAAAGAGTTCATGTTTTTTTCTGAAATGTGAATATTAGCAAGGTACTTGTAAAAACAAGCAACTTTGCAAATTTAGTTTTATTGAAAGATGACCCTAAAATTGACCCCTACACAGAGAGAAAAGAGAAGTGCGGTTCCTGAGAGTAACACTGGTGTCCAAGGTTCTCATACTGTGCATATGGGTATGCACTTACCTGGTCCAGATGAAATATACATGTTGAAATCTGAGATAATGCTTTCAGTAGCACAGCTGGTCCAGACACACTCCAAGAGGGTTTGCTGCTCACCCGGGAAACTATGGAGAGCTTCACCTGCAGAGCTCCTTAAAGAAAATGATTCAAGGAAGTTTTTCCAAGCAGAGGAATGGTGGCGTTGCCCAGAGACTCCAAATCCACAGTCCAGAAATGTATTAACTGACATTTTATTTGAATGTATAAAATAAAAATAAGGGATCCATACAACGCATTTTGACTGATTAATAATATATAGCAGTCCTCAGGTATGATTTTCTTTACTTCAAATTAAATATAATTTAATACATTTCTGGACTGTGGATTTGGAGACTCCAGGAAATCGAATCATTCTCTGCTTGGGAAAACTTCCTTAAAATTTGACCCTGTTCTCCCAACAGCCAGACTTTTAATTATTTATTATATACAGCTTGTTGCTTAGGGGGATTAACTACTAATGTCACCTTGAAGCTTTGGCTGAACATACACCCTGATTGTAAGCTCTTTCGTTGTGAGCTTGTACAAACTGCTTTGAGGCAGAGTGGGAGCTCATTTAGCTATTGATCCCAACCACCTATCTACTGTCCCACTATAGTTGACAGTTCACGTCAGCAGCATGATGATTCTATTGGCCTGAAATGACAATCTTAGCTGTCAAGAAGTCAGGAGACTGGAGAGCAGTTTGCTTATGAAGACAGAAGGTAACACAAAACCTTTCAATAATGAAAATAGTTCCATGTGGTCTAACAATTAATCCTCTGGGCCATGGTTTAAAACCTCCACAGTTAGCCCACAGCAAACTCCAAATAACAATATATAAAAAGAGTTTTTTTCTGCTTTACAAAAAGTGACAAGATTTATTACAAAGTGCACCTCACATTAAAACTAGGTGCAAAATGGCTGAACAGATACGGTGGATACAATCAGCATAGCACAATATCACAATGACCACCAGCAAGTATTGCGCATATTCCTAGCAAGAAGATAACTCCTCATATGTAGAAGCAAATGCATGTCAATGGTTTACAATCAGTAAAAATCCATATACATAAGAGGAAGCAATCAAATCTCACACTTTTGGGTAGTGGATATTACCTAATAGTCAAAGTTTAGCTATGCAGGGACCAGCGTAGGGAGCCACTCCAGCAAGGACCCCTATGTATGTTTTGCGTATTGAAAGCATTCTAAAGTGGATATGTATTGTAAGCTTTATCAAGGGGATCCTTTCAAGATGGATAAAATATATGCTTTCCAATGCATACTGTATATCGAAACTCTTGGATCTGAATTGAGATCTCAGTATCACTGCTCTATTCGGCTCAAAATGTTTTTCCACAAGCTGGCACTTACAGCATAAAGTTAATTGGCTTTGTGTAAATTTAAGGACACAGTACAATATTGTATTTTTTTATTATATTTTATTATTATTATTATTATTATTATTATTATTATATATTTTTTAGAGAGCAAACCTTTATTATTGCAGAGGGTCAGGAGCTTCCAAGGCTACCTCTTCTACACTTTTCTGCTAGAAATTCTCATAAATGCACATCCTTTTATGTAAGCTTTGCCAAATTATGGGGGAGACCTTCTTTTAAAATTATTTCTTGAGATATTTAAAAAAAATGAGATGGGCCTTCGCTGTAGTTTTAGTTGGCAGCTAGATACCACTAAGCATTTGGAGACTGGAATCCTCAATGCACAGAGGCCCAATCATTCCTAGTGGTATTAACTCCTCCTGATGAGGAGGGACTTTGGCAGAGCCCTTCCCAGGCACCGAGCAGCATGGTGGCTGGTGGCCTGACATACAGCAATAGGAAGGTCAAACACACCAAAGCAAAGCAAAAAGCATCTAAAAGAAACAGAAGATGAAACTACAGCATTAACCAAAAGTTGAAACAAAGCAGTAACAAAAGAAAGAGCTGCACACAACAAGTTACCTCAGAGCACATGCACTGACCTAACCACCAAACATAACTAAAATAACTAAAATAACCAGCAGCTAAGCACAGTCTATGGCAGGTTTAAAAGTGCCTCCCAGCAGTCACATGACCCGCTAAGGCAACAAGCACTACCTACCTTCTGCCCACAGAACCACAGGAGGAGAGAACAATGAAGTAAAGGGAAACTACCACCATCTGACAGTCCCAGCAGATACGGGAAGTATCCTGTATCTGCTGGCAGCAACCAACACTAGGGGACCCCACATCATAGGACCTCCTTTGAGTGGCCCCATCGCTGGAAGCAGTGGCACTTTGACTCCCAGCGATATCTGAAGTACATCTAACACGATATGCCCAGTCAGGGTGGGCACTCGCACAAGCTCCACCTCCCAAAAGCAACACCCCATCCCTCATGGAAATCAGCAATTAGCTCAGTGGCATGGATGTGTCTCTCGTGACCCACGACTAGAGTTGAGCAGTGGAAAAATGGAGAAGAACAACTTCTGTAGATGAGGCGCACAACTGTATTAGGTGCCAAAAATAAATAGTTTATTGAAAATACAGAGGACAGGATACCATAAATTGGAAACTGAAACCATTTAAAACCAAAGTCTATCCAAGCAACTTGCTCTGCACACATGTGAAGACATAAAAATTATTTTCTTAAAGGGCACTTAGGGTGGTCCCAAACAATAATACATACAGTGTTTGTGTGCATGGGGTAAAGCAGGATATCACTCAGGTAAGGTGACATGGATCTAATAACAATGCTTGTTAGGGTAACCATATAAATGCACTTTGATAATATATAATGACAACAATTGTTAAGGTAACCAATATCTGAGACCTGCAGGACAGAGGAAGTGTGTGTTGTCATCAGTAGAGATGAGCGATGTTCGACTTGAATTGTTCGCCAATCTCAAATTCGAGTTGTTTTTGGCGGTGTTCGAGTCATTCATCAAATTCAAACAATTTGGTTCAAGTTCAGCAGTTCTAGAAGCTGTTCGATTTTGGTTCGAAAATTCGACAGATGCGGTCAGAAAGCAGCATCTGCCGCATTTTTAGCCAAAATAAACAGCTATTAAGTAAAATAAAGTGTTAAAAAAAAAAAGTATGCTCACCTGTCCGGCGGTCCACCACTGGCTCCAGGAAGGTCCTGTTGCAGATAGGACCTGTGGTGACATCAGTTATCGCGGGAACTCCGGTCATGTGATCGGAGTTCCTGCGATAACTGACGTCACCACAGGTCCTATCAGCAAGAGGACCTTGCCGGAAAGATTAAAATAGACATTTATATATTTTTAACACTTTCTTTTACTTAATTAAGTAAAAGAAAGTGCCCGAGATATAAAAATGTTTATATTAACCTTTCCAGCAAGGTCCTCTTGCTGATAGGACCTGTGGTGACGACAGTTATCGCGGGAACTCCGATCACATGACCGGAGTTCCCACGATAGCTGACATCACCACAGGTCCTATCAGCAACAGGGCCTTGCCGGAGCCATCGGTGGACCGCCAGACAGGTGAGCATACTTTATTTTATTTTTAACACTTTATATTACTTAATTTCACTTCCGCAATGTATGTATATACTGTACATTGCGGAAGTGAAACAGCCCCACATAGCTGTTTATTTAGTGTTCCGGAGTGTTCGACGAACTCCTCGTCGATTCGATGAATCGAATTGAACACGAACACTAGGGTGGTGGCTCATCTCTAGTCAGCAGGACCTTAGATTCTTATGTCACATCAAAGGAGAACTCCAATAATACAATTTATGTCAGATCAGACCACTACAAAAAGAGAACAGCCCAAAAGTTAGGGGATGTGCCCCAGTACCAACCCAATTCAATACAGTACCAATTGTGCCCTAGCCAAGGTGGGAGGTCAGTCCCCAGGTGTTTTGAGAAGCAAGGAGAAGACCCCATGGGTATCGCCACCTGTGTGGCTTCATGAGGAGCTGGTGCCTAATTAGCCGTGTCTGGTATATATGCCTGTCAATATAGACCATAGTATTGTGCTGCTAGGCCTGTTTACCCTGCGTCCCATTTCAGGTCAAGTGATCATGGCGAGGGAGGAAGCTGGGGAGCAGGATGGAGCAATCCTATGCGCATGTGCAATGGGGACCTCACATTAATGATGGAAGGGGATACTTCTAACTGTGCAGATGCTGGCCTATCCAAGTGCATTAATTATATTAAAGGATGTATGGACGGCTGAAACTTCAGTTTGTTCAAAAAGAATAACAGCGTATAAATGTGTAAAATGGGGTAACTTGTGTGAATGGCCACTAAGATGAAGCATATATCATCTGAGTGCAGGAAATTTGTAACATGAGATGATCTTACTGATAGAGACAATTACCTTAAAGGCCTCAGAAAAACCTTTATGAATTAGGGCTACCATCAAAGAGCAATTGAAAACCAGTATACAAGAGCCACCAGAATATCAAGGAATTATCTCCTACATCACAAAACCAAAGAAGAAAACAACCAAGTTCCTCTTGTAGTCACCTACAATCCAAATCTGGAGATGCTAAGAGGAGCTGCACGAAAACTGCAACCAATACTACAAAAAGATACCCGACTGAAATCAATGTTTCTGGACCCCCACTCTTGTGTTTTAGGCAACCTCCGAATCTAAAACGTATCTTTGTCAGAAACTCCTTTTCCTCTCCAACAGCAGCAGGAACCTTTCCCTGCAACCAGAACAGGTGCAAAACCTGTCCATTTATAATGACAATGGACAAGATAAAAATTTCCAGCACAGACTGGGACTACGAGATCCCAGGTAACTTCAGTTGCACCACAAGCAATGTGGAGTATTTAATTATATCTAACAAATGTCCAAAAGGTGCTATGTATGTAGGGGAGACCGGACTAAAATTCTAAACAAGAATGAATTATCATCGCCACACAATAAAAGAAAGGTGTATGGACCTACCTGTAGCCAAGCATTTTTGCAGCTCTGACCACAGTGTAAAGGTACCTTCACACGCCGCCATATGGCTTCCATATCGCCGGCGATTTGATGTGAGCGCGCACGTTTCGGGCACTTTTTTCAGAATGCTGTGGAGCTGTCACACGTAGCTAGCTATCTAGCGAGCGATCTTCGGCGATCCTGCGTCCCAGGAATCGCCTGCAGAAGACAGGAAGCGATCTTCCCTTCACACATCACCGCGTCACACGCCACAATTGTAGCAGCAATGTGGCCACACTGTTTCGATAGGGGCGTGCTAGAGTGTGTTTCACTGTGATTGGTGGATGGAACTGTGTTCCCATTGGTCAGCCTTGCATAAAGGCACGGGTCATCAAATAAGGCGCCTCGGACATGGTCAGCCTATAGGAATGCAGTATGACCCACCAATCGCCGCAAATGCGGTGCAAATACACACTATCCAAGCACCCATACGGGTTTGATATCGCCCTGTCACACGCCATGATGCGCTGAAATCGCCTGGTGGCTATCGCCTGATTTCCCTGCAGTGCAGGGCAATCAGGCGATGCTCCACCAGCAATTTCTCGCCGTAGAATCACCCAGTCACTCACCACTACGCACATTCGATGTGGTTTCCACATCGCCGAATTCGGGAATTGCCAGCCATCTCGCCGGCGATATAGCGGTGTGTGACGGTACCTTAACAGATATGAGGCTCCTCATTTTAAAAAGTAACTTCAAATCTTTAAGGGTACTTTTACACGCGGCAACTTTTCTAGGAATTTCACTAGCAACTTACTGGCAATTTATAGTATAAATTGGTAGGAATTTTTTTTTTATTTATTTTTTTTAGTAGAAGAAAGCCCACACAAAACCCTTGGTACAACATTAAGCCCACACCAATACCTTGTCATTAATTCTCTTCATAAAAGAATTTGGCAAAAAATTAAGCAATAGGCGCAAACCCAGGTACGTGCTATAATGAGTGTCAACCCGGGTTACCCTGTGTTGTGCATGTTTTCTATGTCCCTGCTTACTCATACTTAGTAAGTTATATGAACTGGGCAACAAAAACAATCACCCAATGGCAATGCTATAGGAAGCTGTGGACTAATAAGCCCACAGTTATCCAAACTACACTTGGCCAGACTTGTATGATAGAAATTTATATCAATAGGCAAACAATAAATCTCTGTATGCTTTGCTACAAAACTTTTATTTCTATTAATGATTTCTCAACACTGTGCCAAGTACACAGCGAGACCCATAATAAGTCATGGGTGGATTAAATCCTTTGAAGAGAACCGGGGAAGACGACAAAGGCAAAGGCAAGATAACAGAATTACAGGTGCACTCCCTGACAAAAGTCACAGGCACCTGTCTGGAGCACAATGATCTTGCGTGATCAACCATAAAGTTTATCCAGGGTTGAGATCTAATTTGAAGTACCCAGAATAATTTTCATTACAGTATAATATGAGGTAGCACAAAATCAAAAACAAGAACAAGAACAAAACAAAAAGTCCTGTCCATATGTGAACAAGTCCATGCATCTGTAACAGTCTATATGCACATGTTTGAAGGGCCTGGTCACATGACCAAAATATCCTCCTATGGAGTTCTTCATTGTTTCCTTCCTTTTGAGGTTCCAGATTTCTTCCAATGGGAGAGAAATTTCTTCTTCCAACTGGGGCGAGGTCGTTCTTTTCAGATGATAGAAATAGATGAATCAAAACTAGTGATGGGCGAATCCTAAATTACTCGGAATCGCTTGACTCTAGCGAGTCCGAGCCCAGGACTCGCTACTCGTTGCGAGTCTAGCGAGTCCAATGTTAATGAATGGGGAAGCGAGTAATAGCGAGTAGTGTGAGATTTACAAATCGCAGATGTGTCTCGGAAGCTTCAGCCTGAAGCAATCCGAGTTGTGTCATTTATTTGCATTGCTCGTTTACTTTGTAAGTAATCGCTGACTCGCACAGATAAGATCCTGTCTCCTCTGTACAGGCTGCCAGCTCCAGGGTCCTAGAGCCCGCCTGCTGCCTGATGTAGCAGAGCTGAGATTGTTCTCAGTCTGCTCATTCCCTGTGTACAGACATGAATGTCTGTGCACAGAGATGATGTAGCAGAGCTGAGATTGTTCTCAGTCTGCTTATTCCCTGTGCATAGACATCTATATTTATGCACAGGGGATGTAGCAGCGAGGACATCGCGTTTTGGACTGCGTCGGACGGAAGAGAATTTTTTTAATTAAAGATGGAGTCCCTAATGGCTTTTTTTTTTATTTCTAATAAAAAATTTTCCTTGTGTTGTGTTTTTTTCAAAACAATTTAATAGAAATTCATGGCGGTCATGTCTAATATTGGCGTGACCGCCATAAATTTCGGGCTTAGGGCCAGCTGATAATACAAAGCTGGCCTTAACCTCTTTATTACCCAGCGTGCCACCGCCACCAGGGCCGCTGGAAGAGCGGGGTTCAGCGCCAGAGGATGGCGCTTCAATGAACGCGCCATCTTCTGGGGTGGCTGCGGGCTGCAATTTGCAGCGGGGGGTGCCCAGAAAGCTTGGGCATCCCTGCGCTGCGGATTCCAGCCCCCAGCTGCTTAGCTGTACCTGGCTAGACATAGAAATTGCGCGGAGCCCCACGCATTTTAATTTAATTATTTCATAATTAAATTCTGAGATTCTGACTCTGAGACTCTGACTCTGAGACTCTGACTCTGAAATTCATGAAATAATTAAAAAAAAATGCGTGGGGCTCCGCGCAATTTCTATGTCTAGCCAGGTACAGCTAAGCAGCTGGGGGCTGGAATCCGCAGCGCAGGGATGCCCAAGCTTTCTGGGCACCCCCCGCTGCAAATTGCAGCCCGCAGCCACCCCAGAAGATGGCGCGTTCATTGAAGCGCCATCCTCTGGCGCTGAACCCCGCTCTTCCAGCGGCCCTGGTGGCGGTGGCACGCTGGGTAATAAAGAGGTTAGGGCCAGCTTTGTATTATCAGCTGGCCCTAAGCCCGAAATTTATGGCGGTCACGCCAATATTAGACATGACCGCCATGAATTTCTATTAAATTGTTTTAAAAAAAACACAACACAAGGAAAATTTTTTATTAGAAATAAAAAAAAAAGCCATTAGGGACTCCATCTTTAATTAAAAAAATCCTCTTCCGTCCGACGCAGTCCAAAACGCGATGTCCTCTCTGCTACATCCCCTGTGCATAAATATAGATGTCTATGCACAGGGAATAAGCAGACTGAGAACAATCTCAGCTCTGCTACATCATCTCTGTGCACAGACATTCATGTCTGTACACAGGGAATGAGCAGACTGAGAACAATCTCAGCTCTGCTACATCATCTCTGTGCACGGACATTCATGTCTGTACACAGGGAATGAGCAGACTGAGAACAATCTCAGCTCTGCTACATCATCTCTGTGCACGGACATTCATGTCTGTACACAGGGAATGAGCAGACTGAGAACAATCTCAGCACTGCTACATCATCTCTGTGCACGGACATTCATGTCTGTACACAGGGAATGAGCAGACTGAGAACAATCTCAGCTCTGCTACATCATCTCTGTGCACAGACATTCATGTCTGTACACAGGGAATGAGCAGACTGAGAACAATCTCAGCTCTGCTACATCATCTCTGTGAGCAGGCGGGCTCTAGGACCCTGGAGCTGCACAGAGAAGACAGCTGGACTCGGCTCGCAAAGAAACAGCAGTTATCTGCGAGTTTCCCTGCTATCACTGGCACAGTAGCCAGTGATTACTCGCGAGTCTAATGCAAACAATGGCAATCGTAGTTTTGTCAGCGTTTCTGACAAAACTAGGATTGATATTGATTTGCATTAGACTCGCGAGTAATCACTGGGAAACTCGCAGAGTACCGAGTCCTGCGAGTCCCTTACTACTCGCCGAGTAACGAGTCCTAGCGAGTAGATTCGCCCATCCCTAATCAAAACATGAATGAAATGGATGAAAAGAAAGATGAAGCAGAAACATTAGGGGAATCCCATTCACTCATGCCCCACAATATGTGGAGCATAGCCAGATGCCAGTTGCGAGCCAAAAAGACATTATTCCCATCATACAGTTGCCACATATGCACCTTTCTATTTTATTTTTTGTATTATTTTTTATTTTTTATAGAAGCTTGTAAATACAAGCTCCTCATTCAGGCCCCTTGGTGCCATACTGTTCAGGTCGTAGATCCACTGTGCCTTATGTTGTAGCAGTGCTTCCGTTTGGTTCCCTCCCTTGATGCTTGTTGTCACCTTATCCACCACCAAAATTTTCAACCCCCTTATTGAATAGTTATGGAAGTCCAAGAAGTGTCTGGCTAATATTCTTACCCTTGGTTCTATCCGTACTGGACCGTCCAATATCCGAGAAGTGGTGTTGGATGTGTTTCCGTAGCTCCTGTGTGGTTTGTCCCACATACACTTTTGGACAAGTGCAAAGAATCACATAAACCGCATTCCTAGACTTGCAGTTTGAATATACTTTAGTCCTGATTGTACCTGGAGGGTTAGAAAAATGCAAGGTAGAGTCACCAGATGTGAGTGGACATACTGTGCACTCCCCACAGGGATGTGTGTCAACCAGTCTTATTCCACTACCCAGGGGAGACATGGGCCGCCTGTAGTGACTTTTTGTAAGTGAGTCCTTCAGGTTTCTGGCCCTTTTGACTACCATCCTAGGCTCTGCACTGATGTGTGGTTTTAGTTTTTGTTCACTAAGCAGTATGTCCCAATTCTTTCTCAGGGTGACATAAACTTGTTCCCACTGATTGTTATATGGTGTGTTTAAGTTGACCATGGGCATATTTTTTGGGGGTTATGCTTCAAAATTTCTTCCATCCTCAATCTTGCTGTTTCTTGGTATGCCTCTGAAACCACTTTCTGTGGGTATCCCCTGTTCAGGAAGCAATCCATCATGGCTGTTGCTTCTTTCTTAAATTCATGTTACTCACTTCAATTGCGCCTTATCCTCATGAGCTGCCCCTTGGGTATTCCCCTTCTCAAATGTTTGGGATGAAAACTACTAAAGTGGAGGATGTTATTAGTCGCAGTTACGTTCCGAAATAGAGTAATCGTGATATGGTTATTCATGAGTCTGATCTTCAAGTCCAGGAAGTCAACACAGTCCATGGAGATGGAAGCAGTGAGCTTTATATTCCAGGGGTTGTTGTTCAAAGTGGTTATAAATTGTTCACATCCCTGATGATCACCTGTCCAGAAAAACAAAGTATCGACTATATACCGATACCAATGAGACACGTTCTGTCGGTAGGCCGCGATGAAGGTCACACGCTCCCGTTCCCACCAACCCAGAAAAAGGTTGGCGTAAGAAGGGTCACAGCAAAGCCCCATTATGGGCCTGGAACTCTGTCTGTAAAAGACGTGGTCAAACACAAAAAAACAGTTTTGTAATATCATACCCAACAGATCCAGAAGGAACGAGTCATGTACTTGGTCCCCTGAGGTTTTCTGATCCAAGAAGTATGATACAGCTCTCAAACCCAGTTCATGTTTGATGCTCATATGGAGTGATTCGACGTCCATTGTGATGATCAGGGTTCCATCTGGAATGGTCAATTCCTGCAGTTGTTCAATTAGATGCCAAGAACCCTGCAAATAAGAATCGAAGGAAAAAAAGAATGGTTGAAGGTAAAAATCGATTTACAGACATGGCTTTTCAAAAATACCCTCTATCCCAGCCACAATCGGTCTTCTGGGGGAATCCTTCAATGATTTGTGGACCTTGGGGAGCATATAAAATGTTGTTACTATTGGATGTGACGTGGTAATGTATCTTCGTTCTTGTTTATTTATTACCCCAATGTCAAAAGCTCGCATAATCAACATATTTCTTCTTGAAATGCTGTGTTGGGTCTGATGGTATCCTGATTTAACATTCACTATTGTTTAGCTGTCTTAAAGCCTCCCTGTGATAGAGGTCATGTGGCCAGAGGATGACATTGCCCCCTTTGTCAGCCTCTTTTATCAGGAATTCCTGATTCTGTGAAAGGGATTCAAAAGCTCCTGCTTACTTAAATTATTCTGTCTATTGCGATCCAAATGGATCCGCTGTATATCACGACACATGGTGTTGTAAAATATCTGCACCACTGGAAGCAGTGAGAACGAGGGGGTCACCTGTGATGGCAGTCTGTTCGTGAATGGTATCTTATTACCTCCAGTATCCTCAGCCTCCCTCATAAGATCCAGGAGTTCATCAGCGGCTCCACGGTCTTCAAGGGGAATCATATCAAGCACAGATGGTTGAAGATAGAGCAGTTTAAAAGTGACTTGTCTGCTAAAAAGAAAAATATCTTTAGTCTGCTTAAACTTATTTAAGTTGTTTGTTGGTGAAAATGACAATACCTTCCTCAGGAGGCTATTTTCCTCCTCTGATAGTGAATATCCACTCACGTTGATGACCTGTAAATTACATTCCTGGTCTCTCTCTGTTCTTGCGTCTCGTGCCTCGGCTTAACTGTGTGGATCAGGGGCTGGCTTGTGCCTCTGGTCCCGGGTGGCAGCTTTGGTCTGCTAGCCCTTAGTTGAGGACCGAGGGGTTTGTGGGGGGTGCTATCAGAAATTTGATGACCGGGGGAAGAAGGTCTGGGGGATGCTATCAGAAATTTGATGGCAGCTCACTTACCATGTCCGCCGCCGTCTGCGGCTGCATCGCCGCGCCGGCCGCAAAGCGCCGCCGGCCCATTTCTGTGGGGGGGGGCGGCTCTAGATGTGGGCTATACCACCAGCCCAGGGGGCACTTTCCCCCCCTGCCACCTGGGCCAGTCCGCCCCTGGTGTAAATGGACCTGGCTCCGGACTGTGATTCACCCGACTTGGTGGGCTTCCATTTCCCCCTCCTCATGTTTCGTCTGTGTCTCTTTCACTGGAAAAAGAATCCCTTGATGATAACTCATACTGATCCACAGTAACCTTATCTGGTCTGGTGTTGGGCCTGTTGTTTGGTCTATTTTTTCTATGGTTACCCGTATGTCTCCATCTATACGCAGAATCCGACTCAAAGTCTTTTCTATCATGCTGGAATTTCTGTTTCTTTCCCCTAGCTATATCTTTCTCAAATTTTTCTATTGTTTCTTTTAATTTTAATTGAAAAGGGCCAACTAAGATCTCATTATTAAAAGTTTTCAACCGGGTCTCACAAGTTTTAATCTCGTCCTTTAGATTTTCCAGTAACTCTCGATCATGCTCAAGGAACATGTTAATCAAAATGATTGAACATCTTTGTAAGCCAGCCTCCCAAGTCTCCTTAAAAGCTGAGTCCTCCTCCCAGGCTGGGAAAATCTAGACCCCCAAGCCATGGGGCACCAATTTCAATTTAGAATACTCCTCCAGGGTTTTGATATTCCACCATGTTTTCTTAAGGACTTATGCAAATTTGTAAGTTCTACAGACATTTTATAAAAATCATCAATTGGCACCTCGCCAGCTGCACCATTAGCAAAAAGACCTACACTATGTTTCCTCCAAGCTGCCTCCCTTGCCTCCAATCCATAACACTAATAGAAATAATGAAATAACAATCCCTATGTGCCAGACTCCTGGAAACTAATGGGTAAGTGAAGCAACCCCTAAGAGAAAATCCAATTGTAAGGTTTAATAGGAGGGCACTATAAACAATTCAAAATGATTGCGGGGTTCATCAAAAAATACACCAAAAGAGTAACAAATACAGCAGAAAAGGGGTGTATAAAAGAATTGGGAACACTCCTTGAATATATCAAAACCACAATACTTTATTCACAACTATACAAAAAGGAGAAAAACACAGAACAGGCAAAATGTAAAAAAAATGTAAATAGCTGCAGCTATGTATATTACAAGCTGGTGGGTCTGGTCACACAACCAGCCCCCTTCACAACCTAATGAAGCAGGAATTGAAGATCCGCAGGTCACTTGCTACACCATGCAAAATACACAATATAATCAGCAGTTTGAGACAATATTGGGGGGATCTATATGAAAACACCACTTGCTGACCTCCTGCACTTTAAGTTGAACATAGCCAGAAAAATTTTACATACCATCAAATAGCATATTAGGAAAACTCATTCAACAAAATAAGGCAGCCCGCAAATAGATTAGCAATAAAATATGTAAAGGTACCTTTACACGCCCCCACTATCACTGGCAATCGGTAGCAACCGTACGTGCGCTTGCACGTTTTTAACGGTTGCTAACGATCGCCGATGCCGCATGTAAACGCCGCCATTGCGTTGTCAACTGAAGGTATCGTAGTTCCCCAGAAGTTCCTACAGATCCTGCGAATAACTTGCTGTTGAATACCGTCGCCGCTTCACAAGTCGCTATCCACAAAGGAATATGGGAGTACATCTTTAGCGCCGCAAGAACATAGGCGTGACAGAGTTGTGTATTCTGTGACGCTAACACGCTGATTGGACAACACAATAGCGTCATGATTGGCCAGCCTGCGCAGGAAGGCTGGCTAATACATGACGCCATTCCAATTGTGGAGTGTGAATGGACAGCTCTTTAAATATGGCGCCCTGTGAAGGGACAGCCAACTGTAACACAGTAGCCCCCACCAATGATCGCTGATGGGGAGCGGTATCCATGAGGCTGTGTCACGCCCCTGGGAATTCACTAGGCGACGCTGATTCCATCCCTGTGGCCCATTTAGACGCCACTACCATGGCAATTGTGCCTTTGTGTTGCCTTGGATTTTTTAACACGGCTCGGAAACAGGTATCTGAAGCAACTGCGAGAAACCTGATCACTTTCCCAATTTACACGCCGCCATTTCGTAGCAATTTCAAGGCAACAGCCCCAAAAATCCCCATTGCCAGGCAGTTGCTACCACGCAATGGCAGCGTGTAAAGAGTATAGAGTCAGCTTGCAATAGGTAATGCATTCAAAGTCCCTCAGCTGCAAAGTTCCAGGTAGAGCCCCGACACCCCTTAATGAAGCATGGTGGCTGCAAAGCATTACCTGTCTCGGTCGCAATAAACCTGCCCATATGTAAAGGGGAAGGGAGGAATCTCACGCGTATCGCTGTTAAAACCAGCTTCCTCAGGGGTTATGAGGTACCTGCCCAGTAATCCTCCTCTATATAGTATTAAAACACCTGTGGTATTTACCTTAATTAAGGGTGGATGCCGTGGACACCTGCAGGGAGGGAATTTTTGCAACAGTGCCAGATGTGGCCGCAGCTGTGAAGTCGAGGAACCTTACAATGTATACAATATAATGCAGATACTGAGAATTACATACAGTATACAGGACAGGAGAACTGGTACTGTGGAGTGTATATATACGGAATAATACATATACTGAGGATCACACCAAGTATACAAGACAAGAGAAGAGTCCCGATCCATCGTGGTACGCTTCCAATACCATTTGGACATCTCTCTTTGGAACCACAACTCGCCATAAAATTTCATGTGTTCTTGGGTTGATGTACCGCCTGCACAGTTGACATTGATAGATGAATAACCTGCTTCTATCTTTCCACAAGTGTTGGGCTTCTAGTGGAGCATCCTTTTCAAGTTTGGAATCAGGTTGGGTTATCAACTTCTTTACAAGGCTCACTGCCGGATCACTTTCTTGGGTCTCCTTCCATCCATAGTGAGGCAACGAGTTTAGTTCAACAGTCTGATGGTTCTGGTAGACGCGATCTTCAGTGATTTGCCATTTTCTACTTTTATGGAAAGCTGGGAGCTCTATTCCCTCTAAGTTATACTCTTCTTCTTCAATTCCTTGTAGATGTACTTGAGGGTTTCTGGAGAGGGCATTAGCGTTTGTGTTGTTGCGGCCTGCTCGATATTCGATAGTAAAGTCATAGTTTGATAGTCGAGCCATCCAGCGTTGCTACAGTGCTCCAAGCTTCGCGGTATCCAGATGTGTCAACCGGTTATCATCTGTGAAGATGGTGAACTTCGAAGCTGCAAGGTAATGCTTGAAACTTTCTGTTATGGCCCAGACCAAGGCCAGGAACTCCAACTTAAAGCAACTGTAGTTTTCTGGGTTCCTCTTGGTGGGTCGAAGTTTTCTGCTGGCGTAGGCAATTACTCACTCTTTTCCATCTTGAATCTGGGAAAGGACTGCTCCCAAGCCTACATTGCTTGTGTCGGTGTAAAGGACGAATGGTAGGTTGTAATCGGGGTAAGCCAGGATTTCCTCACCGGTTAGAGCCTGCTTCATCTGTTGGAAGGAGTTGTTCTTCTCCCCATTCCAATGGTGGCTCTGAAGATCTTCTCTTCTTAGATTGGCCTACCAGAAGATTTTGTAAGGGCGCTGCCATTTTTGTGTAGCCCTTTATGAATCTTCTATAGTACACACAAACAGAACACATACAAGAAATTCATAGGTATAAAATTAACTAAAGGGTTAGTTCAGTGTTTCAGACCAAACTTTCACAATATATGGCTAGGGCCATATTTCAGTTTGCAATCCAGTTACTGGATCCAGTTTTTCATCCTGAAAACCTGATCAGGTACCTAACCCATGGACTCCAATGTTAACAATTGTTTGCCAAAGTCCAATCTGTCTACTGGATCCATTTTTTGAGAAGTCAGGTTTTAATAGGGTCTGCAATGTTTTTTGGCCTTTTAGCAAAACCTGATCAGTTATTTTTAACATGGAACCCTATGGGAACCTGATTCGGTACTGGATGGTACATATAAGTACCATGCAGTACCTGATCCAGTACCTGATGCAGTAAAAATGCCTCAAAACAGACAAGGGGAAAAACTGGATCCAGTAGTGCATTCAGTTACATTAATATGTGCAATTATAGTATTGCCGGCTATTGTCGGCATTTACAATTTTACGAATGAAACCCGGCGGCTCCTCGCTCTGGAGGAGATAGAGTACGTAATCTGCGTACTGTATCAGCCACTACCCATGGTCCTGAAAGCTTTAATATTAGGTCTATGGCGGTGCGCTGCCCATAGACCTAAAGTTAAATCTTTCAGGACCTTGGATAGCGGTTCATACAGTACGTATATTGCGTACTGTATCTCCTCCACAGCAAGGAGCCGCCGGGTTTCATTCGTAAAATTGTAAATGCCGACAATAGCTGGCAATACTATAATTGCACATATTAACACCTCACATGCCGACCTGTGTGGACAGCATGTCTCTAGGAAGGGTTGACACCCCCTAGAGACATGTTGCCCACATCTATTATTAACATTTAACCCTTTGTTCATCTCTGCGGCAGCAGGGATGAACAAAGCATACGGCTGCCGCAGGCATTAACATGCCCCATAGGAGCCCATTATAGCAAGCCTCCTGTGGTTTGCAAACCGCTCCGAAAACTGCAGCCTTCATGATTTGTCACGCAGGCTGCAATTCCGGATGCGGTAACCGGATTGCATGTAGTGCAATCTGGTTTAAATAATGGGCTCCTATGGGCTGGGGTTCCTGATCCGGTTTTGAGCCTTTTAACAGCTCAAAACCGGATCAGGATCTGAATTTTTGAATGCAGATGTGACCCTAGCCTTATACTGTGAACAACTCCTCTTTGGAAAAACAATAAATATTAGCACTTAGTTAAAAGGCCCATATTTTTAGAACTGTATGAGGAAACACAGAAAACGGAAAAGCAGGAAAAATTCAGATTCAAAGAAGCAGTGAGAAAAAGTAATAGCTTTTAGAATAAAACACTTTTGTAATAACTAATAATAAATTTAAATAGGCACAGAGTTGATATTACAAAATAAACAACTAATTTGTACAATGCCATCAAGTGAAGATTTGACTGTGAACGATCAGGAACATAAATCTGTAAAACAATCCGAAAAAAGGGATGTGATGACAGTTTTTTCTATGAAAAACCCACATATCAACTTGTGAATGGAAAAGAAACAAATAGTTTGAAAAATATGTGTAATTTTTTGTGAGAAACAAAATGATAAACAAATCTGAAAATCCCTCATGAAAGAAAAATGTCTGGAAGTAAACCTCCAAGGCATCAACCATACCCAGGAGGAAAAATATTCAGCTTGCTGTAATCCGTAAATGATTGCCGGAAAAGACGGGCAGCTTCTAACTTGAGCTACGTTTGCTCCATGGAAAGCCAAAGAGGAAGGCATTAATAAAGTCACATTAAACTTACTCCTGTGCCTGCTATAAAGTAGTGGGGAGGAAAATAAGAAAAAGGTGAAATCATGGAGTGATTGATTTTAGAGGTGAGAGGATCACCATGCAAGTATGAAAGAGAAGATTGCTGGTTCTATGTTACGAATACAGATGCATCTCAATGAATTAGGCTAGGGTCACACTTGGAGTGACATTTCTGGGAAGCCTGCATTAAAGCTAGGCATTTTTTTCTGTTGCCATAGGCCTTGTCCACACACCTGCGCTCTAAGTATTTAGCGCTTCTGCGCTAAATACTTAGATATTATGAGAGAAGCGCATGTGCATGTGTGCGGGAGCTTTCTGCAGACGCTGTCCCTGGTTACCCGATGTGTATCGTGGTAACCAGTTCATACAGCAGGCTGCCTAGTGACCGCTTATGCCGAGCGCACAGGGAAACGCTGCTTGCAGCGTTTTCCTGTGCGCTCAGGATAAGCGCACACTAGGCAGCCTACTTTATGAACTGGTTACCACAATACACATCGGGTAACCAGGGGCAGCATCTGCAGAAAGTGCACGCACACACGCACCTGCGCTTCTCTCACAAAATTTAAGTATTTAGCGAAGAAGCGTTAAATACTTAGAGCGTAGACCACCATAACCACCATATTAAGTGGCCCTTTCAGTCACTATCCTGCTCAGTTACGAGCTTAAGGATATAAAAAGGGAATTACCAAAGCCAGGTATCCATCCACAGACAGCTGTTTTGGGGTATTGCCCCTCATCAGTGTGGAGTAGGATTCTGGCTAGGTGGGAGCAATGCCTGGTAGACCAACATCACAAAGCTTTCACTGATATCAGGGAGACCAGTCGAAGAAAACCACCAATGTCACATCGACAGAACAACTACATCTCTTCCACTCTACTCTGTTGATGGGGCATAACTGCCAATGTCATGCTGATTGATAACTACCTCCCCCGTTGCCTCACTGCAGAGAACCAGGTATAAATCAACATAGAGTTGGCAGTCATATCAACTCAATAGAGCAACCAAGAAAAGGAAAAGTTGCTCTGTTGACATGAAGCTGCAGAATCAAAAGCAGGAGCTTTCCATGACCTCCATGAGTTTGTTGTGGGTAGAACAGGCAATTAGTTAGCAAATATCTACCTGGCAGTTCTTAGGTCAACAGAAAAAAATAGTTCTGTATAACTCCTTTAACAGATTAATATGAAGTGCTGCATTGTGAAAGGTTTTAAGCTACACAAGTCACACTAAACTGAAATTGCAGCTTTGTGCGCTCTCTGCCACCCCGTGCTCTCTTTCAGCCCCCTGCCTCTGCCCCACCATGCTCTCTTCCCTGCCCCCTGTCTCTGCCCCACATGTTCTCTTTTCTGCCCCCAGTGCTCTTTCTGCCCCCTGTCTCTTCCCCACATGTTCTCTTTTCTGCTCCCAGTTCTCTTTCTACCCCCTGTGTCTGCCCCCATGCCCTCTTTTCTGTCCGTCCCCCCCGCACTTTCTCTTGCTGCAGTCTATGTCACTGTAGTGAATACCTTAGTAGTACCTGAGCTGTGGTGATGTTATGTTCACGTGACTGATCACATGACTGTGACATCACTGCAGGTCCTGTAGCCTGTGGTCAGTTACAGGTTATTGGTGGATCGGCGGGCGATGGTGGGGGGCATCAGGGCTTTATATGGGTTGCTGCGGGTGGCGGAGAGGTGGGGCGGCGTGTAGAGCATCCATGTCGGGTGTCTATACCGCCACCAACCGGCACCATATTACCATACCCATCACTTAGGTGTGCTAATATGGTGTGGCGGTCAGCGCAGTGGATTGTGGGATAGGTAAACATCTGGATGGAAGTGGAAACCATAAGGCAATTATGTAAGTAGATGCTGTCTCATATCCCTCCATAAATTATAATGCAGCCTCATATTCCTCTGTTTATTATAATGCAGCCTCATATCCCTCCACATATTATACTGCATCCTCATAGCCCTCCATATGTTGTAATGTAGTTTCTAGTGATGAGCGAGTACTAAAATGCTCCGGTGCTCGAAGCTCGGGCCGAGCATCCCAAGATACTCGTGTTCTCGGCCCGAGTACCGAGCCCAATGTTATTCTATGGGAGACCCGAGTATTTTTATGAAATGACCGCCGGCAGCATGTAGAAACCCTAAAAATTTCACAAAAGTCTCAGAAGAGTACTCAATTGACATGGCAACACCATGGTTAAGA
Source organism: Allobates femoralis (assembly GCA_033576535.1). Taxonomy (NCBI): domain Eukaryota; kingdom Metazoa; phylum Chordata; class Amphibia; order Anura; family Aromobatidae; genus Allobates; species Allobates femoralis. The sequence goes on from JARQOC010000004.1 coordinate 259,541,096, forward strand.
CTCCTGGAAGCATTTCTCACTCAAAAGTCACAGCTGTGAACAATCTTGTCCGAGTTTCACGCCAATTTTGCGGAGTCACCAGAAAACCTTCCACAATGACACCAAAATGAATATTTAGGGTGGAAATGTTAAGGGCACATACCCATTAGTGAGATTAGTGATTACATGAAAGATTTTACGTGAAAACATTGTGCGGCACTCCGATGTCCCTGAGAAGCGACGTACAGGAAGCCCTGTCTTGACATAATGTGCCCATTTTGAGGAAGTGGGTGTATTGTAGTATTTTCCTTTGCCAGGGCAGTCCAAAATTGGGAGGTTCAACAATGCCCCTGGATAGAGACGTGCATGAGGGCCTGTAAACCTGAAGTGGGTGTATTGTAGTATAGCCCTTTGGCAGGGTCAGCCAAAAATTGGGAGGCTCCACAAGGACCCATGCATACAGACATGCATGAGGGCCTGTAAACCTCAATTGGGTGATTTGTAGTATAGCCCTTTGGCAGGGCAGCCAAAAATTAGGAGGCTCTACATTGTCCCTGGATAGAGACGTGCATGAGGGCCTCAAAACATTTTTCCCATTGAAAAGGAGTGGGTCTCCTGTCGTTGTAATTAGGGATGGGCGAATCTACTCGCTAGGACTCGTTACTCAGCGAGTAGTAAGGGACTCGCAGGACTCGGTACTCTGCGAGTTTCCCAGTGATTACTCGCACGAGTCCAATGCAAATCAATATCAATCCTAGTTTTGTCAGAAACGCTGACAAAACTCGGATTGCCATTGTTTGCATTAGACTCGGCTACTGTGCCAGTGATAGCAGGGAAACTCGCAAAGTAACTGCTGTTTCTTTGCGAGCTGAGTCCAGCTGTCTTCTCTGTGCAGCTCCAGGGTCCTAGAACCTGCCTGCTCACAGAGATGATGTAGCAGTGCTGAGATTGTTCTCAGTCTGCTCATTCCCTGTGCATAGACATCTATATTTATGCACAGGGGATGTAGCAGAGAGGACATCGCGTTTTGGACTACGTCGGACAGAAGAGGATTTTTTTAATTAAAGATGGAGTCCCTAATGGCTTTTTTTTTTTATTTCAAATAAAAAATTTTCTCTGTGTTGTGTTTTTTTAACCCTTTATTGGAGATTCTTAGTGGCTGGGTCAAACGTGGCCTGACATTAAGAATCTTGGGCTTAATACCAGCTTGTATAACAAAGCTGGTATTAACCCCTTTATTACCCAGCGTGCCACTGCCACCAGGGCCGCTGGAAGAGCGGGGTTCAGCGCCAGAGGATGGCGCTTCAATGAACGCGCCATCTTCTGGGGCGGCTGCGGGCTGCAATTTGCAGCGGGGGGTGCCCAGAAAGCTTGGGCATCCCTGCGCTGCGGATTCCAGCCCCCAGCTGCTTAGCTGTACCTGGCTAGACATAGAAATTGCGCGGAGCCCCACGCATTTTTTTTATTAGTTAATGAATTTCAGAGTCAGAGTCTCAGAGTCAGAGTCTCAGAGTCAGAGTCTCAGAGTCAGAGTCTCAGAGTCGGAGTCGCCTCAGAGTCGGAGTCGCCTCGGAGTCGGAGTCGTCTCGGAGTCGGAGTCTCCTCAGAGTCGGAGTCTCAGAGTCGGAGTCGCCTCAGAGTCGGAGTCGCCTCGGAGTCGTAGTCGCCTCGGAGTCGGAGTCGTCTCGGAGTCGGAGTCGTCTCGGAGTCGAGTCGGAGTCGGAGTCGTCTCGGAGTCGGAGTCGTCTCGGAGTCGAGTCGTCTCGGAGTCGGAGTCGTCTCGGAGTCGGAGTCAGAGTCGGAGTCGTCTCGGAGTCGTCTCGGAGTCGAGTCGGAGTCGGAGTCGTCTCGGAGTCGGAGTCGTCTCGGAGTCGAGTCGTCTCGGAGTCGAAGTCGTCTCGGAGTCGGAGTCGTCTCGGAGTCAGAGTCGTCTCGGAGTCGAGTCGGAGTCGGAGTCGTCTCGGAGTCGGAGTCGTCTCGGAGTCGGAGTCGTCTCGGAGTCGGAGTCGGAGTTGAGTCGGAGTCGGAGTCGTCTCGGAATCGGAGTCGTCTCGGAGTCGAGTCGGAGTCGGAGTCGGAGTCGTCTCGGAGTCGGAGTCGTCTCGGAGTCGGAGTCAAAAAAATGCGTGGGGCTCCGCGCAATTTCTATGTCTAGCCAGGTACAGCTAAGCAGCTGGGGGCTGGAATCCGCAGCGCAGGGATGCCCAAGCTTTCTGGGCACCCCCCGCTGCAAATTGCAGCCCGCAGCCGCCCCAGAAGATGGCGCGTTCATTGAAGCGCCATCCTCTGGCGCTGAACCCCGCTCTTCCAGCGGCCCTGGTGGCGGTGGCACGCTGGGTAATAGAGGTTAGGGCCAGCTTTGTATTATCAGCTGGCCCTAAGCCCGAAATTTATGGCGGTCACGCCATTATTAGACATGACTGCCATGAATTTCTATTAAATTGTTTTAAAAAAAACACAACACAGAGAAATTTTGTTTATTAGAAATAAAAAAAAAAGCCATTAGAGACTCCATCTTTAATTAAAAAAATCCTCTTCCGTCCGACGCAGTCCAAAATGCGATGTCCTCTCTGCTCATCCCTGTGCATAGATATAGATGTATATGCACAGGGAATGAGCAGACTGAGAACAATCTCAGCTCTGCTACATCATCTCTGTGCACAGACATTCATGTCTGTACACAGGGAATGAGCAGACTGAGAACAATCTCAGCACTGCTACATCAGGCAGCAGGCAGGCTCTAGGACCCTGGAGCTGGCAGCCAGCACAGAGGAGACAGGATCTTATCTGTGCGAGTTTCCCAGCGATTACAGTTGCAAAGTAAACGAGTCCAATGCAAATAAATGACAAAACTAGGATTGCTTCAGGCTGAAGCTTCCGAGACACATCTGCGATTTGTAAATCTCACACTACTCGCTATTACTCGCTTCCCCATTCATTAACATTGGACTCGCTAGACTCGCAACGAGTAGCGAGTCCTGTGCTCGGACTCGCTAGAGTCAAGCGATTCCGAGTAATTTAGGATTCGCCCATCACTAGTTGTAATGCCCATTCTAAAAGAATGGGCAAAAAATTTACCACTGGGGGTATACCTGAAACAACAGCCTAACTATTGTAACGGTCATCATGGTGGCACATGAGGAGAAGGAGGAGCAGTCCAGCGATTAGCCAAAGTCCAGAAGTGTGTACCCATGGGTGAGTGGAGGTACATGGCAAATTCCCATAACAAAATTTACATTCCGCTGTCATTTGTTGGTGATCTGGTGAAATCTGGCCCAATCCAACCCTTGTTTATCTTGATCAGAGTCAGCCTGTCAGCATTTTCAGTTGACAGGTGGGTGCGTTTATCAGTAATGATTCCACCTGCGGCACTGAAAACACGCTCTGACAAAACGCTAGCGGCAGGGCAGGCCAGAACTTCCAAGGCGTAGAGAGCCAATTCATGCCACGTGTCCAGCTTGGAGACCCAATAATTGTAAGGCACAGAGGAATCTCGCAGTACAGTTGTTCAATCTGCAAGGTACTCCTTCAGCATCTGGCCAAACTTAGCATTTCTTGTGGCACTACCCCGCACCTCAGGGGCTGTGGTACGTGAGGGTCTGAGAAAACTGTCCCAGATCGTAAAGACTGTTCCCCTACCTCTGGCGGATTGGACTTGTGCCCCTCTCGGCCGTATGCCTTGGTTGTCCACCGATTCCTGACCTATGCCGCTAGTGTTTTGTGAGGGGAATGATTTGCCTACTTCCGTGACTATGGCCTTCTGGAACTGCTGCATTTTGGCTGACCTCTCCGCCTCAGGAATGAGAGACATAAAGTTCTCCTTGTAGCGTGGGTCTAAGAGTGTTGCCAACCAGTACTGATTGTCAGCCAAGATGTTCTGAACGCGAGAGTCACGAGCCAGGCAGCTTACCATAAAGTCAGCCATGTGCGCCAGACTCTTAACAGCCATTACTTCAGTATCCTGACCAACACGATGACTGAACATGATGTCCTCCTCCTCCTCCTCCTCATCTCCCCTGTCCTCTGGCCAGCCACACTGAATCGAGGGTATGACTGTTGTGCATGTCATATCCTCAATTTGGCCAGAGAGTTGCTCCATGTCTTCATCCTCCTCGTCATAGTCCTCCACTGCACGTTGTGATGAGATGAGGCTGGGCTGTGTGTTATCACCCACACCCACTACTGTTTCTTGCTCCAAGTCATCGCGCTCCGCCTGCAATGCATCCTCTTTGTTTTTCAGCAGAGACCGTTTTAGAAGGCAGAGTAGTGGTATGGTGACGCTAATAATGGCGTCATCGCCGCTCACCATCTTGGTGGAGTTCTCAAAGTTTTGGAGGACGGTACGTAGGTCGGACATCCATCTCCACTCCTCAGGTGTTATGTGTGGAGTTTGACCCATTTCCCGACGGCTTCGGTGATGCAGGTAGTCAACAACTGCCCTCTTCTGCTCACATATCCTGACCAACATGTGCAGAGTTGAATTCCAATGCGTGGGGACATCACACACCAGTCTGTGGGCCGGAAGAAGCAAACGGCGCTGAAAGCCGGCAAGGCCAGCTGAAGCAGCAGGTGACTTGCGAAAATGTGCAGACAGGCGGCGAACTTTTACCAGCAGATCAGACAGCTCTGGGTATGATTTTAGAAACCGCTGAACCACCAGGTTGAGAACATGCGCCACGCATGGAACATGCGTCAGCTGGCCTCGCCTCAAAGCTGCCACCAGGTTCCGGCCATTGACACACACGACCTTTCCTGGCTTTAGGTTCAGAGGTGTGAGCCAGTGATCTGCCTGCTGTTTCAGAGCTGTCCACACCTCTTCTGCATTGTGGGGTTTGTCACCTATGCAGACTAGCTTCAGCACAGCCTGTTGCCGCTTCGCAGAGGCAGTGCTGCAGTGCTTCCAGCTTGGGACTGGTGTGGAGGGTACAGTGGATGAGGATGCGCAGGAGGAGGAGGAGGAGGCTGAGGAGAATGACATTCCGGAGCTGTAGAGTGTCGGTGAAACCCTGACAGAGGTAGGGCCTGCTATCCTTGGTGTGGGAAGGACGTGTTCCGTCCCTCGCTCAGACTGGGTCCCAGCCTCCACAATATTAACCCAGTGTGTCGTCAAGGAGATGTAGCGGCCTTGCCCACAAGCACTTGTCCACGTGTCTGTGGTTAGGTGGACTTTGGCTGAAACAGCGTTGTTCAGGGCACGTGTGATGCTTTGGGACACGTGGTTATGCAATGCGGGGACGGCACATCTGGAGAAATAGTGGCGGCTGGGGACAGAGTAACGTGGGACAGCAGCCGCCATCAGGTCGCGGAATGCTTCCGTCTCCACCAGCCGCAAAGGCAACATTTCTAGCGCTATGAGTCGCGAAATGTGAGAATTTAGGACTGTGGCATGTGGGGCGTTGGCTGCGTATTTGCACCTGCGTTCAAAGGTTTGCTGAATGGATAATTGAACGCTGCGCTGGGACAAGGACGTGCTTGATGGTGGTGTTATTTGTGCGTGAGCAACTTCAGGTGCAGGGCCGTAGGCTTGTTCGCGGCCAGCATGGACAGGGGATTGGCTCGCACGCACAACACGCGAAGACGTAGCAGTGACATCAGCAAGCACCGCCCCTCGACTCTGTTGTACTTCCCACAAAGTCGGGTGCTTGGCTGACATGTGCCTGATCATGCTGGTGGTGGTCAGGCTGCTAGTTTTCGTACCCCTGCTGATGCTGGCATGGCAGGTGTTGCAAATGGCCTTTTTAGAGTTATCTGGAGCCAACTTAAAAAACTGCCAGACTCGGGAAGACCTAACATTTGCACAGGCACCTTGAGTCGTGTTGTTGTTCCGGGGAACGATTGCCTGCTTTCTGCCTGCGGACACGACCCTGCTTCGTACTGCCTGTTGGGATGCTACGCCTCCCTTCCCCTGTGCACTGCTGTCCTCGCTCTGCATATCCTCCTGCCAGGTTGGGTCAGCTACTGGATCATCCACCACGTCGTCTTCCTCTTCCGCACCCTGATCCTCCTCCTGACTTCCTGGCAATTGTGTCTCATCATCGTCCACCCCTTGTTGAGACAACGTTCCGTTCGTGAGAACGTGGCTGCTCAAATATTTGGGCATCTGTACATACCATCTCCTCATCACCCACTTCAATAGGAGCTGGCGGGAGGCCAGATTCTGCGAATGGATACGTGAACAGCTCTTCCGAGTGTCCAAGTGTGGGATCAGTAATGTCTGTGGACGTGTACTCGGCCTGGTGGTAGGAAGGAAGGAGCATCAGGTTGGGAAATGTGCGGTGCTGTATCACGGCTACTGACACTTGACCGTGTGGAAGACAGAGTGTTTGTGGAGGTGCCAATCTGACTTGAAGCATTATCCGCGATCCAAGTAACAACCTGTTGACACTGGTCTTGGTTCAAGAGCGGTGTACTGCTGCGGGCCCCAAGAATTTGGGACAGAACTTGCGAGCAAGTAGATGTGCCCCTTTGTTGTTGCGAAATTAGTGCTTGCACACGACCTCGGCCTCTGCCTGCACCACCATCACGTTCACTTCCTTGTTCCTTGCCAACGCCCTTGCCAATGCCCTTGCGCATTTTGCCTGTATACAGCGACAACAGTCTGGTGACTGTTCAGGTCACAGGAAAGTAGGATTTTAGTCCCTAACCTGTATCAAGCTAGTAAGTACAACAGTCTGGTGACTGTTCAGGTCACAGGAAAGTAGGATTTTAGTCCCTAACCCTAACCTGTATCAAGCTAGTAAGTACAACAGTCTGGTGACTGTTCAGGTCACAGGAAAGTTTGATTTTAGAACCAGCCTGTATCAAGCTAGTAAGTACAACAGTCTGGTGACTGTTCAGGCCACAGGAAAGTAGGATTTTAGTCCCTAACCTGTATCAAGCTAGTAAGTACAACAGTCCTCGGCCTCTGCCTGCACCACCATCACGTTCACTTCCTTGTTCCTTGCCATCGCCCTTGCCAACGCCCTTGCGCATTTTGCCTCTATACAGCGACAACAGTCTGGTGACTGTTCAGGTCACAGGAAAGTAGGATTTTAGTCCCTAACCTGTATCAAGCTAGTAAGTACAACAGTCTGGTGACTGTTCAGGTCACAGGAAAGTTGGATTTTAGAACCTGCCTGTATCAAGCTAGTAAGTACAACAGTCTGGTGACTGTTCAGGTCACAGGAAAGTTGGATTTTAGAACCTGCCTGTATCAAGCTAGTAAGTACAACAGTCTGGTGGCTGTTCAGGTCACAGGAAAGTAGGATTTAGTCCCTAACCTGTATCAAGCTAGTAAGTACAACAGTCTGGTGACTGTTCAGGTCACAGGAAAGTAGGATTTTAGTCCTTTATCCTTACCCATCCCTTGTAGACTGTGAGCCTTTGTGTGCAGGGTCTTTTGTCCTTCTGTACTTGTGTGTCCCTTGTATTGCTCATGTTCATTGTACTTGTGTATGTATGCCCTTTCCACATGTAAAGCGCAATGGAATAAATTACACTATAATTATTAATAATGATAATAATAATAATAATACTGCAACCTTATAATCCTCCATATAGTATAATACACTCCTCATAGTCCTCCATACAGTCTAATGCACCCCATAGTCCTCCATATATTATAATGCAGCCTCATATCACTCTATATATTATAATGCACCCCCATAGTCCTTAGGTCACAGTTTACTCACAGATTAAATAGATAGGCACTCATCTCTTCTTGATTCCCCTTCATCTTTGGTCTCCATTCTAGCATCCTGTGTTCTGCACAGCTCAATACAGTTGCACCCACTAGTGACATCATCGTGCTCCACTGCACTGAGACATCAGAGCGCAGGTGTGCGGGAGAATGATGAAGGAGGGAGCACACAGTGAAGTGTTCCCTCTTTCATGATAGCTCACTGCAATGACAGGCAGGGGGGGCATGGGTGAGGGGGGCCCAGTCCCGGAGCTTGCATCAGAGTCCCTCGACTCATGGGCCTCATAGCGGCCCAATGGTTTGGCGTTCAGTGAACTGGATGTGTGTCCTCAGGTACTCACAAGCATCTAAAACAGGTACTGCGGTCAGCAGGCCCTTGTACCCTGGGCCTGGTTCTGGTTACGACCCCTGTGACTGTCTGTGATCATTATGTTCCTGTTTTAGACTATATCTGCAACCAGGATGGTTTCAGCCTTTGAAAGTGTGACACCAGTCAGGGGAAACCCGATACCAGCACCGTCCCTTTTTCCCAACTCATGTGACTCACAGTGGATGGTTGGTCTGTTGCTATTAGTGGTGTATCACTGATAGTGATTTTTTTTCAGTAAAGTTTCACCCTGGAAAAAAGCTGAGGATTTTAATGTAAAATATTAAGTAAATTTAGGCAGATTTTAAGACTAAAATCATGTGAACTTTCTATTAACAATACATAGCACTAATGTGCTAAAAAGCATATTTATATGTTAAACACATTCCTATTGATAAGCAGGGTCAGATTATTTAATAGCATATACTTATAATATATTAGACAGTCATAAAGTGATTGTGAGAAAATAAAAAACACAACTAAAGATGGTAATTTCTCTTACTATTCTTCACACCTTATTTGATTGTATCACATATTTTATTTCTTTCCATAAATGTTCGTTGTTATTTACTGCAACCTTATCAGCCTGTATTTGATGTGAGATAACAGTTTTCCAAACCATGAACAAAACAAAATCAAATTGAAACCTGGACTCCGGTCTCATTGTTTCTATGTTCTGTATTTTCCTCCTGCTTCATAATCCAAGACCAATAATTCAGGTCCAAATGCATCCATTATGCAATCTGTCAACAATAATTCCAATGTACATTCACAATATAATAGGATATGCTTTGGAACTATTATCTAGCTTCAAATCAATATCCATATCAAGATTTGTACAAATGTTTGGATGGGTTTCAAGTTTTGTTTAATTTGCATTAAATGTTTTGGCAAAGCAAGCAATGTGATTGTTTTTATGGAAAATATCTTATCTCAAATATTGCAAATTCTTAGGTAAGTATTACAAATACAATGGAGAAAAGTTCTATAGAAAGTGCTAATAATAACAATAATACATATTATCAAATAATTAAATACATTTAAAAAAAAGCAAATATTTTTTAACTACATTATAACCTGTACAACTGTATCTCTTTAAGTTTTGAATGCAGTTGTATTTGTCCATTTTTACTTGAATAAAACAGAATGGGTTGATCTGATAAGAAAAGCTTCCTGCAGTTTGCAGGTGTTTTGATACCTGTAGGGTCTGAATTCTGGCAGATGTGGCAGCAGCTAGGAAGTCCAGGAAGCTTACAATGTCTTTAAAACATCAGTTTGAGGCTGTGTTCACACACAGCGCTATTTTTGCGCTTTTTTTAGCGGGCACTTTTTCCAGCGTTTTGACCCGCGCAAAAAAGCTCAGTAAAAATATGCGGGTGCATTCACAAACCGCATGTTTTTATGGGGCTACTTGTTCAGTGAATTCACAGAGGGGTGGAAGAATCCTGTTCCTCTTCCCCTGTGTCACATCTGTCACAGCCCCCATTTGATTTTGCAGTGTATTATACACTGCGAAATCAAATGTAAAATAATGCCAAATATATTAAAAATAATAAAGATTCTTATACTTACCCTCTGTCGGGTGATCGGTAACCTGGAGCAGGGAGCCAGAGCAGGTATTAAACCTGCAAAGACCTTGCATGATGTCATAATGACATCGGCGCTGTGATCGGCCCGCTCGCGGTCATGTGATATGTGACCCACATGTCCCATGACCGCGAGTGGGCCAATCACAGCGCCGATGTCATTATGACATCATGCAAGGTGCTTGCTCCAAAATCAGGCAACCGGAGCAAGGCGAGATATCGCCGCCAAATTCCCCAATTACATGCCGCAATTAGGAGGCAATTTGACAGCGATAATTTCAGGGCGACATATCGTCATCAAAAATGTCTCCGCTGCAAGTTGCTTGCTCCAAAATCAGGCGACCGGAGCTAGGCGAGATATCGCCGCCAAATTCCCCAATTACACACCGCAATTAGGAGGCAATTTGACAGCGTTAATTCCAGGGCGACATATCGCCGTCAAAAATGTCTCCGCTGGTTGTGGCGTGAGAAGGTAACCTTAAGGGAATTTTTTGTGAATATTTTTTATTATTACTTTTTTTTTAATTGGAGACCCAACCTTTATTATTGCATAGGGTTACCACCAGCATGCAAGGCCTTATATTTTACATTTATGTGAAAGCAATTCATTTAAAAATAGCATATGGCCATTATATGCTTCATATCCATGATCTTATAGGTCTATTCACACTGATGAAATCCCATAGCATGGCTACTGCTTATTAAACATGTGCAATCACTATTTAATGTCATAATAATCATAATACTACTAATTATAGTATGTATTCATTTATATAGCGCTATTAACCCCTTCACCACCCAGACTATTTTGACCTTACTAGCCTGGCCATTTTTTGCAATTCTGACCAGTGTCCCTTTATGAGGTAATACCATATATACTCCCGTATAAGCCGAGTTTTTCAGCCCAAAAATTGGGCTGAAAAGTCCCCCCTCGGCTTATGCGCGAGTCACTGTATACTGTATACACAGTATACAGGCCTTCCCCCCACATATCAGTATACAGGGCACCCCCCTTGTGCAGCAATCCTGTAAAGGAATACATTATTATACTTATCCCTGCCGCTGTCCCGCTGCCGCTGTCCCGCCGCCGCTATCGTGCTCCTCCGGCTTCATCCGGCTTCTTCCGGCTTCCTCCGGTGGGCGCAGGCAATGACGTCATTGTCTACGCGCTAGAGGAGGAAGCCGGAAGACACTGGATGAAGCCGGAGGAGCGCGACAGCGGCGGCGGAACAGCGGCAGCGGGACAGCGGCAGGGATAAGTATAATAATGTATTCCTTTACAGAATTGCTGCACAAGGGGGGGGGGCTGTATACTGATATGGGGGGGGCTGTTGTATATACCTCTGTGGCTGCTGTATACTACCTCTGGGGCTGCTGTATACTACCTCTGGGGCTGCTGTATACTACCACTGGGGCTGCTGCTGTATATACCACTGGGGCTGCTGCTGTATACTACCACTGGGGAGGCTGCTGTATACCACACTGCTGGGGGCTGTATACCTGTGCTGGGGTCCACCCTCGGCTTATACACGAGTCAATAGGTTTTCCGGTCAAAAGTAGGGGGGTCGGCTTATACACGGGTCGGCTTATACACGAGTATATACGGTAACTCTAGAACGCTTCAATGGATCCTAGCAATTCTGAGTTTGTTTTTTCGTGACATATCGGGCTCCATGTTAGTAGTAAATTTAGGTCGATAATTTTTGCGTTTATATGTGAAAAAAATCAGAGATTTGCAAAAATTTCGCAATTTTCAAATTTCGAATTTTTATTCTGTTAAACCAGAGAGTTATGCGACACAAAATCTAATATAATAATTGCCTAAGCCAGCTTCCGTCCGTTTCTGCTCAAAATGACATCTGATCTGGACCGGACTGAAGCTGGCTTAGGCAAGTATACACACACACACAACACACACACATAACACACACACACAACACACACACACAACACACACACACGTATGTATACTTGCCACCGACCCTGCGTCCGCCACCTGGATCTTCAGTCGACATGTCGCCGCCCCCGAACTACTGGATCCAATATGGCGTTCGGGAAGTCTCGCGAGACTTTCCGGACGCCATATTGGATCCAGTCGTCCAGGGGCGGCGACATGTCGATGTCGATGGTAAGTATAGCGGTGTGTGTATATGTGTGTGCATGTGTGTGTATGTGTGTGTATATGTGTGTATATGTGTGTATATGTGTGTATGTGTGTATGTGTGCTGACCACTCTGCCCACGGCGCTGCACTGACCACTCTACCCAAGGCGCTCGCCAATCTGCCCATGGCCCTGCGCTCGCCACTCTGCCCATGGCCCTGCGCTCGCCACTCTGCCCACAGCCCTGTGCTCGCCACTCTGCCCACGGCCCTGCGCTCGCCACTCTGTCCACGGTCCTGTGCTCGCCACTCTGCGCACGGCCCTGCGCTCGCCACTCTGCCCACGGCCCTGCGCTCACCACTCTGCCCACAGCCCTGCACTCGCCACTCTGCCTATGGCCCTGCACTCGCCACTCTGCCCACAGCGCTGCGCTTGCCACTCTGCCCACGGCCCTTCGCTCACCACTCTGCCCACGGCCCTGCACTCGCCACTCTGCCCATGGACCTGCGCTCGCCAGTCTGCCCACAGCCCTGTGCTCTCCACTCGGCCCACGGCCCTGCGCTCGCCACTTTGCCCACGGTCCTACGCTCGCCACTCTGCCCACGGCCCTGCACTCGCGACTCTGCCCATGGGCCTGCTTTCACCACTCTGCCCATGGCCCTCCGCTCGCCACTCGGCCCACAGCACTGCGCTCGGCACTCTGTCCACGGCCCTGCGCTCGCCACTCTGCCCACAGCACTGCGCTCGCCACTCTGACCACAGCGCTGCGCTCGCCACTCTGCCCACGGCGCTGCGCTCGCCACTCTGCCCACGGCCCTGCGCTCGCCACTCTGCCCACGGCCCTGTGCTCCCCACTCTGCCCACGGCACTGCGCTCGCCACTCTGCCCACGGCCCTGCGCTCACCACTCTGCCCACGACACTGCGCTCGCCACTCTGCCCACGGCACTGCGCTCGCCACTCTGCCCACGGCCATGCGCTCGCCACTCTGCCAACGGCCCTGCGCTCACCACTCTGCTCAAGGCGCTGCGCTAGCCACTCTGCCCATGGCTCTGTGCTCACCTCTCTGCCCACAGCCCTGCGCTCGCCACTCTGCCCACAGCCCTGTGCTCGCCACTAGGCCCACGGCCCTGCGCTCGCCACTCTGCCCACGGCACTGCGCTCGCCACTCTGCCTATGGTCCCTCTCATCTCCCCTGTACCGTTCCGTCGGGTTCCCCGTGCTCTCCCCCGTCCCGGTGCTCCCCTCTCCTCCTCCTGTGCTCCGGACTGCAGGGGTTAAAAATAGGAAACATCTTATATTCTCACCTGTCCAGGCTCCACCGGTGATCCAGCTACCGTATATCTTCAGATTCTGTGTACAGGACCTCGCGTCGTCTCACCGTCACATGACCGCTCATGTGACTGTGACATCACGCGAGGTCCTGTACATAGCATCTGAAGATATAGCTGGATCGCCAGTGGAGCCTGGACTGGTGAGACTATAAGATGTTTCTTATTTTTAACCCCTGCAGTCCGGAGCACAGGAGGGGGAGAGTGGTGGACCGGGGACCGCAAGGGCATCGGTACGGGGGAGAGCATGGGGAACCTGATGGAACGGTACAGGGGAGATGAGGGGGACTGCACGGAGGAGAGCACAGAGGCCTGCATGGGGGACCTTACGGGCAAGAGCATGGGGGCCAAATTTACCACTGTCACCAGTTTGTATTGTTCCTGCTGCACTGTCACCTCTGTGTATTGTACCAGCAGCACTGTCACCTGTGTGTATTTTACCAGCAGCAGTCAACTGTGTGTATTGTACCAGCAGCACTGTCACCTGTGTGCATTGCACCAGCAGCAGCAGCAGTGTCACCTCTGTGTATTGTACCAGCAGCACTGTGAACTCTGTGTATTGTACCAGCAGCACTGTCACCTCTGTGTATTGTACCAGGAGCACTGTCACCTCTGTGTATTGTACCAGCAGCACTGTCACCTCTGTGTTTTGTACCAACAGCAGCAGCCCTGTCACCTGCGTGTATTGTACCAGCAGTACGCTGTACACTCTGCCAAGCACTCTACTCTGGTGAAGAGGGGGCCAGGGAACAGTGGCCAGCTGTGGCCTCGAGTCGCCCGGCCCCTCTTTCCACACCCCACTGCAGTTCCCTGGCCCCCTCCTGCCCACACCTGCCTGCTCTTCCCCGGCCCCCTCCTGCCCCCACCCGCCTGCTCTTCCCCAGCTCGCTCCTGCCTGCACCCGGCTGCTCTTCGCCGCCTTCATCTTGCCCGCTCTCCCCCAGCCCCCTCCTGACCGCACCTGCCCTCTGTCCCCTACGGCAAGCAATCTGCTATATTGGCCCAGAATTTAAACCCAGCTTCCCATTGCATTATTCTTAAATCTTCATTAATCAACTACATACATAGTCTAGAATACCCGATGCTTTAGCATCGGGCACACATCTAGTAGTTAATACATAACATTTACCACATATCTACTTTACATCAGCACAATTTTGTAAAAAGTTTTTGTTAGGAAGTTAGAAGGATTCAAAGTTCATCAGCAATTTCTCATTTTTCCAGCAAAATTTACAAAACCTTTTTTTTAGTGACCACATCCCATTTGATGTCCCTTTGAGGGGCATACATGACAGAAAGCACCCAAATATGACATCATTCCAAAAACTGCACCCCTCAAGCTAATGCCCCTCATGCTTTAATTTTTCCAACAAAAATGTTCTTTTAGCCTCAATTTTTTTATTTTCACATGGACAACAGGATAAAATGGAAAAAAGCTCGGAATGGAAGGAGCGCAATTTGACTTTTTGAATGGAAAATTCCAATCTTTAGCGGACACCATGTTGCATATGGAAAGCTCCTGTGTGCCTAAACATTGGAGCTTCCCCACAAGCGAACCCATTTAGAACCGGTGCCAGCAGGGCTGCTGGATCAAATAACAAGAAAAAAATACTCTGCAGCACTCGGTTACTACCAATGATGTACATATGCTAATAAGCTATATATATATGAGAAAAAAGTTAAAAACTTACGTTTTTCAAAAACTGGCACCGGTTCACATTAGTCTGTGAGTGCTATGCAGTTTTTTTTCTGCTTTGTATCTTATGGAGTGGCTGGCTCCATGCTGCAATTTGCACCCTTGTTGACTGCAGGTGATCTAGGGTTGAGATGGAGTCTGCCCACTGAGAGGTGGGGGGTGGACAAGGAGGATAGGGATATCAGCGTAGGACTCGTCGGACCTGAAGTCACTTTGTCGCAGTCGACGAGCAAACAGACATTGGCCAATGTGTGTACCAAGAACTTCAGAAATAAAAAGATAAGATTTTGAGTTTTTTAAAAAAAACGTAAGTTTTTAACTTTTTTCTCATATATATATAGATCATTAGCATATGTACATCATTAGTAGTAACCGAGTGCTGCAGAGTATTTTTTTCTAGTTATTTTTTTCTAGTTATATTTTTCTAGTTATTTTTTTCTAGTTTTATATATATATATATATATATATATTACAGTATATATATATATATATATATTTATACATATAATTTGGAGATTGTGCTGGGCTAATTGGAGGCTGTACTAGGCTATTTATAGGATGTGCTGGGCAGTTTAGAGGCTGTGTTGGGCTACAAATTATTGGGAGGTTGTTCTGGGCTATTTGGAGGCTGTGCTGGGCTATATATAATTTGGAGGCTGTGCTGCATATATTATTTTGAATCTGTGCTGGGCTGTATATATTGTTTGGAGGCTGCTGCTGGGCTTTATATATTTGGAGGCTGTGCTGGACTGGCACAGTCTCTAAATAATATATACATTCGATCAGCAGACTCCAGATAAGATATACAACCCTGCACAGTTTCAATATTATATATACAACCCACCCAGGAGCCTTTACAGTATATACACAGCCCACAGCTTCTATATTATATTCATGAATTGTGATATATGTTAAAGGGAACTTGTCAGATGGTTTATGCCCCTCCAGTTATCACTGTCTGTAGCTGCAGCTTTATAATACTATTCTAATCACCACTGTCTGAGCTCATGGTGTAATGTGAAAGGTGAAAAAAAGCATTTATACACTTACATTTCAGTCCCCACCTTGGAGGAGGGGGACTGTCTGGCTGGATAATAGTTAACTCACTTTTAACTTGGATGACTAAAGGACCTGTGTGATGTAACGACCATGTGACCATAGTGGGCCGAGCTAAGCCAGCAAATGTATTATGTTCTATGAGAACTTAGCTCCGCCTATTGTAGTCACATGGTTGTGACATCACATCAGGTCTCCCAACATGTTCTAGCACAAGGCTGAAATGTTAACTATTAACCTGCCAAGCAGTCCCCGTCCTACAAGCTGGAGACTGACTGCCTCATTACATAAGAAAATGTAAGTGTATAAATGCTTTTGTTTCACCTTTTAGATTACCGTACTCTATGAGCTCAGATAGGGATGATTAGAATTGTATTATAAAGCTACAGCTACAGACAGTGAGAGCTGGAGGGGCATAAACAGTCTGACAGGTTCCCTTTAAAAAGACATATTGACACTGTTTCACCTGGGGCCCACAAAAAGCTGGAGCTGGCCCTGATTTTACCTGCACTGATTATCAAAAGTAGGTGGAAGCACACACCATCATCTTTTTTAAATTTATTCCATATCCACATGTATGCAGGACTATTGCCCTCATTTTGCTTAATTTTCCACCCCCCTAGACTTTACTATAAGCATTTTATATTTACTATTTTACAACACTAAAGTTCAGGGTCTCATTAACTTATATGGGGTTCAGGGTCGGGATTAAGTTCTGGTCAAGACAAGATATTGAACTGAAGTTTTAACTAAAGTCGAGCTAAACCCAACTAACAAAAACTTTCACGGGTCTACTCATCTCTAGTCAGGTGCTCTGCCAATGTGATATGGCATCCCTAAAACATTCCAGCCACATCAGAACTCCAGAATGGGGCTCCTTTCCTTCTGAGGTTTCCACTGTGCCTCAAAACTAGCTTTGACTAAATATAGGGTATTAGCAAAATTGTGTAACAAATTGTAATTGTACTGTCCTTTTTCTCTTTTTACTCTTTATAAAAACAAAATCTTTGGTGCCAAATCACCATTTTAATTGAAAATAAATATATATATTTTTTTTTTTTTTCCCAGCCCAATGTTATACTATTCTGTGAATCCCTGAGGATTAAAACTTTATAGATTAAAGAAATAGATGAATTGTTCAAGAAGTGTAGTTTTCAGAATGGGGTCACTTGGGGGATTCTGCTGTCTTTGACATGTCAGGGGATTTTCGAATATGACATGTTGTCCGCAATCTATTCCAGTCAAAATAGCACTCAAAAATTCAAATAGCAGTCTTTCTCTTCCAAACCTTTTGCGCACCCAAACATTAGTTTTCCACCTCATATGGGTATCATCGTTATACTCATGACATATTGCACAATACACTTTATGGCCCATTGTCTCCTGTTATCCTTGTGAAAATGAAAAATTTGGGTTTAAAGCAACATCTTTGTGATAAAAATATATATTTTTCATTTTCATGCCTCAAAATTATAAAATTATATAAAGCTCTTATGGGTTCAAGGTGGTCATTACATTTCTATAAAAATTCCTTGTGGAGTGTAGTTTCCCAAATAAGGTAACTTGTGGGGTACAGTCCACTGTTTTAGCACAGCATGAGCTCTGCAAATGCAATATGGCGTCCGCTGTCTCTGTCACTCTATGGCTGGGGTCACACATAAGCCCTTGGTCCGTTTTTGGCTTTATTTTTGTCTTTTTTTTTTCTAAGTCCAAAAACTGACAGAAAAACGGATTGGATGTAATAAACACCCTGTCCATTTTTTTCTGGACCTCAAAACATTGCTCTGTCCGTTTTTGAGCCAAAAACGTTGCTAGCAACGTTTTTGGCATCAGTTAAAAAACCCATGCGTTCCCTATGGGAAACGCATGCGTTAACGCATGGCACATATAGGCACCTGCGTTAATGCATGTGTTAACGCATATGCGTTTTTAATGAAAAAATGACTAAGTCCAAAAACATTCAGGGGTGCAGGAGGCTCAAAAAGCACCCTATAAAAAACGGATTGGTCATAGAAATCACTTCCAAAAACGGACTTCTATGTGTGACCCCAGCCTATTTTGCACTCCAAAAGTGAAATGATGCTCCTTCCTTTCCAAACCATGTTGTGCATCCAAAAAGCAAAAATGAAAAGAAAGCTTTTTTTAACGCGCTCATCCTACACGGTTGTAATAGTCCAGGAGCATGGATTGCTGCTCAAACCAGTAGTGGATATATAAAAAGTAGTAAATTCCAGATTCCGTTGCTAATTTGACTTTATTAGAAGATTTTTTTAAACATGATGATGATTTCCATGATTATGACCATAAGATGGCATTATCTTTATTTTCATACACCTGGCAAATTTCTGCATGCCTCGAGCGATTATTTTGTTATCAAACTGAGATAAGAGAATTTCCTATACTTTATTTCATCTCCAATTCATCCAAATGGTTCAATTTAAACCCCATTTATTTTACATGAATATAAAAGGCTCCAAAGGTTTCAATTGGTTTTAATCCCTTAACAACCACTGATACGCATATAAACAGCAGTCATTAAGGGTATTTATTAATATTATTAATCAGGAATAAGTGAATAGTGACACACCCCCGTGGCCAAAAGTCCCATGGGTGACAGTTGTACATGACATCTGACACCTCTTCGCATCGGTCCCGGCCAGTTTTTGGAACCGATGAAGGATGATTAACCCCTTAAATATAGCTATCAATCTCAATAACGGCATCTAATTGGTTAAAGAGAGTTAAAAGACCCTATGTGGCAGGATCACCTCCCCTTGATAGTAATTAAGCCTAAAAAAAGGCAGCACATCCAAAAATCTAAATGAGTGGACACAGTTTTATTCAGCCCTCAGTGGTCTGAGGAAGAAACCAATTTGAAACGTACGTAGGCGGTTATGTGAGGGTCACTCTGAAACACAACACAGCGTGGACTTAGTAGAGGCAGAAAATATACAGGTGAGTGGTGCAGCTGTAAGAGTGTGTAAAAATTTACTTCCTGAATAAAAAGGTGGGGGCTGTCAGCTGAGGAGGTTGTCACGGAGACAGGGAGGACTTTATGACAGTTTGGGCTGAGGTAAACTAGTCTCCTGAGGTGCTGTGAGGAGAGTGGCTGTGGAGAAGTCTGAGCCAGATAAAGCTGAGACCGGACACTGATCCACTGGACAGCAGAGCCCCTGGAGGGGACCAAAGACTTATTCCCTGCTAAGAAGCGAGTATACTACTGCCAGGAGAGGAGTGCTTTAGAGGAGACGGGTCGGCCATACTGTGAGAGAAAAAGACTGAATCTCTGCTGTGAGACTGCAGGCCTCGGTGTGGTGTCTCTAGGTGAACACACTTGGCCTCCCAAAAAGCTACAGAGACTAAGACCCCCCTTCAGACAAGAGAACACAATATCCCTATTTACTACAGTTGTGTTTTATTTATTTTTCATTTTTGGCGCTGAAGACCATTGGAAGTGACTGCGTTAACAGTACTTCCCCAGGCCTGTACAGACTGTAACTGGACTAAACTTTACTATTAGATAAGGTACCCGGGTATCCAACAGATCAGATATATAAATATATATGTACATATATGTACACTGGGTTTATATGTATTGTATGTATAGAGTTGATAAGATTGTAAATCGGTGTGTTATTTCAGTGATCCTCACTAAACTGCATCCATCTGATTTACACCTGTCCTGCTGCTGTGTGTAGTAAATCGCTTATTTTTCTGTATAGATTTTAGGTAAATTTATTTTTGGCATTGTCTCCTCACACTGAGGAGGAACATTAAGGTAACACACCGACCCCTAGCTTGATGCTGGGTGTATGTAAATAATTTATCTATTTCTGGGGAAATAACATATCTGTGCATCTTACTCTAAACTTTCCATCTGTTTCCCCAAGTAAAAGCAAGTATTTTATGTTGCTTCTGCCTCCGTCTCTGTTTCTGTGACTCACTGGATCTAGTACGGACCTCTGGTCATTACATTTTGGCGTAGTCGGCAGGATCCAGCTTTTGTCATGGACGGAGACGAGGGAAGAAGTGGCCCATCCACAGTAGCGGTTCTTCCGCTGATTGCGGGTCCCCCGGCAGCTGCGACGACTTTGCAAGGGTACGTGCCGGTAGGAGCCTTACTCCAGCACATACCCAAATACGACGGGCGTAGCATGACGTGGCAAGACTTGGTTGAGAGGGTACAATGTATTTTGCGAATGTGTAATTTAACCCCCGAGTTACGGGCAGGGCTGGCATTGAATGCATTAGAGGGAGACGCCAGGAGGACAGTGATGGTGCGACCAGAATCAGAGAGGGATACACTAGAGAAGGTTCTTGAGTTGCTGAAAGTGAGTTATGGAAGCCGTGTTAGAGTGACGCAGTTTCGGGCCCTCTTCTTTAATCGCCCTCAAGGGAAGCAGGAGTCCCTAATGCAGTACTCCATTGCCCTGCAGGAGACATTAAATGAGATGCACCGCCTAGACCCTAAGGCCATGGGAACGTTCCAGGAGGTGGACCGGCTTCTCCGGGATCAGTTTATTACCGGGCTGGCCAATAGGTTTCTTCGTGATAAGTTGCAGGAGAAGGCTTGGATCACTCCTGATCTGACCTTCTGGCAAATATATCTGGCTGCCCTTGAAAGGGAAGAGGAGTCTGTACCTGTGGTAGAGAAAACTGTAAACAGCATTCAAATGGTGAGAAGCCGAGAGACTGGGACTGATCCTGTGGTTTTGACAGAAGTGATTCAAGCCCTAAGATCAGAGCCAAAGTGGCCAAAGTACGGAAGGAGTTGTCCCCTCTCCCGGCAGAGAGACCACCTGCCAAACCTGTCAACTCCAGTATAGTCCGTATGCAAGAGAGCAGGGCCGGGACGACCACTAGGCGAACCTAGGCGGTCGCCTAGGGCGCCATCTTGGGCAGGGCGCATTCCCGCCTGACCGGAGTCCGGTCACCGCCGCCCGGCCCTGGAGTTGCGGGAAGAAGCTGCGGCAGGGAGCGGTGGGCGCCGCCATGTTCTTTGTAGCTGACGCCCACTAACAGTACAGCCGGTCAATAGAGGTTGAGACCTCTACACAATGGCCGCGGTCTCCAATTAGCCGCGGCCATTTTGTTGAAGTCTCAGCTTCCACCGACCGGCTGTACTGTTAGTGGGCGCCGGCCACAAAGAACATGGCGGCGCCCACCGCTAGCTGCCGCAGGCCCGCAGCTACAAGAGAGGCATGGAGTATCTACACTGGGTGCCTGCAGCCAAGCTGGACGTGTGCCCCGGAGGCATCGCCAGAGGAGCCATACCGCCTGCTTCCGTCAGACCAATATCATTCCAGAGAATCCACTGCCAGGGGCAAAGCCGTTGGCCGCTGCTGTAGAAAGGCGACCGGCCACTGCTGTACAAAGGCGACCAGCCACTGCCTATTCCCCACTGGGCCCTCGACGAGAGGAACATGACTTGTACGCAAGTAGCCCAGTGATGGAAGCAGAGTTTGAGGGGCAGAAGATGAGGTGTTTAGTCGATACAGGATCAGAGTGTACCATCATGCCTCTGGAGGTGTATGAGAGACACTTCAGTCAATTGATGGTCCCTGAGGATGGCCGAGTATTACGTCTTACCGCTGCCAATAATGGCCAGCTGATGGTGAAGGGGATCGTGTGGATGCAGCTGAAACTGTTCGGCCAGAAGCTAGGTCAGAAGGGAGTCGTGTTGGTTGACCATCCCCCCAGAAGAGGGATGGAGGTAACACTCGGGATGAACGTACTGAGAGACTTGAATCATCAGATGTATGCTAGTGAAGGACCCCGATACTGGAGCCGTGCTACCCGTCACCGACCCACGCAGAGAATGTTACACCGTCTGGTGCTGAGCTGTGATCTTTTGAAGAGTTCGGTCCCGGAGGGCCGGGTGGGTCTTGTCAGAGTGCCGTCGTGGTCCACGGTCTCACTGGCACCACGGCAGGAACAACTCCTGATGCTGCCGGTGGGAGCGGGCCAGAGATTAAATGGTCTGGAAGTGCTACTTGAACCCGCTCCGGAGAGTTCATCATTTGCTAAGACACACGTGGCCCGTGCCTTGGTGGTTGTGAAGAATGGACGGGTACCAGTCAGATGCATTAACGTGCTGGATGAGGCTGTCACGATTCCCGCTGGAACCATTCTTGCTAAGCTATCCATACCGGCAGAAAAGATGCCTGAGGGAATAATATTTGAACTGCGCCCCGACCAACAGTCGGCATGGACTTATGCGGTTGAGTTGGTCAAGACAGAGCACCCTACTGAAGACTGGAATGGGCGCGTGATCATGAACCAGATGGATGTGGATCGGGAGAAGCTAACCTCTGCTCAGTTGGAGCAGCTGGAAAAAGTCCTGTGGGAGTACCAGGAGACCTTTTCTCGGCATGGAGAAGACTTTGCTGTTCCCAGACAATTGAGCATGAGATTCCTACAGGGGACACCCCTCCCATCAGGGAACGATACCGCCAAATTCCTCCCAAACTTTATCAAGAGGTAAAAGGCATGGTAGCCAGTATGCTTGATAATCAAGTGATACGAGAGAGACAAAGTCCCTGGGCTGCCCCCGTGGTCCTGGTGCGAAAGAAGGATGGGACCCTCCGATTTTGTGTGGATTATCGGAAATTAAATGCGCACACGGTGCGAGACGCATACCCGTTGCCTCGGATTGAGGAGTCCCTGTCTGCATTAGGACGGGCCAAATACTTCTCAACGTTGGACTTGGCGAGCGGATATTGGCAGGTACCAATGGCTGAGAAAGATCGGGCAAAGACAGCATTTATTCTGCCAATGGGGCTCTACGAATTCAATCGGATGCCGTTCGGACTCAGTAATGCCCCGGGGACCTTTCAACGCTTTATGGAACACTGCTTAGGCGACATGAATTTCGAATCGGTACTGATATATCTAGATGACATCGTGGTGTTCGGGACATCATTTGAAGATCATCTTGAGAAGTTACGCCAAGTGCTCCAACGGCTCAGCCGCCATGGATTGAAAATAAAACCGAAGAAATGTCAACTGTTCAAGAGTCGCATAGAGTATCCAGGCCATGTGGTGACTCCCGACGGGGTGTTACCCTCACCCAGTAAGATCTTAGCGGTACAGGAGTGGCCACCTCCCCAGACCCTGCGGGAGGTTCGGGCTTTCTTGGGATTGGCGGGGTACTATCGACGATTTGTGCCCAGGTTTTCACAAGTAGTGGGTCCTCTGAATGAACTTTTAAGAGGGACAGCGCTGGGTCCTCGCAACCGCCCTATTCAATGGGGGCCTCAGCAGCAAAAGGCATTTGACGAGGTGAAAACTGCCCTAACGAGTGCCCCGTTGTTGGCATATGCCCGGTTTGATACCCCTTTCCTGTTGTACACTGACGGTAGTCTTCACGGGTTGGGGGCGGTACTGGCCCAAATTCAGGATGGCCGGGAGCGGGTCATCGCCTATGGCAGCAGGTCTTTAAGGGACACTGAGCGCAATCCGGCTAACTATAGTTCGTTTCGCCTGGAGCTACTAGCATTGGTATGGGCTATGACAGAGCGTTTTGCCGAATACCTCACTGGTGCTGAAGTGTTGGTAATGACAGATAACAATCCCCTGTCCCACTTAGATAATGCAAAACTGGGGGCACTAGAACAGCGATGGGTTGCCCGCCTTGCTAAGTTCAACTATCGTATTAAATTTCGGTCTGGACGAGAGAATGGAAATACCGATGCGCTGTCACGGGTGCCTTTGGGACCCTCAGGAGGGAGTGTTGACGATGAACTCGAGGACATCGAGACTCCCGATTTTGGTCAATTACCTATCTTCCAGAGTGTGGTACATTCAAGTGGGGTGGCATCAGGGATGCCTTATGTCCTTGGTAAAACTCCTGCTGACTGGTTAGAGGACCAAAATGGCTGTCCAGACATTAAACTGGTACGCTCTTGGGTACAGAATAGAGTATGGCCACGACCAGAAGAGAAGGCCCAATTGTCCACAGAAGGCGAGAAGCTGTTGCGTCAGTGGGACAAGTTGTGCGTTGAACATGACCTATTATATCGCAAGGTTTATTTGCAATCTGAGTTGCAGCACCGGCACCAGCTGGTGATCCCCATGTCGCTGGGGCCGGTGGTTGCCCGTGAAGCGCATGAGAAAGGAGCTCACTTTGGTAGTGAAAAGACACTCCAGTGGCTACAGCGAGTCCTCTATTGCCCTGACCTGGGAGGCATGGTAGCGGAGGCATGTCGGCAATGTCGGGTCTGTGGGCTCAGTAAGAGTCCTGAGCAGCGGGCCCCTACGCAAACAATTAAAACGTCTGCCCCCTTGGAATTGCTCATGATTGATTATGTCTTGATAGGGTACTCGACGTCGGGGTGCTCCTATTGCTTGGTGATGACAGACCACTTCACTAAATATGCTGTGGCGGTGCCAACAAGAGATCAGGCAGCAGAGTCGGCAGCTAAGGCCGTGTGTCGTCATTTTCTCCAAGTGTTTGGGTGTCCGCAAAGAATACACTCAGATCAGGGGGCATGTTTTCAGAGTACTCTAATGAAGGAACTGTACCAGTTGTATGGTATCCAGCAGTCAAAGACAACACCCTACCATCCACAAGGTAATGGAGCTTGCGAGCGTTTCAATCGGACTCTTTTGCAAATGTTGAGGACATTAGAGAATGAGCAGCGGGCTCACTGGCCTGAATTTATCCCTGAATTGATGTGGGCCTATAATAACAGGATGCATAGCACTACAGGTTACACCCCACACATGCTAATGTTCGGTCGACCTGGCTGAGATATTGAAGAATTGAGTATGCCAGATCTCTCCTCCACTCACCCCCGGACCGCGTCTGAATGGGCCTGTGAACACCGGCATAGGTTAAGGGTGGTTCATCGGGTGGTGGGTGACCGACTCAGTCAGGTGACTCACCGGGACAGACACCCAGTACAAAATGAGCCTTTCTCTCTGGGGGACAGGGTGTTGGTGAGGACTAAGGGGCAATCGGGCAAGTTGAGTGATCGATGGGAGGCAACGCCATATGTGGTCAAAAGAAGAGTGAGTCCTGAAATTCCAGTCTATGAGGTAGAGCCGGTGGGAACTGGAGGACCGACCCGCAATCTTCATCGTAACATGTTGCAGCGATGTTGGTTCGAAAACTCAGGCCCCATTTCCAGGGAGCCAGAACCTGTTTCTCGGGGGGTGATTCATCCTAGTAATACCGAATGTTGTGATGAGCCTTTCCCTGTGTCTACCCACCTTTTCCCTGTGGTAAATGCGCCGCCATATAGTGAGAATATTGTGCATCCTATGTCTTCTCCTAGGGATGCTGAACAAGGACAGGAGCCTGATCCGGACAATGTGCTATGGAATGCAGCACCTCAGGAGGGAGCATCTTCATCAACTTCTCCTGGTGAAAGCACTGATACCTCTGGGACTGCAAATCCAGTGTCTGGTCCCAGGAGGTCAACTCGGGCTACAGCGGGAATACCACCACAGCGCTATGCGCAAGAGGACTTTGAGTGGGGAGGTGTGTCGAGGACGCCAACCTTTAGTGGGGTGGCATGTAAGAGTGTGTAAAAATTTACTTCCTGAATAAAAAGGTGGGGGCTGTCAGCTGAGGAGGTTGTCACGGAGACAGGGAGGACTTTATGACAGTTTGGGCTGAGGTAAACTAGTCTCCTGAGGTGCTGTGAGGAGAGTGGCTGTGGAGAAGTCTGAGCCAGATAAAGCTGAGACCGGACACTGATCCACTGGACAGCAGAGCCCCTGGAGGGGACCAAAGACTTATTCCCTGCTAAGAAGCGAGTATACTACTGCCAGGAGAGGAGTGCTTTAGAGGAGACGGGTCGGCCATACTGTGAGAGAAAAAGACTGAATCTCTGCTGTGAGACTGCAGGCCTCGGTGTGGTGTCTCTAGGTGAACACACTTGGCCTCCCAAAAAACTACAGAGACTAAGACCCCCCTTCAGACAAGAGAACACAATATCCCTATTTACTACAGTTGTGTTTTATTTATTTTTCATTTTTGGCGCTGAAGACCATTGGAAGTGACTGCGTTAACAGTACTTCCCCAGGCCTGTACAGACTGTAACTGGACTAAACTTTACTATTAGATAAGGTACCCGGGTATCCAACAGATCAGATATATAAATATATATGTACATATATGTACACTGGGTTTATATGTATTGTATGTATAGAGTTGATAAGATTGTAAATCGGTGTGTTTATTTCAGTGATCCTCACTAAACTGCATCCATCTGATTTACACCTGTCCTGCTGCTGTGTGTAGTAAATTTTTCTGTATAGATTTTAGGTAAATTTATTTTTGGCATTGTCTCCTCACACTGAGGAGGAACATTAAGGTAACACACCGACCCCTAGCTTGATGCTGGGTGTATGTAAATAATTTATCTATTTCTGGGGAAATAACATATCTGTGCATCTTACTCTAAACTTTCCATCTGTTTACCCAAGTAAAAGCAAGTATTTTATGTTGCTTCTGCCTCCGTCTCTGTTTCTGTGACTCACTGGATCTAGTACGGACCTCTGGTCATTACACAGCAGCAGTCTGAATGACTGTACACAGTGGGGATCTGTGGGGACTGCTGTAGCAAATAGCTAAGTGCCTGATAGGTAAATGCTAGCACATAGTGGGAAGATTGATGGTAAAGATACCTATTAATTCTATTGATTTAAATTGAGAATTTAACATGTGCAAGTAACTCATTAAGTTTCCATGTCTGATGTTGGTCTAAAAAAAGCAGAGTAAAACCCACATATTATTCTTTTATGTAATGAATTTAATTGAATTACAGCTTGTAAATGGTACCTGAATAAATTATATGTATATGAAATCATAAATAAAAGTGATTTTTGTATGATAAATTGGTTCAGTTTCATATGTCATCAGGTGTACCTCAGGTGAGGCAACACGGATGATTTTGGGGATATAATGATCAATTTATTGTATATAATTGGTATTTAATTGTATATTTGGAAACTGAGAAGGAGGCTGAGCAGAAGAATAAACATGTTGCTTAGCATAAATAAAGAGCATATATGTATTCATTCCTTTATGGGACTTGATACTCCTGCATAACAGTGATTCATGCTCCTCAGCACATTTTATTAAAAGTTCTGTCTGGTTTTGTAGCTCCATTGAACTGCATCTATATTTTCATTCTTTTCATGGGAGTCCAGATCCCAAGATCAGCAATGTTGTCTTTTATTTAAAAAGTGATTGTTTGGTGTTGTGATAATACCACAACTCCACAAGTTGAGTGATACTATTGTATTGTTATCCAGCACATGGTCTTCGATGTGTAACACCAAGAAGTGGCATTTATTTTCTCTACTTTAGTACCCACAACAAATGCTGAACGAGCTTTACATCAATGACTTTACTGTTGAATACTATACTAGTTTGATCCAAGAAATGCAAGCATGTGGAGGCCCACTGTGAATATCACCCATATGCCTTCATAAACCTGGAGCCAACTCTGGTATTTCCAGAAGGCAGCCTTAGAAAAGATGAATGGTCATCAATAGATGGATGGATGGAATTTTAGTGTTCCTAACTAGGGATGGGCAAACTTGTGGTTTTTCCCTGGGTTGGTGACCAAGATTTCTGTGTTCAAGCTGTGCCGCAACACTGTGTCACTTCTGGGCTTCCGGGGTGGATAGTCATGTGACTGGTTCCAATAGCCAATCAAATTCACCAAGACTATAAGGGGTGGCCGGGAAGTGATTCGGCGACGTGTCACACCAGGAAGAAAAAATGCAGACCCGGTAAGTATATGAACAGTATTAACTATTGCCTTACTTTGCAGCAGCAACCCTGGGTCTGATCCCGAACTGTTCGCATATCCCTATTCCTAACTTAATTCAGGAAATATTATCTGCTGAAATTTGTAACTACTGAATAAACAGTAAAATAAAGCCTAAAAAACAGTAAAATCAGTTGCCTTATTACAAATGATTGAGTGCAGCAAGCACTAGCTTACATTGAGGAAAGTAATGCAATTTATTAGTATTAAGAGTCTTTTACATCTAAATATGTCAATGCAAATGTCAAGTAGTCATTTTCTTTTTTTTCCTCCTTTTTAATGCATTATTATTTTTTTCCTGTCATCAGACCTATGCATTTTTAATGTCATTGTACAAGCCCTCACCTGTGAGTGAAATACAGTACACGATTGCTATTGCAGGATTTCTTTTTATACATTCTCATTATTGTCACCATTTGTCTCTTTTCTTCAAAATCTTCACATACAATTAAATTGAATAGAAACTCATGGGAAATATTCAAGCAAAGCTTTCAGTGAATGGGTCCCATGTGTGCAATAGAGTTTAATATTCTGACATTTCTAGAATTTCATTCTGTGTCCAATTAATTTCAACCCCTTTTCACTAACTCGTGTTATCTGTAGGATTAAGCATCCATTGCAGGGTGTTAATAGGGAAAATGCAACAGATAAGGTTGAAAGATTCTATTTTTGGAATTGGATCAGAACTCTAATAAATAATTAAAAAACACTTTATATAATGTTTATTTTAAAGATCAATTTAAAGGGAAATTGCCTCCAAGCAGACACTACGGTAGTATTTGAAAGTATACATGCACATGCAGGGTATAACAGCTCTCGGCATTATGAGATAAAGGAACCAGGTTGTTTCTATTGCATTACATTGTGGCAAACAAGTAGTACTTTTAGCCAATCATACAAATGGAACCAAGAGAAAAACATGCTAATTTCTAATAACTGAAGGGGACAAAGAAGTGCAAAATAGTGCGTTATCCAGACAAATGGCATTTAAAAAACAACAAATGCTCACCTGGTGGTGTTGTGAGGAAGCATAACACAGAAGGGCTCAAAAATAATAGGTGTAGCTGCTGTTGCTCCAGGGGTTGGTAGATCCAACTTGGAAATGAAGAAGCATGGCAAAGTGGATATGCTGCTCTGCTAGCATTTCAAAAGATAGAGATGCAAGAAAACATTTGAGATTGAATTGGGTAGATAACGTGATTTTATTTCTCACATCTTTTGAAGTGTACTCACTTCTTCATCAGGAAAACCACCAAAAAGTATACTTTGAAACGCATTGAGAAATAACACTACATTGTTTTCCCAACTATCTCACGTGTTTTCTGACATCTCTATCTTTTGAGATAAACATTCATCCAGAGAATGGCAGCAACTCACCGGGCAGGTTTCAGCAGTGTTCCTTTATTGATTATTCCATAAAAACAGGCAGTTTTTCAGACAGAAATTTACAGAAAACATCTCTTTTGGACAAGGATTGGGGAATTCCTTCAGCAACTCTCATAATATCATGTGATGTGGTGCGTCCAAGAACCCCAGCAGTACTGTGCCAAAAAACATTAGTTTTGGATGTCTTAATTGTACATTCTGCTGGATCTGCTACTTCTTCATCATCTGAAGAATCACTGGACGATGAAGTATAGACATTAGCTGGTGGCATGTACTCTTCATCGGACAAAGAAAGTTCACTGTCTTCATCCCTATCAAAAATGATTGCCTTGATGTCTTGGTCAGTCAAACCCCTGGATGTAGACAGTGCCATTGTAACCTTAGATGTCAGTAAACTAAAATGAAAAAAAAAAATGATTACAAACAGGGTTGTGCACTCTTTGTTAGTATTTGTGCTAAAGGTAAAGAGCAGCCCCCCTCCTCTTACCTTCAGCAGGTCACCACTTTCTTTTAGCTGCAGTAGAAGCCTCTGGATTTTTGAAGCTCAGAAACTTTCTTTTTCCAGAAACAAGAAAGCTGACTCCATCCATCAAAGTCTCTTCAGCAAGTAGCACACAATGGGTGCTTTACAGAATTTTATAACGTTGAGCCATGAAAATAAAAAAGTGCACTTTTTTCCACAAAATTGTTCTTTTAGCCTCAGTTTTTTTTCATTTTCACAAGGGCAACAAGAGAAATTGGACCGCAAAATGTGTTGTGCAATTTGTCTTGAGTACTCTGACACCCCATATAATGGAAAACACTACTTGAGTGCCTAGCAGGGCTCAAAAGGAAAGAAGTGTAATTTCTCTTTTTAAGCGGAAAATTGGCTGAAATCATTAGTGGACTTCAAGTCACGTTTGTAGAGCCCCTAATGTGCCTAAACAATGGAAACCCCCATAAGTGACCATTATTTTGGAAACAAAGCCACCACAGGAAATTTATTTAGCTGCTGGTGAGCACTGTGAACCCCCAAGTGCTTTACAGAATTTTATAACGTTGAGCTGTAAAAATGAAAAAAAAACCTTTTTAACAATAAAAATGATGCTTTAACCCCAAATTTTTCAAATTCATTAGGGTAACAGGAGATAATGTATATACAATTTGTTGTGCAATTTCTTCTGAAAATCGTCAATACCCCATATATGGTCGAAAACAACTTTTCAGGCACAGTGAAAAGTGAATAAAGTAAGGAGCACCACATTGGAGTTCAGATTTTGTTGGAACGGTTTTCGGGTGCCATGTCACGTTGGCAGAGCCCTGAAACGAAAGTGTGTAATGAATTAGTGAAAGGAGGTGAATGACATGTCATGGTTTGGGAAATATTTTCTGCTGCAGTGGTTGGACCTCTCATCTGGCTACATGGTAAAGTGAATGCAAGTGTGTATCCGAACCTTCTTCAACAACACATAATCCCTTACTTACATTCAGCACTCGATCAGCCAGCAAATTTCATGCACAACAATGGCCCTTGCATTAGGCCCCCTGGCACCGCTCCCCTGCTCACCTCTTCTGGGTCTGCATCCTCTCCTCCTCAACCGATCGGGCATCCAGCGACCAGGAATGCTGTGTCTCAGAGCCATCGCCGGGTCCCTTTCCTATCTGCTGACCATCGGGCTCACACATCAGCACAGTCATGAATCTAAGGGCCGGCACGGCTCAACCAGACACTCCCCTTGACCAATAGCTGTCCGTCCTCGGGTATAACAGGCCACCTTCACTGCTGGGAGGTGCCTGAATATTGAGTTAGTTAAGCTTCTGCTTTTCTGGCTGTTGGTCAGGTCCTCTTCATGCTCTCCTCTGGTAGAACCATTCCTGTTCTCCTGTACCCATGCCCTGTTACCTCAAATCCTCCTTAGCTATACCGTGCTATAGGCTAACCCTACGAGCCGCCCCCCTGGTACTAGCAGCTGTGGTATTTAGACCCCCTGGACTTGCCCCTGACAATCCACGTATAGGGGTTGGTTAAACTAGGACCAGCTCACCCAAGGGAGTTTGGTAGCATGGCCCAGTGGGTCCACACTAGGGCGCCTTCCCCCGGAAGCGTGACACCTTGTCACATAGCAAAATGGTTAAAGCAGTTACTTGAAACAGAAAACAATGAAACAATGAAATGGCCAGTCCACAGTCCTGGTCTAAACCCAGAGTCCTGATCAAGAAACCCATAATAGTCACAGCACTGTGGAAGAGACTGGAAGAAGAGTAAACCAAAATCACACCAGAGCAGCGTGAGAGGCTAGTAATGTTCTATGGCTGCAGATGTACTGAAGTCATTAAAAGCAAAGGCCTGTGCAAAGCAAAGGCGTGTACACATCCTACTGATTGGTGACTGTTGTAACCTTCACAAAATGTTTTAATCTTTCCCTGTGCTACATTCATTGCTGTTCTCAAATTATGATCATCAAAGTTTGTGTAAAATAAAGGTTTTAAGTTGATAAACTTTAGTTATTTTGGAAAACACTGTTCTAATGGCATGGTGTACCCTTACACAAAACCCCTCAAATGTTGATCAATGTAGATTACTTTCTGTCTGAAAAAATCATGAAAAAAAGTGATCATACATTTTTCTCTAGTTTTGATAGCCAGTATATATGGCCCCATCCTGGTATATGGCCATGGCCATGATTTTGGTATAAATGATCCCAATCCTCACATATATGGTGATATCCCTGTTATATATGGCCCTCATCATGGGGCCATTGTGCTATATATAACCCAATCCTTGTACACATGGCACTCATCTTGAGCACATCTGTTTTATATGGCCCCCTCCTGGTATATATGGTCTTCTTCCTGGTATATAAGGCCCCATCATGGACCCAACTTGGTGGCTATGGCTCCCATCACCCCACAGACATAAAAAAATAAACATTTCTATTCACCTTCACACCATTTCTTTGATCTGTTGTGTCCTCTTCTAATGCCAGCAACTTACTTCAGCTTGTAAGTGTGGCAGTGCATGACATCACTGCCATATACACCCACTTACACTGAAGTCAGGTGCCAGAATGTTCACAGATACCCACCCAGGATTATGAGCAAGGGGAGCAGTGAATATGCATTGTGCTTTTGTGTTTTGACTGTTTTCATTAAAATGGTACTGGGGCAGCACATACAAAGACCATGATCTCTGCAGTGCCACAGGCTGATCGCCGCCATGCTAAGCCACATTGGTGCAGTAATTCATGCAAAAGGAGCTCCGACCAAGTATTGAGTGCATTTACTATACATACTTTTAATTAGGCAAACATTTATGAGTTAAAAATCATTTTTCAGTTGATCTTATATAATATTCTAATTTTCTGAGATACTGACTTTTGGGTTTTCATTGGCTGCAAGCCATAATCGTAATTAACAGAAATAAAGACTTGAAATAGATCACTCTGTTTGTAATGACTCTATGTATTATATATGTTTCACATTATGTATTGAATTACTGAAATAAATTATCTTTTTGATAATATTCTAATGTATTGAGATGTACCTATATATACTGTATATGGTGAAAAAATGTGGATTTAATGATTAATCTGGCAATAATAACATAATAGTAATATTTATTCATTTATATGCAACTAGCTGTGAGCCTGATTCTAAAGAATCAGGAGTCTAGAATCTGTATATAATTTTTTTAAGAGTTTTAAATAATAGACTTAAACACCAGATATATGACTAAGTAGGCGATGTAGGCAGAACTGTGAGGGTAGCAATATAGTGGAGGTGTAGAAAGAGTTAATGTCCAACTAACAGGACTATAACAGAGTAGAAACTTATAATGATATCAAAAATGTTATTGAAGGAGTTAATGTCCCACAGGCACTCCCACAACAGACTCAGCGCTGTAAATTATATCCAAAATGGTGTTTAAGGGGTTAATGTACCAGTGGCAGTAGTTATAAACACTACCAAATATGCAGTTAATGCTGAACTGGTATATAATGGGTTAATTTCGCAGTGTCATTACAACTATACACTGTGTAATAAAAATAACAACAATAATGGAATATAAGGGGTTAATGTTCCTACTGGCAGTAGTAATAGAGACTACAAAGTATGGAGTTAAGGCAGAAATGGTATATAAGGGGTTAACTTCGCAGTGACAGTACAACTACACACTGTGTTATAGAAATTACAGATAAAACGAAATGTAAGGGGTTAATGTTGCTACTGTCATGAGTACAATGAGAGAAGCGCCTCACTGGCCATTGAGATACATGGAGGACTTTGAGTTTGACTTTGAGTAAATTTGAAACTCAAAGTCCTCCATGTATCTCAATGGGAAGTGAGGTGCTATTCTCATTGGTCGCTGTGTGCTGGAGCCGACCAATGAGAATAGCGCCTCACTTACAGCGGTAAATTTCAAACGTAAAGTCCTCCATGTATCTCAATGGGAAGTGAGGCGCTATTCTCATTGGTCGCTGTGTGCTGGCGCCGACCAATGAGCTTCGCGCCTCACTTACAGCGGTAAATTTGAAACTCAAAGTCCTCCATGTATCTCAATGGAAAGTGAGGCGCTATTCTCATTGGTCGCTGTGTGCTGGCACCGACCAATGAGAATAGCGCCTCACTTCCAGCGGTAAATTTGAAACTCAAAGTCCTCCATGTATCTCAATGGGAAGTGAGGCGCGAAGCTCATTGGTCGCTGTGTGCTGGCGCCGACCAATGAGAATAGCGCCTCACTTCCCATTGAGATACATGGAGGACTTTGAGTTTCAAATTTAGCGCTGTAAGTGAGGCGCGAAGCTCATTGGTCGCTGTGTGCTGGCGCCGACCAATGAGAATAGCGCCTCACTTACAGCGCTAAATTTGAAACTCAAAGTCCTCCATGTATCTCAATGGGAAGTGAGGCGCTATTCTCATTGGTCGCTGTGTGCTGGCGCCGACCAATGAGAATAGCGCCTCACAGCGGTAAACTTGAAACTTAAAGTCCTCCATGTATCTCAATAGGAAGTGAGGCACCAAACAGCGGTCATCTGGCTCCAGACACCAGTCAGTGGTCACCAGGCTCCAGTCATCGGACATGGTTCCAGGCACCAGGCAGAGATCATCAGCCTTCGGACATCAGACATAGCTCCAGGCACCAAGCAGCAGTCATCAGCCTCTGGACATCATACATGGCTCCAGGCAGCGGTCATCAGGCTCCAGTCGTCAGACAAGGCTCCAGGCACCAGGCAGAGATTATCAGTCTCCGGACATTGGACATGGCTCCAGGTATCAGGCAGCAGTCATCAAACTCCAGACACTGGACATGGCTCCAGGCACCAGGCGGCTGTCTACAGGCTTCGGACATTTGACATGGCTCCGGGGACCAGGCAGAAATCATCAGGCTCCAGACATCGGACATGGCTCCAGGGACCAGGCAGAGGACATCAGAAACCGGACATTGGATACTGGCTGGAAAGGACACAAGCAAGAGGGTGCAGGCCCAAGAGGAGTGGACCAGAGCTAGATGACATAGACCATACAGGAGCAGACCAGAACTGGGTATTGTGAGCACAACGAAGTAGTTCATACTCAACAGGGACACCAGACACCAACTTCAAGAGACGAACAGAGGTTTAATCACAGGATACAGGAAATTCACAGTCTATAGATACAAGGCATGGGTGTACCCAGGATCAAAACTAGGGCGGGGCAAGCCATGGTCATTCAGGTTGCGCCTGCTTCTCGTACCATCACTGCGCAGCAGCACACGGGCCGCTAAGGGTCCCGTGTGTTTCACTGAGCCTCCTGCTATCCACTGCCGCCCCCCTGCGCTTCCTCTTACCACAGGGGTGATGCCATGCATTGCACAGTGGAATGCATAAAAAGCAGGAAGCAGTAACTTCTCCTAGTACAGAGTCCAGAGTACACGCTGGCCAGAGGAGTATGGGGGGGAAAGGGGGTGGCTCACCGTGGCTGCATTATACTGTATGGAGAATTATGAGGCTGTACTGTGCTATATGGAAGGCTGTACTATGCTAAACACAGGACCATGAGGGTGCATTATACTGTATGGAGGGCTATATGGAGAACTATGGGGGTGCATTATACTATATGGAGGACTATTGATGGTGCATTATATTATACTGTATAGAGGACTATGGGTGAATTATACTATATGGAGAATTATGGGGGTGAATTATACTATATGGAGAACTATAAGAGTGCATTATACTGTATGGAGGTGCATTATAATGTATGGAGGCATATGAGGCTACATTATACTATATAGAGGATAGTGGGGTTGTATTATGATAATTGGATGACTATGGGGGTACCTTATGAATGGGGGACTATGGGGTGCATTATAATACATAGAGGACTATGGGAATACATTGTAATGTATGGAGGAATGTGGGGATGCATTATAATAATTGGAGGACTATGGTGGCAGAGGAGGCAGACCATATAAACCATGATGGGGGACATATATACCACGATAAAGGCCATATTCCAGGAGGAGGACCATATACAGCAGGATAAGGGACATTAATACATAATGAAGGAGGAGAGGGGTCAATTTGTGAGTATAGGATTTAGAATGTTACACGGGGCCCATACATCTGACCAACGTGCACGCGGAAGGTGGGGGGCCTAAATTGTGCACCTGTGCCCATCAGACTTGTTACGCCACTGGGGAGCCCTATGGGGGCCGGGGGCTGTATTTGACATGGGAGCCCTATGGGGGCTGTATATGAGATGGAAGTTCCATCTCTCATACAGCCCCCCCCAATGTCCCATAGGGCTCCCATTTCATATACAGCCCACCATAGAGCTCCCATATCATATTTAACACCGCCATAGGGCACCCAAATCATATTCAACCCCCTCATAGGGCTCCTATATCATATACAGCCCTTCCATATGGCTCCCATCATGAGAGCCCTATGGGGGGTTGTATATGATACGGGAGCCCTATGTGGTGGGCTGTATATGATATGGCAGCCTTATGGGGGGGCTGTATATGCTATGGGTGTCCCTGCCGTCAGGGGCCGGGCGAGATTAATATATTTAATATATTAATATATTTGCTCCGAACGTTGCACCCGGTCTTATTTTCAGGGGGGAGGCATACACACACAGGGGCATACACTCACAGGGGCATACACTCACAGTACGGTGGCTCAGTGGTTAGCACTGTATATGGTGGCTCAGTGGTTAGCACTGTATATGGTGGTTCAGTGGTTGGCACTGTATATGGTGGCTCAGTGGTTAGCACTGTATATGGTGGCTTAGTGGTTAGCACAGTATGATGGCTCAGTGGTTAGCACTGTATATGGTGGCTCAGTGGTTAGCCCTCTATATGGTGGCTCAGTGGTTAGCACTGTATATGGTGGCTCAGTGGTTAGCACTGTATACGGTGGCTCAGTGGTTAGCACTGTATACGTTGGCTCAGTGGTAAGCACTGTATATGGTGGCTCAGTGGTTAGCACTGTATATGGTGGCTCAGTGGTTAGCACTGTACGGTGGCTCAGTGGTTAGCACAGTATGGTGGCTTAGTGGTTAGCACAGTATGGTGGCTCAGTGGTTAGCACTATATGGTGGCTCAGTGGTTAGCACTGTAGGGTGGCTCAGTGGTTAGCACTGTATATGGTGGCTCAGTGGTTAGCACTGTATATGGTGGCTCAGTGGTTAGCACTTTATACGGTGGCTCAGTGGTTAGCACTGTATGGTGGCTCAGTGGTTAGCACAGTATGGTGGCTCAGTGGTTAGCACTATATGGTGGCTCAGTGGTTAGCACAGTATGGTGGCTCAGTGGTTAGCACTGTAGGGTGGCTCAGTGGTTAGCACAGTTTATGGGGGCTCAGTGGTTAGCACTGCGTGATGTCTCTGTGGTTAGCAAAGTATGATGGCTCAGTGGTTAGCAGCACAGTATATGGTGGGCAGGCTGTTAGACCAGGATGAAGGCTGGGGGTGAGAGCAGGAGGACGGAGGCTGGAGGGGTGAGCGCAGGATGACGAAGGCTGGTGGGGTGAGGGCAGGAGGACAGAGGCTGGTGGGGTGAGGGCAGGAGGACGGAGGCTGGAGGAGTGAGGGCAGGAGGACGGAGGCTGGAGGGGTGAGTGCAGGAGGACAGAGGCTGGAGGGGTGCGGGCAGGAGGACAGAGGCTGGAGGGGTGAGCGCAGAAGGACGGACGCTGGAGGGGTGAGTGCAGGAGGACAGAGGCTGGAGGGGTGAGTGCAGGAGGACGGAGGCTGGAGGGGTAAGTGCAGGAGGACAGAGGCTGGAGGGGTGAGTGCAGAAGGACAGAGGCTGGAGGGGTGAGTGCAGAAGGACAGAGGCTGGAGGCCCCCATCACAAGCACGTCTGTCTCTGCTTCCAGCCCTTCATAGTCCACAGGGCAGCTGCACAGGCTCTTCTGCTCCCGGGGCCAGCACTGCAGCGTGCACTGTGTAGCATTGCACACACACACATTGCACACACACACATTGCACACACACACATTGCACACACACATTGCACACACACACATATTGCACACACACACATTGCACACACACACATTGCACACACACACATTGCACACACACATATACATTGCACACACACACATACATTGCACACACACATTGCACACACAGTCACTCTGCACACAAATCCTGGCTGCACAGCACACTGCACCTTCTTTCCTAGGGGCCACTCACCAACTGCTCTCTTCTGCTGTCCTCTCTTCCTCTCCTCTGCCGTCCGTTCACCTAACAGTGCTGTGCCGCCGGCTCCCGCCTGCTCCTCCGGAGTCCACCCTCAGCACTGAGTCTGTCTGACTCCTCACTCAGCACTCGGCACGCAGACAGTGCTGTCACAGTACTACAGTAGGTGCCAGGTGGGGTGCGCACAGTGCCGCGCTCACCCGGTGCAGCCTCTTGGGGGCGGCACCTGCCCCCCTCTACCCCACGCTGGGTACGCCCATGATACAAGGTTCAAGTATTCTACATATAAGGCAAGGAAGCTGGTACCAGGGTAGACACCGGGAAGGAAGGGAGCTGGTACCAGGGTAGACACATGGAAGGAAGGGTCCAGGGACTAAGAAAGGCGGACATCAGAGGACTGATTAAAGGTAGAGCTTGAGCTGAAA
Organism: Allobates femoralis; assembly: GCA_033576535.1. NCBI lineage: Eukaryota > Metazoa > Chordata > Amphibia > Anura > Aromobatidae > Allobates > Allobates femoralis. The sequence goes on from JARQOC010000004.1 coordinate 259,579,158, forward strand.
TTACAGGCTGACCAGGAGGAGCTAGCTGGACCAACACACTTGATTAGATTCACAGATTAGCTCTGGCAATGCCGAACAGAGAAGGGGAACTTGAAATAGGAGCTGTCCCCCAGCAAGAGGCTGGGGACAGCAATTCAAGGTGTACATACCTCCCCTAATAAAAGGGGGTAAGGTGTGGTGGTGTGCACCCTATGCACAAGCAAGCAGGAACCCAGCATACCTAGCAGAGAAACTGAGGCCTATGGCACCTGGCAGCGGCTGCAAGCCTGGATACATGTGAAAAGTCATGCACCACAGCAGAGGACCTTGCAACTCATGGATAGTTTCCACAGTAGAGTAGCCAGGGACCGCATACATTGATTGTCATGCAGCTCAGCAGAGAACATAATAACATGCTTATGGCTATGCAGCAGAGCAGGGGACAGAACAGCTTCCTTAAAGGTAACAGACAATGATATCCCAGCTGAACAGGGGAAGGAGCATAAGGACAGAGCACATACATGCACAGTAACGACGGGGAAACAAGGGACAAACAGACAAGCTTTACATAGCGAATATCTTGCAGGTATTGTGAGACAGCATGTGTGAGGAGTGGCAACGTCAGGAAGTGTAGTACAGTTCAAACTTGTGGGTAAGCCCCTGTGTAACCCCTCGAGTCTGAACTGCAGTAATCTTTGTAATGGCACCACTTGTAACAGTTACCTCTGCCTGCATGCATCCTCACATAGCATATGGGGGAAGCATTCTGTAAACGTGCCCCCCATATGCTTGTAAGAGGGTCCAGGGAGAGCCGCAGTTGTGGTAGGGCTCAAGGATTCCTTTTGCCCCCTGTCTACCTCCACAAAGTTTTCCAGGGCAGGAGTGGGCGACTCAGCCCTTATGGGATGCAAACAGTTCAGGTTTTCAGGATTTACATAGCATTGCACAGGTGGTAATTTAATCACCTTCACAAGTTATGATTTCTATACCTTGTACAAAGCTAAGTATATTCTGAGAACATGCACTATTTGTGACCCTTGAGGACTGAACTTGCCAAACCCTTTTCTACAGGAGTGTGTATAGAGTTTTGCATTTCCATACCTGACTCCTTCATGTCAGAGGCCTGCTGCTTGTTCTTCAGCTTTTGTTGGGCAGTATCAAAGCACTACTTTGCAGAAACAGTCCAGCACACAAGGAGTGAATTTAAAAGTTTTAATGTTACGAAGTTTAAAATATCTCATGTTGGTACATGATGTAATTTTTCACATTTATGTTACACAAACACTGATCATTTTAAAACAGGCACTTAACACAGACTATTCAAGATAAGTCTAAAAATCCCACTTATATAAATATATGCATTTAGTAAATTCCACAAGCATCAGCAGAGTCCATTAAAAAAGGATACAGGCCATCAATAAAATGGGGCACAGTCTGTTAAGGACACAGTCCTTTTAGGTTGGCTTCACACCACAGTTTTTTGGATCCGGGGCTGTCCGGTGTGAACCGGATGAATGTCTTTTGGCATCCAGTTTTTGGATGTCTGGGAGAATCCGGGAGGAATCTGATTTTTCTCCCGGACACAAAATCGGAGCATGCAGTATTTTTGTGTCTGGGGATAAAAATCTCCCCAATTTGGATCCTCCCGGGTTTCTCCCAGATCCTCCCGGATCCAGGGCAATCCGGCGCTCCCTAACATGGGAGCCTATGGGGCCGGATTGCCCTTGTCTGGGAGTATCTGGAAACCGGACACCTGCGGCTGAATGCTGCTGTTATTTCAGGACCACGGCTAGCTCCCCGCAAGCCGCGGTCCTGAATCATCAGCAGCGGCAGCTCCATCCGGCTGTACACTGGACCGGAGGGCATATTTGCCCTCCGGTTCTGTGTGTTGATCCGGTCCGGGGCTGTCAGGTTCATCCCTAACAGCCCCGGATCGGATCTTGCTGTGGTGTGAAGTCAGCCTTAGGTCTTTGAGGTGTAACTTGAAGACTTCAGTCCCACTAATCCAGCAGGAAGCTCAACTGGCACTAAACTTGGAAAGGTGAAAAATAAAATTAAGCCCACCCATCCACGAGGCAAAAAAACCCAAACAGGCCTCACTCAGAATTCCAAACAAAAACAGTCCTTATCCAGCCAAAAGGGCAACAAGGATGACCGGTGAGGTTATCAGCCTGTAACTTTACATCCTGCATGATGCAGGGTCCCAGCAGGGACATTTCTTCCAATGGGTCAGCAACCCAACAAAAGGCCTTTTTAGGGCAAATTTCTTTAATCGGAATCTTTTTGTGAAGCTCCCACTGTCGCCACAGCTCTTTCACCAATGACCGAGATGAATATGCCGATTCCATAGTGTAGGTCGATCCTGGCCTGTCTCGAGGGGTCGTAGGGGTACTCCTTCAGGGGCATGTTCCACCACCACCTGCCCCAGCACACCCCATCATTGCCACTGCTGGAAAAGAGTATGGAGAAGTTAGGGGCAGGTCTCCCTCTTTAGTAAACATTAGAGGCACTCGGGCAACTCTGACAGGCCCTTCAGGCTCTATGGCCCCTAGAGGTTTCACTGCAGGATGCTGGCTAACATGGTCAGGCCTGAACAGTAGCTGATGCTCCATCTTCTCCATGTCAGTCTCCTGCAGCACTCTTGGACATCCTCTGAGGTGGACAGCCAACTTACATACTGCGTAACACTATTGCAGCCCTTTACCTTCATGAAGGTGACCACCTCCCCAACATAGAAGGTGCAGAATTGTAAAGGCAGATTGCAACGCAGCAGGGTGGACATAGCAGCAATCACTAGTCATATATTTGGCTAGAAATCCGAACCCCCTCTTCTAGAAGAAGGTTGCTACCAGGCCCTGGATACATTGCTCCTCAAAGTCTTTACACTTAGATCCCTGCAACCACTCTTGGGTGAGGGCATCTGAGAGCCTTATTTCTTCCAGAAATGACAGAGCCCTGGCTGGTTCAGGCCTGTAAGGATACTTGCTGGGAGGGAATAGTTGAAGGCCTCTGGAGAAGGTGCTATAGAAGGCAGATAAACAGGGGTTTCTGCCACTACTACCTACTTCTCATCCTCTTCTCCTCGATTTGCTAATCCACCAGCTACAGGTTTAATAAGACCAGACATGCTGAAGAATCCTGCCTCTGACCTCTGGAGGTCCTGGATGGTATACAGAACAGCTAACCTGCTGACTCTGAGCTCCATTCCGAGATCAGCGTGCGGGATGAGCACTGAATCCTGACTGTGCTGCAAATCAGGCCCAATGTGGGTATCTGCTCTGTGGATAGCTCCAGTTGTGGTGAATAACCCTTGTCCCCTAGGGTGGTGTGGAAAATCAGCTCCTCCTGAGCAGGCAGTTTATCAGGTCTCCAAATGCGGACTGCAGGCACATGGTACATGATGTTGCATGGCAATCCCAAGATGGCGCCAGCCTCCACTGTGACGCGTATTTATTTTGCCTAGGGTCCCGTTTCTGCCAGAGCCAGGACCCAATCGCTTAGGGCATATTATTGTTGGCCAATTTTATTGCCTAGCTCCTCATTAATCCCTCCATATGGTGGACTGCATGAGGAACCTGACTAACAAATCCCATTCCCCATGCCACAGGTAATACCTGGGCTTACAGTTAGGGTATTGATTATTGAAGCCTGACATATTTGGAGGAAAAATAAGAAAAAGAAAATAGGTTTTTTTTTAGCTCACCACCAATTCATCTGGAATGTTGAATAGGGCTAGTGGGCAATGCACAGACTGGTCCAAGATTAATACTATAACACACTTCTGCACATGCCAAAAAATCTATATTCAAAACATATGGAATTAAATGAAATAAAGGAATTGTACATAATATCCATATTATAGTGTTTCATGAGTGTAAACAGACCTATAAGAACATGTATGTTAAGCATATAATGGACGTATGCTATTTTTATCTGAATTGCTAGCAGATTAGTGTGCTCGTATGCTGCTGTCCCTCTGCAATAGTAAAGATTTCTCTTAAAAAAAAAAATTAAAAGCTCTCTTAAAGGGATGTTTAAAGGAGATTATAAGCTTCATGGATTTCGCAGCTTTGCCACATCTGGCACTGTTACAAACATTCACAGCCTGCAGGTGTCCCAACACCTGGAAACTCAAGGAAGCTTTGACATTTTCTGTTAAATCTCCCTTAAATTTAACATGTTAAAAGAAACTGGTTGACTTTAGGTTAGCAGAGTTGTCAGCCACCGGGTCTTCCGGCTAACATTTTTTACCTAAAGCCTTAATAGAATGTTCTAGGGTCATTAAAAATTTCAAACTTTTCCCCTGAGCAAAGAAACTTTTGCTGATTTTTTTAGTAAATTTCTTGGGTTTTGCTATCACGAACCGAATTGTTTGGGTACCGTTACACGTTGCAACATTGCATTCAATTTCACTTGCAATTTGCTGGTTGCAGTGAAATCATGGACACATTGTTCTAATTTGTTGCCGTGTACAAATGGAACAATGTGTCCTTGATTTCACTGCAACAAGCAAATTGCCAGTGAAATTGCATGCAATGTTGCCACGTGTAACGGTACCCTCAATGTTTGTGCTGAATTTTGAATTGGCAAACATATTTATTGAAAGTTCTTTCATTTCCAGTTGTTACCGACATCTGATGGTAAATTTATGTTACCGTAATAGACCTCTTAGAAACACATCTCCAAAGAAAATTGGTAGTGTGTTCAATACTTATTTTACCTGATAAAAATGCATTGAGCCTTTGGGATTAAAAAAATAGTTTTTATTTGATTTTTTAAATTATTGTTTTACATGTATATTTTTCTTTTCATTTTATATTTAGATTAATAATACAAAATGTAATCCTATTTTGATGCTCTTACACATGAGAATGTTATATAGCTGGTTATGCTATTAGCATTTGATCATTAATTATTTGGCAAACGTTTTCATGAATTTGTAAAACATACTGGTTAACAAATGTTTTATTGTTTATACTACAACAAATATATCAAGGGTTACTAAGAGTTTACCACCTTGCTCGCAGGATTAGTATAATTTATAGAAGTATAAGTCAACCTTTGCAATCTATCCAAAGCACTATTGACAGATTCAGCTTTGCTTTATCCTACAAATGCTTCAGTTTACCTACACCACCATCCACAAATCCTCTCTGACAAATCCTAGATCAATTTCAAGATTGTCCTCATTCCTCCCATATCAACACTCTCCTCTTGCCTTCAAAGTATTTCAATTCTAATCTAGAGTTTTCAAACATAAACTTTAATCCATTTGCTTCACTTCTTGCTCATAGTGTTCTGTCCTTCACCAAGTTCTAGCAAAAGAACACTTTACTGAGGATTATAGGAGGAAGCTGAAAATATTTACCAAGTGGTGATCGGCCAAAATGGAAGAAACTTGTGCCAGACTTTTAATAGGGTTGTACAAAGCTTGATGCTCCATTTAATCCATTATCAATGATCTATTTCGTACATACATGTACAAATTCTGTTATGAAAAATGTATTTTTCTAATTCTTCTTATTTATGGTAAGAAATTTAATTTAATGTAAAACCAAACACGTACTTATTGAATCTTAAGGGGTAAGCCAGACAATTCTAAATGATTTGAATTAATCTAGAATTTCCCATAATTTGTGCACTCTAAAAACATAACATTTGGGGTGATTAAATTTTCATGAATCTAGCAAAATGGTGGCCAACAAGTATCCACTTTTCTGGAGTTATATCAGACAAGATATAATTAGCAAACAATATATAGCCATTCTCACCTAACCTTTTACCTGTCCATGCCACTGTTACTCCCCACCAGTCCACCATTGGCTTCCTAAATCCCCACTCCAATCTTACATCACACTTTGTTGGCAGTCCAGGCCATGGCTGGGTTCAATACAAGTTCTGTTTCCACGACATGTTTTGGCCCATGTTGCGCTGAGGCAATCCAAAGCACAGAACATCAATGAAGAGTGAAAGAAGACAAATGCCTAAGTGGAAGCTAAGGGCCGCTTCACACTGCGGCACGATCTGGTCCGGTTCTGTCTGGGAGGGCCCAGACAGCCGAGGACCAGATCAGCACACAGGACTGGGGGGGCTATTATGCCCTCCGGTCCTGTGTGCAGCACCCGCGGTCCTGACTTAATAGCAGCGGGAACTGCGTGCGGCTGCACACCGGACCGGTGTGCTGATCCGGTCCGCGGATGTCTGGGCCCTCCAAGACAGAACCGGACCGGATCGTGCCACAGTGTGTAGCGGCCCTAAGGTATACTAAAGGAGCTATGGAAACAGACAAGTGAGAGGCTAAGTGGATGTGTTTTTTTTTATCGTGTTTAACCCCTTCCTGGCAAAACTATTTTTCATTGGTTATTTGGGTTTTTTAAAAGCAATCAGGGTGCATTCTGTAGGCAAATTAGACATAAATTGAATTTTATAGTCCTTATCAAGACTAAGTTGAAGCTATTAAAAAATGCAAATCTGTTGAATTCTTATTATGGCAGACTCATTAATCTCTATGGTTTTTATATTTACCTACCTGGGTCAAAGGGAATATATTATTCTATACATTATCTCACAAAAGTGAGTAGACCCTTCAATTTTTTTGTAAATATTGTATTTATCTTTTTATGGGACAAAACTGAAGATATGACACTTTGATACAATGTATCTGTCAGTGTACAGTTTGTATAATAGTGTAAATTTGGTGTGCCTTTTAAATGACTTTAAATAACTCAATGCACAGTAATTAATTTCAAAACCACTGCAACAAAAAAGAGTACACGCCTAAGTGAAAAATGGCCAAATTTAGTCCAATTAGCCATTTTCCCTCTCCTGTGTCATGTCACTCAATAGTGTTACAAGGTCTCAGGTGTCAAAGTGCAGGAGGTGTGGTAAATTTGGTGTTATTGCTCACACACTCTCATGCTCGTTAAAAGAAGTTCAACATGGTCCCTCATGGCAAATAAAGCCCCCGTCACTCATAACAAGATTGCTAGCGAGATCGCTATTACGTTAGCCCTCCAGTTTGCCCTCCAGTTCTGTGTGCTGATCCGGTCCACGGATGTCTGCCTCAAGCGGACAGCCACGGATCGGATGCCAGCCGTAGTGTGAAGGCAGGCTAAAAATTGTAAAATAAAGGCAAAAGAAAAAGAAAATTGATTTAATAGCCAAACATTGAAGGTCAATAATATAATCAACCTAAACTAGTTAATTGTCATTCTTATTAGCATGTAAAAAATAGAGCTCTAATTTTTTTAATTGCTTTAGTTGTCTACAAATGTTGATTGCTCTTTTCAACAGAGCAATTAATAAACATTACAAATTGGTTTGTTGTGATTATTGATTCATGTATTGGATGTTTTATCTGATTTAGAATGTAAACAGACATGTGTGATGAATTCAAATTCAATAACCTATTCTTGTTTCTTTTGTAATTTACTACTGGAGTAAACAGGAAACCAGATAATCTTGTAGCAAGTCTCATGAAGGTGCATGTAATTACCTTCAATTACACTGGGCACTGGAATAGTAAAAAAGGATTGTCTTGCTTTTCTAGCTTTTCTGCAAACTAAATTATTGCAATATATTTAAATTCAATTAGTGACATAAATGTTAAACAAGCAAACATTTAAAAGGGACATTTCAGTCAGGATAGGGTAGTTTTTTACTCCATATTAGTGATGGGCAAACCCGAACTGTAAAGTTCAGGGTCCGTACCGAACACGTACTGTTCAGGCACAGATCCGGAACACAGTCCGTGTTACAGTCTGGGGACGGTTTCAGGGACGGTTGAGCTGTAAATATAAAATAACAAGTAATTAATCAGCATTATACTTACCACGTTCCACTGCCCCACCGTCCCGCTGTGTCTGCTTCTGGTGTTGCTCATTATCAAGGTATTCGCAGCATAGAGGACCAACAGCCAATTACAGATGCTGTCACAGAGAATGGGCGTTTGCTCACAGAGTTATGCAGCAAAGCTGAAGATGTTACCTATGGATTATGTTGGAGGGAAGGGTTTTTTGTTAATTAAAAATGGGCCCCCGTCTTGTATTTTAATTCTATATGTTTTTTCAGTGTTGTGTGTTTTTACTGCTTGCACTATGAAAAAGCTGGCATTAACCCCTTTTTTACCCAGCATACCGACACCACCGGGCTTCTGGAAAACTCAAGGTACAGTGCCAGAAAGTTACGCTTCTATGAATGCAACATTTTCTGGGGCAGCTGCGGGCTGTAATTCACAGCAGAGGGGGCAAAAAACATGTGCTACTCTGCGCTAAGGATTCCAGCCCCCAGCTACCTAGTTATACCTGCCTTGATACTAAAAATACAGCGAAGTCCCATGTTATTTTTTTTTAATTATTTAATGAAATTCATGAAATAATTAAAAAAAGGGTTTCCCTATATTTTTAGTTTCCAGCCATGTAAAAATAGGCAGTTGGGAGTAGGGGTCTGCCTGTACATGGCTGGCATACAAAAATACGGTAATGCCCCACATCATTTTTTTTTTAATTATTTCAAGAAATAATTTTATAAAAAAAAGGGTCTTATTGTATTGCACTTTTGCAGCTTTTTTGGGCCAGGTGATGCAGATGAACACATTAAACACAATGCACCAAAAAACATGAAATCTGCGGCAAACAATGCTGCTGGATTTGGGGCTTTTTTTGGGCCAGGAGAAGCAGATTAACACATTGTACATAATGCATACAGTTTTGTGCCAAAATTGTTCCAAAAGAGCATGAAATCTGCGGCAAAAACCACATTGTGGCTTTGGTGCACCAATTCTCTGTGACAACATCTTTGTTGGGTCCCTCTGCAGTAAATGTCCAGGAAGTTAATGAGTGGCCCCAGAAGTACAAGCAGGTGGATGCTGTTAAGTATAACGCTGTTTAATAATTATCTTCTTTCTTTTACAGCCTCTTAGCCCCCATCCCATAACTTTACAGTCCGAGTTCAGGGTTCAGACTAAAGTTCGAGCCACTTTCGACCCCGAACCCAAACATTAAAAACGTCTGGGCGAGTACGTTGAACCTGAACATTAGCGGGTTCGCCCACCATTACTCCATATTTATTAAAAGTAGTTTTAAATCTTAGATTTTCTTTTTTCAACTGTACTATGCAACTTATTAATAAAATCAAGATATTGCACTTCTAATAGCAATCAGCACAAAATCTTAAACTTCTTACTGTAGCGGGAACAGTAAGGTAATCTCATTATTTTCTCATATTACTTCATATCTACAATTACTGATAGCAGTAGCACTTTACAGGATAAAGTGAAATATGATTTATTGACCAATGTTTTATAAAGTAATGTTTATGCTCATCATGTTTGGAATTATAGAAAGGAGTCATTAGGTCTGGCTTACACTTGGTCTTCATGAAATAAGTTATGCTCCTGCTTTTACTTAATTTTACATAAAGGTGGAAGCTTAGAGTGAGAGATTGGCAGTAGGGATAAGCGAATATAAACTGTAAAGTCCTGGATTCGTACCTTGGTGTCCATTGTTCCAATCTAAACAGGAACTTCTCCCAAAAGTCCATTTCCATATTCGTAGTTCAATAATAAAAAAGTTGCTGAAAGGCTACAGTGCAGCCAATCAACATGTTTTTCAGCTGTGAGCACTTCTGGAGCCATCACAGCTATGCTGAGTATTGGCATGACTGTGACTGGCCAGCGCACCACTTGGCCTGTCCTGTATAAAGATGGCACTGCCATCTTGCTCTGACTATTGTTGGGATTGGACACTGCTTAAAAGGACATTTTTAAGGTCATTTTTCATTATAATATTAATATTACCCTTGAATAGTGCGTGGTAAGACCTCTTAAAAACATGAAAAATCATTATTACCCTTGGTAGTTTCCATGTTATTAGCATCTTCAGACCCTGAAGGGAGCTCCTGCATTAGTCCTCTCCAATATATTCACAGAGGAATACTGTAGTCCGTCTGTGTTATACACTGTCATCCTCCCTCCTCCTTTTGCTCTCAGTGCAGTGTCAGGTTTCAGTTTCCGCAGGAGCTTCTGTTCTGTTGAGTACATGGAGTGAGAGAGCTATTACAGGTCTGCCTTCCCTGAACTAGACTGCATTTGTTTCTGTTAGCAGGTATCCTGCTGTGCTGTGAGAGATTCTGTGTTTTATCTGACCTCTTGGTTTTGCTGCAAAGAGGAGGATACAGCCCCCCCACACATCTCCTGTGCAGTAATATGATGTGAATATGTGACATGAATATTCATCCTATGGGGAGTGGACAGCAGAGAACTAAGTGGATCATTCACTGTGATTGACTGATGGAATGAATCTCTTTCTTTGAAGTTTACAGAAGATAGGAGGGAAATATAAATAAAAGAAATACATCAATAAAAGGAGCTTAGAGAAAGGAATTAGAAATTCTAGCAGTTGCATATGGACTTTTGACCTGACAGATTTCCTTTAATCCCTTCAACACCCGTTTTCATTTTTTGCTCCCCTGCTTCCAAGAGCCATAACTCTTTTATTTTTCCATCAATATAGACATATATATATATAAGGGCTTGTTTTTTGCTGAACGAGTTGTACTTTCAGATGTAATAATTTACTTTACCATATAGTGTACAGGAAAATGGGAAACAAATGCCATATGCGGTGAATTTGCAAAAAAATGCAATAATATGTTTGTTTTTTGGGTTTTTTATTCGCCATGATCACTAAATTGTAAAACTGACATGAAGGCGTGATGCCTCGGGTCATTACGAGTTTGTAGATACCAAACATGTATAGTTTTACTGTTATGAAGGCTACTGTGCCTTCTGTAGCAGCTCATCCAGGCCGAGATAGTGGCATAAGAATTGCTGTACAAACAGTTTGAGGATGTGAGTCAAGCAAGGCACATGTGTAAATTTGGCCCAGTTTAGGGCTGCCTCCAGGTTCGCACCATTATCGCACATTACCTTTCCTAGCTACAGGTTTAGAGGAGAAAGACCTTGGTCAAACTCAGACTGCATAGCTGTCTACAACTCTTTAGCTGCCACAGCCCCCTGAAGAATGAAGGGAAACACATGTCGGGGTTTTCCTGACACGCAGCTTTGCCACTGATCACAATGGGTATGGATCTCTGAGTATATATTGGGAACTGCAGTTGGTACTAAGTGCTGTTAGATTGGACCTATGGTTATTTTGGGCTTTTTAAGTTGCTATATATTGGATGTATAACTGGATGTTTTGTAACTTTGCCCAGCCATATATATATATATAATGAGTATGTGTTTACATCGCTCCATATACCCTGCTTGTTTACTGAGACAAACAATTTTACTATGTACCCTGTGATCTGATCTATGGCACTGTGTGTCTTTCACCTCTTCCTCTGTGCCTGATCTATCTGTGTGATGTTATCACAATGTCATGTAATGTTGTCCTGATGCACTGCACTTTATATTAAATTCGATTTTTTAACTGCATCTAGACCCTATCGTGACATTTTTTATGGGATGCATTTGTACATATATGTGTTCGTTGTATTCATTATGCTGAGATGTAGCATCCATTTACCACTAAGATCTTGTTGGTCCTCTATTAAGTTAATAACTCTTTAGCTGTGTGACTGACATATCCAAGGCATTTTAGTTTCAACATTGCTTTAATGCAAAACGCATGCGTTTTTGCAAACGCAGCCCTAGACGCAGCAGCCCATGTTTTTGGCTGCATTTGCAAAAACACATACAATTTGTGTTTTTGCAAATGCACATGGGTTTTTGCATGCATTTGCAATGCGTTCTTCATTAAAATCAATGCGCATATGTTTGGATGCGGTTTTAGCGGTAAAAAAACGCATAGAAATGCAAACACAGCAAAACGCAACCCAGGCTTAGATGTGAAATGGTCCAAATTGTGCTACTGTGTTTCCCCAAAAATAAGACATCCCCCTAAGATGAAACCTAGTAGGGGGTTTACAGAACTGCTAAATATAAGGCACCCCCCAAAAAAAATAGGACCTAGCAAACTTTATTTTTTTTAAGCATGCCCTCCTAACAGGGCACGCAGCTTCTTTTTCTAGGGATTTTTTTGCCGTCGCTGTATTTATTCCAGCGCCACTTTGAATCTCTCAGCCAACATACATGCTGGAAAGCCGCTGGCAGCAGACAGAGCTCGGAGCGCCACCCACCCGCCGCTGTCTGCCACCGCACTGTGCTTTCTCAGCCGCCGTACAGTTACGGGAAGCTGCTGGCAACAGAGAGAGCTCAGAGTGCCGCCTGGCCACCAGCTGCTGTCCACTGCCACACTGAGCTCTCTCAGCTGCCACACAGGTACAGGAAGCCGCTGACAGCAGAGAGAGAGCTCAGAGCACCTCCTGGCTGCCCACTGCTGTCCAGCACCATACTGAGCCTTCTCAGCCGCCATACATGCATGGGAAACAGCTGGCAGCTGAGAGAGCTTAGAACGCCCACTGTTGTCTGCCACCTCACTGAGCTCTCTCAGTCACCGTACAGGTATGGGAAGCCGCTGGCCAATCAGACAACAGCAGCTGCCGGTGTCTGATTGGTCGGTGCTTTCTGTACATCTACAGCAGCTGAGAGAGCTCACAGCAGTGCCTGGCAGCCCAGAATACATGAAGCGGCAGACTAGTGAGAAAAGAGGTGTTTGTGTGTCTGAGTCTCTGCAGGTACCTTAATGGGGATATTGGGGACTGCATATGGGAATGATGGGGATATTGAAGGCTGCATATGGAGATGATGGGGGTTGCAAGGGGATGATGTGGGTATTGGGGGATGCAAGGGGATGATGGGGGCTGCAAGGGGATATTAGGTGCTGCATATGTGGATGATGGGGATATTGGGGTAGCATATAGGGATGTTGGGGATATTGGGTGCTGCTATGGGGATGATGGGAATATTGGGGGCTGCATATGGGGATGATGTGTATATTGGGGGCTGCATGGGGATGATAGGGGTGCAGGGGGATATTGGGGGCTGCGTGAGGATGATTGGGGCTGCAAGGGAATATTGGGATCTGCATATGAGGATGATGGGGATATTGGGGCTGCATATGGGGATAAAGGGGATATTGGGGGCTGCATGGGGATGATGGAGGCTACAAGGGGAAATTGGAGGCTTCATGGGGATATTGGGGGCTACAAGGGGATGATGGGGATCATGGAAAACTAAAACATCTCCTGAAAATTAGAACAAGTGCATCTTTGGGAGCAAAAATGAATGTAAGACACTGTCTTATTTTTGGGGAAACAGGATAGTAAACAAGTCTAATAATACACTTTAAAAAAACGTTTTTTTAAAGTTGTTAGCAAACTTCAACCCTCTCTTTTTTGTAAAACGGACATAACTATAAATGTTTGGTAGGCACATGCCCCAAAACCCAGCATTTCAACAGGGTAGAGTATTTATATAGCATAAATAGATGTAAAATTCATCTAGTACAGAAAGAAAAATTTATGAATTAGACAATCATATTAATATATCTGAAATCTTGAGATTATTTGTCTCTGCTAAAAAAAAAATAGAAATCCTACTTTTGCAAATATGAATGCAGTAGAAAAAGTTGAACTGAAAGAAATGATGCTGCCTTCATGGTTTGCAGTGCTTCAAGAATGCAAAAAATAGTCATGCTATTTGCAAGCAGCTATAAATTTGTTCAATATATCAATCTCTTATCAGTTTACGTACAGTCAATAGATGCAAAAAAACTCAACTATCTCTCACATCCCTTATTAATTAAGTCTATATATTTTTTAAAGACTATTAGCACTAAAATTATTACAGTGCTGTATTTGTTGCCCAATCTGGTTTAGGCTTTTCTCTTTACAACTATAAATGCAGAGCTCTGTCCTCTCAGATTATCTCTCTTGACTGTAAAATTCTAAAATCGTTAATGCTTTCCCTGTCTTAGTTTTTATAGAGGTTATTAAGTTGCTCCTTGATTGTCTCTGCTATTCCATATGATGTGAAACCTTCAACACTTAAGGAAGCCTGCATGGCCGCACCTGGTGTAATGTCAGTCTTTTATAACTAATGCAATTTTCTGCAATATGTAAGAACTAGATAGGTCCCAAAATGCTATTGCATTAGGAGGGTAGTGACTGTCTCTCCCCCTATGTTCTCTCCCCTCTGTCCACTCTCTTTCTCCCCCCGTGTGCTGTCTTCTTCCCTCCATGATCTCTCCTTTGGCCTGTTTCACCTCTGTGCACTGTCTCTGTCCCCTCTGTGCTCCCTCCTTTGACCTGTCTCCCCCAGTGCTGTCTTCTTTCCATGTGTGCTCTCTCCTTTGAGCTGCCTCCCCATGTGCACTCTCTTCCTCCCCAATGTCCGCTCATACCTACCTAAGTGTGTTCTTGCCCCTGTGCTCTCTCTTCCCCATGTGTTGTCTCTCTCCTGTGCACTGTCTCTTCCTCTTGAGTTCTCTCTCTTACCCTGAGCCCTCTCTCTTCCACTTGTGCACTGTCTTTCTTTCCTGTGTGCTCTCTGCTCCTATGCACTGTATAAACCCCCTGTGTGCTGCCTCTGCCCCCTGTGTGCTGTCCCTGCCTGGCTGTGTACTATCTCTGCCTGGCTGTGCGCTGCCTCTGCCCATTGTGCCCCCTGTTTGCTGTCTGTGGCTCTCCTGTGTGATCTATCTTCCCCTATGCGCTCTTTCCTCCCTTTGTATGCTCTCTCTATCACCTGTCTGCTCTCTCTTCCCTTGTACTGTCTTTTCTGTCTGTGCACTTTTTTTCCCTCTGTAGACTTTCTTCCCACTGTATGCTGTCTCTGCCCTCCTGTGCACCATTTCTGCCCCCCTGTGTACTGTTTCTGTCCCCCTGTGCACTCTCTATGACCTCTGTGTGCTGTCTCATCTTCCATATGCACTCTCTCTTCCCCCTGGGAGCTCTCTCTTCCCCCTGTCTGATCTCTTTCCCCCTGAATGCTCTCCCCATGCTCTCTCCTCCCTCTGTGCACTGCCACTGCCCCCTGTGTACTGAGTCTTTCTCCTCTTCTGCTCTCTGTCCAAATATGGTTTGTCTCCCCTTTGCTGTCTCTCTACTCCTGTGTGGTGAGCATGCCTTTCGTGCAGGCACAGTTACTGTGCTATCTGTAACTGGGCATGTGTGCTGGGTACACGTATGCCCAGATGCTGAGGTGTCAATGTTTGTGGTGATAAGGTACAACAATGGCAGCGAGCTGCATTGAGCATTGCGTCTCTGCAACGATGAAGCGAATCGGTAGTTTCAGGTGACATCAGGTGCAGGCCGCTGCAGTACCTCTACCGGTAGCGTGCAAGGTACCATTACCACCAGCGAGCGCCATATTTGCACACCCATCACTTGAATGTGCAAATATGGATGCCACATTGCATGATAGGAGGTAATTGGGATGGAAGTGGATGATGGATACCACTTCACGATTACGTAAATGGATGCATTTTTTGGGGGAAAATACATGCAAACTAAAGAGTTTGAATTCGCCATGATCTGCCAATGTCATACAATTTGACAAAATTACATTTGCATCAAATTGATTTGATAACCTTTAGTCTGAACAATAAAATGCTGTAAAATGTATACAAAAACAGTGCATGATTGACTGAATATAACAGAAATACTTGTATTTTACAGACTATATTCATCATTTACCTAGTTTATCTCTGGGCTGTAATGTTCTCTAAACATTCTATTCACTGAATCATAACATTCAAGAGGCAAAAAATCTGTTCATTTAGATTTAATCTTGGAAACTCTATAGATTTCCAGTGACAACTTGCAACTGTTTATAAATTTGATATATTGGGTATAATGAGATCTCGTAATCTCCAGCAATTTAGTGGCAAAGATTTTGTTAATTAATTAAGCATAATTGACATAATCCAGTGACTTGATTATCAACTATTTGCCTAGCTGCGAGCATTCCCTTAAGGCAGGCTATACTTCAAGGCCTATCAGCTGAGTTTGAAAGGATAAAAAAAAGAACTCAGTATTAAGGTAGATTAGTTTTGGATGCAATATGGTTGCCATCTGAAGTATTTAAAATAAATCACCAACTCAAAAATGTAAAGGTGGTCTATATGTATTATAGTGTTCATTAAAATTAGAATACATGTGGAATTTGTATCTTATAATTACTGAAAACCTAAAAATTTGTCCAAAGCCAACGCGTATAAGGTAACTCAAGTATACTGGTTGTAGTCAAGAACACAATTATTAAAAATTCAGTCATGGTTGAAAGTATTGGCACCCTTGAAATTGCTACAGAAAATGAAGTATTTCTTCCAAAGAATACTTTTACACGCAATACATGCATTTACACATGTTTGAACTTTATGACTGTCCGTTTGATCCTTGTGGCAGTAGTAGGGTCAAAATATTTGTGTGCTTTTTTAAATGTTATTTGGAGTCTTGCCTTGATTCCTTTTAATATTATTTATTAAAAGTAATATTTTATGAGTAATTTGATTGGTCTACCATTTTGCTATTTTGATACATACCATGTTTCACAAATAATAAGACAGTGTCTATTACTTTTTCAGCCTCTGGAAAAGGTCTAGGGCTTACTTTTGGGGTAGGGCTTAAATTTATGCACTAATAAGCAATCTGCTCTCTATTTCCTTATCCAATATCCAACATCTTGACCTTGCAGAAAGAAGTCAGATTTTTGCCCTTTGAGTCCTCCACCATTCCTTTCTTACACTCCAAAGAGTAGCTTTTTATTTGTTGGGGTGCAGTATACAGGTTATTGAAGATGAGCAGATTTGCAAGGAAGACAGATTTGGCGGGGGATGGGGGGGTGGAACGCATGAGTGGATTGGGGGTACTTACCCATCTAGATGATCGGGAGATAGCAGAACTCTGGAGGATGCATTCTTCTATCTTGATCTGAAGGACCTTCAATTCTGGACACCACTTGACCCTCAACCAAGCAGCACCTAGAAACAGAAGGCAGGACATACTGTCTCCGGTGCTCATTGGTTGCGGGTCACATGGTCACTGTGTACACAGGTCCTGCTGGCGCTGAAAGCTCTGCTAGCATTGGAACCTGAGGTAAGTATAATGTTTTATTTTTTTAAACATGGGGCATAACAGGGAGCAAGGGGCGACTAGCGATTATTGCAAGCATCAGCTAATATTGACACTACATGTGTATTTCTGTGCCGGTGTCACTCTCCACTTAGGAGTGTCGCCGATTGCATTGCATCAGTGCAGCAGGCAGAGTGTGGTACCAGCAGTGTTTAGAGGGGTGGGCAGGATTATGGTAAGAAAAAAGGTGAATATTCATTAGCTTAATAAACTTAGAGTACAACAGGGGACAATAAAAATAACATATCCTGAATGGGCTGTACATGCCCTGTTTCAGGATACCATTTGTGTGAGTACGCAACTAAGACATTTTTGGAGTAGGGCTTATATTTCACGGTATATATACAGAAAATATCCAATGGAGTATCATGAAAAGGACCTGTGGCCGTAACGTCTAGAATTCAATAGGCTAATGATCATTGAGTGCAGGACCTATGAGACATCACAGATCATGTGCTCAGGAATCAAGCTGAATAAATTCTAAAATGAAAGGTGTCAACATTTAATAAGGTGTTGTTAATTAACTACAGGACCAGTGTGAAATCACAGGACCTGTAGCTAGTTCCTTATATAATACTAGCTGTGAGCCCGATGCAAATGCATCGGGATTCTAGAACGTGCGTTAATTAGATTATAGTAGCTATATTTTTTTTTTTATTTACATTTTTTTTGAATAACTTAATGTTATGAATATTTTATTTATTTGTTTTTTGTATTAAAATTATTTAATGTTATGAATTTTTATATGGAATATTTTTTTTATTATTTCTTATTTTATTATTGTAATTATTTATTATTTAATATTTTTATAATATTATTATTTTTTTTATTTTAATTGAATTATTTTTTATTTGAGTAATTTGATTTTCTTAGAATTAATGTTATTAATATTTTAATTATCTATATTTTTTATTTTATTTATTTATTTTTTTAATTTTGATTTATTTTATTATTTATTATTTTTATTATTTGTATATTACTTTTTTTATTTTAATTAAATTTATTTGTATTAGATTAATTTTTTTAATTTTAATTAGCGGCCGCACTTGCCGCAAGTGCAAAACCGCACTTGCCGCACCTGCCGCAAGTCCCCCTATACTTTCTATGGGGATTACCACAACCGCGCCGCAAGTGCGGCGGCTGAGGTAGCGACTCGCAATGGCCTCGCGGCCATTGCTCGCGCTACACAGCGACTCGCAATGGATCCCCATACAAAGTATAGGGAGACTTGCGGCAGGTGCGGCGGCTGAGGTAGCGACTCGCAATGGCCTCGCGGCCATTGCTCGCGCTACACAGCGACTCGCAATGGATCCCCATACAAAGTATAGGGAGACTTGCGGCAGGTGCGGCGGCTGAGGTAGCGACTCGCAATGGCCTCGCGGCCATTGCTCGCGCTACACAGCGACTCGCAATGGATCCCCATACAAAGTATAGGGAGACTTGCGGCAGGAGCGGCGGCTGAGGTAGCGACTCGCAATGGCCTCGCGGCCATTGCTCGCGCTACCTCAGCGGTAAATCGCTAAGTTTGTGGCCGAGCCTCTGGTTCTATTTTCGGCCAACGACTCGCAATGGCCGCTTCGCGGCCATTGCTCGCGCGTGGTGACGTCACATAGTGACAAAGCCACGGCGATTTCGGGGTCCGACATGAAAATGCCTACGGCAATTATAGAGTAGATACTAGATAGTGGCCCGATTCTAACGCATCGGGTATTCTAGAATATGTATGTAGTTTATTTATGAAGATTTAAGAATAATACAATGAATACACGATATCTATCGATCATCTACCTATGTGTCTATCGTCTATGTATGCTATATTTATTTATCATCTCTCTATGCATGTTTATGAGTAAAGTTCGTGACACTGACTGACAGCCTTGTAGAAAGGAGTGAAGTGCGTCACAATGACTGACAGCCTTGTAAATAGGAGTGAACTGCGTCACACTGACTGACAGCCTTGTAGACAGGAGTAAAGTTTGTGACACTAACTGACAGCCTTGTAGACAGGAGTATAGTTCGTCACACTGACTGACAGCCTTGTAGACAGGAGAGAAGTTCGTCACACTGACTGACAACCTTGTAGCCAGGAGTGAACTGCGTCACACTGACTGACAGCCTTGTAGACAGGAGTAAAGTCCGTCACACTGACTGACATCCTTGTAGACAGGAGTGAAGTTCGTCACACTGACTGACAGCCTTGTAGACAGGAGTGAAGTGTGTTACAGTGACTGACCACCTTGTAGACAGGAGTAAAGTTCGTGACACTGATTGACAGCCTTATAGACAGGAGTGAACTGTGTCACACTGACTGACAGCCTTATAGACAGGAGTAAAGTTTGTGACACTGACTAACAGCCTTATAGACAAGAGTAAAGTTTGTGACACTGACTGACAGCCTTATAGACAGGAATGAAGTTCGTCACACTGACTGACAGCCTTGTAGACAGGAGTGAGGTGCGTCACACTGACTGACAGCCTTGTAGACAGGAGTGAACTGTGTCACACTGACTGACAGCCTTGTAGACAGGAGTAAAGTTTGGCTGGCGTCGACCAATCAGAGAAGCGGCGCATGGCTTGGCGCGTGATTTGTATGGTGCACAGTTTTCAAATACGCGCCACTTTGCTGATTGGTCTCCATCAGCTGCGGCGACCAATCAGGGATGTAGCACGGCTTGGCGGGGGATTTGAATCTCGCTCGGAGAACTACAGCAGTAAGCAGCTGGGAGATGAGCGGCTGACGCCTATCATCTCCCGGCTGGCTCGCCTCAGACCTCTGTGCGGCAGGTAGCCACGGTTCTGCTACTGCTGCAAAGAGGTCAGCGGCTCACCAGCTGGGAGATGACCGGCTAATGCCGGTCATCTCCCGGCTGGTGAGCCGCGAACCTCCATGCGGCTGGTGGTGACCAATGAGCGCTGGCACGCGATTTCGGCCTCAGACACACACGATTAGGCAATTATATAGTAGATAAGACCAAACAGCAGAAGAGCATTATATGATTATCCCCCAAAAATAGCATTATAAGGAAAGGGGATGTTATTGCAAATGATTAAAGTAATTGTAAAAATTATATGCAACAAACAGGGGAAGTAAAGTATAAAAACTATATTTATGTGCAAGAGTTAAGGTTATATATATATATATATACATATATATTCCCACAAAAAAAGATTAGAACAGCACCACTACTATAATGAAAAAAAAGGATGCAAACCCCATAAGGCAACCCACAAAACTTTGCCATAGATAAATGACAAAAAAGAGACAGTGACCCACCCCAGGGCCATGGGGTAACCGATTCCAGGCGTTGATTTATTGGGGATGTCACAGGCAACCTGTGCCCGGGCCCGTGGCCCTGGTGGTCACTGAAAAAGGGGAAAAATAAAAATAGAAATTGCTCGTGACGCCATCTATGGTTCCCGATAATGATATCACTGCTGCTTGCATGCCTCTGGGGTGATAATGATGCAGCTAGTTGGTAACTCTCCCCATAGGTGGAGCCGGATACCTGAGGAAGTTGTGGATGAATAGGGAGGCAGCTCTCCACACACACAGCCTTGTCTCTTGTGCTGCAGGAGAAGGCAGCTCATCAGGTGGAGATACTGGCAGTTTAGGATGAGGGCAGGATCAGGGGCAGCAATAACAGACACACACACTGGTGCTTTGTTTCCATACCTTTAACTGATGGTATTGCAAGGTATCGTCCAGGGTACAGTCCAGGTGGTCGGGTGGCACTTCATGATTTCCACACCCGATAAGTTGTTAGGCCTCCTTGTCAATGTGTGTGTGTGTGCTCTAGTCCTGGCCTGTCTGAAACCTGGCCCTGACCTCTCGTGTGTCCCTCACTTGTATAGCAGGTGATGAGAGCCCTGCAGATGGGCACCGCTATTTCCACTGCAGTCCCTGGCTCTGTTGGTGGCTGTGCTACAAGTGTTCTTGCACCAGGAGACTGAAGTCTCCCTGACCCTCCAGTCTTTTCTGCTGGGCTAACTGGACCCTTGCAGACTTGGACTCTGGTGTCCAGGTTGCTTCTGCTGCTACTCTGGGGTGAACCGGTATGATTTCTCTGCCTCCTCTCCATCAAGCCTTGACTCTGACCCTCACTCCTGGGTCCCTTACACTGGTTAATCTTCCTCACTGGCATGGGCCTAGCGCGGCTCCATTTACTAGGATGTCTTCACAGTCCTCCCTGAACTGCACTAGCATAACTCTTCCCCCACGCCTGAATTTATAGGAGACTTTGCCTGGAGTTGGCAAATAGAGCTCCCCCTTCAGGTCTGGGGTGAAAGGTGTTGCATGTGTAAGTTTACATGATGTGAAAATCCCTCCCCGCACCACATGTTCCTGTGGCAACCGAAACCGTAGGGGTGCCACAACAGCACTTGCAGTATACTTGCATTGATGGAAGGACTTAAATGGCTAATGGTAACATTTCAGTTATAATGAACCTTTCTCAAGCACACATTTGTACAAAAAGGAGATACCTATAGCCATACAATTAATCACTCCATTATTACTCCATTAAATATTTTGTATAGTTACAGCATCCATGCATAGATACACATACAATACAAAAAATTAATATGGTATCAAAGAGCATATCCCTATAAATTCAATTCATGCCGTTTATTCTCATACAAGTACCGTATATACTCGTGTATAAGCCAACCCGTGTATAAGCCGACCCCCCTACTTTTGCCCCCACAATCTGGGAAAACCTATTGACTCGTTTATAAGCCGAGGGTGGACCCCAGCACAGGTATACAGCCCCCAGCAGTGTGGTATACAGCAGCCTCCCCAGTGGTATATACAGCCCCAGTGGTAGTATCCAGCAGCCCCAGAGGTATATACAGCCCCAGTGGTAGTATCCAGCAGCCCCAGAGGTATATACAGCCCCAGTGGTAGTATCCAGCAGCCCCAGAGGTATATACAGCCCCAGTGGTAGTATCCAGCAGCCCCAGAGGTATATACAGCCCCAGTGGTAGTATACAGTAGTCCCAGAGGTATATACAGCCCCAGTGGTAGTATACAGTAGCCCCAGAGGTATATACAGCCCCAGTGGTAGTATCCAGCAGCCCCAGAGGTATATACAGCCCCAGTGGTAGTATCCAGCAGCCCCAGAGGTATATACAGCCCCAGTGGTAGTATACAGTAGTCCCAGAGGTATATACAGCCCCAGTGGTAGTATACAGTAGCCCCAGAGGTATATACAGCCCCAGTGGTAGTATACAGTAGCCCCAGAGGTATATACAGCCCCAGTGGTAGTATCCAGCAGCCCCAGAGGTATATACAGCCCCAGTGGTAGTATCCAGCAGCCCCAGAGGTATATACAGCCCCAGTGGTAGTATCCAGCAGCCCCAGAGGTATATACAGCCCCAGTGGTAGTATACAGTAGCCCCAGAGGTATTTACAGCCCCAGTGGTAGTATACAGTAGCCCCAGAGGTATATACAGCCCCAGTGGTAGTATACAGTAGCCCCAGAGGTATATACAGCCCCAGTGGTAGTATACAGTAGCCCCAGAGGTATATACAGCCCCAGTGGTAGTATCCAGCAGCCCCAGAGGTATATACTTGTAAAACCACCAACTACACTTGTATTGTATATATCACCTGAAGTGTATAAGTCAGGTTCCGACCCATCGGGATGTCCTATCATGTCAGTGGACTCGTTGTCAAGTAGAGTCGCTATCTTTTTGGATAGAGTATTGAATCCACTGGCTAGTGGCGCACAATCTTTTATACAAATACCTCAGATTTTTTAGGTAAATTGCAAGTTACATAATCAAGCAAACATTAAAACCACCTTTGAATAGTATTCTGTAAAAGAGGTAAACCACCTCTCCTTTTCTGATACAAAATATGGTAATGGACCAACTAGAATAACTAAACAAACACAGAAGTTATACGTCTCAATTTCATTAACAGCCAGTGCTACACTGAAACACCACATATCATGGATAAGCAAGAGATATAATAAATTGTTCTCATCTGATTCCTATAGACACATAGTCACCATATCAGAGTCACCACTAATTACAGATATATAACAATTTATGAAAAAGGACTGATCTCACCAAATTGGCAGGGAGTTCAGCAGACCCACTGTTGTCCAGGTAAAAGAGGTATATGTCCAGGCGCCAGGACTAACCCTATATATGTCCCTGATACAAAAACAAAAAACAATCCACAGCGGCTCCTCAAGAATGCACCATAGCACTGTCTCTCCTGTCTGTTTCTATCCCGACACGTTTCGTCGTCCAAATTCATCAAGTGATCAGTAGTGACAGGCAAAAGCAGAGCTGTATTCACACATCAGCATAGAATAGAGGTGAGGCTATTTGCAAGAGGTAGAGTGGGATAAGGATGTGATCCTGGCATCATAGTCTTACTTTATACTTTGATAGATAATGACAAAGGTATTTTAGTGGTGGAGAAAAAATGGTGAACTACAGATCTCATGTTAAACAGCCATGCTTTGTTATTAAATTGTTAGGTTATGTATTAAAACACAATTATTTTTATTTGGTAGCCAGTACTCTGTTTAACAGCAAGTCTTTGGGTTATGGAAATATGGTTATGACATCATTGGAGGAGGACCTTATCTATCTGTCCCCCAACTTTAGAAAGGTGCTGAGGTGGTAGCGGTACATAGATGATGTCTTCCTCCATTGGAAAGGAAATTCTGGTGAGGAGTTGGATTTTCATAATTTTCTGAATACCGAGGATGAAACTATCTAGAAATATGAGACAAAATGTGCATACGGTCTTATCTCTTTAGCAGAGAGGGGCGAAATGCCCGATAAAATTTGCTCACCTGGTATAGTTTTGTAAATGCTCGTACAGCTGCTGCTGGATCCACACTTCCACGTGCAACATGGCAAACAACAGGAAAAAACAGGATGAAGTGCCGGTGATCAGTGCTGCTGAGGACGGGGCAGAGGCTGCTCTGAAACGTGTCAGAATAAAAAGCATCATTATACCAGACTTCCCAGTTCCTGGTTTTACTTCTTAGCAGTGCAGATCACTGGCACTTCGTCCTGTTTTTCCTGAGGATGAAATTATTACATTTACAGAGGTCTAGCCATAATATCCAGTTTTTCAATGTGTTGGTGAATAGAAATGAGCAAACATGTTGAGATTTGGCTTTTTCTGAAGTCGCTAAATCCATGATGTTCGATGAACAGTTTGCCAAACAGTATGCTGAAACTACCGGACCTCATTAAAATCAATAGAGGCAAACTCGAAGGCATATAAAAAACCTTCAAAAGGGCCCCAAAGCTACCAAAATAGCTCATATTAGTGGAAAATACCAGGAAAAGTGGCAACAATTGACCCAGATTACAAATGCTATCATGGTGTAGCATGGATGCCGGAGACAGGGGCTATGCCAGCTTTCATAGCTTTCAAAATCAGTTTTAAATATGGGGTGGGAAAAATTCAGTTAAATTTCAGACGTGGGTGAAATTCAGTTAAAAATAAGAGGCATGTGACTGACTGGTGGAGGCCTGCTAGAATGGGAGCACTCATATGTCATGCAACAGCTCAAACTGCTTTTCTGCTCAGCCACCCTCAGGTAGCACAAATATTAGCTTAATAGACTATTATTGGTTGAAAAATTAAGGGATAGTAGCACAGGTAGATGCCTGAAAATAAGTTAAGACCTAAAGGTGTGGGAACCCTACGGCTGCATGCAACACATAGCATGGTAACCCAAATAAAAGTCTCTATATTCAAAAAAATTATGACTAGACACCACTAAAGTGCATCATTTTTCTCAATTTTTGAATGGCCCATTATGGATGCAAGGCACAAGCCTGGGCCCAGCATTTTAAGGTTTAACATTGAGTAAGAGGTGTAAGAGTGACAGGCAAAGGCATGGTGCTCAGAGAGCCCTGCTCACATTATGCAACACACAACAAGGAGACCCCAAGAAGAGTCTTCACTTTTCAAAAAATTAGGGCCATACACCACTAAAATGGCATCAATTTTCTCAATTTTGGAATGGCACACAAAAAGGTGCAAGGAACAAGGCCTGGCCATCATTTCAAGGTTCAACATTGAGTAAAAGAAGAATAAGTGATATGAGTAGGCATTATGCTCAGAGAGCCATATGGAGACCCTAAGAAGAGTCTCCACTTTTCACAAAATTAGTGCCAGACAAAAACCACTAAAGTGGCATAATTTTTCTTGATTTTAGCATGACCCACTATGGGTGCAAGGCACAAGGGTTGGACTCAGCATTTCAAGGTTTAAAATTAAGTAAGAGATAGAGGAGTAATAGGCATAGGCAAGGTGATCAAAGAGGCCTGCTCTTTTTAAGCAACACATAATAAAGAGAGCCAGAGAAGTTTCTCCATTTTCCAACAATTAGTGCCAGACTTAAAGGTACCGTTACACACAGATATATCTGTGCAGACATTGCTTGCAACTCACTGGCTGCAGTAAAATAATTTGTACACGGCCACACAATGGATCAATTTGTCCATGATTTCACTGCAACCAGTGAGTTTCAAGTAATGTCTGCACAGATATCTCTGTGTGTAAAGGTACCTTAAGACTTGTGGAGCAGCCTTCCCCCCTTCAGACATCAGAGTCACCCAGTACCCAGTCAGTGAGATGTAACACCCCTGGCCATGCTTGCTTGTCCAGGTGTTTGTGGTAACATGCACTGTGTCACACACAGAGTTTCTCAAGGAAATGATGATGTTGTCTTCGACATGCTCCTGTAGCGCAGACACAGCTTACTTAGAGAAGTAATGCCGACTGAGCAACTTGTACTGGGGGGACTGTGACGGCCATTAACTTTTGGAAAAAATCTATATCTATCAGGTGGAAAGGCAGCATTTCTGTGACCAATAGATTGGATATGGTGAATTTCAACCTCTTAGCTGTGGAATTGAAGAAGTAAATGGTCTTTTACATGACCACAACTGCGTAGCCGAGGGCTGGCTGCTCTGCTGAGAGAGAGAGGAGTAGCTTCAGAGTGCGTCATTTGATGAGCTAGGAAAAAGTGCGAGAATTCAAACACCAGCACTCAGGTGCCGGCGTTTGAGCTGCGCTCAGGGCTCTGGCACCATAAGGATGAGTTGGCTGCGTTAACGCGGCGCTACCATGATGGTAACACTGCATTAAGGCTGCCAAAACCTATGCTTTTAATGGAACCCCCCAAGCGCAGCTAATAGCACTAATCTGACCCTAGCCTATTTGAATGCATGGAGATTTGGTAAACACTGGTTTTGAGAAAAAAAGGTCTTTATGCAAACATAGCGATATATTGTAATCATTGATTTTAAGGACAAAAAGGACTTTTTTTTTTAATACAGCAATATTTTGCAACCACTAATTTAAGGGAAAAAAGACCTTTATATGAATACAGCGATATTTTGCAACCACTGATTTTAGGGATAAAAAGGTATTAATTTAAATGCAGTGATATTTGTCACCCACTGTCTTTACATAAAAAAGGCCCTTATGTGAAAGCAGCAATATTTGTCAACCACTGATTTTAGGGGAAAAAATGACTTTATGTGGATAAAGCGATATTTTGCAAGCACTGATTTTAAGGAAACAAAGGCCTTTATATGAATAAA
The DNA here is from genome assembly GCA_033576535.1 of Allobates femoralis. Classification (NCBI taxonomy): domain Eukaryota; kingdom Metazoa; phylum Chordata; class Amphibia; order Anura; family Aromobatidae; genus Allobates; species Allobates femoralis. Next base: position 259,605,762 of record JARQOC010000004.1, read on the forward strand.
GTGACATTTTGCAACTACTGATTTTAGCAAAAAAAATAAAAAAACCTTTGTGTGAATACAGAGATATTAGTGAAATTTAGTGAACAAAATGACCTTTTTGTGAAAACAGCAATATTTTGCAATTACCACTTTTAGGGGAAAAAGAGTATTTATGTGAATACTGCGATAATTTGCAACCACTGATTTTAAGGGGTAAAAAAAGCCTTTATCCAAATTCAGCAATATTTTGTAAGCACTGATTTTAGGAAAAGAGAGGTCTTTATGTGACTAAAGCGATATTTTGCAACCACTGATTTGAGGGGAAAAGGTCTTTATGTGAGTACAGAGATATATGTCAATCATTGGTTTTAAGTTAATAGGGTGAATGACTGGCATCAACCTCAAAGTGTAGGTGCAAACAGAAAAAATACAATACTATAGGAAAGGTTATCTGATGCGACACTAAACACTATGGCCCCTTTCACATCTCTGCGTTTGCTGCGTTTTGCTGCGTTTTGCTTCATTTGCGTTTTTTCCGCGTTTTTACAAACGCAGCTCAAAACGTGGCAAACAACGTTTTGGGCTGCGTTTGCAAAAACGCATGCGTTTTGCGTTTTTGCAAACGCACATGCGTTTTGACATGCGTTTTCATGCGTTTTTTGCAGTAAAAACGCGGAAAAAACGCAAATGAAGCAAAACGCAGCAAAACGCAGCAAACGCAGAGATGTGAAAGGGGCCATAGTGTTTAGTGTCGCATCAGATAACCTTTCCTATAGTATTGTATTTTTTCTGTTTGCACCTACACTTTGAGGTTGATGCCAGTCATTCACCCTATTAACTTAAAACCAATGATTGACATATATCTCTGTACTCACATAAAGACCTTTTCCCCTCAAATCAGTGGTTGCAAAATATCGCTTTATTCACATAAAGACCTCTCTTTACGCAGCAAAACGCAGCAAACGCAGAGATGTGAAAGGGGCCTATGTGTGCACTTTAATGAGTGCGAGAAGTGGCTAGACTGCACAGCTAATGCAGTTACAATGCAAATGGATTATAGCTTTCACTGCTCTAGATAAAATGTAAAATGGAAGACTTTCCTATAGTATTGTATTTTTTCTGTTTGCACCTACACTTTGAGGTTGATGCCTGTCATTCACCCTATTAACTTATATGTGTATATTATTTGACTGTGCTCCCTCCTTATTCCCCTCCCCCACCCTGAGGCCAGCTGAGGTCTCCATCTTGTTGGAGTCCAACACACACTTTTCCTGTTTTTAATTATTAATAGAGGCATATAAACCCATACACACTTCATACCTTCATTAGTCATAGTGCTAGGACCCGGTGAGATGGAAGCACCTTGGCGTTGGTCACCGAGCACTCCACAGTGGTCACTGTTGAAGCTAAGTCTTCCATTTTACATTTTATCTAGAGCAGTGAAAGCTATAATCCATTTGCATTGTATCTGCATTAGCTGTGCAGTCTAGCCACTTCTTGCACTCATTAAAGTGCACATAGTGTTTAGTGTCGCATTAGATAACCTTTCCTAAATCATTGGTTTTAGTGAAAAAAGGCCTGTTTTTGAATATAGCATTATTTCGCAACCACATATTTTAGGGGAAAAACAGCCTTTATGTGAATACAGTGATATTTTGCAAGCATTGATTTTAGGGAAAAAAACCTTTATGTAAATACAGCAATATTTATCAACCACTGATTTTAGGGGAGAAAAAGGCCTTTATGTAGATACAGATGTATTTTGCAACCACTTACTTTAGGAAAAAAAGGCTTTTGTATGAATACAGCAACATTTACTGGTTTGATGAAAAAAAAACACCCTGTAAAGAAAAGCACAGAGGCCTAGTTCACATCTGAGCTCTGGTGCATTGGGAAGCATTGTGCTAGCACATGTGGCAGCGCAGTGCATGCACTGCCAAGCGCATCAGAGCGCAAATGAAGCACATTGTGCTAATGCCGCCATTACCTTGTATGTGCGAGCGCAGGCACACGGAACTCAGAAGCGCAAGTGTGAATGCGACTGTGTCACAGCGCATGTGCTAGTCTGGACGCACTGAAAACATCGCATTACACGTTTCCGGTGCGTCTGGACTAGCACATGCACTGTGGCACAGGCCCTTACATGCTTGGTCTTCCGGGATGCGGTGTGTTGCACTTTCCCATACAAGGTCATTTGCGCTCCAATGCGCTTGACAGCACATGTACAGCACTACCACCTGTACTAGTGCGATGCTGCCAAATACATCGGCGTGCAGATGTGAAATGGCCCAGAGATTTGGAAATCACGGGTTCTAGACAAAAAAGGGTCTATTTCAAGATGAACCCTCTAACCACACTACCAATCCAAAAATGAATCTGTAAAGCTGTAACACTCTCAAAATGGTGACGACAGCAAATGGTCAATTCTTGTATGTCAAGGGACATGTGACTTAGAAAACCAATAAAACCAGCCCTTGAGTCTGCACTTTGTGGATGTTTTCTGTTGCCTGATTGGCAGCAAAAACATCCACACACTAAGTGCTGTGAAATAGCAATGAAAAAAATGGAATCTGACACTTCTCTGACCTATCCCCACACCCTTCCCTTATCAATCACCTCCCACCCATCATCCTAGATACTTATTAGGTAGAAGAGAACAGTTACCAAACAAAGCCTAATTTGCTGACTTTTTGGCAAAATGTTCGTGTTCACGGCCATGAACCAAATCTGCTAGATTTGTGCCGAATTTGAAATTTGTGAACCTTGTTCGGAAAAATTTACTCATATTTAGTAAGGACATTGCCACCAGGTAAACACTTTTAGAAAGCCTACCAAAGGTGTACTTTTAGACTTCAGTTCACAGACAACATTTGAAGTATGTCCCCCAGAGAAACAACTTTACAAAGACCCATACAGAGTCCCTTCACAGCTCTGACACAGTGTGGGATTTCAACCCCAAACACATGAGTTTCAGAACAGTCTACTGTCGGTTCCCCCTGGCTTTGTTGAAGTGAGTTGTTCAGGTGTTAGCTGACTGGATGACGAAATAGAGAAAGCAGAGTAGTAGATGGATGCAACACAGACTGGCCTAGTTCACATCTATGCACCCCTGCATTTGCCTTGCACTTGCGCCAGTGCAGGACAGGCAGATGCAGGGGCACATAAATGTGAAATGGCCCAGAGAGAAAAATGTGTATCAATTCTCGGTAATTTTAGGGCATGCTCCAAGACAGTTTCTGACTCAGGCACAGCTGAAACTACAGGCCGGGCCATTTATATGGATGCACCTAAATAAAATGGGAATGGTTGTTGATATCAACTTCCTGTTTGTGGCACATTAGTATATAGGAGGGGGAAAACTTTTCCAGATGGGTGGTGACCATGGCAGCCATTTTGAAGTTGGCCATTTTGGATCCAACTTTATTTTTTTCAATGGAAAGGGTCATGTGACAGATCAAACTTATTGAGAATTTCATAAGAAGAACAATGGTGTGCTTTGTTTTAACATAACTTTATTCTTTCATGAGTTATTTACAAGTTTATGACCACTTATAAAATGTGTTCAAAGTGCTGCCTATTGTGTTGTATTGTCAATGCAACGCTCTTCTCCCACTCTTGACACACTGATAGCAATACCACAGAAGAAATGCTAGCACAGGCTTCCAGTATCCATTGTTTCAGATGCTGCACACCTCATATCTTCACAGTATACACAATTGCCTTCAGATGAGCGATGAGGCAAACTTTTTTGTGAATGGTGAAGTTACCGAACAAAACCACCGCTATTGGTCTGACACTAACCCACAGTGGATAGATCTCTCAAAGGCTGTTGGAACACAAACATTGATGGTATGGTGTGGTGTATGTGCTACAAAGATAGTGGGCCATTCTTCATCAATGGAAACTTCAATGCCACTGGATATCTGAGGCCCCTTTCACATCCAAGCCTGGGCTGTGTTTTGCTTTATTTGCGTTTCTATGCGTTTTCATCCAAACATATGCGTTTTTGCTTCCATTGAATTCAATGGAAATGCATGTAAAAACACATGCAAAAACGCATGTGCATTTTCAAAAACACAAAGCGCATGTGTTTTTGAAAATGCAGACCAAAACGTTACCAGCAACGTTTTGGTCTGTTTTTGCAAAAACGCATGCGTTTTGCATGCGTTTCTACATGCGTTTCCATTGAATGCAATTAGGGCAAAAACGTGTTTTGACGTGTTTTTAGTGGTAAAAACACATATAAATACAAATGAAGCAAAAAGCAGCCCAGGCTTGGATGTGAAAGGGGCCTGAATCATGTAGCAATTTAAAAAAAAAGGCCTCTAAACAGAATATTTGTACATTAAGCCCTGAAAGCCAAAATTGCCTCTGATTCACTACAGAGCACCCATATTTTAAAAAAGACCCTCTAAACAGCTTCTTTTCCTTGTAGACACTCATTTGCCAAGATTCCTCACAGAACACCCAATTTTAACCACAGAGCATACTTTTTAAAAATAATCCCCTATAGACCCTTTTTCTGCGTTGACCTAGAGACAGCCTATAGAGTCCCCCATCCAAATCACCAATTTTAATCAAAGATCCCCTTTAAGCTAAGATAGACTCCCCTATCCACCCAAAAGAAAGTTTGAACAAGGACAAGGAAGTAGTTAACACTTTATTTGTGGGTTTTGGAAACCAGAAGGAGGAGAAGGACAAAGTGGAGGATGAGGTTCAAGTGTACCTAGTGGTGTTGTTCTTAGAGACAGTTTGTAAAAGAAAAATGTTTTCAGTTTTTACTTTTTTTGGAGGGGTTGTTGTTTTGTGTTTGCTTAAGAAAATAACTTACATAAAGCTATAATCCCCTGAAAACAAACAAAATTAAAAAAAATGGAACCCGGAGGTGGTGGAAGAGAAGGAGGTTGAAGTGGAGGAGGGTGTTGAGGTGGACATGGCAGTGTCAATTGAAGAGGTCTTAGCCAACATTTTTTTTATACAACTGCTGCACAATGGCTACAGTCTTTTTTTTTTAATTACAGTCCAAAGATTCAAAGATCTTGGTGAAGTGGCCAAACAGACCATTTTTTACTAATAACATTAGAGAGCTTGGTTCACAGTAGCCATACAGACTGTTGTTCAAGATTACGCTCACAGAGCCTGGTGCAGTGTCACCATTGCCCCTCAGGGCATTTTTTAACGCTACCCCCCACTGTAACCTAACATTTTTCCACACTAAATGTTCAGCACGAACCCCGAAATTTACAGATCAGTTTCCCTTATACCTGGTTAGTATGTGTGTGCTTATCTGTTTTCCACAAAAATCTTTTTGACCTTGGTTATGAAATTGTGATTTTCAAGCAAACTTTCATTTATGACAAAGCAACTTTTTAAATGCACTTACCGTATATACTCGTGTATAAGCCGACCCGTGTATAAGCCGACCCCCCTACTTTTGCCCCAAAAATCTGGAAAAACCTATTGACTCGTGTATAAGCCGAGGGTGGACCCCAGCACAGGTACACAGCCCCCAGCAGTGTGGTATACAGGCCCCCCCAGTGGTATACGGGCCTCCCCAGTGGTAGTATATAGCAGCCCCAGTGGTAGTATACAGCAGCCCCAGTGGTAGTATATAGCAGCCCCAGTGGTAGTATACAGCAGCCCCAGTGGTAGTATACAGCAGCCCCAGTGGTAGTATACAGCAGCCCCAGTGGTAGTATACAGCAGCCCCAATGGTATACAGCAGGCCCCCAGGGGTACATATAGCAGCCCCCAGGAGGTACCCAGCAGCCCCCTGGGGGTACACAGCAGCCCCCAGGGGGTACACAGCAGCCCCCAGGGGGTACACAGCATCCCCCTGGGGTTACCCAGCAGCCCCCAGGGGGTACACAGCAGCCCCCAGGGGGTACACAGCAGCCCCCTGGGGGTACACAGCAGCCCCCAGGGGGTACACAGCAGCCCCCTGGGGGTACACAGCAGCCCCCAGGGGTACACAGCAGCCCCCTGGGGGTCCCCAGCGGCCCCCTGGGAGTACACAGCGGCCCCCAGGGGGTCCCCAGCGGCCCCCTGGGGGTCCCCAGCAGCCCCCAAATGCTGGCACTCGCCCCCCCTTGCAAGGGCCCCCCCGCTTCTCTTACCATTCCGGTTTCTGATCCGCACCGCTCCTCGGTGCTCCTCGCTGCTCCGTCCGTCCGTCTTCTACATCCGGGATCCCCGGCCGCGCGATGACGTCATATGCCTGCGACGGCCGGAGATCCCGGATGTAGCAGACGGACGGAGCAGCGAGGAGCAGCGAGGAGCACCGAGGAGCGGCGCGGATCAGAAGTCCGGAATGGTAATATAACCATCGGGGGGGCCCTTACATGGGGGGGCGAGTGCCAGCATTTGGGGGCTATATGCACTGCTTCCCCCTGCCGCTGATTGACAGGGGGAAGCAGTGCATATTTAATGAGCGGCCCCACGTGACGGGGCCGCTCATACAGCAGCCCCCCCCCCCGCGCTCCTGCAGCCTCCACAGCCCCGGACACAGCCCCCCCCGTATTGACTCGTGTATAAGCCGAGGGGGAGACTTTTCAGCCCAAATTTTGGGCTGAAAAACTCGGCTTATACACGAGTATATATGGTATGTTTCCTTTAATCAGATGTGTTGTAAAGCTTAACCACTAAGACATTCAGCATGGCTTCTGAAACGTTCCTCATTTAGGTTCCCTGCAAAAAACTCCAACTTTGTCACAAGGCTCCGAGTAATATGTGAACATCTGCACTGCTGAGAGTTTATGACAAGATTTCCTCTTGTGTATTTAAAAGGGCACAAGATAAATAACCTCAAGATAATAATATCAGAAACTAATCTGTGTTAAATGTTAAACTTGACAGTAAGGTCATATACATTTCCATCTGTGTTAAATGGGCTTCTCGAAACAGGTTGCTTTATTATTAATCTGTTTTGTATAGACAATGTTAAAAGATGACATAAAAAGATGCCCTTTTACATACACTTTTAGGAAATATCTGAAGAAAATAATATAGAAATGTTCACAGTGTTAGCTCTAAACATGATATAACTACATTGACATAAGACATAAACATACCCAAGAGTTTATGAAAATAATGTCATTATTGCTGATCAGGAACAGCAGGAGAATATCACATTTTAATATTTTTTATGGTGATATATTGCAGTATGCTCTGCTGTACTTTTAAGTAGTTTTATTGGAATCTGTCAAACCTAGTGCTAATATTTCACCAGTTGTTCTTCATTTCAGCAGTGTAGAATTCAATTTTCCTGCAATGTTATAGCCCTTCTGAAATTTTGAATTCACAATAGATATATAATTAGATTATGTCCTGAAGATTAAAAATAATACTGAAATAATTCCCTTTACTGGGAACACTTTTTCAGCAGGCGTTAGCTATCTAGCACATTTTTATATATTCTATTTATAATCACATTCAGTCAGTACTTTGCATAATTCTATCCAATGTTTTATGAAATATTACAGTAGTTTTCTGGTAGAATCTAGGTGCAAAAATAAATACAGCAGTAAACATTGCTGTACCTATTCCAAAAAGTTGTAGTTTTCTTTAGTCCTTGACCTCTTTATAACTTTATGTGAGGCATCTAGATGTTGATTATATTGTTTCCCTATCTTTTAGGGTTGCCTTATACCGTATGTGAATGACAAGGATAGCCAGTGCCAACTGATCTTAGGCTGCCTTCAGATTTGCAGATGCCTCCGCAGCATTTTGCTGAGGCATCTGCAAGCATCTGCATGCAGACGGCAGCCCCTATGTTTATAATGGAGCGCATGGCGGTCTGCAGATGCTTGCAGACCGCCGTGCGCACCCATTGACTCCCATATGTGATCTGTGCGCAGGCGGATGCCTGCGCACAAATCAAACACTCTCGCCCGCACCAGGGACGCAACATGTCGCATCCCTGGTGCGGACGAGAGTGTGTGATCTGTACGCAGGCATCCGCCTGCGCACAGATCACATATAGGAGTGAATGGGTGCGCACGGTGGTCTGCAAGCATCTGCAGACTGCCATGCGCTCCATTATAAACATAGGGGCTGCCGTCTGCATGCAGATGCTTGCAGATGCCTCCGCAAAACGCTGTGGAGGCATCTGCAAATCTGAAGGCAGCCGTAGTGTGATCTGTGTATTGCTCTGCCTTTTGTGATGCTTGAGAGTTTGAACATATGGGATGCATAGGTTTTTAACTTTTTCTGGCATCTTGGACTATTGTACGGCTACATTCACACACAGTGCTTTCGATGCGTTTTTAGAGGATCCGTTTTTTTAAGTGATGGTGCAGTGAAACGGATCAATTTCAGAGATTCACAGCCAAGTCAATGTTTTCAAGAATTGTCATTCAGACACAACCTTTTGCAGTGGTGCATTTTTTGGGTCAAAAAAGGATCCTCACAAGTAATTAGCATGGCAATTTATATGGCATTTTTCTGATCCACTTTTTTTCATTGAAACCATTGTCTATGGGCTTAAAAAAACACAACAGTCTAAAACGCATCAAAATCAGATAATCTGTTTTTATATGCTTTTTTTGAAAAGCTGATCCGGTTTTTCAGCTGACAAAACGGAGCCTGAAAAAACACTTTAAAAATGTGTGTGTGAATATAGCCTAAGGGTCTTTGGTGGTTAAAGCACTGTTTTAGGCTATGGCCACACTAACGTTGTGGCCTCCTTTCTGGGAGGTCAGTCAAAAAGCAGGATTCCGGCAGCATTAGCTCAGCATTACCTTAGTGTGGTGGTGTAGTGGTCATCGGTGCTATGTCAATAGGTCCACCTTGCAGCATGACTATCTTCCCACAATCTACATACAACACAATCTATGTTGGGGAGGATGTCACAATCATGAAAGTGATGGGCAGCAAGGGGTGGTTGTAGTTGGCATAATTCAGGTTGCCACTGCCGACAACTTTGAAAAGTGGCAGCAGGAGGCCGACCTTGAGAGAATGTGGTGTCGGGTGGAGGCAAGGTCTCTCTTGGTTAACCGGCCAGCTGCAAACAAACCACAGGGTCCATCAATCCTGCAGGGCTTTTTGGTGTTTGCTAAGTTGATCCCTTCTCTCCTAGAGGGGTGGTCATCCCTTACTTACGCCATCTTCCTCTCCAGCAGTGGTCATGATGTGGTGTGCTGGGCAGTAGGTGGTGTTAAAGAATAACCCTTTAAGAGTAACCCTTGTGACCCCCCCCCAAGAACATCTGGCAGCAAAATACCATGAGCAACATCAATCTCCATTATAGGCAGCGATGAAAAAGCTGATAGTTAATACCCAAGTTAATGTGGAATTCCCTAACGAAAGACATGTTGTTGGTTTGGTGACCCATTCCTTAGTTGCCATACTTCTGAAGAAGGAATTTTTCAGTTGTTTTTCAGTCCTTCAAAGAGCGAGGCATGATTTTAGTTGATTTTTTCCCTTTCCCTTCCTTTAGGCTACACCTCAAATACCTTAATGGAATCTGCCCTTAATGGAGTTTGCATAATTATAATGGAGTCTGATAATCCCTGTAGGACATTCCTTATACTGTATATACAGTATTTTTTCATATATTTGTTTTGAGACTTATTATAGTATGTGCTAGAGTAAAGTTTTTTTTACTTCACTTCTTGTATTCTACTGTATTGTTTCTGTAAAGAGGTGCTTTGATACTGCCCTACAGAGACTGGTAAACAAGCTGCAGGCCTCTGGCCTGATGGTATGAGGTATGTGAAAGACACTAAACACACTTCTGTAGAAAGGGGTTTGTCAAATTAAGTCCTCAAAGACTGCAAACAGTGCATGTTTCCAGGGATTCCTTAGTATTGCACATGGTGCTGGATTAGCACCTGTATAATGCTAACAAAATCCTGAAAATTGCACTGTTTTCAGACCTTGAGGACTGTAGTTGGCCACCCCTGCCATAGAAGTCTCTGTGGAAGTAGCCAGAAGGCAAGAGGAAGCCTCGAGACCTTTAACCACTATTGCAGCTCAGCCTGGACCCTCTTAGGGCCCAGGGTGCATTGTTGGATACTTTTTTTGATGTAGATTTAGAGAATCGAGTGGGGAGCATGTGGGCTGTGAGCAGGGAGCGTGTGGGCTATGCAAGTGTGAGTGGGCTGTGTGGGACTGATCAGGGAGCATGATTCAGCTGTGTGGGGGTGAGTGAGGAGCATGCAGACAGTGTGAGAGGGAGGTGGAGGGATGAATATATTGCAAGAGTTTATGGGCTGTGTGGAGGTGAGTGGGGAACATGTGGGCTGTGAGGAGGTGAGCGGGAACTGTGTGGGCTGTGCTGGATGAGCAGGGGCTGTGTGGGCTGTGCATGGTGAGAGGGGCTGTGTGGGCTGAGCAGGGGCTGTGCAGCCTATGCGTGCTGAGCAGGGGTGGGGTTAGGTTGAGTAGGAGTGAATGGAAGCTGAGCGGAGGCTGAGCAGAGGCTGAGCAGGGGCTGTTCGGGCTGAACAGGGTGAGAAGGGGCTGTGTGGGGTGAGCAAGGGCACTGTGCAGTGAGAATGAGGGGCTGTGCAGGCTGAGTAGGTGGCTGTGTGGGGAGATCAGGGGGCTGTGCAGGGAGAGAGAGTAGCTGTGCAGGCAGAGCGGAGGTTGTGCAAGGAGAGTTGGGGGCTGTGTAGGCTGAGCTGAGGGCTATATGGGGAAAGCTGTGCGAGTAGAGCACGGGGGCTGTGCAGGCTGAGCAGGGGGCTGTGCAGGTTGAGTAGGTGGGCTGTGCAAAAATAGCAAGGGGCTGTGCTGACTGAGCAAAAGGTGAGCAGTGAGCAGATGAACTGGCCGGAGGGAGCGTGACATGGGTGAGCAGCAGGCATCAGGGTGGTGGGAGGGAATGTTAATGGGGTAGTGAGCATGGGGTGGGTGAGATCCGTGATCAGCTGGCAGGAGGGAGAGAGAGTGGACCGTTTGGGGTTGGTGAGCAGGGGATGGGCAGAAGCCGGTAAGCAGCTTGCGGAGGGAGAGATTGTGGACAGTTAGTTTCTGTTTAATGGTGCCATATTGCAACACCCATCACTGGGGTGTCACATTTTAGCTTTTGGCATGCTTCCAGTGGTGCAAGGAATTATGGGATATGGCCTCGTACAGATGAAAGTTGGTGACGGATGCCACAAGGCAATTATGTAAGTAGATGATTTCAGCTTTTTTAGGAATTACCGTATATACTCGAGTATAAGCCGAGTTTTTCAGCACAAAAGTTGTGCTGAAAAGTGCCCCCCTCGGCTTATACTCGAGTCAGTGATGGCTCAGTATGGGGGGGGCGGTGTCCGGGGGCTGGAGGAGGTGCGGGAGGCTGCAATAGGAGCGGGCGGTCACGTACCCCCGCTCATTAGTGCAATGCAATATTCACTGCATCCCCCTGTCCATCAGTGTCAGGGGGAGCGGTGCATATTACATTATACTGTCAGCGCTGCCCCCAAGTGGTATATATAGGCCCCCAGTTGCTACCACACACCTGTAAAGAATAGCTCATTCATACTTATCCCCCTCGCTCTTTAACCGCGCATCCTCCGGTCTTCTTCCTGCTTGTACCCAGCGGGCGCAGCAGCAATTACGTCATTGCTTCTGTGCCGGTCACATGACGCCGGGTACAAGCAGGAAGAAGACCGGAGGACGCGCGGTGAAAGAGCGAGGGGGCTAAGTATGAATGAGCCATTCTTTTACAGGTGTGCGGCAGCAAGGGGGAGCCTGTATATACCACTGGGGGGCCTGTATATACCACTGGGGGGCCTGTATATACCCCTGGGGGTCCTGTATATACCACTGTAGAGCCTGTACATACCACTGGGGGAGCCTGTATATACCACTGGGGGGCCTTTATATACCACTGGGGGAGTCTGTATATACCACTGGGGGGGCCTGCATATACCATTGAAGGGGGCCTGTATATACCACTAATGGAGGCCTGTATATTTAGCTGAGGGGGGCCTGTATATACCACTGAAGAGGACCAGTATATACCACTGAAGGGGGCCTGTATATACCACTAATGCGGGCCTGTATATACCACTGAAGGGGGTCTGTATATACCACTAATGGGGGCCTGTATATACCACTGATGGAGGGGCCTGTATATACCACTGACGGGGGGCCTATATATACCACTGATGGGGGCTGTAACCTCTGATGGGGGGCCTGTATATACCATTGATGGGGGGTGTGTATATACCACTGAGGGGGGGCCTGTATATACCACTGAGGGGGGACCTGTATATACCACTGATGTGGGGCCTGTATATACCACTGATGGGGGAGTCTGTATATATCACTGATGGGGGGGCCTGTATATACCACTGAGGGGGGGCCTGTATATACCACTGAGGGGGGCCTGTATATTCCACTGATGGGGGGCTGTATATACCACTGATGGGGGCTGTAACCTCTGATGGGGGCCTATATATACCACTAAGGGGGGCCTGTATATACCACTGATGGGGGGCTGTATTCCACTGATGGGGGTTGTAACCTCTGATGGGGAGGAACTGTATACCAGTGATGGAGGTCCTATATACCAGTGATGGAGGTCCTATATACCAGTGATGGGGGATTATATACCAGTAATGGGGGGCCATTTATCATGATGAGAGGGGCTGTTTACCGTGATGAGAGTCTGCTTCATTTTTTCCCCTAGGCTTATACTCGAGTCAATAAGTTTCCCTACTTTTGGAGGGTAAAATTAGGGGCCTCGGCTTATACTCGGGTCGGCTTATACTCAAGTATATATTATATCTTTTGTTCTGGAGTTTCTATTCGGGTATTGATTTAAACCCCTGAGGAAGCCAACACAAAATGCACATCAGGATTTTGTTGGCCACACCAGGACATAAAGAGCTAGTATTTAAGCTTTTCTTTATTTATTTATACTGAATGTTAGTCACGTAGTAATGCTACTGGCTTCAATCATTTTGATGATCTATACTATGTTAGTAGGTGTCTTTCTTTATACCATTTATATTTTCACTTTGTGGACTTTTTAGGAATATTGAGGTCATGTAATTCTTTGTGTCCTCTCTATAGAATGTTCCTGGGTATACCCCTTTGTTTCTGTGTCCTCACCATTGTTTCTGTGTCCTCACCATTTTTTATCTTCATATTTTTATAATTGTCTGATTTAACTATTATTCAATAAAATTATATTTTATACTTTTCTAAGTGAATGGATATTTGACTGCATAATTTTTTAGGAATAATGTTATGTTCTGGAATTTTTTCTCTTCGATACTGATTCATATGAGTCCCGATGGACTGACAATACTTTGTTGTCCTATTCTCTGTAAGATGGCCGTGTCATTTGTAGTATTGGTGTAGTGTGTATTTGTGTCAAATCTGAAAACAGACATGCACAATTAAATTATATATTGTGAGGTATGACCGGCACGATAGCCCATGGCCGGTATACATCACATGGCCTTTGAGCCGTGCACACAGGGTTAACGGCATTTGGAATTGTGTATATGAATGGGTGATTGCTTTGCTAGACCTGAATGGTGCACACAGGGTTAACTGCGCCTAGGTTTGTGTGTGAATGGTTGATTGGATCACATCGTATCAGGTGTGGGTGTGTCAGGCAGGTTATTAGCTGCCTATTGCTGTGGTTAAGGGGAGAACAGATCCTCTGAGATGTGAGGATGTGAGTCAGAGGAATCCCGTCCCTTTGGGATGTTAAGAGAAGGCTGTCTCTCCATGTGGGCGACACCCGTCCCTCTGACTTGTGTCTAAGCCTGTGGCCAGATGCAGAGGTGGGGCACACTACAGGGCACTGTACAATAAGTAAAAGTTAAAAAAAGGTTTTAAAAATTCGAAAAAAAAAGCGTAATTTCAAATTATCCCTTTTTGCTCCATTGAAAATAAAACTATTAAAATATACGCATATTTAGTATCACCACATTCAGAAATGCCCAATCTATCAAAATCTAAAATCAGTTTATCAGATCTATAAACCGTAAAACAAAAAAATAGTTAAAACTCCAAAATAGCTGTTTTCCCCCTGTGTAAGAGGCCTTAATTGACATCATAGGTAGACCTCAACTATGAGACAAAATGAGAAAACAAATTCCGAAAATCACATTATCTGATTTGGAAAGAATTTTTTTACATTTTTGGTGGAAAATAAGTATTTTGTCACCTACAAACAAGCAAGATATCAGGCTCTCACAAACCTGTAACTTCTTTAAGAGGCTCCCCTGTGCTCCACTCATTACTTGTTGTACTGGCACCTGTTTGAACTTGTTATTAGTATAAAAGACACCTGTCCACAACCTCACACAGGCACACTCCAAACTCCACTATGGTGAAGACCAAAGAGCTGTCGAAGGACACCAGAAACAAAATTGTAGCCCTGCACCAGGCTGGGAAGACTGAATCTACAATAGGCAAACAGCTTGATTTGAAGAAATCAACTGTGGGAGCAATAATTAGGAAATGGAAGACATACAAGTCCACTGATAATCTCTCTCGATCTGGGGCTGCATGCAAGATCTCAAAATGATCTCAAGAATGGTGAGCAACAAAGCGCAGAACCAAACAAGGGGACCTAGTGAATGATCTGCAGAGAGCTTGGACCAACATAACCTGGGCTACCATCAGTAATACACTATACCGCCAGGGACTCAGATCCTGTAGTGCCAGATGTGTGCCCCTGCTTAAGCCATTACATGTCCGGACCCATCTGAAGTTCGCTAGAAGAGCATTTAGATGATCAAGAAGAGTATTGGCAAAATGTCATATTGTCAGAGGAAACCCAAATAGAACTGTTTGGTAGAAACGCAAGTCATCGTGTTTGAAGGGAAAGAATCCTAAGTTGCAGCCAAAGAACACCATATGTACTGTGAAGCATGAGGGTGGCAACATCATGCTTTGGGGCTGTTTCTCTCCCAAGAGACCGGGACGACTGATCCGTGTACATGAAAGAATGAATGGGCCAATGTATCGTGAGATTTTTAGTGAAAACGTCCTTCCATCAGCAATGGCATTGTAGATGAAATTTGGCTGGGTCTTTCAGCATGACAATAATCTCAAACACACCACCAGGGCAAGAAAAGAGTGGCTTCGTAAGATGCATTCCAAGGTCTTGGAGTGGCCTAGCCAGTCTCAAGATTTCAACCCTATAGAAAAACCTTTTGGAGGGAGTTGAAAGTCCATGTTGCCCAGCGACAGCCACAAAACATCTTTGCTTTAGAGGAGAACTGCATTGAGGAATGGTCCAACATACTAGCAACAGTGTGTGCCAACCTTGTGAAGACTTACAGAAAATGTCTGACCTCAGTCATTGCCAACGTAGGATTTATTACAAAGTATTGAGTTGAACTTTTGTTATTGACCAAAGACTTATTTAACACCAATAACTCTTTCAAAATCAAACAATGTGATTTTCAGGATTCGTTTTCTCATTTTGTCTCTCATAGTTGAGGTCTACCTATGATGTCAATTACAGGCCTCTCTCATCTTTTTGGGAGAACTTGCACAATTGGTGGCTGACTAAATACTTTTTTCCCTACTGTATTATAAATATAACTTTTATATGTATATTCCAAGGGGATCTTAAACTGATCAAGATACACACACCAGACAACTATGCGTTAAAAATTATACATAATTAGTGATGAGCGAATAGTGAAATACTTGGATCAGGAGAAACTGTAATGAGTAGTAATGGGCATGTTCGAGTTCAGCGGACCGAGCCGGACTTTTTGTAAAGTACGAGCTCGGGACCGAACATGACTCGAACATGAGTCCGATCCCTGAACTCAGACTTTAAAGTTATGGAATGGTGGCTGGGGGGCTGCAAAAGAAAGAAAACATTGAATAAACATAAGCATTATACTCTGTGTGCTTGTACTTCTGGGCTGCTCATTAATTTCCTGATTATTCACTGGTGAAGGGACCAACAGCCAATAACTGTCACAGAGAGTGGATGTCTGTGATTGGCTGTTGTAGTAACCTAGAAACACCCCACACATGTTAGCAGGGTAGATTCTAGAATGTATGTGCTGTTTTCAGGTAACTCCAACAGTCAATCACAGATGCCCACTTTCTGTGACAGCGCCTGTGATTGGCTGTTGAGCTCCTCACCCATAGACTGACATAATATTAGTGTAAAAACAAAAAAATAATTAAAACAAAATCATGTAGCCCTTCACTGTATTTTTGATTCTCAGTGCAGATAAAGCAGACCGCTACGGACTGCCACTCTGAGCTGTCTGGCTTTACCTTGGCTGGCAATCAAAATACAGGGAAACTCTTTTTTTTTAATTATTTAAATAATGTGTGGGTTTTGCCCTATATTTGATTGCCAGCAAAGGTAAAACCCAGGCAGCTGGGGGATGGTATTCTCAGTGTGGGAAGAAACCAGAGTGCCCAGAGGAAACCCACGCAAACATAGGAAGAACATACAGATGTTGTCCTTGGTGAGAATTGAAACCAGGACACCAGTGCTGCAAAGCTGCATTGCTAACCACTGAGACACCGTAGTGTGTACCAGCATGAGGGGCTGTATCCTGCATGGAGGGCTGTGTACAGCATGGGGGGCTGTGTACCAGAATGGGGGCTGTATCCAGCATGGGGGGGGGCGTGTACAGCATGGGAAGCTATGTACAAGGATAGGGGGCTGTATCCAGCATGGAGAGCTGAGTAAAGCATGGGGGGCTGTGTACCAGGATGGGGGCTGTGTACAAGGATGGTGGGGGTGTGGACCAGCATGGCGGGCCATATCCAGCATGGGGGGGCCATGTAAAGCATGGGGGGGGCCGTGTACAGCATGGGGGACGTGTACAGCATGGAGGGCCATGTACCAGGATGGAGGGCTGTGTACAAGGATGGGGGGCTGTGTACAAGGAAGGGGGCAGTGTACCAGCATGGTGAGCTATATCCAGCATGGGGGGCTGTGTACCACATGTGGGACCATGTACTAGAATGGGGAGCTCTGTACAAGTAGGGGGGCTGTGTACCAGTATGCGGGGCCATTTGCAGCATGAGAGGCCATGTACAGCATGGGTGGCTGTGTACAGCATGGTGCGCTGTGTAACAGGATGGGGGTGCCTTGTGTACCAGCATGGAGGGCAACTTATATCTTGATTGAAAGACAGACACAGGAATTATAAGACGGACCCAATTTTACATTAAAATTATTTTGTTTCTATTTTCCTTCATCACATTTAGGGGTGCGTTTTATGATTCAGTGCGTCTTATATAGTGAAAAAATGCAATATTTAGTATTGCTGCATACATAAATGTCATATTTATCAAAATATAAAATAAATTGATACGTAAACATTGAAATGAAAAAAAAGAAAACTACAACACCAAAATTATGTTTTTTTGGCCACTGCAACATTACAATAAAATTCAATAAGAGGTGATCAAAACATTGTATCTATACAAAAATAGTAATAGGCTGGGGTCACATATGCAGCAGCAGGGATGAACAAAGTATACGGTAACCACATTGCTCCAGATTACACATCTGGAGCAATCCGGTTACCGCATTGCGGTTGCTAGAACACATTTTGCACAAAAAATGTGTCTGAAGGTAATTGTGGTTACCGCATCAGGATGTGGATGCGGCAACCACAACTGCCTTGCCAGAAGTGACCCCAGCCTTAGTGAAAATGTAAGCCCAGGGTGCAAAAACAAGCTCTAACACAGGCCCAAATCCTGAAAAATAAAAATGTTATGGGTTTAGAAAATGACAAAAGAGACATTTTTTTAAGAGTTTTCAGAATTTTATTGTTACCACTTAAATAAAAGAAACAATACATGTTTGGTATCTTCATGCTTACACTGACCTGGATAAAGTTACTGCCGGGTTAGTTTTACCACATATTGAACACTATTAATAAAAAAAAAAATCATTGTAGAATTGCACTTTGCTATTTCACTGGACATGGAGTTTAGTTCCAGATATTCAGTACAATATATGGTACAATGAATGATATCATTAAAAATAGCAACTCATTCCGCAAAAAAAAAAAAAATTACATCGGTATATTGATGGAAACATTCAAAAGTTATCGCTCCTGGACAAGGGGGGAGTAAAAACTAACAAGAAAAAATGGAAAATGGCCATGTCATGAATTCGGTTAAAAGCGAAGGGTATTCAGTATTCATTGTTAAGCTGCCTTCACATTTGCGTTTGTGCCTGCATGCGGAGGGCATGCAGAGGCAAACTCAGGGCAAACGCTGCCATACTGATGTGAACGCAGCGGAGATTCTCTGCATGCATTCACATCAGCATGGTGCCTGGCCAGTCAATCAGCGGCCTTGGCGGGGGCCATGAGATGGAGATCAGCAGCCGAGATCTCCTCCTCCCGGCCGCCAGCGAGATCGCTGATTGACTGGCCGGGCACCATGCTGATGTGAATGCATGCAGAGAATCTCCGCTGCGTTCACATCAGTATGGTGCCCGGCCAGTCAATCAGCGGCCTCGGCGGGGGCCAGGAGATGGAGATCAGCAGCAGAGATCTCCTCCTCCCGGCCGCCAGCGAGATCGCTGATTGGCCACCGAGAGTGATTTCAATGTGATCCGCAGCGTTCTCCTGCGCTGTCATGCAGAGGACACTGCGGATCCATTGAGATCCATGCATTCATAATAAACATGTGTCTGCTTCACGCACAATGCAGTGGGCACACCTTGTGGAAAGTTTATGAATGGTAACCAACCAGAATTTTCTAATGAAGTATAATATAGAGTTTATTAAAATAACTTGCTCTACATTATTATTAAATAAAATTTAAATGGTGGTTATGCTTTAAGCATGTAGCCAAGCAATTGGAAAATATTTTTTATATTACAGAAAGCTTTTCTAACTACTGTAATAAAAAAAATCTATGTGATGTCAGCTTGTAAGAAAGCTGAAGAAGACAAAAGTTTTTTTGTAATTTCAATGTAGATTTATTTGGGCAAAAAGGTTAATGACAGAATATTCATATTGCACATTTTACTGATTATAAATGACAAGTTTTATAGTGGAAATGCAAACTAGTAAGAAAAAAACCAAATCCCAAGTAATTATTTATAATATTGTATGGCTGTGTAATTATATTTTTCACCTTTAAAAGTTTTATTACAAATGTGCTTTAAGAGAACAAGTAGAGAAATAAAAGCTATAATTGTTCTTAATTATAGCGAAGAGTAATTGCACTTAGTTGCATAATGTATCATATCAGAGGTAGTTAGCACTTACAGGAATACTGGCATGCATACATGTGTATTCATCTGTACGAGTAGAAGTATGGTTCCATGAATATTTTATTAACTCTAATTTAGATGTTTTGCATTGATTTTCCTAGCATGAATATGATTTGTGTCTACATGGCTATTGAAGAGATATATTTATCTTCTAGTTATAATGTCATGCAATTGACATAATTCCTAGGGCATAAATGAAAAACTCCAGGCCATGTGATCCAGAATATTTTAACCCCTTAAGATTTGTTATGGGTCATTAGTTGTATGTGCGCGTTGCGAAACAGCATTGGTCTGGAGGACAAACATATGCATAGCTTTTAAGCAGTGAGTAAAAGAAGGGATTTGAATAGTAAAGATGTTAAAGAATGTGTTATGCATTATAAATCTTCCAAACCATTGTTAGATGAGTAAACTATCTATAAAGAAAATACATAAAATAACCATCTACATTTGTGGCCCCTTGTCTGTTCAGATATCTTTAAACCAACAGCGTTTCTGTAGGCCAACTCTTCAAAATGTCAACGATAAATTTGCTCCTTTTTAAAAAGATATTGTCTACAAAGGGTACTCTCTTTAATAAAGGATTATGTTTATAATGAAGCTTGGGTATACATCTTAAACTGAACAATGGACTGGGGAAAGGGTGGTCTACACACTTATAGAGTTAAGCTTAGGGCCCTGTAAAATATCTCATCCTAATGTGATTGGGAACGAGAGTAGAAGATAAGAAGTAGAGAAATCTAATATATAAAGCTGAATGTGTGTATGTATGTGTGTATCTATGTATATCCGGGATTGGCATCTACACCGTCGCAACTACAGCCACAAAATTTTGCACAGTCACGCGTCTGGACCCTAAGAGTGTCATAAGCTATGTTGTGAGGCGAAATTTTAACCCTGCGCATTCCAGTTCACCAAACAATTTTGCCCCATCTACATAATGGGGAAAAAGTGACAGTTACCAGTTGACAGTTGTGAATGAGAGGGGCTTAATGACAGCGCCAAAGACTAACAGCATATACCAAAATATAGTCACTAAGGTGGGGCCCTGACATGGAATATTCACCACGCACGGGGACATGTATACCCACCACACGCACACAAAGAGTAACAGTAAGTGTATAGTCGCTAAGGTGCAGCCCCAACATTGGATACTCACCACGCACCCGAACACACACACCACAAAGAGAAACACACAACACAGAGACAAACACACCCCATGGACACACACACACAAACCCTATAGCAACACATGCACTCACCCCACAGGGACACACACACCACAAAGTGACACACACAACACAGAGATACACACACCACACAGACCCCCCCACAGGGACACACACACATACACACCTTATAGGGACACATGCACTCACCCCACAGGGACGCACACACACACCTCAAAGTGACACACACAACACAGAGATACACACACACCACACAGATCCCCCCACAGGGACACACACACATACACACCTTATAGGGACACATGCACTCACTCCACAGGGACACACACACACCACAAAGGGACACACACAACACAGAGACACACACCACACAGCCCCCTCACAGGGACACACACATACACACCCTATGAGGACACATGCACTCACACCTCAGGGACACACACACACCACAAAGAGACACACACAACACAGAGATGCACACACACCACACAGCCCCCCCCACAGGTACACACACACATACACACCCTATAGGGACACATGCACTCACCCCACAGGGATATACACACACCCCAGGAACACACACACCACACAGACAGACACAGATGTGCACAAATCACCTCACACAACTCGCCTCATACATGTGCTATCTTTAATTTCCAAAAATAAACATCTGATTAAAAACAGCCAATGTGCAACACATGTGCCATATAGGGAATTAAGGCAGATGTCAGTCACATGAGCTGTCTATTATGTGTATGTGTGAGGTAACAAATACTGCCCGGCCGGGGGGAGGGTTTACTGTTGGCTGGAGATTTATTAGGCTGCCTATAGCAACCAATTACAGCTCAGCTTCTATTGTCCTACAGGTCATTAACATGACATATTCAAACTCTATTTTGTTATAGCTAACATCAGTTATTTATTAACCCGGGCGTAGCCGGGTAGTACAGCTAGTAAGTAATAGACCCAGAGAAAAATGTCCTTTATATCAGTTACATTTACTTAATCATTAAAAAATATAAAACTGCAGAAATCCTATAAAATATAAATATTTTTAAAGGAAATCTGACAGGTCTTCTGTGCCATCAGCACCATCAGCAGTTGTATCTACCTTTCTAAATTCACTTACTAATTGTGCATACTCACAATCAGTAAATGCAGTGTTTTGGACGCAGCGTCTTGCTGCTGTGTCCAAAATGCTGCGTTGTACAGTAGAACCACAGTGGATGAGATTTCAAGATATCCCATCCTCACTATGCTTCACCCAACCACAGTGTTTTGACAGCTGCAATGCAGGATACCGGTATTCCACACCTCCACAGCCTGTTCATTTCATTTTTTCAGGAGTCGAAAGCAGTTGCAATCAGATGAATGCAGGGAGAAGCCGCCCTGCACCCACCACAGATGGTGAGTACAGGGCGGTTGCAGTCTCCCTGCATTCACCTAAGGGTTCCCTCAGGTCCAGAGCCACTGCATCTAAGACACAGCACATCCGGAACGTGAGCACATACCCATAGACGTGCAAAAATTTTCTGCAGCATAAATGTTGCTAAATTGCACATTGCGCCAGAAATGACATGGGTCTGCACCCGTATGCTAGCACCTTTCCACACTCTAGTTGTCAGAGATAAGCTTTTGCCCTCTGGTATCAGTCTCTAGCACGCCTAAGGGGTTAACCTCTTTTCCCAAGGCACCAATTAGATATTCAAAGCACCTGTCTTTAGTTATAAGACTGCAAATCCATTGTTCTCTTATATCAGCCGATGAGGAAAAGCCCAGAAAGACACTAGGCAGTTACATTAGTGTTAGGACCCAGTTAATAGAGATCGCCTCAGCGTGGCAACTGGGTGAATTATCGATTTGGCCATTTCCATAATACTAAGTATCTCTACTTTTTCATTATCATTTTGTCTCTATTTAGAAATTATTCTGTGTCGAGTGCAACTATTATATTTGAAATAGAATTGTGTTTAGTTAGCACCTTCATAGACAGGATTGAGTGCAGCATAGCATTGTATAGGCATTTCGCCAGAGAGACGCACCAATTCCGCAATGCGGTTTTGATGCATATTTGGTGCTTTTTTGGGACAGATTTTGGTCTTGTGTTTTTTCACTATCGTCAATGGCAGGAAGGGCTGAAAAATGCACCAAGAATTGACATGTTCCTTTTTTTTTTCTCTGGACAAAAAAATGTTGCAAATCTGCATGGAAAGAAAAAGAATAATTGGCACAGCATTTCAGAATTCTAATAGACCTTGCTGGGGTAAGGTTATACAAGCGTTTTTGTGACAAAAAAAAAACTAATCAAAAAGCACACTGTCTGAACATAGCCTTACAGTCCCTTTATTACACTCCACCATGTTAGATCTTAAGAAAAAGTCATTCTAAATTTGTGTAAGATATGGTAATGAACCATTTGATTAGTCCAGGGGTCCCCAACTCCAGGCCTCGAGGGCCGCCAACAGTGCATGTTTTTAGGATCTCCTTAGTATTGCACAGGGGTTGGAATCATTACCTGTGCATTTGATCACAATATACACCTGTGCAATACTAAGGAAATCCCGAAATCCTGCACTGTTGGCAGCCCTCGAGGCCTGGAGTTGGGGACCTCTGGAGTAGTCGATAGCATTCATTTCCCCGGATTCAACCTGGTGAAAAGAAGGAAATCCCTAAATCTAAACTTTAATCACAAAATAAACTAGAGTATACAAAAAACATAATATATTCTCCTAAATACTACAGTATGAATAAAATAGGCATACATAGTAAAATAACAACAACCAATTGATTATATAAATGTATTTAATGATGCTGAATAAAAACATATAGGGCCTTTTCACATCTGCATTTCTGTTCCGTTTGGGTTGCAATGTATTTTTGACAGCATGTGTGCCAAAAACACATTGCAAACACATCCAAAAATGCACCCATTGGTTTCAATGGAAAATGCATGCAAAAACGTATGTCATTTTCAGAAAACGCAAAACGCATGTGTTTTTGCAAACACAGTCCAAAATGTTGCATGCAACGTTTCGCGTTTTCTGAAAATGACATGTGTTTTTGCATGCGTTTTCCATTGAAACCATTGTGTGCGTTAACGCATGCATTTCTTTGCATCTCTATGCATTTTTGCAAAAACGCATAGGAACACAAACGCAACCCCTCTTAGATGTGAACTTTGCCATAGACATAAATAGACAAATATTAAAAAGGATGATGAGCAGAGGGAGTAGGAGGACATCTATAAATAAATTGAAGGGTCAATGATAATACATAATTGGCATAAAAAAATCAGTACATTGATTTCAATTGGGAATAAAGAGCGCAAAAAAAGTGCAAGATGCTTGTAAAAAAAAATGAATAAAGAATTAATGTCACAAAACTATCATATGATCTACTAACAAATGAAAACTAACTTATTAGACAAAATATGCAATAACTAGCATAATGGCAAAGAGTAATGTTTACATAGACCGAACTAAATAAATACACAATGGCAAATAGGATAGTTTATATATAGGGGAAAATATAATGCACATTACTAGGGATGGGCGAATCTACTCGCTAGGACTCGTTACTCGGCGAGTAGTAAGGGACTCGCAGGACTCGGTACTCTGCGAGTTTCCCAGTGATTACTCGCGAGTCCAATGCAAATCAATATCAATCCTAGTTTTGTCAGAAACGCTGACAAAACTAGGATTGCCATTGTTTGCATTAGACTCGTGAGTAATCACTGGCTACTGTGCCAGTGATAGCAGGGAAACTCGCAGATAACTGCTGTTTCTTTGCGAGCCGAGTCCAGCTGTCTTCTCTGTGCAGCTCCAGGGTCCTAGAGCCCGCCTGCTCACAGACATTATGTAGCAGTGCTGAGATTGTTCTCAGTCTGCTCATTCCCTGTGTACAGACATGAATGTCTGTGCACAGAGATGATGTAGCAGTGCTGAGATTGTTCTCAGTCTGCTCATTCCCTGTGTACAGACATGAATGTCTGTGCACAGAGATGATGTAGCAGTGCTGAGATTGTTCTCAGTCTGCTCATTCCCTGTGTACAGACATGAATGTCTGTGCACAGAGATGATGTAGCAGAGCTGAGATTGTTCTCAGTCTGCTTATTCCCTGTGCATAGACATCTATATTTATGCACAGGGGATGTAGCAGAGAGGACATCGCGTTTTGGACTGCGTCGGACTGAAGAGGATTTTTTTAATTAAAGATGGAGTCCCTAATGGCTTTTTTTTTTATTTCTAATAAAATTTTTTCCTTGTGTTGTGTTTTTTTTAAAACAATTTAATAGAAATTCATGGTGGTCATGTCTAATATTGGCGTGACCGCCATAAATTTCGGGCTTAGGGCCAGCTGATAATACAAAGCTGGCCCTAACCTCTTTATTACCCAGCGTGCCACCGCTACCAGGGCCGCTGGAAGAGCGGGGTTCAGCGCCAGAGGATGGCGCTTCAATGAACGCGCCATCTTCTGGGGCGGCTGCGGGCTGCAATTTGCAGCGGGGGGTGCCCAGAAAGCTTGGGCATCCCTGCGCTGCGGATTCCAGCCCCCAGCTGCTTAGCTGTACCTGGCTAGACATAGAAATTGCGCGGAGCCCCACGCATTTTTTTTTAATTATTTCATGAATTTCAGAGTCAGAGTCTCAGAGTCAGAGTCTCAGAGTCAGAGTCTCAGAGTCAGAGTCAGAGTCTCAGAGTCAGAATCTCAGAATTTCATGAAATAATTAAAAAAAAATGCGTGGGGCTCCGCGCAATTTCTATGTCTAGCCAGGTACAGCTAAGCAGCTGGGGGCTGGAATCCGCAGCGCAGGGATGCCCAAGCTTTCTGGGCACCCCCCGCTGCAAATTGCAGCCCGCAGCCGCCCCAGAAGATGGCGCGTTCATTGAAGCGCCATCCTCTGGCGCTGAACCCCGCTCTTCCAGCGGCCCTGGTAGCGATGGCACGCTGGGTAATAAAGAGGTTAGGGCCAGCTTTGTATTATCAGCTGGCCCTAAGCCCGAAATTTATGGCGGTCACGCCAATATTAGACATGACCGCCATGAATTTCTATTAAATTGTTTTAAAAAAACACAACACAAGGAAAATTTTTTATTAGAAATAAAAAAAAAAGCCATTAGGGACTCCATCTTTAATTAAAAAAATCCTCTTCCGTCCGACGCAGTCCAAAACGCGATGTCCTCTCTGCTACATCCACTGTGCATAAATATAGATGTCTATGCACAGGGAATAAGCAGACTGAGAACAATCTCAGCTCTGCTACATCATCTCTGTGCACAGACATTCATGTCTGTACACAGGGAATGAGCAGACTGAGAACAATCTCAGCTCTGCTACATCATCTCTGTGCACAGACATTCATGTCTGTACACAGGGAATGAGCAGACTGAGAACAATCTCAGCACTGCTACATCAGGCAGCAGGCAGGCTCTAGGACCCTGGAGCTGGCAGCCTGTACAGAGGAGACAGGATCTTATCTGTGCGAGTCAGCGATTACTTACAAAGTAAACTAGCAATGCAAATAAATGACAAAACTAGGATTGCTTCAGGCTGAAGCTTCCGAGACACATCTGCGATTTGTAAATCTCACACTACTCGCTATTACTCGCTTCCCCATTCATTAACATTGGACTCGCTAGACTCGCAACGAGTAGCGAGTCCTGGGCTCGGACTCGCTAGAGTCAAGCGATTCCGAGTAATTTAGGATTCGCTCATCACTACACATTACCCAAAATGAAATAAGTATAAATAAATACCAATATATGCCAAAGTATAATTATACTTATTTATTAAAATGATAATAATTACAAAATCGAGGAGGTCCTCCTGCACCCTCTGCTGTGCACTTCAACTTTTCACAACTTGTTTCCTGAGGCTGACTTCACACCATGGCACAATCAGGTCTGGGGCTGTCCGGGGTGAACCTGAAAGCCCCGGACCTGATTTTGCTGTAAAGTTGTCCTATGGGGCCAGATGGAGCAGGATGGTAGCTATATGCCATCTGGTTTCCATCTGTTCGGGAGGATCCGGGAGGTCTGGGTGTATTCAGATTTTCCTGCCAGAGACAAAAATGTTGCAAGCAACATTTTTGTGCCTAGGGCGGAAAATCTGCCCAAATTGGATCCTCCCGGATCCTCCCGGATCCAGGGCAATCCGGTGCTCCCTAACATGGGAGTCTATGGTGCCAGATTGCCCACATCCAGGAGGATCCGGGAAGATCCGGGAACCGAACACCAGCGGCTGAAGTTCAGCCTGAGCTAGGCTGAACTTCAGCACCAAGGAGCTGTCCCCTATGAAGTGGTTCAGCACCATTTCAGCAGGGGACAGCTACTTTAGCTGCGCTATGCAGGATCCAGCTACGAACAGGACCGGAGGGCATATTAACCCTCCGGGTTCTATTTGTCCGGAGCTGTCAGGCTGTGTCCGGAGCCTCCTGCAAGGCACTGGACACAGCCTGACAGGGCAAAAATCGTGGTGTGATGCCACCCTAAGGCTGGTTTCACACTGCAGTTTTTTTCCTGATCAGGTTTGATCAGGTTTGTGTGTCAAAACCAGGAGAGGAACTTGTAGAGAAAAACTATAATTGAAAGATTGACACTTGTTCTGAGTTTTGGAGACACTCCTTGTTTTGACACACAAACTTGACCGAACCTGATCAGGGAAAAAACTGCAGTGTGAAACCAGCCTCAGAGAGTAATGTAGAGAGGACTGCAGGAGATCCATAAGTAATGAGCCCGCACCTGTTACTAATCCTGTGTCTCATTATCGGGTGCTGCTGAGAATGTGCACCAAACAGAGCACAGAAGGTGATCCCAAGATATATCACTGCTATGGGCCTCGACGCATTCAGTGATGAAGTCTGGGGATGCTCGTGAGCTGAGTCCCTGCTGGGCGCATGCACGGTGGCAAGCAACACAAGGGTTGTGAGCATAGCAAGGGCATATACAGTGCCTACAAGTAGTATTCAACCCCCTGCAGATTTAGGTGGTTTGATAAGATGCAAATAAGTTAGAGCCTTCAAACTGCAAACGAGAGTAGGATTTATTAACAGAAGCATAAATCTTACAAACCAAAAAGTTATGTTGCTCAGTTGAATTTTAATAAATTTTAAACATAAAAGTGTGGGTCAATTATTATTCAACCCCTAGGTTTAATATTTTGTGGAATAACCCTTGTTTGCAATTACAGCTAATAATCGTCTTTTATAAGACCTGATCAGGCCGGCACAGGTCTCTGGAGTTATCTTGGCCCACTCCTCCATGCAGATCTTCTCCAAGTTACCTAGGTTCTTTGGGTGTCTCATGTGGACTTTAATCTTGAGCTCCTTCCACAAGTTTTCAATTGGGTTAAGGTCAGGAGACTGACTAGGCCACTCCATCACCTTGATTTTTTCCCTCTTGAACCAGGCCTTGGTTTTCTTGGCTGTGTGCTTTGGGTCGTTGTCTTGTTGGAAGATGAAATTACGACCCATCTTAAGATCCTTGATGGAGGAGCAGAGGTTCTTGGCCAAAATCTCCAGGTAGGCCGTGCTATCCATTTTCCCATGGATGCGGACCAGATGGCCAGGCCCCTTGGCTGAGAAACAGCCCCACAGCATGATGCTGCCACCACCATGCTTGACGGTAGGGATGGTATTCTTGGGGTCGTATGCAGTGCCATCCAGTCTCCAAACGTCACGTGTGTGGTTGGCACCAAAGATCTCGATCTTGCTCTCATCAGACCATAGAACCTTGAACCAGTCTGTCTCAGAGTCCTCCATGTGATCATGAGCAAACTGTAGACGAGCCTTGACATGACGCTTTAAAAGTCAAGGTACCTTACGGGCTCGTCTGGAACGGAGACCATTGCGGTGGAGTACGTTATTTATGGTATTGACTGAAACCAATGTACCCACTGCCATAAGATCTTCCCGGAGCTCCTTCTTTGTTGTCCTTGGGTTAGCCTTGACTCTTCGGACAAGCCTGGCCTCGGCACGGGAGGAAACTTTCAAAGGCTGTCCAGGCCATGGAAGGCTAACAGTAGTTCCATAAGCCTTCCACTTCCGGATGATGCTCCCAACAGTGGAGACAGGTAGGCCCAACTCCTTGGAAAGGGTTTTGTACCCCTTGCCAGCCTTGTGACCCTCCACGATCTTGTCTCTGATGGCCTTGGAATGCTCCTTTGTCTTTCCCATGTTGACCATGTATGAGTGCTGTTCACAAGTTTGGTGAGGGTCTTAAATAGTCAGAAAAGGCTGGCAAAAGAGATAATTAATCCACACATGTGAAGCTCATTGTTCTTTGTGCCTGAACTACTTCTTAATACTTTAGGGGGACCAAACAGAATGCTGGTGGTTTGAGGGGTTGAATAATAATTGACCCACACTTTTATGTTTAAAATTTATTAAAATTCAACTGAGCAACATAACTTTTTGGTTTGTAAGATTTATGCTTCTGTTAATAAATCCTACTCTCGTTTGCAGTTTGAAGGCTCTAACTTATTTGCATCTTATCAAACCACCTAAATCTACAGGGGGTTGAATACTACTTGTAGGCACTGTATGAAAGATCTTAATAGAAGATGAAATAGTAAATGAAAGCCATGAAGAAGTGAATATTAATGGATATAAGGGACACTTGAGTGAGTCAGCCTTCTTGGCATGTTGTCACAACCCTATGCGCATGAGAACATGATTTACAAGAACCGGCACCAATCATTGCCAGTACTATGCAGATCTCACACATGTGGACTGCTTTATTCATTCACATCACTGAGTCTTTGAAGCACGTCCCAGATTCCGATAGGTGCTTTGTGCATGTCTAGAAGTGTAGAAGAGGGCTTATGTACATTGAACAGCCAAAGAACAGCCTCCTTCTGCACATCCGGTGATGTGCAATGTGCCTCTCTGAAGCTGTGATGTGTACACCTGACTTCAGAGACTCAGTGATGTGAATGAACAAAGCACTGTGCATGGGCAAGATCAGTATAACGCTGGTAATGATGTTGGCTTGGCATTAATTTTCTGTTTATCTAAAGACAATTTCTAGCACTATGTACCTTGTTTTTATATAATAAAATAATGTAGTTATTTTTTCTTGGCACCTTCATAAGTTTTTAACTAATACGGTAAACTGAAGGTAATTTCATCTTCTAATTTTATAAACACGTATGAATTTTTAATAAAACCAATTAACAATGCATGATTTTGAACACCACATTTTTATGTACAGAAACCTTAAAATTTTACTATATAATATTTTCAGCTGTGATGTTTATAGTGTCTTACCCTACTAAGGAATCATATTTATACTACTAATTATTTGTATGTTTTGTAATGAATATTTCTAATAAAACTTACGGTAATTTTAATTATTTTGAATTAACTTTGTTAATTTAATCACAGACTTCTTGTCCACTATTTGGAATATACGGTTCTTTAATGTTGACTACACTGCCCTTCCCCTTTACATTATATCCGTGGTGCCCTGATCTGTATCTCAATCATCATGAGCCCTACTTATGACTCAGCTAATAATTGTGTCAGGGTTGGAACGACAACAAAGACAGCATGAATTCTAAAAGCAATTCAAGAATGCGCACATAGGGTAATACCTTCTTTTATAAGGCTGAAATATGTGTAAAGAGGGAGCTGCTCACCTGATGCAGTTGTGAGAACCCACAACTGGTAATGATCGCTTATCTATGAGTGGTTTGCTGCAGGACCGTACTTCCACAGGTCACCGTGGTTCAATCAGCTTGTAGGACAAAGTACCGTGGGTCCGCGCTGCCACTTCAATTAATGGAGATAAAAACCAGCCACATGGGAATGTCTGGATCAAACAGGATTCTTCTTTATTTGTCCAACATGTTTCGGAGTTATCTCCCAACTCCTTCCTCAGGGAATGTCCTTTTCTCTGATCTATTTGGCAAACATATGTCCATTCGGTGAACCAAACCTGCACTTCAAATCATCTCTAATTGTCACACCAAGGCATATAAACACCTTGCATGTGGCGCAACACAGAAGTGATGACAGGGATGGAATAGAAGGAAGCCCCTGGTGATAACAAGTGGGGAGATGGTCAGCCCCTGAAGCTATCGTGTGTGTGTATACCCTGTGTGGTTCATTTCTCTGTCACTTGTCTAGACCCTTCCTCATACTGAACTAACCACGGTTAGTGCGCTGATCGGCAATGTTGCACCTCTACAATAAAGCAACATTGAGAAAGGTACACAAACAAGGAAAATAGACACAAATGGAAATAACACAAAACACAAGTTGCAATAGTCACCACTTCAATTTTAGCAAGAAGATGAAGGGTTAAAAACTGTGCTGACATATTGCACGAGGCATCAAAGGGTGAATATAATATTGATTTATTAGGTAACGCATTTCAGGGCTTCTTGAAATGCCCTGACACATGGCAATATGATATTGATTTGTCCCAAGGAAGGGGGGAGCCCTGAAATGTGGTGACTAATAAATCAATATTACATTCACCCTTTGATGTCTGGTGGATAATGGCAGCGCAGTTTTTAACTCTTCATTATCTCTTTTCTATGTTTACCACGCTGGGGACTGCAGCAGCCGTGTTATTCTTTTATAGTGGTTGTGGCTCTCACAACCACACAAGGTGAAGCTTCTGATATCTATTTAGATAATACTTCATCCTCCCTATTTTAATTTTCTGAGATAATGACCTCTGGGTTGTCATTGGCTGTAAGCCACAATCATCAACATTAACAGAAATAAACACTTGAAATAGATCACTCTGATTGTAATGACTCTATATAATATATGCATTTCACTTTATGTGTTGAATTACTGAAATAAATGAACTTTTTGATGATACTATAATTCATTGAGATGCACTTGTATATAATAAAATTTCCATGCTGAAAACAGTTTACAGGAAGAACATTACAAGGCCTCCATAGAAGAACCATAGATCAAATGTTACTAAAGGATTTCAGCAATATGGTTTGTTGTGGCATTTTGCCTTTGTCTACAGCAATGATTATAGTGTTCTGCACATCACCTCAACTGTAAATGTACCCACTAATGCAAATAACTGTATTCAACAACTTAAAAGCCTTTTGCCCTTAATGAAATATCTAATCCTGTAGCTATGTGTGCTTGTATTGTTCGTGATCATTGTACTTGTCTACATATGGCCTTTTTTACATGTAAAGTGCCATGGAATAAATGGCACTATAATAATAAATAATAATAATATTTTTAATGAATTCTTTTTGTGTAATTTAATACTTGTTTTTATGTGTACTCTGTAAATAATTGTGTTTTATGTGTGCAGGGATAGAAGAAGGCTCCCTTTTGGACTTCTTGAAATCCCTGACAATAGTAATAATAATAATAATCTCTATTTATATAGTGCCAACATATTCCGCAGCGCTTCACAATTCAAAGGTTCATGTTCAAACAATCATAAGAAGCAGTTATCAGAAAATACAATACAATACAATACAAAGTACAATACAAAGCATAATACAATAATTAAAGCAAAATAATGATAGCCCTGCTCATAAGAGCTTACAATCTAACAATGAGGTGGGGGTAACACAAAGTACAGGTGCTTATTTACAATGATAGTATAGTCAACAGGAGGAGATGGGGAATAGATAGGAGCAGCATAAGTGACCATTAACCATTATTTGTGATGCATTTGAGACTGGTGGACCGGATAGGCTATGTCTAAGTGACTTTGACTAGGGATCATGATAGGCCGCCCTAAAAAGATGTGTTTTTAGGGATCGCTTGAAACTATGTAAGTTGTGGATACACCAAATTTCTTGGGGTAGAGCATTACAGAGAATTGGTACAGCTCGGGAGAAGTCTTGGAGCTGGGAGTGGGAGGTTCGGATTAATGCAGAAGTGAGTCTAAAGTCACTTCCAAAGTAGAGAGAACGGGTGAGGTGATAGACAGAGAAGAGGGTAGAGAGGTAGGGAGGTGCTGCACTCTGAAGAGCTTTGTGGATGAGAACAAGCAGTTTGAATTGGATTCTGTAGTGTATAGGCAGCCAGTGCAATGAATGGCATAAAGCAGAAGCGTCTGAGTAATGGTTAGCTAGATAGGTGATCCTGGATGCTGCATTGAGGATGGACTGCAGAGGGGAGAGTCAAGTGCGTTGGAGGCCAATTAAAAGAGAATTACAATAGCCAAGGCGGGAGTGAATCAGGGCCATAGTGAGGGTTTTGGTGGTTTACAAGGTGAGAAAGCGGCGAATTCTAAAGATGTTCTTTATGTGCAAGCATCAAGAGCGGCGAGATATTGTATATATGGGGTGAAGGAAAGATCAGAGTCAAACATAACACCCAGACAGTGAGCCTGCTGCCTAGGCGTTATCATGGCACCGCACACTGAGAGAGTGATGTCAGATTTAGGTAGGTTAGTGGAGGGCGGGAGTAGAAGAAGTTCAGTTTTGGAAAGGTTAACTTTCAGATAGAGAGCGGAGGACATGCTATTGGAAACTGTGGTTAGACAGTCATTAATTTTCTTTATTAGAGTGCAAGTAAGGTCAGGCGAAGAAGTGTAGAGTTGTGTGTCATCAGCATATAGATGGCACTGAATGCTAAATCTGCTGATAGTCTGTCCAATCGGGCCGTGAAGAGAGAGAAGAGAAGAAGTCCAAGAACTGAACCCTGAGGGACCCCAATGGTGAGAGGAAGAGGAGAAGAAAAACAGAAAGCAAATGATATGCTGGAAGAGTGGTCATAAAGATAGGAAGAGAACCAGGAGAGAGCCCTGTCCTTGATGCCGATGGAGTGCAGCATGGAGAGTAGGAGATGGTGGTCAACAGTGCAAAGGCTGCAGAGAGGTCAAGAAGAATAAGCAGAGAGTAATCACCATTACGTTTTGCTGTCTGAAGGTAATTGGTCACTTTGGTGAGGGCAGTTTCTGTAGAATGTAGGAGGCGGAAACCAGACTGTAATGGGTCTAGAAGAGAGTGAGTGGAGAGATGGGTGAGACGGGAGTAGACCAGGCGCTCCAAGAGTTTTGAGATGAAAGGGAGATTGGTGACTGGTCTGTAGTTCTTTGTGCAGGATTTGTGCAGGATGGGTCAAGAGAAGTTCTCTTTAATAATGGATTTATGATTGAGTATTTGAAGGAGGAAGGGAATTTGCCAGAAGAGAGGGAAAGATTGAAGATTTTGGTTAAGTGATTGGTGACCACCAGAGAGAGAACTGGAGTAGGTGTGAGGGGATTGGGACAGCAGTGCATGGGGTGGGACAAGAGAAAGAGAGGAGCCTGGAGACTTCTTCTTCTGTGACTGAGTCGAATGCGGAGAGTGAGCTGGAGAAAATGTGGGGAGAAGTAGGGTTAACAGCGATTTGTGGTTGGGAGTTGATTTCCTGATGGATGTTTTCTATTTTCTCTGTGAATTAAGAAGCCAGATCATCAGCACAGAGGTCGGTGATAGAGGCCTGCACTTTAGGACTGAGAAGAGAGTGAAAGATGTCAAAGAATTTTTTTGGATTGTTGGATAGTGAGGAGAACAGGATGGTGAAATAGGTCTTTTTGGCAAGGTGGAGGGCAGAGTTGTAAGTTCTCAGCATAAATTTATAGTGAATAAAGTTTTCTGATGTGCGTGTTTTCCTCCATAGACGTTCAAGACTCCTAGAGCATCGCTGGAGGAATCGAGTTTGCGATGTAAGCTAGTGCTGTTTAAATCTGGATTTGGAGGTTCTGAGGGTGAGGGGTGCCACTTGGTCCAGGGTGCTTCTGAGAGTGTCATTGTATTGATTCACTGCCAGATCTGGACAGGAGAAGGAGGAGATTTTTTGACAGTGATGAGATGAGATAGAGTCTGTGAGTATATGAGGGTATTGGCCTATAGATTTCTAAAATGTGTGATAGGTCGGAGTGTGCTGTGGTGTGCGAGGATTTGTGAGTGTGAACAAGAGAATGTTGCGATCAAACAGAGGAAGAGGTGAGTTGTCTAAGGAAGAGGTTGAACAGAGCCGGACAAAGATCAGTTCAAGGGTGTGACCATCCTTGTGTGTCTCAGAGGTGGAGAGCAGTGAGAGACCAAGAGAAGTGGTTAGAGATAGGAGCTGGGATACAGATGGGGATGTTAAAGTCTCCCAGAATAAGGGTTGGTAATTCTGAGGACATGAAGTGCGGCAGCCACGCAGAGAAATGGTCGAGGAACTGGGTGGGTGAACCTGGGGGGCGGTATACCACTGCTACTCTGAGGAGGAGGGGTGGAAGAACCTAATGGTGTGGACCTCAAAAGAAGGGAATGAGAGTGATGGAGCTGAGGGGATGACCTGGAAAGTACATTGTGGGGACAGGAGTAAGCCAACTTCACCACCATGTCTGTTCCCAGGTCTCAGGGAATGGCAGAAATGTAGGCTTCCGTGAAAAATAGCAGCAAGGGAAACCCTGTCTGAGTCCTGGATCCAGATTTCAGTGAGGGCCAGCAGATTAAGTGTGTTAGTGAAAAAGTACTTGTGGATGAAGGGAAGAATGTTGCATGCACAATGTGGATTCCAGAGGGCACATGCAGGTAACGTTGATAAAGTTAGCATGGTTTCTATGTGTGGTGGGGGAGAGGTTGAAGTTGGTGGAAGGTGGACCAGGATTTGGAAGATATCACTTGACAGGAGCAGCAGTAAAAAAAGAAAAAGCAAATAGTTTTTGTAATTGTGACATTGTTTAAGATGCAATACCCTGGGATATAATGGTCTGTGATTAATCAGTACGTTATAGAGATTATGGGAGCTCAATAAAGTAGAGGGAAGGAGAGAGGGGCTTATGTGGATGAAGGGGGATGGAGGGGGATGGGGCGGTAAAGGTGAATGGAAAAGGCACATAGGAAGATAGACATTGAAATAAAGGACATGGTTTAAAAAAAAAAAATGTTAGACTAACTGCCATGAAGTAACGGCAACCACTTGGCAACGGTACCACTTTGCATAAGGTACCACACGCCCTACACCCCACACACTTTGATAATTGTATCTTATCCATTTCGTATAATTTAAATACTTGCTTATATTTTTCCTTTAAAAATAATTGTGCTTTATGTGTGCAGGATAGAAGAATGTTACAAAGCATTTACCAGCTGTGATACTTAAAAAAGAGGGTGCTACTAGGTACTATCCCAGCAAAGTGCCCATACCTTTGCAAAGGCCAATTTTCTGTTTTGTAATATTTAAAATGTTAAAGATGAAAAAATGTATATATTTTTTTTTACCTAAAACACAAAGTGAATGTGTCATCTTTAATTTAATGCCTTTTTGAAATAATCTAATGTTCAACTTGCTTAAAGCATAACAGCCATTTCAATTTATATTTATTAATGTAGAGCAAGAGATTTTAATAAACTTTCAAATATACTTTCTAACTTAAATTTGGTGGAAAACTATTCATAAACATTTCAGAAGATGTACCCACTAGACTGTGTCTGAAGCAGACATATGTTTAATCTCAGATCCGTCTACACGCTAAATATGGCCACATAACCATATAAGGGAGGGGGCGGGGAGTGTGCGAGTTCCTGAGGGCAGCTGATGAGGTGGCAATGTATCAGATTACTTCAGGCTACAGCACAGTTACTAAGCAATGTCAGAATGTCAGGATCAGTGCAAACTCCTCTTTCCTTGGCACAACCTTCTCTGACCTGTCATCTGGCTGCTGGCTCCCCAAACAGCTCACAATCTTTGATCTTACCCCTTTCTCTAATGTCACATTTCTCTTCTCACTTCCCGGCCAGCCGTAAAGTGCAGTTTTTAAAAGCACACGAAAAAAAGTTGAGAAAATAAGTCATATGGCACAAAAAATCATTATCTTAGTTGCTATGTGACCCTTCATTAACAATCAGAGCAGTATTGTGTTTTTTTTGTTTTGCTTTTCTCCAAGAAATAATATTTACAATTTAACTATTCACAATAGCAGAAATGTTGACCAAGGGGTGCCCATAATTTAGCATGTCGTTGTATATACAAATGTGTCAAACTCTAGTTTTTAGCATGAGTTCCTTTAGTGACACTTTTTTTCTGCTGCTACATAATAAAACATTATTTCAGATACTCTAGTAATTATAATTAATAATTGGCAATGGAGTGATTGTAGCGTTGTGCAAGCTACTGTAACAGAGGATGATAAATTGTCCATAGCAGAACTGTTACATTTGAAGATGCTTTATAGTTCTCTCCGTGGAATGTCATTTTTTAATGCAACTTCAAATATGCTTCCAAGCTCTAGCGCATAACATTACACATTTTATCTGCTGCTGTGTGAAGCTGTATAAATTAGGTTTAATGTGCCATTTCCTAAAGCTTTGACACTCCTCCCGGGCTAGTAACCATTACCATTACCAAGTATCAATAAGTGACTTTTAATGAGAGGGAGTCTTACTAAAGGCTTGTTCAGGTACTTAGTAGCCCATATCATTTAACTACAGTAAAACCATTGATGACAAGCAAGGGCATTAGCGGATAACAGCATCACACAAATCCAAATGACGTGTGATTTTGTTAATAGTATCAGACATTGTTCTTTAATGTTGTAGAAATGCTAGTGAGATACATTACATCGATATGTCATGACCTTTAAAACCTTTACTTACCTTATTATTACAGAGTAAAAGGCACCAGTAGAATAAGGTTAAAATATATTTTTTATATTTATATATAACGGGTATATACAAGGAAATAGCACGAAATCAAATTGTTATTTTTCTAAAATAAATTTAGCTTTTTAAAAGATTGCTCTATTTGTCAGACTGACTGAGCTAAGATGTTTGTTTTTTATAAAAGTACTATAAGATGAAGTTGTCATGGATTCTGTGCTCGCTTTCTACAATTTTGTTTGCTTCTAAAAAGAGATGATCAAATGTTTTGAAACTTAAAAAAAAATTGTTTCTCAGCTATTCAATTTGCCATGACCTGCAATTTTGAAAGCCTCCAATTGGATTGAAAAGACACGTATAACACCTTAAAGGGAACCAACCAGCAGGATTTAGGGCTATAAAGTGAAAGCATTCCCTTACAGGCTCTGGGATAGTGAATGCAATCATACCTTTACGTTGATGATTACATGAATGATTGCAGAGAAAAGTATTATCGAACATTGGGAAAACAGTGCAGCACATTAGCATAAGAGGGGCTGAGTTTCTTTGTATTACTCCATTGTCTGCTCTAAGTCAAACCCTCCCCCTCCTTCTCTCACTCCCCTATCCCTCCCTCTCACTCTACCAGGCAGATCCTGCAAACCCCAACTCATTACTTTACCCTCCCCCATCTCTCCCTCCATCTCCTCCATCTCCTGCTTCTGCTGGGAGTTGTAGGGTCTCTGGATCTGCAGACTGTGTGATGGAGCATGCTGGGAGTTGTAGTATCTCGTTATTTGCAGACTGTGATGTAGCATGCTGGGGGTCATAGTGTCTCTAAATCTGCAGATCCTGAGCCAGTGACACTAGAACTCCCAACATGCTCCATGGACACCCTACTATTGTCTTCGTTGATCTGTGATGACAATTGTGGAGCTCTGTCTGTGAGAGGAACAAGATCGGGATGCGGAGAAACTAGAAGGGGCAGGGTCTTCTCCTGCTTGGGACAATCACAAGCAGGGAGATGGAGAGAGGAAGAAATGGAGGGGAGAGGTTTGCCTTGAAGCAAACAGGGCAGTAATACAAAGACATCCAGCCTTTCTTATGCTAATGTGCTGTACTGTTTTCCTGGTGTTTGATAACAGGTTTGAAAAACAAAAGGAGCCAGCCAGAAATAGTACTAAAAAATAAATTGTGTAAATACACATATTACCTCCATACTGTAAAAAATTGAGACATTTGGCAAAAGATTGAATAATCTTTTGAGCCACCCTGCCAACGTCAAGGTATTCTCAGATGGGTGGCCCTACTCTATAATTTTTCATTTTTATTTTGTCATGCGACCCCAAACATGAACATAAAGTGGACCATACAAAACTAGCACTCACCTTATGCAACTCAGACCTGCTTCCATGGTGCCATGTCAGTACAAGTGAAAAAAAGGTAACTCAGGCCCCCACACCTGCAACCTACACCACAAATATTTGGGCTTTTCAGAGTTAACCCTCACTGCACCAGACCAGTACTCATGGATGAAAGCAGGTTAGGTTCAGGTGAATGAAGCTGAAATAAACTAAGTCTGAGGGCAGGGTGTGATAACCATGTGTGGACAGTTACCAAGAATGCTACCGTTAATACAGATGGAAACAGACAGAATCTGACATGCACAGCAAAGTGATAGTCAGCCACTGCACCATGCAAGTGAAAAACAAAAGGAGCCAGCACAGCCAGGAAAAATACTGAATAGTAAATTGTGTAAATACGCATATTACTTCCATACTGTATTAAATTGAAACATTTGGCAAAAGATTAAATAATCTTTTACGCCACCCTGCCAACGTCAAGGCATTCTCAGATAGGGTGGTCCTACTCTATAATTTGTAATTTTTATTGTGTCATGCGACCCCAAACATGAACAGAAAGTGGACCATATAAAACTAGCACAAACCTTATGCATCTCAGACCTGCTTCCAAGGTGCCATGCAGTGAATAAACAGATTTCTCTGCAATTATACATCTAATCATTGAAGTAAAGTTATGATTGCACTCAGCATCCCAGATCCTGTAAGGCACTGGCTTCACTTTATAGCCCTAAATCCTGCTGATTAGTTCTTTTAAGTTTTTTTAAGATTGTATCCAAACCCTTTTATGTTCTTTATCAAAAACAAACCCTTAATAATGTCAGATGGTAACAGAGTAGTACCAAAAAAACAATTTTATAATATATCATACCATAAGGCTTTGTCATATTTTTTTCTTCATAAAAATGGATAAAACAAATCTCTTTGAAGCTGATTCAAGCTGACAGTGTTGTTGTCAGAGGTAAAATCAACCAGCTATCACAGAAATGAGTGATATGTCATAGCCTATAATATAAAAGCCCTGTCCAGTATGTCTGTCTGTGTGTCTCACAGTTTGCCCCGAAAACAGTGCCACCTATAGAACATCATGTACATTACAAAAGGCAGTTAAACTGGAATGTGAGAATTCAAACTAAGTTTGGTTGATCAGTCAAGTTTGTTTGATTACTCAAAATCTACGCTAAGATGTGCCGTCCCAAAAAGTACGCAGGTGATAATGAAAAGAAAGCAGCAGCAGCATAACAGAAAAGGCAATAATGCACTAGCAAGACTACTGAACAAAGAGATCATTGACCAAGCCACTACATAGTGTCACATTTAAACTGCCCTGTAGTCTTTGTGAACTGCTCCACAGTTTAGGTAGTTAACTGGAAGTATATTGTCTTTTGTACTTTAAGGGTTAATTTCTGTTGCTGTGGCTCTACAGTATGGGTTACTGTGGCTCTGCAGTACTATGCAACAAGGAGAAACAAGAGTTGAAAGCTGATTTTAAGTTTTAATTTGTAAGGTTATACAGATAAAAAGCACAATGAAGCAATGGTACAAGACAGAATTACTGGCAGACAACATATACAGTCACGTAGTACAAATAATTTTGTTGGCAAAAAAGGCAAAATATAAAGCTGTACATCAAAATCATTAATCAAAGAGATGGGTAAGACAATGCTCATATTACACGAGTTACAGTAGAAATACATAAAGGAACTTGTCCTTAATTCCAAACATCCAACTACCTGTGAATAAGTGAAACATATATAACACCATAAATTTACAATGTGTACAAAAGAGTTAACAGTACTGACCCCTTAGCCATGTGAAAGGTAACCGAATTCACCCCTCCACATGAGTCAAAACAAATTGCACATACCCATGACAGATAGTGTCCTGTCCAGAATGGAGAACCCATAATATGAATCCTCTACAGCCATTTCTCGGACCACAATGGTCTGCTTCTTCAGGGGGAAACAGAGTAGTGTACCAGGTCTCCCTTTAAGGTAATGTCAGTGCATAATGACTCTTGCATGAGCCCCTTTTATACCTCACAATGACCTCATCGCTGTGTAAACACATCGAATGCTGGTGCATGCGCAGTGCGAGCAGCTCTGTCTCCCCTAGACTCGCCTCTCCAACATCACCGGCCTACTGCACAGCCACGAGATCGGGACGCGTCACCGAGTTCCCACGCATGCGCAGTGGTCGCATCTGACATCGGGGCGGTTGGGGCGGAGTGTCAATTGTTGCCACGGTTACACAGAATCTTATCACAGTAGAAGAGAGGAAAGTGAAATAGGTATAACAAAAATCAAAAGACAATGCACAACAAGTACAGCGAATAACCATGCACCGCCTGTGTCTCCATGAATGAATCCTCCCATATATGGATGTTGTTCCTTCATTCACAGTTGATTAGCATCCTTAAGGCATAGGTGACAAACACTGGTGTGAGTATGCACACACTGAGAAAAGATATACAGGGCAGATGATGAATCAAAAAAATGCACAGAATAGACCGACACACTTGGGATAGGTATGCAGACATATCCGAGCAAAAAACAATTGTTTCCAGGGAGCGTTGAAGGAACATGCTTAGACTATTTTTGCAAACAAATCTTCAATATTTAATGAATCCAGACATGTTAGGGCCCTTTCACATCAGCGTTTTTTTAAATTTGCGGCAGATGCGGTGAAAAAACCGCATCTGCCGCAACTGCCGCATAACGGTTCCACTTGCGGCACGGTTGCGGTTTTTTCCATAGGAAGTATAGGGGGACTTGCGGCAGATGCGGCAAGTGCGGTATTGCACTTGCGGCAGGTGCGGCAGAGAAAAAAACCGCGGCTTACTGCGGTTTTTTTCTCTGCCGCACCTGCCGCAAGTGCAATACCGCACTTGCCGCATCTGCCGCAAGTCCCCCTATACTTCCTATGGAAAAAACCGCAACCGTGCCGCAAGTGGAACCGTTATGCGGCAAACGCGGCAGATGCGTTTTTTTCACCGCATCTGCCGCGAATTACGAAAAACGCTGATGTGAAAGGGCCCTTACATGTATAGACAAAAATAATTCAACTCCCCACCCCCTAAAAACTATGCATTTCGGTGAATGCTTTTATTAAGCTGTTATCTGGCATCTTGCAATGTTAGAATAAATAGTATGTCCATTCCACACTGTATCCGCTTCTCAGCTGTGCCACTAATGACAAGTCAATACGAGTTTAATCAGAAGAAAAAGGGCACCAGAACTGATTCAAGAAGCCTGTTTCAGCGGAGCCTGGCGTTAACATCCATTATAAATGCAACATTCTATATGGTGCTCAATCCATAGGTCAAGTATGATGAATAGCAGGGAATAAAGAGATGGCGCTCACCGGGAAGAATTGGTGCGGTGCTTTATTTACAAGCTCATAAGAACATCGTGCAGGGAGGGGGTGCCTGAACAGACGACGGCACCGTTTCGTGCACTTGTTGCACTTCAACGGGTCAAAGGTCAGGGGTGATGTCAGTTCACTTCCTTTATAGGTGGAGCTAAGACTCCATACTGATGTCACCGCTGGTACTGTTTGCTAAAAACATTAATTAAAAACAAACAAGTAATTCACAGACAAACAATGTACACAGAAATATAACGATTATACTCGGTCAACACAAAACTCAGGTTCTCATAAATACAGCCTTGGGGGGACACCGAAGCAGGCGCCATAGTTGCTAAGCAACCTAATAACAGGCAGCAAGCGTGCGCTGCGCATGCTCAAAACCGTCCAATATAATGCATACTACAAATTAGGTGTTATACCTATATATTATTAACACTCTGCCCCAATGAAACTTGCAAGTATATAAATGAATAAGGACAAACCTATGCGTTCCACTTGATATATAAATTACTAAGACCAAATTCTTACACCATATCAACAGAACGCAAGACAGGCAAAGTATTAACAGAGATAGCGACAAAACTACAAGACTTCTCAACCAGGACTGTAGGTGTTGGATTAATTTTGCAGCACACAACCCTCAGCCCTGAGCCCCGCTTTTAAGGATATATATATACCCCTTTATTTTTCACCCGAGTTCAGTGTGATCTTTGCTTCAGGCTTCTTCCTGTTTTTATTTTCATGTTGAAGTAATAACTATATCATAGTATTATTGATATCTGATTTCCTGTATGTGGTAGTTATATGATTAACAGTTCCGTAGTTCCTGTTATACTGCTGCAGCTTTTTGGGGGGCCACTGTTTGCCTGTGTGCTTCTATTTATATATTTATATATGGGCTGAGGGTTGTGCGCTGCTACATAAATCCAACACTTACAGTCCTGGTTGAGAAGTCTTGTAGTTTTGTCGTTATCTCTGTTAATACTTTGCCTGTCTTGCGTTCTGTTGATATGGTGTAAGAATTTGGTCTTAGTAATTTATATATCAAGTGGAATGCATAGGTTTGTCCTTATTCATTTATATACTTGCAAGTTGCATTGGGGCAGAGTGTTAATAATATATAGGTATAACGCCTAATTTGTAGTATGCATTATGTTGGACGGTGTTGAGCATGCGCAGCGCATGCTTGCTGCCTGTTATTAGGTTGCTTAGCAACTATGGCGCCTGCTTTGGTGTCCCCCCAAGGCTGTATTTATGAGAACCTGAGCTTTGTGTTGACCGAGTATAATCGTTATATTTCTGTGTACATTGTTTGTCTGTGAATTACTTGTTTGTTTTTAATTAATGTTTTTAGCAAACAGTGCCAGCGGTGAAGTCAGTATGGAGTCTTAGCTCCACCTATAAAGGAAGTGAACTGACATCACCCCTGACCTTTGACCCGTTGAAGTGCAACAAGTGCACGAAACGGTGCCGTCGTCTGTTCAGGCACCCCCTCCCTGCACGATGTCCTCATGAACTTGTAAATAAAGCACCGCAGCAATTCATCCCAATGAGCGCCATCTCTTT
Source organism: Allobates femoralis (assembly GCA_033576535.1). Taxonomy (NCBI): domain Eukaryota; kingdom Metazoa; phylum Chordata; class Amphibia; order Anura; family Aromobatidae; genus Allobates; species Allobates femoralis. Next base: position 259,648,958 of record JARQOC010000004.1, read on the forward strand.
ATTCCTTGCTATTCATCGTACTTGACCTATGGATTGAGCACCATATGGGATGTTGCATTTATAATGGATGTTAACGCCAGGCTCCGCTGAAACAGGCTTCTTGAATCAGTTCTGGTGCCCTTTTTCTTCTGATTAAACTCGTATATACAGTATGTGTGTGTCTTCAGAATTTGTGTCATTATTAGCCTGATGAAGAGGCCATAGAGTCTCGAAAGCTTGTTTTGCTTTTTCTTACCATCTTTCCAGTTAGCTATTAACAGGCATCAACCACTGAGGACTCTGAGATTCTAATATTTTTCTATCTACTGGATAACATGGTACAAACCTTTTTTACCTTATACATGGTAGTAATTTAGTATTGCATGTTTTTTGTCCTCATAGTGGTTTCTGCAGTTGCACAGTACATAAATGCCAACAGTACCAAGTGCTGCAATCACAATGAAAGTGCAAGATTTGTTATCACTATTAGGCATTGAAAAATGTACTTAGAAGTGCTCAAAAGAAATAAAAAATTTTTTTTTTTTTTGGCCAAGTAGAATATCTTTTTTCCGTCTCGTTATTTTCTTTGATCTATTATGTCCTGGTGACAGTTGGTGCCCTGCGGATGCCATTGGGGAATGATTGCATTGCAAACAATTTTTATACATGGTAGTCATTTAATATTGCTTGTTTTTTATCCTCATTAAATAATGAAGAGTTTTTTGCAAAAAAAGTCTACCACTGTTCCTTCAACGCTCGCTAAAAACATTTTTGTTTGCTTGGCTATAGCTGTGCTTAGCCTGGACGGGGCTACATCCTTGCTGAAGCATCTTAAATGGTTGTCAAAGTGGTGAGTTGAAATCATTTTTTCTCCATTCAAGTATACAGACATGTTTAAAATCAAGGAACATACAATGGCAAGTGAAATCACATATCAAGAGCACTGGTAGTGAGGGTCAGTAACAAAAAGGAGGCAAAGTTCAGGGATTTATTGAAGCTCCTAGGGACCCTAGTATCAAGGCTGACAATCCATCTGGCCTCGCATCTCGCCAGCATGCGTTTTATGTTGCCACCTCTCATCCCCATGTGGACAACATCCATCCCCCTGACACTTAATGTCCTAGTATTCCAACCATGGTGAATCCGAAAGTGAATCTGAAGTACTAGTTGCTGTTGCTGTGTGTATCAGGTGATGTGGTTGAACACTCCAGCCTTTAAGCAGTTCAATGACCCATAGCTTGATGGATATTGCTCTGCATTACTGTGAGCTGTGTGGATGCTGTTGCAGTTCCTGCAGAAGCTGTCCTGTAGCCTTCCTGGAGAATTGCTATTCTGTGTTGGAGTTGCTGTGCTTATCCCGATCCCTGGGTTGAGGTGAGGTAATGTAAGCCAATGGCTATTCAGGAGCAGGGAAAGTATGGCGGCACAGACATCCTCACCTTCGAAGGTACTTCTGGGAACAGGGTCAGCTAGGGACCCGAGATCCAAGGATCAGACTAGTACCCCTTACTGCCTTTGACCATCACTGCAATCCAGCTACCTTATTCCCTCATCTGTTATTACCACTTCATGACATTATCAGTGACCCGCTATTTTTCCAAGTCATTATGACTCAAGCTACAGCACCAGATGCTTTTACACACCTGATGCAGACCATCTCTGAGGAGGTTGCTGGTCTACATGCACCAGCTGCAACAAATTATTGTGTCTCTGACCTCAGCTCCAGCTTTGGTTGTACCAAAACCAAATATATCTCTCCCTGACAGATTTTCAGGAGGGAGAGATACATTTATGGTATTCAAAGAAGCCTGTAAATTATATTTCAGACTCTGCAATTGTTCTTCGGGGAGTGAGGAACAGCATGTCGAGATTATATTCTCCCTTTAAAAAGATCCCCAGGCCTGGGCCTTCTCTTTGCCAACTGATTCTCCATCTTTGCGGTCAGTGGAAAAGTTTTTTGTGGCTCTGGAGCTAGTGTTTAGAGACCCTGATGGTAACTCCTTGGTTGAGTCTAAGCTCAGGCAGGTACCGCAGTAGGCTGAGGAGTATTGCTCAGAGTTAAGGAGAGGGGCTACATTTCTTCTATGCCTGAGAAATAGGGGTAATATGCTACACAGCCTTATATGTATTATAACCCATCCATTCTCATGTTGAGTTGTTTGGCTTTGCTCTGTGCCATCACTATTATTGGAGTAATACGCTCTACAGACCTTTTCAGGTTGCAGACTTACATATATTGGAACACAGTACAGAGCAAGCCTTGAAGCCTGGTTGGATTTCATAATTGGAGAGTCTGGAAATAACCTCATTGGCAACGCGCTATGAAGAATAACACACATACGCAAACCCTCGGTTGACTTCATTGAAGGTTGCTAAGGACCAAAAAACATTCCTGGGTTGTCCCACATTGTGACTTATATAAGGGATACATGTTTGTTAACATTTTACAGTCAGTCACCATTGCTGGCAGAAATACATCCCTGGATTTTTCCACATTGCCACTGATGTAGGGGGATACATATTTGATAGCAATTTAAAGTAAGTCACCATTGCTGGCAGAAAAAAATCCCAGGGTTGTCCCACATTGTGTCTGATAGGGGATACATATTCAATAGCAATTTAGAGTCAGTCACCATTGCTGGCAGAAAAACATCCCTGGATTTTCCCAGATTGTGACTGATATAGGGGATACATGTGCACTGGACCCCATCCCATCTCACTTCCTCCACAACCTCCCCACCACACTCATCCCAGCTCTAACCCACCTCTTCAACCTGTCACTAACTTCTGGTACCTTTCCTTCTGCTTTCAAACAGCAACAATTACAACTGTCTTTAAAAAAACATGCCTTGACTCCACCTCTACATCCCGCTACCGGCCCATATCTATGCTCCCATTCGCCTCCAAACTTCTCAAAAAGCATGTCCACACTGTAATCTCATCCCACCTCTCATCTAACTCCCTCTTTGACAACCTTCAGTCTGGCTTCTGCCCCCACCACTCCACTGAAACTGCCCTGACCAAAATTACTAATGACTTACGGCCAAAGCTAACAGACAGTTCTCCATCCTCCTCCTTCTTGACCTGTCCCCTGCATTTGACATAGTGAACCACTGCCTCCTGTTACAGATTCTCTCTTCCATTGGTATCACTGATCTTGCCCTATCCTGAAACTCCTCTTACCTTTCCAGCTGCACCTTTAGTGTCTCCCACACAACCTCCTCGCCCCATCCCCTCTCTATTGGGGTCCCTCAAGACTCTGTCCTGGGGCCCCTCCTTTTTTCAATCTATAACCTTGGTCTGGGACAACTCATGAAGTTCCATGGCTTCCAGTAGCGTCCTCTCTCCTCTCTGCATCAGTCAATCACTGTTAGTTTGCTCGTTGTATTTTTAACTTGTTTGTATGTAACCCCTTCTCATGTAAAGCCCCATGGAATCAATGGTGCTCTATAAATAATTAATAATAATAATAATAATAATAATAATAATAATACATCTTAGATAGCAATTTACAGTCACCATTGCTGGCGCAAAAAACATCTCTTGGTTGTCCCACATTGTGACTGACATAGGGGATACATATTTGATAGCAATTTACACTGACTGTTGATGACCACCTAATGACCCTCAGAAAGCTTGAATTAAGGGCCACAACTACTACAGTAGTCTTACATAAATAATGTTTGTCATTGGAGGCCCTTGTTATGATGTTTTCCTGTGTCTATGACACAGTCCCCTAGGCTAATTTTTGAAAAGTCAATGAACATTCTGCACTGGACCAATTACTAGAGTATTAACAAATCTTCATTTATAATCTGGGGAAAATTGACAATGAAAATCTCTGAGCCATGTGGAGGAGCTTCTCAAACCCATCCTGACGAGTGATATGTTTGAGCTTGTCATCCAGTTGAGTAGCACAGTTTTATTTTTCCTGTTCACAGTCTAGTTAAGCCAAAGCTAAGGCTTGCAGGCTGTAGTCACTGCCCCCTTCTTGGACTCCATCTTGCTTGCCTTTCTCTGTAGCTTCTGCCCTTAAATGAGTAAAATGAGTGAGTGAGGGCCCTACAATATGTATAAGTGATGGCACTCTGAAATGTACAGAGTATGTTACAGGGCCATCTGAAGCCCCTTAGAAAAATCAGGTATCCTTACACATGCTGGCCCTCTGAAAACTTGAATCGAGGGCCGCAGAATGACATGACGGTAGTGTTGTAGCAGGAGGAGGTGCGTAAAGCCCAATGCACTAATGAGCACATTGTAGCTGGCAATGTAAACTGCTATGAAATATGTATTCCGCTATGTAGGTAACAATGAGGGAGGGAGCACCCAATGTATGAGTAAGAGCAGTCCCTTCCAAAAGTATGTTATAGGTCTACCTGAGGCCCCTCACTAAACTCAGTTTCCTGACACCTGCTGGCCATCTTAAAATTTGAATCAAGGGCCGCAGAGTGACATGGAGGTGGTGTTGCAGGAGGAAGAGAAGGGTATAGCCCAGTACTAATGGGAACATTGTAGCTGGCATTGTAAAGTGCTATGGATTATGTATTCAGCTATGTCAGTAACAATGAGGGAGGGATTGCCCAAATGTGTGAGAAAGAGCAGTCCCTCCAAAATGTATATATGTTATAGGTCTACCTGAGGCCCCTAAGGGCAAAGCATAACATAACAATGTGCATGTTCTAGCTGGCATTGCAAAGTGCTGGGGAATATCTAACTAATAATTATGTTTGCAGGAGGGACCTAGAATATTTAAGTCACTGCGCTCCTAAATGTAAAAGCAAAAAAAAAAAGGAAAAACGCTATATGTGAACTTGCAGTAAAGGGGATATTTTTTCTCTTTTTTATTTAGCCTTAAATACAAGTGCAGGAAAAACTGTTTCTTAACATTTTTCCCTATAAAATGCAATGTAAGTTTGTTTTGGTAGGTTTTCTTGTGAATCTGTAAAATTGGTATAATGCACTGACAACATTATTCCCAGAAACCATATGTGAGTCAGAAATGCATGCAGGCATATTCTCCAGGTTGTTCCCATTCAGTTTCTTCACCTTCCCATCCATTTCAGCCTTTTCCTCAGGTCCCCAGAACCCTTTGTTGGGTCCGGAAGAAAAATACTCGCATTTCCCATTGACTTGCATTGGACTTGCTGTTCGGAACAAATACGCAAGTATTACAAAATACTCGCTACGTTTCTGGTGATTCCAAGTATTTCACTATTCGATCATCCCTAGGTATCAAGAAATTTTTTTTAATTAAAGAACTTGAGTAATTAATGTTCTCTTCCTCAAGAATCACATATTTTAAGTGGTTTACAGTTACAGGTAGAATGCGATACATGAAAGCTTTTATTTATGTTTGCCAATTTGCATAAATATCTTTATATTCCAACACTTAAAAGAGAAAGATTTTTGCCTTTCTGGTCTCTTAATCTATTATCATTACATATAATATTTCATCATAATCATCTAACTATTTCTGTCTTATGCTCATGTGCTGAATAATAACATTTCAATTCAAGGAATTAAAGAGTCTTGAGGTGTGAGGATATAAAATTAACATAACTTCTTTAGCATGTATCTGCACATTACATAGAGCTTCTTCTCAAAAGAAAAGCATAATTATTGCTTGGAGGGATGATCCACGCTCAGTGCATAGCTAGAACTATTCAACACTGCAAGGTGATCCTAATACCTTGTTTTTCCAAACAACAGGTATGGTTTCTCTCAGGCTTTTCTGCTTTTCTTAAGCTGACGTCCCTTAGTGTCATTGTTCTGAGATCCCAAGTGCATTGTCTCTTTTTTAAGCTCCTTGCTCTTTCATCTGAAAATGTGAAGAACATCTTTGGTCAACCAAGCATTGTTGTCAAATGGGAACAAATTCATATAAAATAAATTAATATGAACATATGTTCAGAAATATTTAGTGATTTAATTTCCACGTTCTGAAAGCTAAGGGCATTGAAATAAATTGCATTCATACCTTCACACTAGGACCTAATGGGTCAAATTCCCTTTGTCATCTTAGAAGACATTGATATTATACATGTCACATAGTAAACAGGATCCCTGATACAGACTTCACATTATGTCAAAAAACTTTAAATGACATGTCTGCAGCCTTGGAGTAGACTAAGTTTGTTATGGGCCACAAAGCAAGGGGTAAAACGATCACCTTTGCATAAGGTGTGACTGCAACTGGGCCAAGAGTGAGGCTTTTTCAGCTAGACTTGCATGCTCGGACATACATTTACTTGAAAGGTACCTTTACACCCAGAGATATATTACTTGCAATTCACTGGTTGCAGTGAAATCATGGACACATTGTTCTATTTTGTGGTCGTGTACAAGTGGAACAATGTGTCCGGGATTTCACTGCAACCAGTGAATTGCAAGCAATATATCTCTGTGTGTAAAGGTACCTGAAGAGTATTGTGAAGAAAATAGTCACTGCTAACCTGCAATACCTGTACATCCCACAGGACTATCAGAAGCCAGCAGTGGACATCAGCTTCCGTAATACTATCACTTCACTGAGAGATATGGTGGACAAAGGTTCAGCTGCTTCATATAAGAGGTGGGAGGAATCTTGCAAGGAGTACCAGAATGTGAATTATTACTTTCATATGGGAATCAGAATTTTGAACATCATTACTGTAAAGCTAGGGTGAGATTAATGTTAATCAGGGCTTGCATTAAAAACATAGGTTTTGGCAGCATAAACGCAGTGCTAACGCCAGGGTAGCGCCGCGTTAACGCTGCCAATGTTATCCTATGAAGACGCGGCCCATAGCGTGGCTCATACGCAGGCATCTGATTGAAATCTTGCGTTATTTCCTAACATGATAAAAGACACTGCTGAAAGCGTCTTTTATCACGCTAAGAAAAAGCATGAGATTTCACTCAGATGGCCACGTTGGAGCCATGCTACGGGCCCCGTCACCATAGGGTAATATTGACAGCATTATTGCGGCGCTACCATGGCGTTAGCACCGCGTTAAGGCATACGAAATTCTAAGTTTTTAACGCAAGCCCACTTTACCGTTAATGTGACCCAAGCCTAAGGGTGCTAGAATATGGAATTTTATTCATACAGGCCAGTATAGATTTGGCAGTAAAGAAGTAGGGCGCTGTGGATGTTCAGCCACAGATGTCTCTGTAAACCACTCACTGGTGAAAATATTTGTGTATGCTTTGTGGGGGTTTTTAACTCCTTCCCCACCAGGCGGTTTACCATCTTCCATTTTTGATTTTTGTATTTTACTCTCCTTCTAGCAAGGGCCATAAACTTTTTATATTTTACCATATAGTGTACTGGAAAAAATTCAAAAAAAATTTCAAGTGCAGTGAAATTGCAAAAAAAACTGCAATTTGTAAAATGTTTTTTGGGGCTTTTTATTCAACATATTCAATATATGGTAAAACTGACCTGGCAATATCATTCCCCAGGTCAGTATGAGTACTTTTATACCTTACATCTGTATATATTTTTTTAAGTGGTGAAACATTTTTTCAAAATTTGTTAAAGAAGAGAACTTTGCTTTTGTCGCCATTTTCTGACACCTGTAGCGTTTTAATTTTTCAAGATCTGGGGCTGTGTAAGGGCTTATTTTTTGTACCCTGAGCAGATGTTTTTACTGATAGCATTTTGGGGTAGATTCAATGTTTTGAATGCCTTTTAATGCCATGTTGCAGCTACCAAAAAACATAATTCTGATGTTTTGATTTTTTTGTCATTTTGACAATTATCAATCAGATTAATTTTTATATAGCTTGATAGATTGGACATTTCTGAATGCGGTGATTCCAAACATGTACATTTTTTATTTTAAATTGTTTTATTTTTAATGGGGAAAGGGCGATTATTTGAACTTTTATGTTTTTTTTATATTATTTAAAACTTTTTTTTACTTTTTAAAATATTTAATATCCCATTTAGAGGATTAAAAACTGTGATTGTCTGATCGCCTGTGCTATACGAAGCAGTGCATTAGCCCTGCTAAGTATCCCAAAGATCATGACATCTTATAAATGACGGCTAATTGCTGCTATTCAGAGGCCCTGGGTCATCAGCTGACCCCTGGATGTCATGACAACCCATTGGCACCCTGAGATCACATGATGGTGTGCCAATAAGCGGGATTAGTGACATACAGTACTTCCCGTTAAATTAAAGAAATTGACAGCGGTGTTTAACCAGTTAAAAGCCATGCGTGGGTTTCCTATCAACCCTAGACTGTTGGAGGCACTTGATAGATGATAAAATCAGCTGTGAAGTTCTAAGTTGGCTTCACACCACATTTTTCAGGGTCCAGGGCTGTCTGATTTTGGCCCCATGGTATCCCTATGGGGCCGGATGGCAGTCATTTGCCAACCGGTTTCCATCTGTACGGGAGGATCCGGGAGACTGCAAATTTTTCTCCCAGACACAAAATCACAGCTTGCTGCAATTTTCTGTCCGTGGAAAAGACCGGCACAAATTGGATCCTCCCGGATCCTCCCTGATTTGGCGCAGTCCGGCACCCCCTAACATAGGAGTCTATGGAGCAGGATCGCGCTGCATCCGACATAAAACAGATGCAGCTCCCGGACGCTGGCTGCTGGAGTTTAGCAGCAAGCGCTGCTGAACTTCAGCAGCTAGAGAGCTCCCCGCTTGAGATTTCAGGACCGCGGCTAGCTCCCCACTAGCCGCGATTGTGAAATTTCATCAGCTGCAGCTGAGATCTGCCGATTCAGCTGAGATCTGTTTGTCTGGGGCAGTCAGTTTCCTGCAAAACACCGGACAGAATTTGATACACCATAACAGTGGTGTGAAGCCAGCCTAAGGCAGTTTTTCACTGATCAGTGTCCATCAGTGTTTGGGTGCCAAAACCAGGAGAGGAACCAGGAGAGGAACTTGCAGAAAAAAACTATAATTGAAAGATTGACACCTGTTCTTAGTTTTGGAGACACTCCTGGTTTTGGCACACAAACTGGATGGACACTGATCAGGGAAAAAACTGCAGTGTGAAGCTAGCCTAAGAAAAATGTGAGATTTACATGTGAGCCCACATCAAAAGCAGGGACATTAAGGGGAGGGGAGGTTAATTCTAATTATTATAGTAATATTAAATTACTATGCACTTGAAATATTTGGTATCACCATGGTGTGGTGGGGCTTATTCTTGTATGAGGTATTACTGGTATATTGTTAATGGTATAACTTTTTTTGTTTATGTAGAAAACTTGTTCTCTGTGCTATCAATTTGGAGAAGATTGTTTATTTTCATCAAAAATGCTTGTTTTACCCCGCTATGCATTTTGACAGGTAATTCAACAGTGGCAGAGATGCACTAAAAGGTTTCTGAGGGTAAATCAAGTCATCCTTGCTCCAAACTAGAATAGATAGTTCATTGATCATTGAGGTTTGACTGCTGGAATCCATGCACTGGTCAGGTAAAGAAACAACATTTTTGGCATAATTTCCCTTTTGAAGTATTTGATAAATGGACTTAGCTGTTACACATGCTTCCCTATCTCACCCACAGCTATCCCATGTTGTCATAGCTAAACAAAACTGTAATGGCCGCTTTCACGGCACGATATAGTTGTCCAACAACGATAAAAAGTCATGTGGTTTGGGCGTTGCCGCCGATATCGTTTGTGCGTTGTGTGGTGTAAATGAGCAATGCGATGCAAGACCAATGCCAAAATGATATCGTTGGGGAATTGTGCAGGCTCTCCAACTGGCCGATATTGGATGGACGATCTGGCATGATCGTACTGGGTGACAGCGCTACTACGATTTGGAGCGCAACTTCCCCTATTCACTCCAATGTTAATTGCTCATTCCCTGAGTTGATGAGACGCAGTGTGCAAGAGGGGCGTACGGCATCGTACTTACTTTGCCTGGCGATATCACACTGTGTAACATCTCCTATGCGATCTTGGACAAATGCCAAAAACGTGCACGCTCCCGTGAAGTTGTATACAATATCTAAACGATATTGGGACGTGCAAATCGGCCATAAGGGCCTGTTCGCATGCTGAGTTGGTGGAGCAGAACTTTGACTTCCAAAATCTGCACCTAATGTCAGAAATCCACACCAAACACATGACAGAGCGTTTTTATCTGCTGTGGATTTTCTATGACTCAGCATTTTTGTAGTCAAATATGCAGCATATCTGAATAAAGAATTGACACGCTGCAGATTTTTCCACACTAAAATATGCAGTGTACCTGCTGCAAAAAAAACAACCCACCATGTGGACAGGACTTCTGAAATCCCATAGTTTTGCTAGGAAAACACACTACTTCAAACGTATAGAAGATCTGCACCAAATACGCAATGAAGTAGTAGCGCGAACGGGCCGTCATAAAACCATCAAAATTTGCAAAAAAGTTTATTTTTTTAACAAAAGCAGAAAAAAAATCTTTAATTTAAGGAACTTAATAACATTTAGTTTTTTTTTTTGTATTCATGTAGTTTTTTAGGCTTCTAATACTTCAAACAGGTAACTAAAACATTTAAACTAAAAGCTGCCTCAATTATAATAAAATGTAATTTTAGTATAGTGGTTTCTTGAGGATGTTGTTGTTATTATTATTATCCTCATTATTGGGTTAATGATGAAAACTAGAACATTTGCCAATAATTAAAGTCTTCAAAATGTATTTATCTACATAATTTCTCTGACATTGCAGATGAAATTACAGTATTTTTGCCAGAGCATATTATCAACAGTACAAAATCAATAATATTCTTTCACATTGCATTCATTAAAATGTGGATAAATGAAGCAAATGAATCTTTATGTTGTCTCTAAATTTGAACACAGATGTTCTATTACAACGAGCCAGAGGGAACTGATCCCGTCTCTTGTATATGGTGGCATTATACCTTATTGTGTGCTTTATGTCCTTAGCTATTGCATAATCCACGTTAACTTTCCAAGTGTTATAGTTGGCTTTCGAAAGTGCATCAGGCTTGCGTTACATATTTGTTCTCTAGTGAATCTTATACATAAGCATTAGCTTTGTTCTGTATGCATGTTCATAATTAAAACACAGAAATATAATGGTTGAGCAGTTTTTGCTCACAGCTTGTATAATTCTGTAAAACATAATTTTCTAAAGGAGAGAACACCAGTTGAGACTTCAGCTTTTTACAATTACCAATCTTAGTGCAATTTTATGTTGACTCCAAAGCAAGATGACCTCTTATTTTAAAGTTATAATAAAAAAATACTTAAAGAAATGGAAGCACATAATTGAACTCTTCATGATCTTTTGCCTGTCTTTGCTAATAGCAAATACCCATCACTGTTCCTTTCCTTTTGGATACCAATATGTGCAAAAGACTTCATAAGATTGCCAGCAGGGGCGGACTAGCCCAGGTGGCAGAGGGCCAGGCGGCAGATTGGCGCGTGTGTCGGCCCCTTTTCCCCACCCCACACCTCGCCAAACTTCACTAGTATCCCCCCCCCTGCTCCTCACCTCGCCAAACTTCACTAGCACCCCCCCTGGCTCCTCACCTTGACAAACTCTGGTACCAACCCACCCACCCCCCCCGCTCCTCACCTAGGGCTGACAAGGAGAGAATGCCTCCCTGAGCCAGGTGCACCAGCCCACCCCTGATTGCCAGTCTCCAAACAACCTCACAAGATTGCAAACGCTAAATTGATTAAACTCAGGGATTCCTTCTTTAAACTCAGTTGTTTAAGGTAAACTTGTCAAGGAGGAAAAATGCTACAATTCTGAAGCTGCCCGGTTACTGAACACTAAGCCCCCTAATAGGAGGAGATGAATTTTAATCCTCCGGCAGTGTTCTGGTTTCAGTCATTGAGGTGGCAATGGCGCAAGTTCAATTATAAGTCTGGTAATGGATAGCGGCAGCTGAAACCATGCCCTCCGCACTGACTGACAGCCACTAAGCATTAAACCCAGCTGTCAGTCAGTGCAGGGCATGGTTACAGCTGACTTTCTCTATTAATAGATCGGTGACTGAACCTATGCTGGTGCCCCCTTCATGACCAAATCCGGGAATGCTGCCAAGAGGATTAAAGTTAAATTCCTCCCGGCAGCAGGGTTTAATGTTCAGGCACCTGACAAGTTCAGAATGCTATTAACCTGCAGATTAATCCCATCTCTGCAAGTTAATAGCATTTTTCCATGTGACAGGTTCATTTAAGTAATATTTCTAGTCTTTTGTTCTTGAGTCCAACTCAACCACTATCACTCTTTTCTGGCTTTCCTTATTCCACTTAGTTTTTCACTTTGTTTTATATATTGGTTATTAATGGACTTATGTGAGCTTTCACTGTTCTTGAATGCTAATTCCAATATTAATAACAACTTTGTAGCTGCCTATTGGAATACCCTTTTTGAACTATTAAATGTTTTATTATATTCTTCCTAATTTTCATTTTTCATTTCATATATTTTGTGCACTAATTTATTATTTATTTTTGTTCACTTACCTTCAAGTGTTTCTACTTCTCTTCCTCTTCTTGTTTTGCGTTTCTCTTCTTTGGTAGAACACTGCATTTTTAATACTATTTTCCATCTTATCCTCACAACCTTATCCTTTTGTCCTTTGCAATAATTCAACCATTACCCATTCGCGGCAACTTGCCTCTACAGATATGGGTGTGTAATATTTAAGTAAAGAAGGTGGCACTCGTTCATAAAAACTGCTTCTTTATTAATCCAGAGTTAAAACGTTACATATATTTGCATATGAGTGTGGTGGAGAGGTAGGATTGTGGACCCGAAGAAGCTCTAATGAGTGAAATGGCTGTAGTCTGGATTAATAAAGAAGCTGTTTTTATGGATCAGTGCGGCCTGTAGAGACACAGGGTCAGTGGGTGCTCTCGTCTGCTGGCTCGGCCATCTTTAGAAAGACAGCATGGACCAAACCTCATCCCAACTGAACGCCCAAACTCCTTATTCTGTTGACGGAACACTACTCAGACACCACAGGATGAGGGAATCACAATATTTATACTTTATTGTATCCCCAACAATTAATAGCATATAATACATAGCCAAACAATACATAAATTAGAACAGGCAACAGAGTTTCACCCTTCCACCGGCTCACCAGGGATTAGAATATTCGTGACGCAGGACTTCTAGGGCTACTTACTCCAATCCAGCAGCATCTCGCTTTCGGTGGGCTCTCGCTGAAAGAGGAATGATGCCAAATTTAGAAAGCTGACCGAACACAGCAAAGTCTGTAGCCAGGTGACCGGATTGTCCCAAACTGGGTTTCTTTCTTATGTAGTCTTTGATATCCCAGCTGAATCCTAGCATTTGATTTTGAAGTCCATGTAGTAATATAATCCAGGTTCTGATCCCTCTTGGTTGGCGCCAGAGCGCCTAGACCTTAGGTTATGGCCTGCCAATCGGATCCGCAGATCTTAGATTGGTATTGATACCATGTAGTTTGACAACCTGGTCACAATGAACAGTCTTCCTTATGTACCCCTGAGCACTCAATTCAAAACATTGGGAACTTCACAATTGGCTTACTAAGACTGTGCTCTCATTAGCTAGATTTCAAGCCGCATACAAAATAGGACTAACCTAAGAGTAATGTGTCTCTGGAAGAGGGATAAAGAGACAGGTAATTTACATAGAATCAGCAATACACATCTTTGGACAATAGAAGACTTGCATACCTAATTGTCTGAGTCTCTGACCCTCTCTGACTAAAGGTACCGTCACACGGGGAGATATCGCCGGCGATGTTGCCGGCAACCGAGGGGCGTGGCCAGGTTGCGGCGACATCGCCGGCGAATTTCCGCGTGTGACAGGGCGATAATCAGGCGATGAATCGCCTGAGTCACATCGCCAGGTTTCCCAACAATGTTGGGAAACCTGGCGATGTTGCTCAGGCGATCCTGCCTGATCACCCTGTGTAACGCGGCAACCTGCAATGTTACGGGCGATTCCGCCTATCTACAACATTGCGGGTTATCGCTCGCTGGGTTGCTGGGCAACTCAGCGAGCGATAGCCGCGGCAACTAGCCGGCGACATCTCCGGTAAGTTGCTCAGTGTGACATCTCACCGGCGATGTTGTCAGGGATGCGACCTCCCGCGATCGCCGGCAACATCGCCGGAGATATGTCCCTGTATGACGGTACCTTAAGAGGTGAGAAAGTTACATTGCAAACTTTATGTTCAAATATTTTTTACTGGTTTGCAAATAAAAGAACGGTATAACATACAGTATGATTTGCATTAATGATACAGAAATCAATGAAGTACAATAAAAGGAGATTAGTTAACTAGGTGGTACAATATGAAGAAAGATGTACAATCTATATATTCATAGACCGAGGATGAATCAGAAATATATAACACTACTCAAGGCTTTAGTCGCTCGGTCAATGATTTATAAATATACAGTGTTGGCCAAAAGTATTGACAGCCCTGCAATTCTGTTAGATAATACTCAAATTCTTCCTGAAAATGATTGCAATCACAAATTCTTTGGTATTATTATCTTCATTTAATTTGTCTTAAATGAAAAAACACAAAAGAGAATGAAACAAAACATTGATCATTCCACACAAAACTCCAAAAATGGGCCAGACAAAAGTATTGGCACCCTCAGCCTAATACTTGGTTGCACAACCTTTAGCCAAAATAACTGTGATCAACCGCTTTTGGTAACCATCAATGAGTTTCTTACAATGCTCTGCTGGAATTTTAGACCATTCTTCTTTGGCAAACTGCTCCAGGTCCCTGATATTTGAAGGGTGCCTTCTCCAAACTGCCATTTTTAGATCTCTCCGCAGGTGTTCTATGGGATTCAGGTCTGGACTCATTGCTGGCCACCTTAGAAGTCTCCAATGCTTTATCTCAAACCATTTTCTAGTGCTTTTTGAAGTGTGTTTTGGGTCATTGTCCTGCTGGAAGACCCATGACCTCTGAGGGAGACCCAGATTTCTCACACTGGGCCCTACATTATGCTGCAAAATTTGTTGGTAGTCTTCAGACTTCATAATGCCATGCACACGGTCAAGCAGTCCAGTGCCAGAGGCAGCAAAGCAACTCCAAAACATCAGGGAACCTCTGTCATGTTTGATTCTAAGGACCGTGTTCTTTTCTTTGAATGCCTCTTTTTTTCTCCTGTAAACTCTATGTTGATGCCTTTGCCCAAAAAGCTCTACTTTTGTCTCATCTGACCAGAGAACATTCTTCCAAACGTTTTAGGCTTTCTCAGGTAAGTTTTGGCAAACTCCACCCTGGCTTTTTTATGTCTCGGGGTAAGAAGTGGGGTTTTCCTGGATCTCCTACCATACAGTTCCTTTTCATGCAGACGCAGACGGATAGTTGGCACTGTTGTACCCTCGGACTGCAGGGCAGCTTGAACTTCTTTGGATGTTAGTCGAGGTTCTTTATCCACCATCTGCACAATCTTGCGTTGAAATCTCCTGTCAATTTTTCTTTTCCGTCCACATCTAGGGAGGTTAGCCACAGTGCCATGGGCTTTAAACCTCTTGATGACGCTGCTCACGGTAGACACAGGAACATTCAGGTCTTTGGAGATGGACTTGTAGCCTTGAGATTGCTCATGCTTCCTCACAATTTGGTTTCTCAAGTCATCAGACAGTTCTTTGGTCTTCTTTCTTTTCTCCATGCTCAATGTGGTACACACAAGGACAAAGGACAGAGGTTGAGTCAACTTTAATCCATGTCAACTGGCTGCAAGTGTGATTTAGTTATTGCCAACATCTGTTAGGTGCCACAGGTAAGTTACCGGTGCTGTTAATTACACAAATTAGAGAAGCATCACATGATTTTTCTAACAGTGCCAATACTTTTGTCCACCCCCTTTTTTATGTTTGGTGTGGAATTATATCCAATTTGGCTTTAGGACAATTCTTTTTGTTTTTTTTCATTGAAGACAAATTAAATGAAGATAATAATACCAAAGAATTTGTGATTACAATCATTTTCAGGAAGAAACTGAGTATTGTCCTGATAGAATTGCAGGGGTGTCAATACTTTTGGCCACAACTGTATATTAAAGTGATCAGACCATGACCCTTGTGGGTCTTTATTATGTAACTGTTAGATTTAAAAAAAAAACCTTTGAAATGTACTATTGATCTGTGCATGTAAACTCCCATAATGTTGCACTACTTATAGCACTTTATTGTCTATCTGGTCTCATTGCCAGGACGGCTTCCAGCCACGCTATTTGTATCGACTTAAAACCAGATCCCCTTTAAAACCTTCTTGAATCCTTTACTCAATTTTACTCCTTTCTTTGTTTATGGATATGTTAAATAAAATTGTTATCCCTGTTTGCAACACAACTTTTGTCCTCTTTATACTATATGGTTATATAGTTGTGCAAGTGTACTTCTAAAAATGATTTGTGTACACTGCAACTCTGATCTGCTATTAAAAGTCAAAAGGTAATATAAACTAATCCTAATTTGTATTTTATCATGATTTTTTCCAAATAGAATTCTTTAAAAAATAATAAAAATATGTATGCTACTTGGCAAATTTCACCCAATACAATAATACACATATGTATAGGGCACTGTACTGAGTTTACACAAACAAGGCACACAGTAAAGCACACAATATCTAAAAAGTGGCCCACTTTCAAGGTATTCACTATATATCTACTATATAATTGCCGTAGGCACTTTCGTGTCGGACGCCGAAAAGACCGTGGCTTTGTCACTCTGTGACGTCACCACGAGCGAAGCATTGGCCGCGTAGCGGCCAATGCGAGTCGTTTGCTTGCGCGAGCAATGGCCGCGAGGCCATTGCGAGTCGCTGGCTGAGTGCGAGCAATGGCCACGAAGCGGCCATTGCGAGTAGCTGGCCGAAAATAGAACCAGAGGCTCGGCCACAAAGCTAGCGATTTACCGCTCAGGCAGCGACTCGCAATGCGAGCAATGGCAGCGAAGCGGCCATTGCGAGTCGCTGGCCGAAAATAGAACCAGAGGCTCGGCCACAAAGCTAGCGATTTACTGCTCAGCAGCGACTCGCAATGGCCGTGAATCGCGCGAGCAAAAGTCCACACACCCCCCCAAAAAGTATTCACACCCCCCCAAAAAGTCCTCACACCCCCCCAAAAAGTATTCAACACACCCCAAAAAGTCCTCAAACCCCCCCAAAAAGTATTCACAACCCCAAAAAGTATTCACACCCCCCCCAAAAAGTATTCACACCCCCCAAAAAGTCCTCACACCCCCCAAAAAGTCTCACACCCCCCCAAAAAGTATTCACACACCCCCAAAAAGTATTTACACCCCCCCTAAAAAGTATTTACACCCCCCCAAAAAGTATTCACACACCCCCAAAAAGTATTCACACCCCCCCAAAAAGTCCTCACACCCCCCAAAAAGTATTCACACACCCCCAAAAAGTCCTCAAACCCCCCCAAAAAGTATTCACACACCCCAAAAAGTATTCACACCCCCCCAAAAAGTATTCACACCCCCCCAAAAAGTCCTCACACCCCCCAAAAAGTCCTCACACCCCCCCAAAAAGTATTCACACACCCCCAAAAAGTATTCACACCCCCCCTAAAAAGTATTCACACCCCCCCAAAAAGTATTCACACACCCCCAAAAAGTATTCACACCCCCCCAAAAAGTATTCACACCCCCCCAAAAAGTCCTCACACCCAACCCCCAAAAAGTATTCACACCCCCCAAAAAAGTCCTCACAACCCCCCCAAAAAGTATTCACCCCCCAAAAAAAAGTCCTCACACCCCCCCAAAAAGTATTCACACCCCCCCAAAAAGTATCACACCCCCCCAAAAAGTTTTCCACACCCCCCAAAAAGTATTCACCCCCCCCCAAAAAGTATTCACACACCCCCAAAAAGTCCTCACATCCCCCAAAAAGTCCTCACACCCCCCCCCCAAAAAGTATTCACAACCCACCCCCCCCAAAAAGTATTCACACCCCCCCAAAAAGTATTCACACACCCCCCCAAAAAGTCCTCACACCCCCCCAAAAAGTATTCACACCCCCCAAAAAGTCCTCACACCCCCCAAAAAAAGTATTCACACCCCCCCAAAAAGTATTCACACCCCCCAAAAAAGTATTCACACACCCCCAAAAAGTATTCACACCCCCCAAAAAGTCCTCACCCCCCAAAAAAGTCCTCACACCCCCCAAAAAGTCCTCACACCCCCCCCAAAAAGTATTCACACACCCACAAAAAGTATTCACACACCCCCAAAAAAGTATTCACACACCCCCAAAAAGTATTCACCCCCCCCAAAAAGTATTCACACACCCCCAAAAAGTATTCACACCCCCCCAAAAAGTCCTCACCCCCCCAAAAAAGTCCTCACACCCCCCAAAAAGTCCTCACACCCCCCAAAAAGTATTCACACACCCCCAAAAAGTATTCACACACCCCCAAAAAAGTATTCACACCCCCCTCAAAAAGTATTCACCCCCCAAAAAGTATTCACACCCCCCCAAAAAGTATTCACACCCCCCCAAAAAAGTATTCACACACACCCCAAAAAGTCCTCTCACCCCCCCAAAAAGTATTCACACCCCCCCAAAAAGTATTCACACCCCCAAAAAAGTATTCACACCCCCCCAAAAAGTATTCACACCCACCCAAAAAGTATTCACACCCCCCCCAAAAAGTATTCACACCCCTCCAAAAAGTCCTCACACCCCCCAAAAAGTATTCACACCCCCCCAAAAAGTATTCACACACCCCCAAAAAGTCCTCACACCCCCCAAAAAAGTATTCACACCCCCCCAAAAAGTCCTCTCACCCTCCCAAAAAGTATTCACACCCACCCAAAAAGTCTTCACACACCCCCAAAAAGTATTCACACCCCCCCAAAGAGTCCTCACCCCCCCAAAAAAGTATTCACACACCCCCAAAAAGTATTCACACCCCCCCAAAAAGTATTCACACCCCCCCCAAAAAGTCCTCACACCCCCCAAAAAAGTATTCACACACCCCCAAAAAGTATTTACACCCCCCCAAAAAGTATTCACACACCCCCAAAAAGTCCTCACACCCCCCCAAAAAGTATTCACACCCCCCCAAAAAGTATTCACACCCCCCCAAAAAGTATTCACACCCCCCCTAAAAGTCTTCACACACCCCCAAAAAGTCCACACCCCCCCCCAAAAAGTCCACACACCCCCCCAAAAAGTCCTCACACCCCCCCACAATGTCCACACAGCCCCCCCCACAATGTCCAAACAGCCCCCCCCACCATGTCCAAACAGCCCCCCCCACAATGTCCACACAGCCCCCCCACAATGTCCAAACAGCCCCCCCCCCACTATGTCCAAACAGCCCCCCCCACTATGTCCAAACAGCCCCCCCCCACAATGTCCACACAGCCCCCCCCACAATGTCCACACAGCCCCCCCCAAAATGTCCACACAGCCCCCCCACAATGTCCAAACAGCCCCCCCCACAATGTCCACACAACCCCCCCTACAATGTCCACACAACCCCCCCACAATGTCCACACAGCACCCCCCCACCATGTCCACACAGCACCCCCCCACAATGTCCAAACAGCCCCCCCCACCATGTCCAAACAGCCCCCCCACCATGTCCAAACAGCCCCCCACAATGTTCAAACAGCCCCCCCCACAATGTCCAAACAGCCCCCCCCCCACAATGTCCACACAGCCCCCCCCACTATGTCCAAACAGCCCCCCCCACTATGTCCAAATATACCCCCCCACAATGTCCAAACAGCCCCCCCCACAATGTCCACACAGCCCCCCCCACAATGTCCGCACAGCCCCCCCCCACAATGTCCGCACAGCCCCCCCACAATGTCCGCACAACCCCGACGCCGTCGATCACTTACCTGTCTTCATGACATCTGATTCGTCAGGTCCAGTCTTCCATCCGGCCCAGGCGTCCTCTTCCTTCAGCCCGGGCCACGAGTCTTCCATCCGGCCCAGGTGTCCTCTTCCTTCAGCCCGGGCCACGAGTCTTCCATCCGGCACAGGCGTCCTCTTCCTCCGGCCTCGGGGGTCTTCTTTCTTCCTTCAGCGAGCTCCAGGTCCTGGATGTTCTGTCTTCGGTCCGCTCCGCTCACTGACGATTAAAGATGGCCGCCGCGAGTTTCTGGAAGCCCCGCCCACGGATCCAAAATGCACCAATCACATTCACATACACAGCAACCAATCACATTCAAGGCTCATTCATACATTTTTATCAATGGGAAAAATTCACTACATTTAAAGACAATAAAAATAAATAAATAAATACACATAAAAATATTTAAAAATACAAATAAATTCACTTAAAATAACAAATAATAAATAAATTTAATAATAATAAAAATACTAAAAAAAATAAAATAAATAATATAAATAATAAATAATAAAATAAAAAATAATAATAATAAAAAAATTAATATATAAAATTAATATATTAATTAAATTAACTAATTAAAATAAAAAAAATAATCTAATACACATAAATTTCATTAAAATAAAAAATTAATATACAAATAATAAAAATAATAAATATTAAAATAAATAAAAAAAAAAAAAAAATATATAATATTAAAATATTAATAACATTAACTAATTCTAAGAAAATCAAATTACTCAAATAAAAAAAAATCAATTAAAATAAAAAAAATAATAATATTCTAAAAATATTAAATAATAAATAATTACAATAATAAAATAATAAAAAAAAATATTCCATATAAAAATTCATAACATTAACTAATTCTAATAAAATAAAACTAATAAATATAATATTCATAACATTAAGTTATTCAAAAAAAATGTACCGTATATACTCGCGTATAAGCCGAGTTTTTCAGCCCAAAATTTGGGCTGAAAAGTCCCCCCTCGGCTTATACGCGGATATATAAAAAATAAAAAAAATACAGCCGCAGCCCCGGAGGTATACAGGCCCCCCATCAAGTTCCAGGGCCCCCCCCCCCTTGCGCGCCAGCCTGTAAAGGAAAATCATACTTACCGGTGTCCAGTCGCGCCGCCCGCAGCTGCCGACATGACGATTCCCGGCTCCATTCAGCGTCTTCCGCATTTCCTGTAGTCGCGGGCAATGACGTCATTGCCCGCGACCACAGGAAGTCGCGGGAAGACGCTGAATGGAGCCGGGGATCGTCATGTCGGCAGCTGCGGACGGCGCGACTGGACACCGGTAAGTATGATTCTCCTTTACAGGCTGGCGCGCAAGGGGGGGGGCCCTGGAACTTGATGGGGGGCCTGTATACCTCCGGGGCTGCGGCTGTATACAGCCTTGGGGCTGCGGCTGTATACAGCCCTGGGGCTGCGGCTGTATACAGCCCTGGGGCTGCGGCTGTATACAGCCCTGGGGCTGCGGCTGCTGTATATACATATGGGGCTGCATATGGGGCTGCATATGGGGCTGCTTATACCTCTGGGGCTGCATATAGGGCTGCATATACCTCTGGGGCTGCAATATGGGGCTGCATATACCTCTGGGGCTGCATATAGGGCTGCATATACCTCTGGGGCTGTATATACCTCTGGGGCTGCATATAGGGCTGCATATACCTCTGGGGCTGCATATAGGGCTGCATATACCTCTGGGGCTGCATATAGGGCTGCATATACCTCTGGGGCTGCAATATGGGGCTGCATATACCTCTGGGGCTGCATATAGGGCTGCATATACCTCTGGGGCTGTATATACCTCTGGGGCTGCATATAGGGCTGCATATACCTCTGGGGCTGCAATATGGGGCTGCATATACCTCTGTGGCTGCATATGGGGCTGCATATACCTCTGGGGCTGTATATACCTCTGGGGCTGCATATAGGGCTGCATATACCTCTGGGGCTGCATATAGGGCTGCATATACCTCTGGGGCTGCATATGGGGCTGCATATGGGGCTGCATATACCTCTGGGGCTGTATATACCTCTGGGGCTGTATATACCTCTGGGGCTGCTGTATACTACCACTGGGGCTGCTGCTGTATACTACCACTGGGGAGGCTGCTGTATACCTCACTGCTGGGGGTTGTATACCTGTGCTGGAGTCCACCCTCGGCTTATACGCGAGTCAATACGTTTTCCCAGTTTTTGGGGGCAAAAGTAGGGGGGTCGGCTTATACACGGGTCGGCTTATACACGAGTATATACGGTAAATAAAAAAAAAATTAAAAAAATAATAATATAGCTACTATAATCTAATTAACGCACGTTCTAGAATCCCGATGCATTTGCATCGGGCTCACAGCTAGTATATATATATATATACTAGCTGTGAGCCCGATGCAAATGCATCGGGATTCTAGAACGTACGTTAATTTGATTATAGTAGTTATAGCTGTTAGACTAATGCAAATGCATTGGTTGTCTAGAATATGTTTATTGTTTTTTTAAAGATTTTTAAATAATCCAATTATTCCAATGACATCTTTACAGCAACTATATATATTTGTATTGTTGATATCATATAAGGAAAATTGAATAATTATGTTGTAAGGGTCTTAGAACACAAAGTAGCAATACTTCTTAATGCATCAATCATTAAAATTGATGGATTAATAACAGTAATAGGTGTATCAGCCAGTTTGTGTCAGCCCACCAATCGCGTCAAGATGCCCTTACGCCTGGTGAGTCCTAATCTAACTAAATCCGAATTGATATAATTTAGATATTTTTTATACCTGAATTTTTCTTAGATTTTTTGAGGATTGTGATGTAAATAATAAAATTTTGTAAATTGATACAGAAGGAGTTACCAGCTACAGACTTGCAGCAATATCCATGCAATAACAAAAAAACTTGTAGTTAACCTACGGTAAATGGAGTTAACGTAGCTTCAGCAGGTGCATAAGATGCATCGACTAACTAACCACAGGTGACTGCAGTTGATGTGGATGACACTGCCGCAACTATGTTGTCTGCACAAACCGCAAGTTAAGTACAAATTACATATATGCAATTATGAAAATTACAGCAAGTATGTTGTTGGTGAGTCCTTCATGATCAATTATTATCATTTAGTATATTCCTCAACAAAGTGAAAAAATCTAAGAAAAATGGTGTGGTAGAATCTAATTAATAATTTATGTTTGTCCCTATCTATCTAAACATGTGGAACACACCTTGCTAATGAGATGTGTGTGAACAGCCATCCCACCCGTCTCTTAGCTGTTCACAAAAACCTCTCCCTGTAAAGAGTGACAATGAAATCTCTCAGCACATATAGTGCTGGAGCTTGAAATAGTGGTTTCTATCACCCACTGTAGAAATGTGGATGATACACATCTCTCATATTATTTTAAATGTGTGTTCACAAAAATATAGTAGAAATCAGTATATAAAAGAATAAAATGTAAAACAGTAAAATTTTTTTTTTTTTTTTTTTTTTTTTCAAAAGATAAATAAACAGAAGAATAGTCATAGGGAAGAGTTCAGTGCAAAATATTCTTGTAGACAATATTTTTGGTAAATACTTTGTCACTGTTAGGCAGCAATTTTCCTTGGATTGGAGTGTCCACCACTTTCACTTTTACATTGGATCGTCTTCTCACTCTTGAAAAAGCCACATACAATTGTCCATGTCCAAAAACAGGTTCAGGCAAAAAAATCCCTACCTTCTCAAGTGTTTGTCCTTGGGATTTGTTTATTGTCATGGCAAAAGCTGGCTTCAGAGGAAATTGGCGACGTCTTAACTTAAAAGGCAAGCCGGTTTCTGATGGGCACAAATCAATCCTGGGAATGAAAACCACATTTCCTCCAGCAGACCCAGTAATGACTCTTGCTCGAATCATGTTGGCAAACAAACCGGTGACAATTAAGCGAGTCCCATTGCAAAGACCTTTTCTGCTGTTGAAGTTCCTCAAAAGCATTACAATGGTGCCGATTTTTAATTTCAGACGATGAGATGACATCCCCGTAGGTGTAAGTGAATTTAAAAACTCAACAGGGTATTGCTCTGGGTCCTCTGTCTCATCCGGATCAATGGAATCATCACTAATGTATTCTGTATACTCTCCAGCAATGCAATCCATGATCTTAGAGTTGACCTGATCCACATCATCATTTTTGGGGCAAAGAATGGCATGTGATGCTGCTGTATGAATGCTTTCATTGTCATTGACATCAATTACAATGTTTTCACCAAAAATGTCAAATATTAGTGAACCTGTGCAAATCATATCTTCAGGGATTTCTATAACATCATCTCCAAGGTTATAAGAATTGGTCAATTGTCCATTTCCCAGCTGAAGTATCCAATTGCTGTATTCTGGATCAACAGAGCGCATGTTGTCAAGTAGTGGCAATTGAGTGAAAATCTGCCATTGTCTGGAATATTTAATGCAGCTCTCTACGATATCAGTTCGTGTTCCATGAGGAATAATAGGAAGACACTGACGAAAGTCTCCTCCCAGAACAATGACTTTCCCTCCAAAGGGTGTTTTATTTTTCTTCGAGATATCTTTGGTCATAACATCCTTTAATAGTTGGTCAATGACATGCAGTGCGTATTTAGATAGCATAGTGGATTCATCAATAATGAAAAGTTTAGTATTCTTCAAATGGTGTGCAGCATCAGTATCATTTTTGATTCTTGACACAGACGTTTCATTGATTGGAATAGGTATCCCGTAAAGTGAATGGATGGTTCTTCCTCCTTCCAATAAGTTGGCTGCAATCCCAGTACTGGCAGCAGGTGACACAGTTTCTCCTTCTCCTCTTATTTGACGAATTAACAAATCATACAAATATGTTTTCCCACTGCCACCTGGGCCATCAATGAAAAAACACTTAGCTTGCTGACTTGTATCCTGTAATGCTTCATTTATGGCATTATAGGCCAAAAGTTGTTGTTGATTTAAAGTTTCTTTCATTTCTTGGGCTCTTCTAAACTCCTCCTCTTTGTCGTATTGTGGTTGTAGTTGTTGTTTTCTTTTGGGGCGTGGTAGATTAAAATTCGTAAAGCTTTTGCCATGAAATTTTAACACATTTTGAACATCTGTCATTGCATAGCCTTCACAATGCTCACAGTCCTCATTGTTAGGGTGATATGCACGGCAGTAGTCTTCAATAAAATCTTTTTTAAATTCTTGCCACAACTCCAATGGATGAGCAGGAGGACCAAAGATACATATGTAAGCAAACATATCCCGAAGCTGTGCAGGCATGTTTAGAACACAGCCATCCAGTAAGGTATTTCGCCAAACACTGTCATCCAAAAGTAATCCAAGGGCTATTGCTGCCTGTTTAAAAGTTGGGTACTCAACTTCATTAACGGTCTTAATGTGCTCAAAACTTGTTGCTCCTTTTACATGTAGTAACAACAACCGTAAATAGTAGCGTTCTTCATCTTTCATACTGACCGTATACATTCTTCCAATGACTGTTGTTCCACGTTTCTGCCTAATTTCCCATGCACCAGCTTTCCAGACATAGTGCTCAGGAATTTGGCGGTAGAAGTATTCATGAGCACGTGGGTCATTCTCATTCAGTTCAAAGTAGGCCATAAGAGTTGATTTTTTATGTGTCATGGCAGCAATGTTCTCAACAGAAGCATCTTCATGAAAATAAAGGGGTTGTGACTGTGGCAGATGTACGGCAAGGCGAACAATGCTGTGTGATTGTTTATGCATTGGATAGGCAAAAATTCTCCAAGCTGCCTCCGGTGCACTGACGTATCTTGAGTCCATAAATTGGTGAGGTTCATCATGTTGTATGTTTGTTTGAGAAATTTCCAGATTGGCTTTATCATGCCCCTTGTAAACATATTTGAATAGATACTTGACACTTTGAATGGATGCACAGATTTCCACATTTATATGACACTTATACTTTAATAGTAAGAAAGGGTTATAGGGAACAACCCAAGAATTATCAACCATGTGAGAACGTTGTGTAAATGAAGGTCCTGCATTGCGTTGATAAGTTGGGTAGGCATCGTGTGCTATTACAGTTTTTGGTTGGAAATCTTTTGGGAATCCTTTTTTACACTTTCCAATATCCATACATGGAGAATTGGGGTTCAATTGTCCACAGGGTCCATGAATCATATGTTGCATCACAATTTGATGGAGCACAGGATACTCTGATGGGTCAGGAATTTCTGCCCAAACAGTACGATCGACATCTACCTCAGTGCGTAATTTGGAATTGCTATCCAGAATAACCAAAATGTGAGCATGTGGTAGTCCTCGCTTTTGGAATTCTATTACATGAATCATTGCACAAATCTTGCCAAATAATCCACTGTTTATATCTTTTAATAGGGCTTCTAATTTTATTTTGAAGACACGGGCGACTAAATCCGGTCTGTGTTCCACCCTCTGCCATGGTTCTAAATTGTGGATAATCTCGCTCCATTTGGGATTACAGGTCATTGTTATAAAAAGATCTGGCCGTCCAAATTTTGTAACAATAGCCATGGCATCTTGATACCTCTGCTGCATGTTTCTGGGACTGCCTTCAAATGACGATGGTAAAATGACCGTCTTGCCAATAGGAATTCCTTTTTCAAAAGATTTTCTTTGCAGATGTTCCTGTAGTACGCAATAGTCTTCCACTTTTAAGTCTTTTTGATGTTGACGTATAAAATTTAAGCGATTAGCCTCAATTTTTATATACGCATCTACTAAATACTGTTGCGTTAGTTTTCCACCATTTAAAATAGGATTGAACCCAGGACGTACAGATAGCAAATAACAGTAATACTGCAATTGTGTAATTCTCCGTGGATTTTCACCTTGATGCTTCAGTCCCTCATGCCAGCCTTGTTCACCATGCGGAAAAAATAACGGATACAGTAAAGCATCCAAATTACTGTGGAGAATACTAACTTGCTGTGTTTTTGGAGCTAAAGGATTGTTTGGGTCAGGTTTCAGATGAATTAAAATGTCTCTATTGAAAGGTGGCTCTCCATCAGCATTTTCAAAGACCACAGCAACTTCATTAACAATTGGCTTATTATAACGTCTTGGGTCTTGTTCTCGATCCTGTTTAAGAGCCATGATGATATTAGGCATGACAGTACCATTTTCAATTGCCTTCTCCTGTTCCTCTTGTTCAACAAAACGTAACATTTTGTATGCGGAAACAAAAGGATTAATGCGATCTAATAAGTTAGCAATGAGCCGCATCAATTTAGGATGACATTTCTTATTTTCATCACACTGTAAACGTTGGTCATTAGCAGTGGCAGTATCTAAAATGTAGAGTTGGGCATAAGCAGGAGCTTGATCTGGAGCAGGATGTAGTGTTCCAGTACGGTGATAAATTTGGCCATGAATCCGGAAGCAATAAGGGCCATGTCCAGGTGGGGGAGCAAAACTTGCACCCATAGAAGCAAAACCAAATGAACTATTAATACTTCTGATGTTATCCATCATATTCCGACTGTATGGACTCTGACCTTTAAGAATACATTCCAACATCTCTGGATACTGAGGTAACGGAACCTTGACCTTCCCCTTGTGACAACAGAGAGTATACTGTTTATCCGATGGCATCTCATCCATGAAATGTCGAGCTTCACAATGCTTACATATGAATATCATAGAGCCACAGGTATGTTCCACAATGCCAAAATCACTATCTGTAAATCCAGGTGGATATGAAGAGGGAGGTGTAGGTAGGTAAATACGATTTTCTTTCTGCAAACCGACATAGATGAGACGTTGAAGTAATAAAGCAGAAAAAGAGTCAGGATCCACTTGTGTAACAGTAGAAGACGTGTTTTTGCGGTGTTGCCGACGGGAGGCACCACTTTTACGTAAGCGGCTCTGTTTGGATAGTGAAGACTCCTGAGCAATTTGTGCCTCCAAAGGAGTTTGTTGTTGTTCAAGGCGAAAACGTTTTGTGCGTGACGTCTCCTCAGCACAATGTTTACGCTTTGCTGTTGCTTTGCGCGGTGATGAAACTTGAGGAATTGTGCTCCTTTCATCCGGTGAACTGCTAGAAAGAGCTAGAGCAAACTGTAGTACTGGTGAGCTTACAGTTGGATCAGCAGACTGTAGTATTGATGAGGTTACT
The DNA here is from genome assembly GCA_033576535.1 of Allobates femoralis. Lineage (NCBI taxonomy): Eukaryota > Metazoa > Chordata > Amphibia > Anura > Aromobatidae > Allobates > Allobates femoralis. The sequence continues at coordinate 259,676,917 of JARQOC010000004.1, forward strand.
GTTTGATCAGCACACTGAGTTACATCAGCAGAGTATTGTACAGGTGAGCTTGTAGTTTGATCAGCAGACTGTTGTACTGAGGAGGTTACTGTCTGATCAGCAGAGTGATGTACTGGTGGTGTCGCTTTTTTTTTTTGACGCCGTTGATGTAGCTTCTGAGCATTTTTGGCCAACCGTAGTTGTTTTTGTTCCAGCGACTCCGTTGCAATGCGTTGCTTATACTCAGCTTTAGACTTATCCAAACGACATTGTCGCTCTTCTTCAGTTTCTTTAGCACGTGTCTTACGCATCCATGCGGCTTTGTACCCGCCAACATCCTTGCTAGTATCCTTTGAAGTCATGTTAGAACATACAAAGGTAATACTATGCTTGGAGATGTATAGGTACGCAAGAGCTTTTACAAAAGTTTTTTGGGAGAAAAGAATTCTTGAAAAGTATAGAATAATTATTAAGGAAAATAATAAGTTCCAGATAGACAATGAACATATTTAAATATCATGTTTTGTATGTCCTTTAATTTACCCTACAACGTATTACAAATATATAAACATGTTTCTCATTCATATCAATAATAGTAAGAGGTCACTGAATACTTAAGGACATTGAATGTGCATACATAATACCAATACCATAAATATCAAAACCATCATCAAAACCATCATCAATAGCATCATCAATAGCATCATCAATAGCATCATCAATAGCATCATCAATAACAATAATATTAGCAATAGCATTATTATTAGCATTAATAGCATAATTATAAGCATTAATAGCATAAATATTACCATTAATAGCATAAATATTACCATTAATAGCATAATTATTAGCATTAATAGCATAATTATTGGCATTAATAGCATAAATATTACCATTAATAGCATAATTATTAGCATTAATACCATAATTATTAGCATTAATAGCATAATTATTAGCATTAATAGCATAATTATTACCATTATGAGTATAATTATTTGCATTAATACCATAATTATTAGCATTAATAGCATAATTATTAGCATTAATAGCATAATTATTAGCATTAATACCATAATTATTACCATTAATAGCATAATTATTAGCATTAATAGCATAATTATTAACATTAATAGCATAATTATTATGTGCATACATAATACCAATACCATAATATCAAAACCATCATCAAAACCATCATCAAAACCATCATCAAAACCATCATCAAAACCATCATCAATAACAATAATATTAGCAATAGCATTATTATTAGCATTAAAAGCATAATTATAAGCATTAATAGCATAATTATTAGCATTAATACCATAATTATTTGCATTAATACCATAAATATTAGCATTAAATACCATAAATATTTAGCATTAATACCATAATTATTAGCATTAATACCATAATTATTAGCATTAATAGCATAATTATTGGCATTAATAGCATAATTATTGGCATTAATACCATAATTATTAGCATTAATAGCATAATTATTAGCATTAATAGCATAATTATTACCATTAATAGCATAATTATTAGCATTAATACCATAATTATTAGCATTAATAGCATAATTATTAGCATTTAATACCATAATTATTAGCATTAATAGCATAATTATTAACATTAATAGCATAATTATTATGTGCATACATAATACCAATACCATAAATATAAAAACCATCATCAAAACCATCATCAAAACCATCATCAAAACCATCATCAATAGCATCATCAAAACCATCATCAAAACCATCATCAATAGCATCATCAATAGCATCATCAATAACAATAATATTAGCAATAGCATAATTATTAGCATTAATAGCATAATTATTAGCATTAATAGCATAATTATTAGCATTAATACCATAATTATTACCATAAATACCATAATTATTACCATTAATAGCATAATTAGCATTAATACCATAATCATTAGCATTAATACCATAATTATTAGCATTAATACCATAATTATTGGCATTAATAGCATAATTATTACCATTAATAGCATAAATATTACCATTAATAGCATAATTATTAGCATTAATACCATAATTATTAGCATTAATACCATAATTATTAGCATTAATAGCATAATTACCATTAATAGCATAATTATTAGCATTAATAGCATAATTATTAACATTAATAGCATAATTATTATGTGCATACATAATACCAATACCATAAATATCAAAACCATCATCAAAACCATCATCAAAACCATCATCAAAACCATCATCAATAGCATCATCAATAGCATCATCAAAACCATCATCAATAGCATCATCAATAGCATCATCAATAACAATAATATTAGAAATAGCATATTTATTATTAGCAATTTTACATATACCATAATTATTAGCATTAATAGCATAATTATTAGCATTAATAGCATAATTATTAGCATTAATAACCATAATTATTAGCATTAATACCATAATTATTGGCATTAATAGCATAATTATTAGCATTTAATAGCATAATTATTACCATTAATAGCATAATTATTAGCATTAATAGCATAAATTATTACCATTAATTAGCATTAATTATTAGCATTAATACCATAATTATTAGCATTAATACCATAATTATTAACATTAATAGCATAATTACATTATTAGCATAATTATTAGCATTATAGCATAATTTTTAACATTAATAGCATAATTATTATGTGCATACATAACACCAATACCATAATATCAAAACCATCATCAAAACCATCATCAAAACCATCATCAATAGCATCATCAAAACCATCATCAAAACCATCATCAATAACAATAATATTAGCAATAGCATTATTATTAGCATTAATAGCATAATTATTAGCATTAATAGCATAATTATTAGCATTAATACCATAATTATTAGCATTAATAGCATAATTATTAGCATTAATACCATAATTATTTACCATAAATACCATAATTATTACCATTAATAGCATAATTAGCATTAATACCATAATTATTAGCATTAATACCATAATTATTAGCATTAATATACCATAATTATTAGCATTAATACCATAATTATTGGCATTAATAGCATAATTATTGGCATTAATAGCATAATTATTACCATTAATAGCATAATTATTAGCATTAATAGCATAATATTAGCATTAATAGCATAAATATTACCATTAATAGCATAATTATTAGCATTAATACCATAATTATTAGCATTAATACCATAATTATTAGCATTAATAGCATAATTACCATTAATAGCATAATTATTAGCATTAATAGCATAATTATTAACATTAATAGCATAATTATTATGTGCATACATAATACCAATACCATAAATATCAAAACCATCATCAAAACCATCATCAAAACCATCATCAAAACCATCATCAAAACCATCATCAATAGCATCATCAATAGCATCATCAAAACCATCATCAAAACCATCATCAATAGCATCATCAATAACAATAATAGTAGCATTAATAGCATAATTATTACCATTAATAGCATAAATATTACCATTAATACCATAATTAGCATTAATAGCATAATTAGCATTAATAGCATAATTAGCATTAATACCATAATTATTAGCATTAATACCATAATTATTAGCATTAATAGCATAATTATTACCATTAATAGCATAATTATTAGCATTAATAGCATAAATATTACCATTAATAGAATAATTATTACCATTAATAGAATAATTATTAGCATTAATAGCATAATTATTACCATTAATAGCATAACTATTACCATTAATACCATAATTATTACCATTAATAGCATAATTATTACCATTAATAACATAATTAGCATTAATAGCATAATTATTACCATTAATAGCATAATTATTACCATTAATAGCATAATTTATTAGCATTAATAGCATAATTATTACAATTAATAGCATAATTATTAGCATTAATAGCATAATTATTACCATTAATAGCATAATTATTATTAATAGCATAATTATTACCATTAATAGCATAATTATTACCATTAATAGCATAAATATTAGCATTAATAGCATAAATATTAACAGTAATATCATTAGTATTATTTATTTTTTTTTAATTATTTTTGTAATTTTTTTTTTTAATTTTTAAATTTTTTTTGTATTATTAAATTATTTTTTTATTTAAAATTTTTTTTTTTTTTTTAATTATTATTTTTATTTAATTATTTATTATTTTTTATTTATTTTTTTTATTATTTTTTAATTATTTTTAAATTATTTTTTTTATTATTAAATTTATTTATTTTTTTACTTGCGAGTGAGACACAGTTCTCATTGCGGTCTGCCTTTTTTTTTCCCATTGACATACATTACCGGTGTGTCGGCGATTTTATGGCCGGCCACCTGGTTCTATTCGTCGGCCTTAAAATCGCGGACACACCGCTAATGCATCTCTATGGGCAGTCAGCTCGAATTCTGATTGGTCGGCGTTCAATCCGAAATCGGGCTGACTGCCCATAGAGATGCATTAGCGGTGTGTCCGCGATGTTAAGGCCGAGAAATAGAACCAGGTGGGCGGCCATAAAATCGCCGACACACCGCTAATGTATGTCAATGGGAAAAAAAAAGGCGGACCGGAATGAGAACTGTGTCTCACTGTCGCAAGTAAAAAAATAAATAAATTAAATAATAAAAATAATGATTTAAAAATAATTAAAAAATAATAAAAAAAATTAATAAAAAATAATAAATAATTAAATAAAAATAATAATTTAAAAAAAAAAAAAAGGCGGACCGGAATGAGAACTGTGTCTCAGTCTGACTTAAAAAAAATAAATAAATTAAATAATAAAAAAAATGATTTAAAAATAATTTAAAAATAATAAAAAAAGAGGGGCTCTTCTGATTGGCTGAGGGCAGTATACAGCGACCAATCAGAAGAGGAAGAGGACGTCGGAGGTGGAAGTTATCGAAAAGAAGACAGAAGATCCCCGGGGCCGGACGAAGAGGCGGAGATGGCGGAAAGAAGAGAGAAGAGCCCCGGAGCCGGAGGAAGAGGACGCCTGGCCGGACGGAGGACTTGTGGATCGGACGGACGATCAGATGACTTGAAGGCATGTAAGTGATCGACGGGGACGTTAGGTTAGGGGACGGCGGGGGCTTCGGGTTGTAGGGCCTTAGGTGACAGCGGCGTTAGGTTAGGGGACGGCGGGGGCTTCGGGTGTAGGGCCTTAGGTGACAGCGGCGTTAGGTTAGGGGACGGCGGGGGCTTCGGGTGTAGGGCCTTAGGTGACAGCGGCGTTAGGTTAAGGGACGGCGGGGGCTTCGGGTGTAGGGCCTTAGGTGACAGCGGCGTTAGGTTAGGGGACGGCGGGGGGTTAGGGTGTAGGGCTTTAGCGAGAGGGGCAGGGGACAGCGGTGGGAGCGGGTGTGCGGACATGGCGGGCGGCGGGTGTGCGGACATGGCGGCGGCGGGTGTGCGGACATGGCGGCAGCGGGTGTGCGGACATGGCGGCGGCGGGTGTGCGGACATGCGGCGGCGCGGCGGCTGCGGCGGGTGTGCGGACATGCGGCGGCGGGTGTGCGGACATGGCGACGGGTGTGCGGACATGGCGGCGGCGGGTGTGCGGACATGGCGGCGGCGGGTGTGCGGACATGGCGGCGGCGGGTGTGCGGACATGGCGGCGGCGGGTGTGCGGACATGGCGGCGGCGGTGGTGTGCGGACATGGCGGCGGGCGGGTGTGCGGACATGGCGGCGGGTGTGCGGACATGGCGGCGGGTGTGCGGACATGGCGGCGGGGTGTGCGGACATGGCGGCGGGTGTGCGGACATGGCGGCGGCGGCGGCGGGGTGTGCGGACATGGCGGCGGGCGTGTGCGGACATGGCGACGGGTGTGCGGACATGGCGGCGGGTGTGCGGACATGGCGGAGGGTGTGCGGACATGGCGGCGGCGGGTGTGTGCGGACATGGCGGCGGCGGGGTGTGCGGACATGGCGGCGGCGGGTGTGCGGACATGGCGGCGGCGGGTGTGCGGACATGGCGGCGGCGGGTGTGCGGACATGGCGGCGGCGGGTGTGGCGGACATGGCGGCGGCGGTGTGTGCGGACATGGGGGAGCGAGTTGCGGCTCAGGCAGCGACTCGCTCCATGGTCCCGGGGTAGCTATTGGCGGGGGGGTGGGGCTGTGCGGACATAATCGGGGCTGGGGAGCAACAGCGGCGGCGGCGGGGAGCGGTGCTGTGAGGGCTGGGGAGCGGCGGCGGTAGTGGTAGTGTGTGGGCTGGGGAGCGGTAAAAAAGGTAAATTAAAATAAAGGTTTTAAGCTCAGAAAGGATATCTTAGCTGTAGGGTAGTAGCGGTCGTCTTGAAGCTTGCTTCGGTAAATCCAGAAGCGAGTCTTATTGCGGCCTCGGAATCCGGCAGTCCGTCTTCGAGGTAGCGGGTAGGCGAAATGATTTGTGATTTCAAATTTCGCGCCTTATAAACTGGGCTGTGAAATTTGAAACCACAAAATGGCGGGGGGGCGTAACGTGAGTGCTGATTGGGCGTTTGAAAGCACAAAATGGCGGGGGGGCGTAACGTGAGTGCTGATTGGGCGTTGAATGGACACTCTTTCCAAAGAGTCTCCATTCAGGTCCGCCTTTTTTTTTTTTTTTTAATTATGATTTTTATTTAATTATTATTTTTTTTTTTTTTTTTGTTTATTATTTTTTAATTATTTTTAAATAATTTTTTTTATTATTTAATTTATTTATTTTTTTTAAGTCAGACTGAGACACAGTTCTCATTGTGGTCCGCCTTTTTATTTTTGTTTAATTATTATTTTTATTTAATTATTTATTATTTTTTAATTATTTTTTTATTATTTTTTAATTATTTTTAAATAATTTTTTTTATTATTTAATTTATTTATTTTTTTTAAGTCAGACTGAGAGACAGTTCTCATTGTGGTCCGCCTTTTTATGTTTTTTTTATTATTATTTTTATTTAATTATTTATTATTTTTTATTTATTTTTTTTATTAATTTTTAATTATTTTTAAATCATTATTTTTATTATTTAATTTATTTATTTTTTTACTTGCGACAGTGAGACACAGTTCTCATTCCGGTCCGCCTTTTTTTTCCCCATTGACATACATTAGCGGTGTGTCAGCGATTTTATGGCCGGCCACCTGGTTCTATGTGTCGGCCCTAAAATCGCGGACACACCGCTAATGCATCTCTATGGGCAGTCACAGCTCGAATTCTGATTGGTCGGCGTTCAATCCGAAATCGAGTTGACTGCCCATAGAGATGCATTAGCGGTGTGTCCGCGATTTTAGGGCCGATAAATAGAACCAGGTGGACGGCCATAAAATCGCCGACACACCGCTAATGTATGTCAATGGGAAGAAAAAAGGCGGACCGGAATGAGAACTGTGTCTCACTGTCGCAAGTAAAAAAATAAATAAATTAAATAATAAAAATAATGATTTAAAAATAATTAAAAAATAATAAAAAAAGTAATAAAAAATAATTAATAATTAAATAAAAATAATAATAAAAAAAAAAAAAAGGCGGACCGGAATGAGAACTGTGTCTCAGTCTGACTTAAAAAAAATAAATAAATTAAATAGTAAAAATAATGATTTAAAAATAATTTAAAAATAATAAAAAAAATAAATAAAAAATAATAAATAATTAACTAAAAATAATAATTTAAAAAAAAAAAAGGCGGACCGGAATGAGAACTGTGTCTCAGTCTGACTTTAAAAAAATTATTTTTATTTAATTATTTATTATTTTTTATTTTTTTTTTTTATTAATTTTTAATTATTTTTAAATCATTATTTTTATTATTTAAGTTATTTATTTTTTGTAAGTCAGACTGAGACACAGTTCTCTTTCCGGTCCGCCTTTTTTTTTTTTTTTAATTATTATTTTTATTTAATTATTTATTATTTTTTATTATTTTTTTTTATTAATTTTTAATGATTTTTAAATCATTATTTTTATTATTTAATTTATTTATTTTTTTTAAGTCAGACTGAGACACAGTTCTCATTCCGGTCCGCCTTTTTTTTTTTTTTAATTATTATTTTTATTTAATTATTTATTATTTTTTATTAATTTTTTTTTTTATTTTTTAATTATTTTTAAATCATTATTTTTATTATTTAATTTATTTATTTTTTTACTTGCGACAGTGAGACACAGTTCTCATTCCGGTCCGCCTTTTTTTTCCCATTCACATACATTAGCGGTGTGTCGGCGATTTTATGGCCGTCCACCTGGTTCTATTTGTCGGCCCTAAAATCGCGGACACACCGCTAATGCATCTCTATGGGCAGTCAGAGCTCGAATTCTGAATATGGTCGGCGTTCAATCCGAAATCGAGCTGACTGCCCATAGAGATGCATTAGCGGTGTGTCCGCGATTTTAGGGCCGACACATAGAACCAGGTGGCCGGCCATAAAATCGCCGACACACCGCTAATGTATGTGAATGGGAAAAAAAAAGGCGGACCGGAATGAGAACTGTGTCTCACTGTCGCAAGTAAAAAAATAAATAAATTAAATAATAAAAATAATGATTTAAAATAATTAAAAAATAATAAAAAAAATTAATAAAAAATAATAAATAATTAAATAAAAATAATAATAAAAAAAAAAAAAAAGGCGGACCGGAATGAGAACTGTGTCTCAGTCTGACTTAAAAAAAATAAATAAATAAAATAATAAAAATAATGGTTTAAAAATAATTTAAAAATAATAAAAAAAATAAATTAAAAATAATAAATAATTAAATTAAAATAATAATTTAAAAAAAAAAAAAAGGCGGACCGGAATGAGAACTGTGTCTCAGTCTGACTTAAAAAAAATAAATAAATTAAATAATAAAAATAATGATTTAAAAATAATTTAAAAATAATAAAAAAAATAAATTAAAAATAATAAATAATTAAATTAAAATAATAATTAAAAAAAAAAAAAAGACGGACCGGAATGAGAACTGTGTCTCAGTCTGACTTTAAAAAAATAAATAAATTAAATAATAAAAAAAATGATTTAAAAATAATTTAAAAATAATAAATAAATGAGGGGCTCTTCTGATTGGCTGAGGGCAGTATACAGCGACCAATCAGAAGAGGGCCTCAGATCTCATTAAGGTAGAATGGGGGATTTTTCGTCCATTCTATGTTAATGAGAAGGAAGAGGACGTCGGAGATGGAAGTTTACGAAAAGAAGACAGAAGATCCCCGGGGCCGGACGAAGAGGCGGAGATGGCGGAAGGAAGAGAGAAGACCCCCGGGGCCGAAGGAAGAGGACGCCTGGCCGGACGGACGATCAGATGACTTGAAGGCATGTAAGTGAAAGACGGGGACGTTAGGTTAGGGGACGGCAGGGGCTTCGGGTGTAGGGCCTTAGGTGAGAGCGGCGTTAGGTTAGGGGACTTTGGGGGCTTAGGGTGTAGGGCTTTAGCGATAGGGGCAGGGGGTAGACGGCGGGGCTTAGGGGGTATCGGCGGGAGCTTAGGATGCTGCGGGTCGGGGGTTAGGTGGTCGGGGCTTAGCGTGTACGGGTGCGGCGGACTTAGGGGGTATCGGCGGGGGCCTAGGATGCTACGGGGGTTAGGGGGTAGGGGCTTAGGGGGTAGGCGGCATGGCTTAGGGGGTATCGGCGGGGGCCTAGGATGCTACGGGGGGTAGGGGCTTAGGGGCTGCTGCGGGGCTTAGGGGGTAGGAGCTTAAGGGCGGCGGTGGCTTAGGGGGTAGACGGCGGGGCTTAGGAGGTATCGGAGGGGGCTTAGTATGCTGCGGGTCGGGGGTTAGGTGGTCGGGGCTTAGCGTGTAGGGGTGCGGCGGCAGGGGGCTGTAGTGTACAGCGCGATGGTATACTACAGTCCCATGGCGCTTATGGGCATGGGACTGTAGTATACTATAGCGGTGTACACTACAGTAGTATGGGCGGTAGGGGCTTAGCGTGTAGGGGTGCGGCGGCAGGGGGCTGTAGTGTACAGCGCGATGGTATACTACAGTCCCATGGCGCTTATGGGCATGGGACTGTAGTATACTATAGCGGTGTACACTACAGTATTATGGGCTTCTGTGGCTTGGTTGGGGGTGGGTGTGCGGACATGGGGGGGCTGTGCGGACATGGGGGGGGGGGCCTGTGCGGACATGGGGGGGGGCCTGTGCGGACATGGGGGGGGGGCCTGTGCGGACATGGGGGGGGGCCTGTGCGGACATGGGGGGGGAACCTGTGCGGACATGGGGGGGGGGCCTGTGCGGACATGGGGGGGGGGGGCCTGTGCGGACATGGGGGGGGTGCCTGTGCGGACATGGGGGGCCTGTTTGGACCTGGGGGAGGCTGTGCGGACATTGGGGTGGCGAGTTGCGGGGAGCAGAGGCGGCTGTGCCGCCTCCGCTCCATGGTCCCCGGGGAGCGAGTTGCGGCTCAGGCAGCGACTCGCAATGGCCTCGCGGCCATTGCTCGCGCTACCTGAGCGGTAAATCGCTAAGGTTATGGCCGAGCCTGTGGATCGATTTTGGGCCAGCGGCTCGCAATGGCCGCTTCGCGGCCATTGCTCGCCCTGGGCCAGCGACTCGCAATGGCCTCACGGCCATTGCTCGCGCAGCATTGGGCGCTTCGCGCCCAATGTTAAATTCGTATCCACATGACGACATCGGAAAGTGCGCGCGGAGGGGCGCTTTTCCGATTCGCGATTATATAATAGATATATATATATATATATATATATGTATGTATATATATATATATATATATATAAGTCAAAAATAGAGCAGCACTGAAACATATAACACTTGTGGTGCAAATCCTGCTTGGTAAGCTCTCCCTCCATTGCTCTTGTATACACTATATTCCAAACGACAGGCAGCACTCCATAGTTACCACAATGATTTTCTTTATTGGCCCAGTGACTGCGACGTTTCGGTTCCAACAGAACCTTTCTCAAGCTGCTTGAGAAAGGTTCTGTTTGAAACGAAAGATCGTGGCTCCTTCATCAGAGTTAAACCCCTCCCACTATACCAAGCCTTTTGTAAACCTACAGAGCGTCACCTGCCTCCAAGTCATCCAATAAAAAATTTGCACAAACACGTTTAAAATATATAGTGCAGATACTCTGAAAATACTTTACATTTTAAAGGTGTATCTTGGTTGTTGTTTCGTTTGAAACGTAAAGGGACATACATAATAACAAAATTACATTAAAAAACTAATTTTAATTTTATTACAATTGTGATTACTAATGCTTTATTACAACATATACAAATCTATAAAAACATTTATAAAAAATTTCCCAAAAAAATTCCATAAAAAATGTTCTTCCCCCCAATTTTTTTTTTAAAGTTTATTATTTTTTATTTTATTTTGATTACAATTGTAATTTCTAACACTTTATTACAACATATACAAATCTATAAAAAGCTTTATAAAAGTAAAAAAAAAAAGCTGCATATAAGTAGGTGAGCTGGATATTATGAATATTATCTACTGTTATGAATATGCATTTGCACATTAGATACAGTATGTGTAACTTTTTTAATAGCAGATTTTTTCTTCATGTCATAGGTGCTTTCTTATGACATTTAGATAAGTTCTGCTTACATTATTTTGTTGCATATATATTATTTTTCTATTCAATTCTTTATAATATTACAATTCATCCACATTTTTATTTTTATTTTTTTATATACTTCACATTGCACTTGAAATACTTTATAAATGCACATGTAACATTTAATTTAATATTATTTTGTTGATCCTCCTATACATGGATTGTACAAATTTAGTTTTTAATCCCAATGCAGCCTCATATCAGACTTTGTTAAAGGGAACCTGTCAGCTGGTTTATGCCCCTCCAGCTCTCACTGTCTGTAGCTGTAGCTTTATAATACTATTCTAATCATCCCTGTCTGAGCTCAGAGTGTAATGTGAAAGGTGAAAAAATAGCATTTATACACTTACATTTCCTTATGTAATGAGGCAGTCAGTCCTCAGCTTGGAGGATGAGGACTGTTTGGCAGGTTAATAGTTAACATTTCAGCCTTGTGCTAGAACATGTTGGGAGACCTGATGTGATGTCACAACCATGTGACTACAATAGGCGAAGCTAAGTTCTCATAGAACATAATACGTTTGCTGGCTTAGCTCTTCCCTCTATGGTCACATGATCGTTACATCACTCAGGTCCTTTAGCCATCCGAGTTAATAGTGAGTTAACTATTATCCTGCCAAACAGTCCCCCTCCTCCACTGAAATGTAAGTGTATAAATGCTTTTCTTTCACCTTTCACATTACACTCTGAGCTCAGACAGGGATGATTAGAATAGAATTATAAAGCTGCAGGTACAGACAAAGATAGCTGGGGGGACATAAACCACCTGACAGGTTCCCTTTAACTAGTAGTTATTTTATTAGGAATAATGTTGTATGCTAAAGCCATGTGCACACATTGAGTATTTGGTGAGTTTTGACCTCAGCATTTGTAGCCAAAACAATCAGAGGAAAAATATAATAGAAACAGGTGACTTAGGCTAGGGTCTATCTAGCATCAGCACTCAGGCTGACGATTCCGTCAAGAACTTTGTCTCTGCCAGCCTAAGCACATAGCGTTAACGGCATTATTCGCACAGCCGCTGCCTCCACACACAAGGACCGGATATGCGCGTTTGCTGAGCACACAGAAAAAAGCTGCAAACCATGTTTCCTGTGCGCTCTGCAATAGCGCATATCTAGTCCTTGTGTGTGGAGGCAGCGGCTGTGCGAATCATCAGGTATCCATAGAGATGCACAAGCAGGCGGCGCTTGTGTTACATGACATTAACGCTATGCACTCAGCCTGCCAGAAACTAAGTTTTTGACAGAATCGTCAGCCTGAGAGCTGATGCTAGTTAGATCCTAGCCTTATGCATTTTTTACTCATTCCTGGTTTTGGCTTACAAATTCCAATTCCAATTTCATCCATTCAGTCGTGTCCGACTATTCGATACCATGTGAACCATTTTCCTCCAAGCTTCTCCATGTGTCACAGCATCCTTCAGTTCTCTGATGTTCATTCCCGTGTCTTCCATGATAGTATCCAGCCAACAGGTCTTAGGTCTTCTGAGACCTCTATTGTCACCAGCCATACCAAGCATCTTGTCCTTCTTGAGGGAATTTGTTCTCATCACATGGATGAAGTAAGACAGTTTCTGCTTTATGACTTTTAATACCAGGGACATAAGTGTATTGGCAAGTTCCAGAACAGTCTTATTTGTGATCTTGGCTGTCCACGGGATTTATAGGAGTCTACTCCAGCACCACAGTTCAAAGAAATCAATCTTTCTTTGATCACCATTTGTGAAGGTCCAAGTCTCGCACAGGTACATGCAGTGGCTGTAACCAGTTGGCAATTGGTGGTGATTGAGATGTCCTTTCACTACAAATACTGAAGTAAAAACCTAACCAAACACTTTGAGGATATGGCCATAACATTATAAAGCAGATGGTATGAAAAGCCTTTATTTTTCTTAACTTGGTGGCTTATCTCAAGGACAATGGGTCCTGTAATACTCTACCGACCTCAACCTCTGTCATTTTTCATGCCCCCTCTGAGGTAGCGATTGAGAAAAATTAACATCACTGTATAGTAATTATGATATGCAGATCTTTTCTCCATTAAGTGTATGTTGAAAACTTAGATTACTATAATGTTATTATAGCTTACATATTATCTGCTCTTGTAATTGATTTTGTCTTTGTGATGTCCTAAAATCCCATACATCTGTACCACTGGGAGTGGTACATATACTGTTCTGATATGTTTATTACAATCTCTAGGAAGAAATGTTTACTACCAAGTTATTTATAAAACCTTTTACGATGTAAAGAAATGTACAGAGGAGGCACATTATTATGTCTACTGAAAAAGGAACCACTGGAATTCTTTGCATAGTTATCTGTCCTATTTTTAACTCTACTTTTAATATGATATCTACTGTATATACTCGTGTATAAGCCGACCCGTGTATAAGCCGACCCCCCTACATTTGCCCCCAAAATCTGGGAAAACATATTGACTCGTGTATAAGCCGAGGGTGGACCCCAGCACAGGTATACAGCCCCCAGCAGTGTGGTATACAGCAGCCTCCCCAGTGGTATATACAGGCCCCAGCAGTGTTACAGCAGCCTCCCCAGTGGTATATACAGCAGCAACCCCAGTGGTAGTATACAGCAGCCCCAGTGGTAGTATACAGCAGCCCCAGTGGTAGTATACAGCAGCCCCAGAGGTATAAACAGTCCCAGTGGTAGTATACAGCAGCCCCAGTGGTAGTATACAGCAGCCCCAGTGGTATAAACAGCCCCAGTGGTAGTATACAGCAGCCCCAGAGGTGTATACAGCAGCCCCTGTGGTAGTATACAGCAGCCCCAGTGGTAGTATACAGCAGCCCCGGTGGTAGTATACAGCAGCCCCAGTGGTAGTATACAGCAGCCCCAGAGGTATATACAGCTCCAGTGGTAGTATACAGCAGCCCCAGAGGTATATACAGCAGCCCCAGTGGTAGTATACAGCAGCCCCAGTGGTAGTATACAGCAGCCCCAGAGGTATATACAGCCACAGTGGTAGTATACAGCAGCCCCAGTGGTAGTATACAGCAGCCCCAGTGGTAGTATACAGCAGCCCCAGAGGTATAAACAGCCCCAATGGTAGTGTACAGCAGCCCCAGAGGTATATACAGCCCCAGTGGTAGCATACAGCAGCCCCAGAGGTATATACAGCCCCAGTGGTAGTATTCAGCCGCCCACCCGCCACCCCATCAGTATACAGGCCCCCCCATCAGGATCCAGGGCCCCCGCTCCTTGCTCCGCAAAACCTGCAATGGAAAATCATTATACTTATCACTGTCCTGTCGCCGCCGGACCGCCGCTGCCATCGCGATCCCCGTCTTCTTCCAGCGTCTTCCGGTTTCCTGTGGTCGGCGCAGGCAATGAAGTCATTGCCTGCGACCACAGGAAGCCGGAAGAAGACGGGGATCGCGATGGCAGCGTCGGTCCGGCGGCGACAGGACAGTGATAAGTATAATGATTTTCCTTTGCAGGTTTTGCGAAGCAAGGAGGGGGGCCCTGGATCCTGATGGGGGGGCCTGCATACTGATGGGGGTGGCGGGCGGGCGGCTGTATACTACCACTGGGTATATACTCGCGTATAAGCCGAGGGGGGACTTTTCAGCCCAATTTTTGGGCTGAAAAACTCGGCTTATACGCGAGTATATACGGTAATTAATAAAAATAGAATTCTACTCAAAAACTGTTTGGAGAAGTTAATCTATATTGGTTCTTTGTTATATATTTATTGACTCATGTTACCACTTCAGACCATTTAGGTACTTTAATGACAAATTAGGTAACATTTTCACTCATTTTCAGATTGCAGTTTTTTGTGTCTGAACAGTCCCAGTTGATCAGGATCTTGGTAAAACACAAGTAATTAAAAACATAGGCCAGATTCACACATCCAAATCCATTTTTTAAGCCCTTAGAAAAACGGATCAGTTTTTCTAAGGGTGCCAATAGTGTCGCCTGAGGTCCGGGACATTTTTAGCAAATTTTAGGACTCTTTCATGAAAAACGCATATGCGTTAACTCATGCGTTAATGCAGGTGCCTATATGTACCATGCGTTAGCGCATGCATTTCTCATAGGGCCCCATGTTAAAAAAACATTTTTTTTTTAAAACGCACACACATGCATTAACTCATATGCGTTTTTGGACTTTGAAAAAAAAATGGCCAAAATGTTGCCAAAAACGGATTTAAGGCAAAAACGGATGGCATGTGTGAACCTGGCCATACTCCCATGATTACTGAAAACCTTCCTGAAACCTTTACACATCATGATTAATTTGGTTTTAAATGGGAATTTTTAAGTTGGTAAACTGCTTTAGATCAGGTTCACACACCAGCATTGGCAGTTTGTAGCACAGCACTGCTAAATACTTAGTTCTTCTCTGTGCAGCGGAGATCCATCATCCCCGCCGCTTCAGGGTGACGCGGCCCCTGCTTACCCGATGTTGTCGTGGTAACCAGTTCACACATAAGGCGGCCTAGTGTCCACTTTCCCAGAGCGGACACTAGGCAGCCGTATTTAGCGGAGCTGCGCTACAAAGTGCCAACGCTGGTATGTGAACCTGGCCTTAGTCACTTAGGCTAGGGCCACACTAGCTCTTAGCAGCTGCCTAAAGGATGTGGTTTTATCATCTAACAATGTCTGAAAACTAGTGATGGGCGAATCCTAAACTACTCGGAATCGCTAGACTCCGACGAGTCTGAGTCCAGGACTCGCTACTCGTTGCGAGTCTAGCGATTCCAAAGTTAATGAATGGGGAACGAGTATTGCAGCGATTCCTCTGCTGCCGGACCCTATAAGGGGTCTGGCAGCAGAGGAAAAACCTGCGAATCCCCATGTTATTCTTTTAAAGCCAGCAGCAAAAAGCCGCTGGCTTTTAAAGAATAGTAAAAAAAAAATAAAGGATTGAACCGGGGGAGGGGTAGGAGGGGTGAGGTGAGGGTGGAGAGGGTGGGGGGTGCACCAGACCGGCCGGCTACTTACCGCTGCCTCCGCCGGCGCTGGCTGCAGACTCGCTCCCCGAGTCTCTGCTGCTTTTTCCGGAGATTCCCGAACACTGACAGAAGCAGTGAATAAATTAACTTCCGTCACTGCTCGGGAATCGCCAGCAGCAGAGCGAGTCTGGCTGACAGCAGAGTTCAGCTCAGGTCAATGACCTGAGCTGAACCCTGACTGTTTAGTCAGTTCTCAGCTCTGCTACATCCCTGTCTGTCTAAGCACAGACAGGGAAGTAGCAGAGCTGAGATTGTGTTTTGGACTACGTCGGACGGAAGAGGATTTTTTTAATTAAAGATGGAGTCCCTAATGGCTTTTTTTTTTATTTCTAATAAAAAAAATTTTCTCTGTGTTGTGTTTTTTTAAAAACAATTTAATAGAAATTCATGGCGGTCATGTCTAATATTGGCGTGACCGCCATAAATTTCGGGCTTAGGGCCAGCTGATAATACAAAGCTGGCCTTAACCTCATTATTACCCAGTGAGCCACCCGCCACCAGGGCCACTGGAAGAGCGGGGTTCAGTGCTAGAGGATGGCGCTTCAATGAATGCGCCATCTTCTGGGGTGGCTGCGGGCTGCAATTTGCAGCGGGGGGTGCCCAGAAAGCTTGGGCCTCCCTGCGCTGCGGATTCCAGCCCCCAGCTGCTTAGCTGTACCTGGCTAGACATAGAAATTGCGCGAAGCCCCACGCATTTTTTTTTAATTATTTCATGAAATTCATGAAATAATAAAAAAAAGGGCTCCCCTATATTCTTGTGTCTGGCCAGGTACAAATAGGCACCTGGGGGTTGGGGGCAGCCCGTCGCTGCCTGCTGGATTCGGCTGGTTACAGAAATACAGCGAAGCTCACGTCAAATTTTTTTCTGACTGAATTTCATGAAATAATTTGCATTCATTGAAGCACCATCCTCTGGCGCTGAACCCCGCTCTTCCAGTGGCCCTGGTGGCAGGTGGAGGTTAAGGCCAGCTTTGTATTATCAGCTGGCCCTAAGCGATCCCCTCTGCTACATCCTCTGCTACATCCCTGTGCATAGATATAGATGTCTATGCACAGGGAGTGAGCAGACTGAGAACAATCTCAGCTCTGCTACATCATCTCTGTGCACAGACATTCATGTCTGTACACAGGGAGAGCAGGCGGGCTCTAGGACCCTGGAGCTGCGGCAGCCCGCAGGACCCGAGCCCGGCACAGAGCAGACAGCCGGACTCGTTACTGTGCGGGTTTCCCTGCGATTACTTGCACAATAACGAGTCCAATGCAAGTCAATGGCAATCCTAGTTTTGTCAGAGTCTCTGACAAAACTAGGATTGCCATTGATTTGCATTGGACTCGTTACTGTGCGAGTAATCGCTGGGAAACTAGTACCGAGTCCTGCGAGTCCCTTACTACTCGCTGAGTAACGAGTCCTAGCGAGTAGACTCGCCCATCCCTACTGAAAACAGATGCGTTAACACACCCATTGACTCCAATACAAATAACTCATGGCCAAATTGATATATGTTTGGTACTAGGCATTTTTGTAGCTCACATCTTAACGCAGTTTTCAGCATTTTTTGGGCCGATTTGGAAAACAGGACTGTGCTGGATGCATTAATCAATCATTGGAGTCTATGGCAAAAGCATCCGTTAACGCATGGTACATACATGTACCATGCATTAACGCATCTGTTAATTCATGGCATATAAATGTACACACATTACATGTGAACGCTAGGGAAAAAAATGCATCCTTTTAACACATCCGTTTAGCGGATGCCACAATGCAAGTGTGACCCTAGCCTTAGGCTATGGTCAGAATTGAGGCTGACAGAGCCGCTAAAATCTCTGAAATCCAGCCGCAGCGCATAGCATTAACGCAATGCGCTGCCAGTGAAAAGCTGCCCCATAGCAACCTGGTGTTTACCTTAGCAGCGGTCACACACCAAGCTGCAGGACATGCGCTTTAGCAGAGCGCACAGGAAAATGCTGTCTGGAGCATTTTCTTGTGTGCTCTACTAAAGCGCATGTCCTGCAGCTTGGTGTGTGATGGCTGCTAAGGTAAACACCGGGTTGCTATGGGGCAGCATTTCACTGGCAGCGCATAGCATTAACACTATGCGCTGCTGCTGATTTTCAGAGATTTTAGCAGCTCCGTCAGCCTCAAGTCTGACCCTAGCCTTAGACAATTTGAAAATAAGCAAGTTTGCAATTGACTTATTTTTTCTACCTGCTTTCATCCTCATGCAATGAAAGCTTTTATCTTTTACAATACAGAGCTTGCTTCCATGTAACTTGGTTTCTATAGCTAGGACAAGTGTGCTCAGTAGCTACATTACAGCAGAAAAATTGATTAACTCTTAACATGCCAGCCACCTCTGTTCAGCCCATTGCTTTTTCAACAGCAGTTATCTATTCACCTTCGTAGCTTTCCTTCTCCCTCTTTTTCTGCATCACCATACTATAGATTTCAGTGCAGATCTAATCATGGTTCTCTGCTCTTGCTGTCGGGGTGCTGTGCAATTGTCTTGCTTTTTATATGTGTAAATACAGGAATAACAGTGCCATCTTAGAACAATCCACTGATGGTTGAAGCTGAAGTTGGGCTGAGATTGACAGTCCTACTAATATTGTTTACAATATCTTTCACTCAAGGAGAAAATTCTGTCCTGCTAGAGACTAAGGCTATGTTCAGATGCTGTGCATTTTTGAGCGCTTTTTTACGAGCGCTTTTCAAAAATGCGCAAGTGCGGCTGCCGGCAAAGTGAATGTGAAATTCACTTTGCTGTGCAGACACAGCGTAATTTTGTGTAAAAAGAATGACCATATCAGTTCTATATGCACCGACGCCCGCGCTTTCTCCCACAGGGGCCGGCGCTATTGGATCCGATGTCACAGAGGGGGAGGAAGAATCCTGTTCCTCTTCCCCTCTGTGACATGTGTGACCACCCCATTTGATTTTGCAGTGTATTAATATACACTGCAAAATCTAAATTAAAGGTATCCTGTCACCTCCAAAAAGCCACCTTTGCTACAAAAACGTATCCCTGCATCATCCTATGACCATTCTCACACCCCTTTAGTTTGCTAAATGTTTTCTGTAAAAGTACATAAAAACATTTTTAGGCTAGGGTCACACTTGGCATGCGTTTTTTAAGGTGCTTTTTGGCAGCCTGCGTTTTTCCATGTGTTTTTCATAAATGTCATTTATGAAAAATGTGACCCTAGTGTTATACTTACTCATTATCCATTATAATGAGTAGGGACCATATTCGTTAGCCCTCAGGGTGTGTTTGTTTGCTGCCTTGATCGTCATATGATCACGCTCTAATGGGCGTGATCTTATATTCATATTTTAGGCAGGCCATGCCTGCTTTCGAACGTCGCTGGCTGGGCATGTAATGACGCGAATCACGTCATTTCCAGTTTGGGTGACATCAGTACACCCACGCCACTCGTCCGGCTTCAAGCACCGCATTGCGCATGTGTGCTTGAAGCCAGACGAGCGGCGAGGGTGTACTAATGTCACCCAAACCGGAAATTACGGTCATGTTTTTGCAGGACTTACAATGTGTGGAGAGAGCTCAGGAGCTAAGCTCTCTCCACACGCATATGATACTGCTTATATTACATAGTCAGCAACCATGCATAACAAGAGCAAGTTGTGGAGACACGGGGGTTAGTGAGTGCTCTCGTCCGCTGGTCCGGCCATCTTTAGAAAAACAGCATGGACCACAGCTCATCCCAACTGAACGCCTGAACTCCTTACCCGTGGGCGGAATACTACTCAGCCAACACAGGGTGAGGGAATCCAAAAATAAAACTTTATTGGATCCCCAACAGTCAAAGGCATATAACACATAACCAAGCCAAACATAAAATGTAACAGGCACAGTTTCTCACCCTTCCACTGGCTCACCACGGAATACAAGGTGTAACCGGGTGACCAAAATGTCCAAATCTGCATATCTTCCTTAAGTAGTCTCTGGTGCTTCTCTAGTCAAGGCTGAGGTCCATGTAATAACATACTTCAGGTTCTGATCCCCTTGGTCAGCACCGAAGAGTCTAGGCCTGGGATTATGGCCTGCCAACCGGATCTGCAGATTCTAAATTGGAGCCATTTAGCATGTGAACTTAAAGGGAACCTGTCACCCCAAATCACCCTTGTAAGCTCTAAATACATGTCCCTGAAGCATTACAATACAGTCCTACACATCCCTTTGTGAGGTTTTAGTGAAATATGAAAGTGCAATAAAGTCGTTTGTAAACTTACTAAATCCATGGCAGTGGGGCGTTCCCAAGCCTCCTTGTCTGCTAGGCGGTTCCCCTGTGCCGCTGTATTACGCCCTAATGGGCGTTTTTTTCAAACTTTCTAGCGAGGGCACGATTCAGATTCTCGCGACGTCACGGTCATGTGATGCCGTGACGCGTCATTTCCGGGCGGCCTGGGCGCTGTTGTCTGACGCGCACCGGCCGACTTCAGCATGCAATCTGCGCATGCGCTGAAGTTGGCCAGTGCGCGGTCACAGAGAGAGGCAGGTGCGCGTCAGACAATAGCGCCCCGGCCGCCCGGAAATGACGCGTCACGGCATCACATGACCGTGACGTCGCGGGCACGAGAATCTGAATCGTGCCCGCGCTAGAAAGTTTGAAAAAACGCCCATTAGGGCGTAATACAGCGGCACAGGGGAACCGCCTAGCAGACAAGGAGGCTTGGTAACGCCCCACTGCCATGGATTTAGTAAGTTTACAAACGACTTTATTGCACTTTCATATTTCACTAAAACCTCACAAAGGGATGTGTAGGACTGTATTGTAATGCTTCAGGGACATGTATTTAGAGCTTACAAGGGTGATTTGGGGTGACAGGTTCCCTTTAATGTGAACCTTTAGTCGGGGCCGAAGTGTCGGGCCCACTGGGACGGGGGTACTCGGTACCGGACCGGTCTGCTACTGGGGAAGTCACGGGTGGTCCTGGTCCGGACCGTGTCCCGGGCTCGGCAATGAAATAGGGAATATTTACAGGGGATTGTCAGTCGTGACGCCACCGACTACATGCGGCCAGTGATGGGGCCTCCGCTGCTGCAGAACCTCCGGGGATGATGGAATAGCAGCGTAGATGGGATAGTTCTAGTGAGTAGAACTGTGTTCCCCGGGGCAGTAAGGGCTAGAGTCTATTGTGGAGTGTGCAGTACACTTACTATGCAGACGCTGCAGGAATCCTTCCTCTGCGCTAGAGCTGACAGGCTGTGGCTCTGCAGGTGGGGATTTGCTGTAATCCTGTATGGAGGGAATGGCATTCACGCAGATAGAAGCAGACAAGGGAGGCAAGTTCAGGGTCTCCGTGTTTACTCTCAAAGCTCTTCAATACAGCTCACAGGTTAGTCACAGTTCTTACAAGTCTCAGTTCAAGTACACGGGCTCACTCTCCCTCTCCTGGGTTCCCTTTACTCTCTGCAGCCAGGCCTCCATTCTCTGTGACCCCTCACACTGTCTCTGTGTCCTTTCCGGGCTGTTAACGTTCTGTGTTCACTGGGTGTGTGTCTCCGGACAGTATGGCGGTGACTTGGGCCCCTGTGGGTCCTCCTGGTCGTCACTGAGCTGCCTGTCCTTTGGGTTAGGGACCGTAACGTGTAGCTGTGGACCCCCGTTGGTTGTCTGGGGATTCCGGGTAAAACTACGGTCCCCTCTAGAGCCGACACTCTACTCAGCCTAACCTCCAGCAGTCCTCAAGATAAGGCTCTACCAGGCTCTCTCCCTCTGCGTCTTTCAGTATCATAGGAGGGCTACTCCACCTGCAGTCGGTCGCTTCAGCTGTAAGTCTAGGGCCCGGGTATCACCGTCCCTCTCTTTCCGTCACACTCCTGGGGGTACTGGCTCCGGATAGACTTCCTCTCTCCTCCAGCTCACACTGGCTCGGTACAGATTCTGCGCTCCTTACACCCCACTTTGCCAGGATGTGTGATTCCTTCTTCTGCTCAGCTTAGCTCGGCCTGCTGCTGTCTTTTGGCCTGTGCCGTGTTCCTTGGCCTGCTGCTGATCTGTGCCTTTACTGCTTGGCTTACTCTTGGTCTTTTCTGCTCGGCACCCTGGGCCTACTGACTCCTTCCTCCTCCCCCTTCACTATTTCTACTGTCAGTCACCTGACTACGTGTGTGCCCAACTCCTCTAAATCCACCACCCCTCGCTTGCCTAGAGTCTCCAAGCTCAGGGCTGGATGCTGCCCTCTACTGTATGTGGGTTCTGTGGGCAGTGAGGGTGTTGTTGTTCAACTGTCGTCCTACCTGCCTGGCTGCAGTTCCCTTTGTGGCCTCCTGGACGCAGGGGCGCCACAGACGTCCCTAGACTGTGGCCACAAAGCAGATGAACAATTGGTAAAATGAACAGACCTCCTTAATATACCCTGAGCACTCATTTGAGGGAATTGTGGATTTAACAATTCGTGGCATAAAACAATGCTATCATTGATTAGGTTTTAGGGGGTTGGTTTCAATGGGAGACTTATAAAAATGGATTAAAAAAATGGTGAAAGAGGAATGTATTGGGGTTAATTTTCAAATAAAATATTTATTTGTGTGGTTATTTGTGTACTTACTGATTTAGTTAGTAATATTGGGTATCTGATTGACACCTTGGCATTAATAACCACTGGGCTTGATGTCAGCTGACATTACCCAGCTGACATGAACTCCAAATACCATTATCCTGCTTGCCAACGCCCCAGGGTGTTTTAGCCTATTTAACTAAAAATAAATGATTAACAAAATAAAGGCATGGGTATCCCCTATTTTTCATCACCAGCTAGGGGACAGCAAACAGCTGCAGCCTGCAGACCACAGTTTTGGATTACCAGCCAAGGCTAAGCTGCCAGTTGTGGTCTGCAGGCTGCCGCTGTTTGCTGTACCCTAGCTGGAGATGAAAATTAGGGAATACCCCATGCCTTTATCTTATTAACTAGACTTAGGGTTGCCCCAAGCTATTTTTCCAAATTATTTATTTGCAAATTATAAAATAACTTGAAAAAAAGGCATTGGTTCCCCCATTTTGGATTACCAACCAAGGTAAAGCCGACAGATGGGGTATGGTATTCTCAGGGTGGGAAGGGCCATCTTTCACAAGCCCTCACCACCCTAAAAATAGCAGGCTACAGCTAACTCAGAACTGGTGCCCCATAAGATTTGCAAATCCTGACGCTTCACTCCGGCTCTACCGTCGGCCCTTGTGTGATGGCAGTTGGGGTAATAGAAGGGATTAATAGCAGATTAGTATTGTAAGCTGTCATCAACCCCTGAATTGGTAAAGTTGAGGTATCTATGATAACCCACATTACCAATGCAGTGACTAAATTGTAAAAAACACAGACACAGAAAATTATACTTTATTAGAAATAAATCACAAGGAGAAAATTCCTTTATAGTAAATAAAACACACAGACAACCCACTGTCACCCATTTATTAAGGCCAAATATACCCTATGATGATAATCCACAGTAATATCCCTTGAAGATCTGCAGTGCTGCTACATCTTTTTCATCAGACATATGACCATTCCCCTGGGGCATCAGACTCACACTGACAAACAGCTGTGCTGTGAGAGAGTTCATCAGAGAACTCTGCAGAGCCACACATTATCTGTCCTCAGATGAACAGTCTGACATCACCACTGCAGTTGCCAGTGTCTGAGTGCTACACACCTGGCTGGCAGAGATGTCTCCAGACTCTCCTCTCATAAAAATGTTGCAGAGCTAAGATGGTTCATCACGAGACAACTCATGATAGCTGTGTATTACCATTAGAGGGTATTTTTTATGGGTAATAAAAAGGGGAAACAGGGATGTCTGTGTGTTTCATTACAAATAAATGATTTTTCTCTGTCTTGTGTGTTTTTACTACTTACTTATAGATTTACTAGCTGTGAGCCCGATGCAAATGCATCGGGATTCTAGAACGTGGCAATATTATTTGCATTAATAGCATTATTATTACCATTAATAGCATAATTATTAGCATTACCAGCATTATTATTAGCATTAATAGCATTATTAATAGCAATAATAGTACTAATAATAGTATTGTTATTAGTATGAATAGCATTATTACCATAAATAGCATTAATAATAGCGTTAATAGCATTACTATGAGGAGTAATAGCATTATTAGCATTAATAAAATTATTAATAGCATTAATAGAATTAAAAATAGCATTAACAGCATTATTAATAGGATTAATAGCATGATTATTAGCCTTAATAGCATTAATAGCATTAATATTAGCATGAATAGCATTAATAGCATTATTAATAACATAAATAGCATTAATAATAGCATTAATAGCATAAATAATAGAATTAATAGCATAAATAATCGCATTAATAGCATTACTATTAGCATAAAGAGCATTAATAGCAATATTATTAGCATGAATAGCATTTTGAATAGCATAAATAGCATGATTATTAGCCTTAATAGCATTATTAATCGCGTTAATATGATTATTATTAGCATTATTAGCATTAATATTAGCATTAATAGCATTATTATTAGCAGTAATAGCATTATTATTAGCATTAATAGCATTATTAATAGCATTAATAGAATTAATAATACAATTATTAGCATTAATATTAGCATTAATAGCATTAATAGTATTATTAATAGCATGAATAGCATTATTAATAGCATTAATAGGATTAATAGCATTATTAATAGCATTATTAATAGCATTAATAGCATAAATAATAGAATTAATAGCAGAAATAATCGCATTAATATCATTACTATTAGCATAAAGAGCATTAATAGCAATATTATTAGCATGAATAGCATTTTGAATAGCATAAATAGCATGATTATTAGCCTTAATAACATATTAATCACGTTAATATGAATATTATTAGCATTATTAGCATTAATATTAGCATTAATAGCATTATTAGCATTAATAGCATTATTATTAGCAGTAATAGCATTATTATTAGCATTAATATCATTATTAATAGCATTAATAGAATTAATAATACAATTAATAGCATTAATATTAGCATTAATAGCATTAATAGTATTATTAATAGCATGAATAGCATTATTAATAGCATTAATAGGATTAATAGCATTATTAAATGCATTAATAGCATAATATAATAGAATTAATAGCATAAAAAATCGCATTAATAGCATTACTATTAGCATAAAGAGCATTAATAGCAATATTATTAGCATGAATAGCATTTTGAATAGCATAAATAGCATGATTATTAGCCTTAATAGCATTATTAATTGCGTTAATATGATTATTATTAGCATTATTAGCATTAATATTAGCATTAATAGCATAATTATTAGCATCAATATCATTATTATTAGCATTAATAGCATAATTATTAGCATTAATAGCATTATAATTAGCATAATATTATTATTATTACATTAATAGCATTATAGCATTACATATAATAGAATTAATAGCATTAATATTAGCATTAATAGCATTAATAGTATTATTAATAGCATGAATAGCATTATTAATAGCATTAATAGAATTAATAGCATTATTAATAGCATTATTAATAGCATTAATAGTATAAATAATAGAATTAATAGCATAAAAAATCGCATTAATAGCATTACTATTAGCATATAGAGCATTAATAGCAATATTATTAGCATGAATAGCATTTTGAATAGCATAAATAGCATGATTATTAGCCTTAATAGCATTATTAATCTCGTTAATATGATTATTATTAGCATTATTAGCATTAATATTAGCATTAATAGCATAATTATTAGCATTAATAGCATTATAATTAGCAGTAATAGCATTATTTATTAGCATTAATAGCATTATTAATAGCATTAATAGCATTAATAATAGAATTAATAGCATTAATATTAGCATTAATAGCATTAATAGTATTATTAATAGCATGAATAGCATTATTAATAGCATTAATAGGATTAATAGCATTATTAATAGCATTATTAATAGCATTAATAGCATAAATAATAGAATTAATAGCATAAAAAATCGCATTAATAGCATTACTATTAGCAAAAGAGCATTAATAGCAATTTTATTAGCATGAATAGCATTTTGAATAGCATAAATAGCATGATTATTAGCCTTAATAGTATTATTAATTGCGTTAATATGATTGTTATTAGCATTATTAGCATTAATATTAGCATTAATAGCATAATTATTAGCATTAATATCATTATTATTAGCATTAATAGCATAATTATTAGCATTAATAGCATTATAATTAGTAGTAATAGCATTATTACTAGCATTAATAGCATTCTTAATAGCCTTAATAGCATTAATAATAGAATTAATAGCATTAATATTAGCATTAATAGCATTAATAGTATTATTAATAGCATGAATAGCATTATTAATAGCATTAATAGTATTAATAGCATTATTAATAGCATTATTAATAGCATTAATAGCATAAATAATAGAATTAATAGCATAAAAAATCACATTAATAGCATTACTATTAGCAAAAGAGCATTAATAGCAATATTATTAGCATGAATAGCATTTTGAATAGCATAAATAGCATGATTATTAGCCTTAATAGCATTATTAATTGCGTTAATATGATTGTTATTAGCATTATTAGCATTAATATTAGCATTAATAGCATATATACATAATTATGCATTAATATATTATTATTAGCATTAATAGCATAATTATTAGCATTAATAGCATTATTATTAGCATTAATAGCATTATTATAGCATTAATAGCATTATAGATATAGCATTAATAATAGAATTAATAGCATTAATATTAGCATTAATAGCATGAATAGTATTATTAATAGCATGAATAGCATTATTAATAGCATTAATAGGATTAATAGCATTATTAATAGCATTATTAATAGCATTAATAGTATAAATAATAGAATTAATAGCATAAAAAATCGCATTAATAGCATTACTATTAGCATAAAGAGCATTAATAGCATAATTATTAGCATTAATATGATTATTATTAGCATTAATAGCATAATTATTAGCATTAATAGCATTATTATTTGCAGTAATATCATTATTATTAGCATTTTTTTTTTTATTATTATTATTTTTTATTTTATTATTTATTATTTTTTATTTATTTTTTATTTTTTTTTTATTTTTTTTTTAATTATTTTTTTTATTATTAAATTTATTTATTATTTGTTATTTTAAGTGAGCCTGAGCCTGAGACACAGTTGTCCTTCAGGTCCGCTCAAAGGGCTCATATTATTAGCATATTTGTATTTTTTTATTATTATGTTTTATTAATTTTTTTATTATTTTTTATTTATTTTTGTATTATTTTTTAATTATTTTTTTATTATTTTTTTTATTATTAAATTAATTTATTATTTGTTATTTTAAGTGAGCCTGAGCCTGAGACACAGTTCTCCTTCAGGTCCGCTCAAAGGGCTCATATTATTAGCTTTTTTTTTTTTTTTATTATTATTTTTTATTAGATTTTTTATTATTTTTTATTTATTTTTGTATTATTTTTTAATTATTTTTTTATTATTTTTTTTATTATTAAATTCATTTATTATTTGTTATTTTAAAGCGAACCTGTCACCCCCCCGGGCATCAAAAGCTATAATAGCCACCTTCTGCAGCACTAAGGCTGCATTCTGAGAAGGTGGCTATAGGCTTTTGATGCCCTTTATAGTATGAAATATTAAGTTAGGTAGATGCTCACTCTTCTGAAGACCGAAGACCGGGAGGCGGGGTTTCACGCTCCTCCGGCCCGCCCCCTCTTGTCAGTCATTGTGCGCGCCTGCTGCTGCCTCCCCTCAGTGTGGAAAATGAACGCGCGTCTCCATTCTCCTGTATGGAGCCGCGCATGCGCTGTGCGCCCGGTGTCCAGGAAGTCGACACCGGGCGCACAGCGCATGCGCGGCTCCGTGCATGAGAACGGAGACGCGCGTTCATTTTCCACACTGAGGGGAGGCAGCAGCAGGCGCGCACAATGACTGACAAGAGGGGGTGGGCCGGAGGAGCGTGAAACCCCGCCTCCCGGTCTTCGGTCTTCAGAAGAGTGAGCATCTACCTAACTTAATATTTCATACTATAAAGGGCATCAAAAGCCTATAGCCACCTTCTCAGAATGCAGCCTTAGTGCTGCAGAAGGTGGCTATTATAGCTTTTGATGCCCGGGGGGGGTGACAGGTTCGCTTTAAGTGAGCCTGAGCCACAGTTCTCCTTCAGGTCCGCTCAAAGGGCTCATATTATTAGCATATATTTTTTTTTTATTATTATTTTTTATTTATTTTTTTATTATTTTTTAATTATTATTATTTTTTTTTTTTATTATTAAATTAATTTATTATTTGTTATTTTAAGTGAGCCTGAGCCTGAGACACAGTTCTCCTTCAGGTCCGCTCAAAGGGCTCATATTCTTAGCATATTATATTTTTTTTTATTATTATTTTTTATTTATTTTTTTTATTATTTTTTATTTATTTTTTTATTATTTTTTAATTATTTTTTTATTATTTTTTTTATTATTAAATTAATTTATTATTTGTTATTTTAAGTGAGCCTGAGCCTGAGACACAGTTCTCCTTCAGGGCCGCTCAAAGGGCTCATATTATTAGCATATTTTTTTTTTTTTTATTATTATTTTTTATTTTTTTTTTATTATTTTTTTTATTATTTTTTAATTATTTTTTTATTTTTTTTTTATTATTAAATTAATTTATTATTTGTTATTTTAAGTGAGCCTGAGCCTGAGACACAGTTCTCCTTCAGGTCCGCTCAAAGGGCTCATATTCTTAGCATATTATTTTATTTTTTATTATTATATTTTATTTATTTTTTTATTATTTTTTAATTATTTTTTTATTATTTTTTAAATATTTTTTTATAAATTTTTTTATTATTAAATTAATTTATTATTTGTTATTTTAAGTGAGACTGACCCTGAGACACAGTTCTCCTTCAGGTTCGCTCAAAGGGCTCATATTATTAACATTTTTTTTTATTATTATTTTTTATTTATTTTTTTATTATTTTTTATTTATTTTTTTATTATTTTTTAAATATTTTTTTATTATTAAATTAATTAATTATTTGTTATTTTAAGTGAGCAGACACAGTTCTCCTTCAGGTCCGCTCCAACCCCTCAAAGAGATACATAGCGGATAATCCTGGACGCTGATTGGTCGCGTCTTCCCATAGAGAAACATGGGCATGTTTGTCTATGGGAAAAAGCGACCAATCAGCGTCCAGGATTATCCGCTATGTAACCCGGAGCTCGGTGGAGGAAGAGAGAAGAGCGCCGGATGGAAGAGTCGTTAGCCGGGCTGAAGGAAGAGGATGCGTGGGCTGAAGGAAGGACTGGACCTGGACCTGAGGAAGCAGATGTCATGAAGACAGGTAAGTGATCTACGGCGTCGGGGGGGGGGGGGTGTTCGGACATAATGGAGGGTGGGGGTGTGCGGACATATGGAGGGGGGGGGTGTGCGGACATATGGAGGGAGGGGGGTGTGCGGACATATGGAGGGGGGGGTGTGTGGACATATGGAGGAGGGGGTGTGCGGGCATATGGAGGAGGGGGTGTGCGGGCATATGGAGGAGGGGGTGTGCGGGCATATGGAGGCGGGGGTGTGTGGGCATATGGCGGCGGGGGTGTGTGGGCATATGGCGGCGGGGGTGTGCGGGCATATGGCGGCGGGGGTGTGCGGGCATATGGAGGAGGGGGTGTGCGGGCATATGGCGGCGGGGGTGTGCGGGCATATGGCGGCGGGGGTGTGCGGGCATATGCAGGAGGGGGTGTGCGGGCATATGGCGGCGGGGGTGTGCGGGCATATGGCGGTGGGGGTGTGCGGGCATATGGAGGCGGGGGTGTGCGGGCATATGGCGGCGGGGGTGTGCGGGCATATGGAGGAGGGGGTGTGCGGGCATATGGCAGCGGGGGTGTGCGGGCATATGGCGGAGGGGGTGTGCGGGCATATGGCGGCGGGTGGCATATGGAGGAGGGGGTGTGCGGGCATTTGGCGGCGGGTGTTTGCGGGCATATGGCGGCGGGGGGCATATGGAGGAGGGGGTGTGCGGGCATATGGCGGCGGGGGTGTGCGGGGCGGCTCGCAATGCCTCGCGGCCATTGCTCGCGCAGGCCAGCGACTCGCATTGGCCGCTACGCGGCCAATGCTTCGCCGTGCTGACGTCACAGAGTGACATAGCCACGGTCTTTTCGGGGTCCGACACGGAAGTGCCTACGGCAATTATATAGTAGATAATGGCTAGGTTGGAGGAGGGGGCGTGGCCTAATGGTAATGGTGTAGGGTTTTACCTATGCTCTCCCCACAACAATAAGCGACTGGGCTAAATGCCCTCAAAAGGACTTTGACAACTGAAAAAAGATCTACTATAAAGCTGGTAATCACCTTGGGAATGTTTTGTTTGGGTCAGTGGTCACTTTTAAGAAGAATTCTCCTCAGAGTTCAGTCATCAAATTTGCCTGAGGTAAAGGATTGTGCTGTCACCTCATGAATAATGGCTGCCTAGTCACCTTATAATATCTTCATTGCCTAATAATTCCCAAATTTTATATAATTAGGCTTCAAATCTCTCAGTATACTGAAAGAAACTTTGAGAGACAGCCTGTGTGACTTTTCCATTGATTTCCATGATTTGGGGACATCTGACAGACATCTGACAGGCTTCCATTGGCAGCAATATTGTACCTCTTAATTTCTAGGGTGTTCCTCTACAGGAGGTTACCCTGGGATAGTCTGAACCCTCCTAACCTATTTTTGGATTGGCACCTATGATTTTGGACTTTTCCTGTCAAAAAATCCAAGATTCAGCATTTCTCTTAGAGCTTTGTGCTTTGCTGTGCCACCCTAATTTCTTCTCAAAACCCTTTTGGAGAGTTGTCCTGGGTCTCCCCGGACCCCCTGAACTATTTTTGGACTAGTATTGTTTGTTTTGTGGTTTTTATTGCCAGAAACCTACAGCTTCAGTGCTCCTGTGGATAAAACCGATACTTAAGAACTTTACTTATGCATATTGCGTAGCTCCTGTTTAATCCATTGGAGCTTACCATATATACTCGCGTATAAGCCAAGTTTTTCAGCCCAAAAATTGGGCTGAAAAGTCCCCCCCTCGGCTTATACGCGAGTCACTGTATACTGTATACAATGTATACAGTATACAGTGTCCCCCCCATATCAGTATACAGGCCCCCCCTTGGGTAGTAATCCTGTAAAGGAAGAGATTAGTATACTTATCCCTCCGCTGTCCCGCTACCGCTGTCCCGCCGCCGCCATCGCGCTCTTTCGTCTTCATCCAGCGTCTTCCGGCTTCTTCCGGCTTCCTCCGATGGTCACAGGCAATGACGTCATTGCCTGCGCGACAGAGGAGGTATCCGAAAGAAGACGGAAGACGCTGGATGAAGATGGAGGAGCGTAATGGCGGCGGCGGGACAGCGGCAGCGGGACAGCGGAGGGATAAGTATACTAATCTCTTCCTTTACAGGATTACTACCCAAGGGGGGGCCTGTACAGTGTTGGCCAAAAGTATTGACACCCTTGCAATTCTGTCAGATAATACTCAGTTTCTTCCTGAAAATTATTGCAATCACAAATTCTTTGGTATTCTTATCTTCATTTAATTTGTCTTCAATGAAAAAACACAAAAGAGAATGAAGCAAAAAGCAAACCATTGATCATTTCACACAAAACTCCAAAAATGGGCCAGACAAAAGTATTGGCACCCTCAGCCTAATACTTGGTTGCACAACCTTTAGCCAAAATAACTGCGATCAACCGCTTCTGAGCACCATCAATGAATTTCTTACAATGCTCTGCTGGAATTTTAGACCATTCTTCTTTGGCAAACTGCTCCAGGTCCCTGATATTTGAAGGGTGCCTTCTCCAAACTGCCATTTGTAGATCTCTCCACAGGTGTTCTATGGGATTCAGGTCTGGACTCATTGCTAGCCACCTTAGAAGTCTCCAGTGCTTTCTCTCAAACCATTTTCTACTGCTTTTTGAAGTGTGTTTTGGGTCATTGTCCTGCTGGAAGACCCATGACCTCTGAGGGAGACCCAGCTTTCTCACACTGGGCCCTACATTATGCTGCAAAATTTCTTGGTAGTCTTCAGACTTCATAATGCCAGGCACATGGTCAAGCAGTCCAGTGCCAGAGGCAGCAAAGCAACCACAAAACATTAGGGACCCTCCGCCATGTTTGACTGTAGGGACCGTGTTCTTTTCTTTGAATGCCTCTTTTTTTCTCCTGTAAATTCTATGTTGATGCCTCTGCCCAAAAAGAGAGAACATTCTTCCAAAACGTTTTAGGCTTTCTCAGGTAAGTTTTGGCAAACTCAAGCCTGGCTTTTTTATGTCTCGGGGTAAGAAGTGGGGTCTTCCTGGGTCTCCTACCATACAGTCTCTTTTCATTCAGACGCCGACGGATAGTGCGGGTTGACACTGCTGTACCCTCGGACTGCAAGGCAGCTTGAACTTGTTTGGATGTTAGTCAAGGTTCTTTATCCACCATCCGCACAATCTTGCGTTGAAATCGCTTGTCAATTTTTTTTTCCGTCCAAATCTAGGGAGATTAGCCACAGCTTTAAGCTTCTTGATGACACTTCGCACGGTAGACACAGGAACATTCAGGTCTTTGGAGATGGACTTGTAGCCTTGAGATTGCTCATGCTTCCTGATAATTTGGTTTCTCAAGTCCTCAGACAGTTCTTTGGTCTTCTTTCTTTTCTCCATGCTCAATGTGGTACACGCAAGGACACAGGACAGAGGTTGAGTCAACTTTAATCCATGTCAACTGGCTGCAAGTGTGATTTAGTTATTGCCAACACCTGTTAGGTGCCACAGGTAAGTTATAGGTGCTGTTAATTACACAAATTAGAGAAGCATCACATGATTTTTCGAACAGTGCAAATACTTTTGTCCACCCGCTTTTTTATGTTTGGTGTGGAACTATATCCAATTTGGCTTTAGGTCAATTCTTTTTGTGTTTTTTTCATTGAAGACAAATTAAATGAAGATAATAATACCAAAGAATTTGTGATTGCAATCATTTTCAGGAAGAAACTGAGTATTATCTGAGAGAATTGCAGGGGTGTCAATACTTTTGGCCAACACTGTATACTAATATGGGGGGGCTGTATATACCTCTGGGGCTGCATATACCTCTGGGGCTGCATATGGGGCTGCATATACCTCTGGGGCTGTATATACCTCTGTGGCTGCATATACCTCTGGGGCTGCATATGGGGCTGCATATACCTCTGGGGCTGTATATACCTCTGGGGCTGCATATACCTCTGGGGCTGCATATGGGGCTGCATATACCTCTGGGGCTGCATATACCTCTGGGGCTGCATATACCTCTGGGGCTGCTGTATACTACCCCTGGGGCTGCTGCTGTATATACCACTGGGGCTGCTGCTGTATACTACCACTGGGGAGGCTGCTGTATACCTCACTGCTGGGGGTTGTATACCTGTGCTGGAGTCCACCCTCGGCTTATACGCGAGTCAATAAGTTTTCCCAGTTTTTGGGGGCAAAAGTAGGGGGGTCGGCTTATACACGGGTTGGCTTATACACGAGTATATACGCTACGTTGGAATTTACTCCGGAATTACTTCAGAGCTTTCAGAGCTTTGTGCTTTGCTGTGCCACCCTCATTTCTTCTCAGAACCCTTTGGAGAGTTGTCCTGGGTCTCTCCAGACCCCTCAGAACTATTTTTGCACTAGTATTGTTTGTTTTGTGGTTTTTATTAACAGAAACCTACAGCCTCAATGCTCCTGTGGATAAAACCGATACTTAAGAACTTTACTCAAGCATATTTATTGTCTTTCTCTTTCCACCTGGATCCTATTTTCATCTACTAATGACGATTATACTATATTGGACAAATTTGGATTTTTTACTAGTTCATTCACGATATTAAGCCATTGTATTGGTCCAGTATATCTGATATATACATATTACTGGTGACTTTTCTGCAATATTCAAGACTCATAACATCTGAGGACTCTGCGTGGGCAAGTGAGGTCGGAGGGCCTCAGGCGATCGCAAGCTTCGCAGACCCTGGGATTTCCGGAGTGTGAAGCAGATCTCAAGAATATGTATATGTTTATTTAAGTTAACTGTTTCCTTATTTGTGTGGGTGGCGTTACAGTGTACTGGTGCTGCTGGGATTTGGGCATTGTTTCAATTAGCTTTGACGGTGACCAGATTCTAACATTGAGGTTGAATATATAGCCACACTGATATTTTTATATTAAGCTTTATAATCCTGATGCTGTTTAGACACCTTCCTTTTATTTACTATGTCTCGTAGGCAGACAGATCTTCATAAGGTCACTATGAATCCTACGGGTGGGTCCACTAAACCCCATCTTAAATGCACTCCATCTACAGCTAGGCTGATTTTGGATAGCGAACACAAAAAGAAGGTGGATAAAATAGATTCTCACATACGGGGCTCAGATATGGGCACCCTAGATAATAGGGGTGGTGACAGCTTGAAGCAGACCTCAAAACGTAAGGACATAAGCCCCCTGGGAGTTCTGCTTTGGTTGGATCTACTTTGGAGGAATTGGACTCGGGAGGGGGTGACAGTTCTGGTTCCCCCCCTGTTAAACAAAGACCTAGGGTCACTTCCTCTCCCTTATCTATTAAAATGAGGGGTCAGGCTGGGCCAGTAGATAGGGACTTTTTGGTTGACCTCTTCCACAGCTTCGCTGATCAGATGAAAATGGAGTTCTCTGATATTAAAGAAGCGTTCTCCACCCTAACTACCAGAGCTGACGTTATGGAGGCCGAGATAATAAGACTGTCTAAAATTAATAGCTCTCTTAGAAAATAATTGGACAAAACTAAACAGGATTATAAAACATTGTCCAGTAAACTGGATTATTTTGACAATACTAATAGACAGTCCAATTTAAAATTGAGGGGAATTCCTTAGACAGTCACAAGGTCTGAATTACAGCCTTACCTTAAAAAAATGATTAAAACAGTGTTACCCTCACTGTTGGATGTAGAGTGTTTGCTGGATAAAGCGTTTCGCCTTCCTAAACCCACATCTGTCCCGGAGAAGTTGCCCAGAGACACTCTGGTTACTTTTAGCTTTAAAAACACAAAAAATCTCCTCACCACCTACATGCAGAAGCATGAGACGTTACCTAGACCAGTTCATGATATTAAAATTTTTTCAGACCTCTCAAAGGAAACATTGTCCAAACGTAGAATTCTGACGCCTGTCACCAAGATATTGAGGGCTAATGGTATTATGTATAGATGGCTCTCCCAGACCAGAATCAACTTTAAGCGGGGTCCTACTTCTCATGTGATAGACAGATTGGAGGAGGGTCTTCAACTTTTAAGAGAGCTTGGCATTGCTGACCCACCAGGAACCTGAATACTTATATTGGGTTAAACAGAACTTCATTTTGAAACGCTGAGGTGATTACCCTTTGATGTATATAATACATTATTAATTGTTGTGGGTGAGAGGCCTTTTTTCTCCCCAAGGAGCTTTTTCCATCAGTTAGTTGTAATTGCTCCATATAGTCCGTTAGTCCGTTATTGTATATATTTCTTGATATTATTCTGTTCTTGTTTTATTCTTTTTTTTTTTTCTTTTAGTACTTATTGACAGGATGAATGTTTTATATTTCATTCCAGAAATCTCTTGGCTGCATGGTTTAGTAAGTCTTTTCTCTACTGATGTTACTTTGTTTATTTGCTTTTATGGCCATTAATTTCATGTCCCTGAATGTACATGGCCTAAATTCCCCTCATAAGAGGTATCTACTGTGGAGAGACATATTTAGATTTAAAATAGATATAGCGGGGTTGCAGGAGACTAAGTTTTCTAATGATAATCCTCCGAAATTTGAAAATAAGTTATTTTCATCTATTATCTTAGCCTCTCAGAAAAAAAAGAAGGCGGGTGTCGCCTTTTTGATTAGAAATAACATCCAATTTGAACAGGAGACTGTTATTGCAGATACAGAGGGAAGATATATAATTTTAATCTGTAAGCTTAGTGGTGTCTATTATACCTTGGTTACTCTGTATGCCCCTAATAAGGGTCAGATTAGATTTTTGAAAGAGTTAATGATTTTAATTTCGGAAAATCGTAAGGGTTCTTTCATTCTCTTTGGGGATTTTAATGTAATACCTGATGCATTTTTGGATTCCTCTGGAACTCATGGAGTTTCTAATTTAACCTTGAATCCTTGGATTGATAGAGAGAGCTTATATGACGTATTTC
Source organism: Allobates femoralis (assembly GCA_033576535.1). Classification (NCBI taxonomy): domain Eukaryota; kingdom Metazoa; phylum Chordata; class Amphibia; order Anura; family Aromobatidae; genus Allobates; species Allobates femoralis. Next base: position 259,713,735 of record JARQOC010000004.1, read on the forward strand.
GATGTATTCATTCCACTTCTAGAGAATACACATTCTACTCGGATTCCCAGCTTTCCTTATCTAGAATAGATCTAGTTCTAGCTGATAGTGTCTCTATATATGAAATTAAAAATATCAATATCCTGCCAAAGACTTGGTCTGATCATTCCCCGATAGTTTTTGAGTTGGTCCCTAGAGGGTGTGCTTCATCCACTAGGATTTGGAGGGCCAATACCTTTCTTTATTCTTATCCCAACTCAAGAAAGGAATTGATAGACACTCTAAATTATTACTTTGAAGAGAACGATGGTGATGCAGTTAGTATTGAGACATTGTGGTTAGCACATAAAACAGTAGTTAGGGGCAAGTTTATTGAACTAAATTCACGTCTTAAAAAACAATCTAATGCCAAACTTGCATCTCTGGTAGCTGACATTCGTACCCTAGAAGAATCACAAATAGCGTCTCCTTCTTCGTCTACCCAGCTTAAAATCTTAAAGCTTAGAATAGAAATAAGGTCCCTTTTAATTTCTGACTATAACAAAATGATTCAGTCTTCTAAACTAAATTACTATATTTGTCACAATAAACCTAATACATTTTTCGCCCATCGAATAAAACTGATGAGACAAAAGAGGAGGATTCTACTAATCAAAAACAAGCAGGGGTTGATTTACAGACACCCAGAGGATATTTCAAGTGAATTCCTGCACTTTTATAAAAACCTTTATAATTTAAATTTAAGTCCAGGGTCTGTACAACCCTCTCTGTTGGATATTAACTCTTTTCTGGGGTCCTTAAGCATTCCCTCTCTGACTATTGAAGAGGTGGATCTTCTTAATTGTCCCTTTCAGAATTCTGAGATTACAGAAGCAGTGAAATCCCTCAAAACTGGGAAATCGCCTGGGCCTGATGGATTATCTAATGAATATTTCAAAAATTTTGCTGACATCCTGACACCTTATTTAACTAGACTTCTTAATTCAGCCTCCATGTCATCCCTTCTTCCTGCAGAAATGCAGGAAGCATTAATTACAGTCATTCCCAAGGATAAAGGGGATGCCCTAAATGTCAGAGATTATAGGCCCATTTCGCTCTTAAACACTGATGCTAAAATTATAGCCAAAGTTGTTGTTAACAGATCTAAGTATACAACTCGCTTAATTCATACTGACCAAACGGGTTTTGTCAGTGGCAGAAGTACTATGGACGCCAAATAACAAATAATGTTGTGTCTGACTCCTTTAGAATTACCAATGAAACTCGACAGGGATGCCCTCTGTCCCTTACTTAATTTAATTTCTTTTTAGAACCATTGGTGGAGGCAATACGGTCACATGAGGGAATCCGGGGATGTCCATTACATGGGCGTCAACACGTTGCATCTCTATTTGCAGACGATTTACTGATTATTCTATCGGATCCTCTGGTGTCTCTTAGGAATCTGATGAACATTGTTGAGAGATTCTCTGGAGTCTCTCATTATAAATTGAATACTAATAAGACACAGGTTTTGCCCTATCATATTGAACATCACCTATTAGATATTCTAAAAACTGAATTTAATTTCTCCTGGTCACTGTCAGAAATTCCCTATTTGGGAATCACCATTACTAAACCTCTATCTAACATGGCTGATAAAAATGTATCAGATATTGTTAAATCCCTTTCGAAACATGTGTCTTATCTGTCTAATTTAGAGGTTTCCTGGACGGGACGTATTGCGGCCTATAAAATGTTGCTACTTCCCAAAATTCTATACCTCTTCCGTTCCCTCCCTGTGGTCATCCCTCAGAAATATTTTAAACGTCTCCAGAAACAACTTAGCCGATTTATTTGGCGAGGGAAATTTCCTAGAATTGCAGCTACCACTCTTGAAAAACATAAATTAAATGGAGGTTTAGGTATCCCCTATTATCTAGCTATCATTACTCAAATTTGTTCACGATGGTGGAGTACTGAATACTCACCATCCTGGGTGAATATAGAACCATCCATCATGAAGCAACAGAATCCTGCATTGTTTATTGTTTTATACCTCCTTAGTCCAAAAAAGAGACTTCCCCTAGAAACCCCACTTAAGGCCACTATCAAGGCTTGGAGGACGTTTAATCAGACCTCTAAAACCATCTTCTCTCCATTTTCTCCTGTCTGGCTCCCAATAGATATTTTTTCCTGGTTGTGTTCATCTCTTAATTTGACTATCTGGAAGAGTAGGACTATTAGGTATGTGTCTGACGTGTTTGATGGTGAGAGGTTAGCCTTTTTTGAGGTTGTCTCTTCTCGTTTTAGCCTAGCTGAATCTCACAGACCTACTTGGACTTTACTGCATGAGACTTTAAACAACCCACGTCTAGATTTTACACTACCTAACAATATTGACCTCCTACTTCGTCACAGTGGAAGCCAACTTGTGTGGAAAACTAATAATATCTATAAAACTTTTAATAAGGATGTGACTTTTAATAATTCTAGATTCTATACAGTATGGGATCACCAACTTGACATCGATAATCATACTTTACATAACCAATTGCCCATCATTTTAAAAAATATTTACTCCTCTGTCCCCTGCTCAACACTTCTGGAAACTCAATATAAAGTATATACCAAGTGGTATTTTACACCTTTAAAACTGCATAAGATAGACCCTACTGTTTCTAATTTATGTTGGAGAAAATGTGGACTAGTGGGATCTGTCCGTCATATATTTTGGTCATGCTCAAAGTTACGTTCCTTTTGGTTAGATGTCCAGTCCCTGATCAATTTAGTTTTAGATTTAGACATAGTCTTAACTTTTGACTCTGCTGTATTGTTGATTGGGATATGCGATCTCCCAAAATGTAAAAGATTCTTGGCCTTACATATCCTATTAGTAGCTAAAAATCTTATCGCCTCTAGGTGGAGGAGTGATTGTGTTCCATCCATAGAGGACTTTATGGATTGCATTGCATTGCACAACTCATTTGAATTCACGTTTGCTCTTAGAGAGGGTATGCATGCTAGATTGAAGTACATGACGAAATGGGCGAGTTGGGTTCGAATGTATATACCGACTCTTACATTTCATCTGCCCTAATTTAGCCTGAATTTCTCCATTTATCATTTTGATTGTACTTAGTTTGCTAAGAGCTATTTAGTTGTTGTTTTTTTTAGATACTCATAATCGTCGTGTCAGTTGTAAATATTTGGTTATTTTATTTCTTCGACTTATGTCTTTTGTCTATATTGTTTTTCTCTTATATTATTTATTTCTTCTCTGAATTTGTATACTATGCATTCATTATATTTATAATTTATGTATATGTTGAAATTCTTTCATCTCAACTTACTTTTGTTGTTTCCTTGTTGACTAATAAATATATCTTTAAACATATAATGGCTAGGTCTAACATAGGCCTAATGTTATAAATCTAGGGCTTGGTGTCATCTGGCTAATCCTCAAATGACATTAACACCTTATTGCCCAGTTTGCCACCGGCACCAGGGCAAGGTTAAGAGGGATGTAACCATCGGATTTGGCATCTCTCATAGAGGTACTAATTATGGGGTGGTTGTGGGTTGCAATTTTTAGTGTTTGGGGCCGAGAATGCTTGGGCCTCACCACACTAGGAATTCCAGTCCTCAGTTGTCTGTGTTAAATTGTTTGGCAATCAAACATATAGAGAAGAGCATGCCCATTTTTTACCATTATTGATTTATGTTTACAGTAATCTGACGTCAGTCTAGTTTCCATACTAGCAACCAATCACAGATGCCAACAGAGAGGGTAGGTAGACCTAAGTCTGATTTTAATCAATGAATGGGGGAAGCAGAGAGGCTCATGAGCAGGACTGGAAGTAAGGTGACAGTGGCACTGAAGCTTGGTAAGTAAAAGTCTAGCAAGCTAATGACTATGCCAAAACAGTGAGGCTCCACATTAAAACAGTTTGAGCTGTGTTTGGCAGCTTGTGGGTCCCTTTGAATGTGTTTTCTAGGCCCTTGATTTTGCCTTGCAATGATTTGAATAGGGTTCGGAAGTTCGGCAAACTGTTCACCAATCTATTTGGCAAACATATGCTCGTTCGGCAAACAGATCCGGATCTTTAAAAGGTTTGCTCATCTCTACACTCATCTTTACCCTTATGAAAATAAAAAATATGGGGCTGAAACCACAATATTTTGGAAATAATGTGATTTTTACTTTCACTGATCAATGTTATAAAATTCTATGAAGCAACTAGGGGGTTCAAGATGTTCAGCACACACATAGATAAATTCCTTAAGGGGTCTAGTTTCCAAAATAGGGTAAGTTGCAGGAAGTATCCACTGTTTAGGCACTTTAGGGGTTCTGAAAACACGAAAAGGCATCCGCTATCAATTTCAGATGATTTTTCATTCAAAAAGTCAAATGATGCTCTTTCCAAGCCCTGCCGTGAGCCCAAATAGTAGATTTCCATCAATTTTGTGATACTGACATACTCAGGAGACATTGCACAGCAAATTGCATCGTGCATGTTCAACTTTTATGCTAGTGAAATTGGAAAATTTGGGGGACTACAACAAACTTTTTTTGGGAAAAATATGCCTTTTAATTTCACTGATCAACATTATAAAAATTTCTGCAGCATCTATGGATTCAAGGTCTTCAACACACATCTAGATAAATTCCTTTAAGGGTTAAGTTTCCAAAATAGGGATATTTGTAAAGTTTTCTACTTATTATGCACATCAGTGGCTCAGTAAACGTGACATGACGACTGCTATCGATTTCAGCAACTTTAGCATTCTAAAAGTCAAATAGTGCTCCTTTCTTCCAAGCCTTACCATGTGCCCAAACAGTATTAATTCTTCACCATTGAGAATCGACTTACTCAGGAGACATTGCACAACAAATTGTATGGTATATTTTTTTCTTAATTCCCTTCTAAAAATAAACAGTTTGGGGCAAAAGCAACATTTTTATGGGAAAAGTTTGATTTTTTATTTCATGGATGAACATTATAAAATTCATGAAGCACCTAGGGCCAAGTGGTTCAAGGTGTTTATCATACATCTAGATATATTCCTTAAGAGGTCTAGTTTCCAAAATGTGGTCACTTTTCAGGTGTTTCCACTCTTTAGACACATCAGTGGCTCTACAATTGTTACATGATGTTCGCTATTGATTTCAGACAATATTGCGTTTCAAAAGTAAAATGCTATCCCTTCCCTTTCGAGCCCTGCCATTTACTCAAACAGTAGTATTCTGATCCATATGGGGTATTTATATATCAAACAGTCCGAAAGACAAATGGATGACTAAAAATGTACAAATTTTATTTGGATACCCAACAAAGAAGCTAATCCACATACAAGACACAAAATGACAGGAAACACACAGAGAAAATAATTTCACTTAGTAGGATTTTATAAGAATTAAACCGAGACAAGTGCATCCCGGCTCACTATAGGGGAGAACAGCATGACAAAGAAATTCTCAAGGTATGTGATGTCACCCTATTTACAAATCCCATCAGGGTGCCCATTTAGTATATTTGTACATGCAATTAGGAAACACAATATCGTGGAAATATACATTCACCCAGTCAAGAAACACTTAAAAAGACGTTATATCTTTTCCACAGGAAATACAACAGTGGCATAGAAAATATAATATGTCACAAATAACAAAAGGGGTTATATCAAGATTAGAAAAAAGAACATGTACGTCTATCTCAAACTCACATTGGGAGCAGCAAATGTACCTAACCATTGAACCAGCCACTTGTGACCGCGTGAACAAAAACCTTCCCTTGGTAGTCCTATAAGGTTATAATGGATATACGACCCCAAAATGCACATAAATCAAACACGGTACTGTTTGCAACACAATGGCGACTGTCTCATGACATATACACATACCAAAGTAAATTATACGGAAGATCCCTTCTGACAGCTGCAGGCTCTGCAAACAGTACACAAAGCACCACTTGTCCATAATTTAGGTAGGTAACCATTAAACAGTCCCATAAACAGCTAAGGTACCTAGTGGTCCCAACCCATGAGATAAAATTCCCACAATAATAGTTATTAGGACTAGGTCAACATACTAATTCAGATGTCTATACCCAAATCACGTTCCTGTCCACCCCTGGCCCCAACGCGTTTTGTACGTGGGACTTCTACAGGGCAAGTTCAGTGTGTCAGTGTATGGCCAAATATTGCAGTTTTTTAATGGGGAAACCTAATGAGAGGAGTAAGGAAAGCTTTGTCCCACATCCTCCCCCTCCATTATCGGCGCTCCGATCATGTGACCCCTCCTGATTACGAGACTGCACCCACTTCCGGTCTTTGGAACGCAAAGCAGAAGTGGCATCACCAGTGACGCCGCTCATGTGAGCTGAAGGAGGAGGGCCCGGAAACATCACAAAAAGGGAGCACACATAAGAGAGGGAGGGGAGGAGCCAGAAAGAGTCCAACAAGGAGAATATACTAATAGGTGATCCAAACTACTAGCTGAGTGGATATTAACCCTGTGAAAATAAATATTTGGGGCTAAAACAACATTTTGGTAAGAAACAGCAACATTTTCATTTTTTCCTTCAACATTGCTTTAATTCTTGTAAAGCACCTAAAGAGTTAATAAACTTCTTGAATATGATACTGAGCACTTTGAGGGGTGGAGTCTTTAAAATGGTGTAACTTTTCTGTATTTTGTGTTACATAGGCATCTTAAAGTGACTTCAAGTTTAATGTGGCATTTTTAAAAATGGTTTTGTATATGTTGTTGGAAAAATGAAAAATTGCGGAAAAATATTTTTTTTAACCCTTCTAACTTCCTTCCAAAAAAATTATGTTTTAAAAATGATGTTGATGTAAAGTAGACATGTGGTACATGTTACTTATGAACTATTTTGTGTGACAACTCTGGTTTAAAGGAAATAAAATTAACTCCTTCACAACGTATAGATACATCATTGGTCATGTTTCTTGCTTTAATGAAAGCTCACATGCTGAGCTCACATGATTTCCGGCAAATGCCGGATGATCTTATCAGCAAATATGTACAGCTAACAGGTGCGTATGGATAGGAGATACGCCTGCTCAGGCCAACCCCTTAGATCATGCTGTCAAACTCTTACAGCGTGATCTAACATGGCAAGGATCGCACTATGCCCTGCTGCCATCAGCATACATGTGATGCGATCATGAGCACATATTTGTTGCCATGACATATACTGACCCCTGTCGCTGCATTGACTAACCTCCTGGTCATTTCTTCAGTGCAGAGACATTTATGAGCATGGCTCTGTACTGCAGCAGTGGTCAGACTATGCAGTGCTAAAACATCACAAAGAGGCATATAAAAGAAAAAAGAAACAAAAAAAATGAAAAGTTTAAATCATCCCCTTTTGCCCCATTGAAATGAAAACTATTTAAAAAAACAGATATTTGGTATTGCTGGGTTCAGAAATGCCTGATCTATCAAAACATAAAATCAATAAATCCAAACGGTAAAGTGCGCAAAAAGGGCAGACCGCCAAAATTATGCTTTTTTTGGTCACTGGAATATTGCAATGAAGTGCAATACAAGGCATCAGAACAGTGCATTTACCCAAAACTGGAATCATTAAAAATGTAATCTCAATATGCACAAAAAAAAGCCCTCACACAGCCCCTGAGCACAAAAAATAAGAATGCAGTGGCTCTCGGAAAATGGCGCCTAAAATGCAATTCTTTTTTCTTGACAAATTTCTGAATTTTTTTTCACCAAAGTATACATGTTTGGAATCTATAAACTTGCACTAACCTGAGGCATCATTCTGATAGGTTAGTTTTACTATATATTGAACATGATAAATTATAAAAAAAATATTTTGAAATTGCACTTTTTTGCAGTTTCACCCCCTTGGAATTTTTTTTCCCATTTTACAGTACACTATATGGTAAAATGAACAATGTCATTTAAAATTACAACTTGTCTCACAAAAATAAAGCCAACTTCTGGCTATATTGATGGAAAAATATAAAAATTGTTTGTCTTTCAAGAAGGGGAGGAAAAATGAAAACAAAAAAAAGACAATCGCCTGAGAATGAAGGGATTTAAGGCCCCGTTACATGGTATGATATTGTCAACGCTATTGTTGCAACGTCACCGGTTTTGTGATGTTGCAGCGACATCGAAACGACACCGTTGTGTATTACACGTATCAACGATCAACGATAAGTTCATTGATCGTTGATCATATAAGAATGGCCAGGACCATTATTTTATCTTTGGTTTCCCGCTGGGTGGCCAGCATCAGCGTGTGTAACCATGGGAGACCAACGATAAACAACCTCCCAGCGCCACACAGCACACGCTGGGAGGCTGGTAATCCGGATTAACATCGGGTAACTAAGTGCAGCACTGGTTACCAGCATTCTCGCTGGTCCTGATCACTGGTGACCTGGTGAGCAGCTCACCAGCGATCAGATAGCAATGTCCCAACAATCTCGATCGTTGGTGGGATCACTGGAACATTGCAGTGTGTAACAGGGCCTTTAGAGCTTGAACATTGCTAAATTTTCAACAAATTTCCAATACTTTCACAAATTAAAGCAAATTAAAGCAAAAATATCATAATGTTTACCACTATCATGAGGTGATTTCCTCTATGCCTTTTTCATAACCTTTGGAAGAATCCTTGAACGAACAATGTCTGTGTCTAATTTTCTGCCTCTATTAAATGCCCATAATCTAAAGATCTAATTAGGTGAAAGTACCTTAGGCCGGTTTCACACCACAGTTTATGTGATCCTGGGCTGCCCAGTGTGAATCAGACAGCCCTGGATCAGATTTCGGCCCCATATTATTTCTATGGGGCCAGATGGAGCCGGATGGCAGCTATTTGCCATCCGGTTTCCATCTGTCCCGGAATATGCAGGAGAATTTGGATTTTTTTTTTTCCCGGACACAAAAACATTGCTTGCAGCATTTTTGTGTCCAGTGCAAAAATCGGCACAAATCAGGTCCTCCCAGATCCTCGCAGATCCTAACATGGAAGTCTATGGTGCTGGATCGCGCTGGATCCGACATAAAATCGGATGCAGCTCCCGGACGCCGGCTGCTGAAGTTTAGCAGCGAGCGCTAGCCGCGATCTTGAAATTTCAGCAGATGCAGCTGCAATCTGCCGATACTGGCAGAAAACAGGACCGGAGGGCATATTTGCCCCTCTGGTTCTGTTTGTCCTGGACAGTCAGGTTCTGTCTGGTGTTTCCTGCAAAACACCGGATAGAACCTGATACACCACAACCATGGTGTGAAACCGGCCATAAACATTAGGTTTATCCTACACTGTGAGATTGAGGGTAGAGCTATAAAAATGATTTTTGGATTAAAAAGTGAAAAAAATAGTTATAAAATTGAATAAAGCCGGACGATTCCAGTTACAAAAAAAAGAAAATATTTTTTTTCTTCATGATTTGAAGTGAAACTCAGTCTATACTCATGCAATCATCCATCGGTAAGGACTCAAATCGAGTAGGGAAAACTCTCATCATATTTTTATGGCATTGGAAATGTCTTATTATATTAAATCTTACAAATACATTTTTGCATTTTATTTTGACCAAAAAACAGTTGAATATTCCTTTCTTTCACCTTATTATCACCATCTTGCTGGAGTGGTGTTTCATCCTAGTAATGGAATACTGACTACTTCAAAGTGGGTGAGCTGGATCAGATCCCTTTTTCTTTTATTCTATACAGTGCTTTGTAGCCATCCAATCCGGTGTGCACAAGGTGTGCACAACCTTCCATCCTTCTCTACTCGGGATACTGTCCCTAATTAGCTAAATCTATGTGTGTATCAAATGCACATCCATTTCAGCACTCAGTTCAATTCTAGTCAGTTTCTCGCAGTAAACATTTTTATATTATGTCTAAAGAAATATGCGCAACCATACATAGTGTGAGCATTTTTGAGGGCGCTAGCAAACATGTGACAGTTTGATGTTCTCTGGGAAAAATGTTATAATATTGTTAGCTTATTCATTGCCTGATAGCTTATTCATTGCCTGACCTATTTAGAACACTGCGATTCTTCCTTGTTGTAGACTACATAATTAAATTTTAAATGGAACATGATAAAGAAATTATACTTGAGATCTCCAGAGATTCAATACCCTATTTGGCTCTTTACAACAGTGTAGCAAAGGCATACTTTAAAATTTAATAATGTCCTGGCCTAAATTTTTTTCTGCCTAGATTTTCTGCAGCTGCAATGCAATCATATTCGACAGAAGGCTTTGGCACGTTACATTACTACAGGCATTACCTCTAATAAATGGACAGAATTATGTTTTAAAAGTACATTTAGCTTGGCTTGAGAAATCCATTAATCAAGTAGATATCACTGTCTACTAGAACTACAGGAAAGCTGCTACTAGAAATGCCACTGTAGATCCAATATTTCTGAAAAAGAATCAGCCCAACATGGCAATTCTCTTCTAGCTTCATAAGTGCAGGTCAACTAATGACAACATATATCATATTAAAACTACTTAGAATACTTATGTAATGAGACAAAACTACAGTGGTAATAGAAAGATATACAAAATGATGGAAATATTAAAGTACGTGCTCATTTGTTCTTAAATATATTTATTTTATAATGTTTTAGAACAAAATATAAAGTTTTCAGGAAAAGAGCAGTCAGCCATGTGGTTAATGAAAGGATCAAATCACTGAAAATAAACAATAATGGTTTATTTAAAACAAAAAAAAATCAGATACCAAATCATAATTGATAGAAGAAAAAAGCGTGTTGAAATCTTATATAAATTTTCATTATGAAATAATTAACATTTTTTTTGCTAAAGCCATAAAAGTCCCCTAAAGGGAGCCTATCACCCCCAAAGTGCATTATGGGCTATAGTGTTAGTTACGGAATTAAATTCCTATAAAAATTATACTATCACTGTACTGGAGAAAATAACTTTTAATTCATATGGAAATGAGGGAGTCTTCGTGCACCCTTAAGCCTTGTTCACACATACCAATGCGTTTTTGTAGCCCTTAGAAAAACTGATCAGTTTTTCTAAGGGTGCCAAAGAGTGTCCCCTGAGGTTCTGAACGTTTTTGGGAAGTTTTTGGACTTAGTCATTTTTTCTTTAAAAACGCATATGCGTTAACGCAGGTGCCTATATGTGCCATGCGTTAACGCATGCGTTTCCCATAGGGCCCCATGTTAAAAAAAATGCATGCGTTTCCCATAGGGCCCTATGTTAAAAAAACGAATGCGTTTTTTTACAGCACCCAAAAAACGCTGCATGCAGTGTTTTTTGGAATGGTGAAAAAAATGCATGTGTTGTTAAAAAACGCAGCTACCCTTAAGTGCACCATGCGTTAACGCATGTGCGTTTTTTATAAACAGCTAAAAAACGCAGAGAATGTCAAAAATGATGGTATGTGTGAACAAGGCCTAATACACCCAGAGGTGTAGTGAATGGGTGTCAGTAGAGAGGAGCCAGGGAGGAGACTGCACCTGGTCACTCCATGCATTTGCTGCTTGGCACAGGCGGTGTAAGTGCCCATATGCACAGATGCCAGTGCTTTAAGACAATACTTATTCTGGGAATTTAGAGCTGTTAATCTGAAGTGAGGAAACTCCCAACATTCAAAGTGAAATGATGCAAGGATGCTTCATACACGTTTTCATGCCAAAGATGCAGATTACGTACTTTCCTTTTTGGAGAAGCTTGAACCCCAATATTATGGTATAGCTTTTTAAAAATGAAATTTTCAGAAGAAAAATGCACAATAACGAGGACCTGTCACCCCCTGGTGCTTTGCAAACTGAATGTAGCACTGATTGCAATGTGTATGCTGCATTCAGGGAAGGTGTCCCCCATGTCTCTAACCGCCCTGTAACCTGTAAAAAACACTTTAGAAAGTTTTCAGTGAAGGAGTCCGGAGGGAGTTCACTTATCTTGCTCTCCTCACTGCTCAGATGGTCGTCCTGCCCCCTGACTCTCTGTGCCACCTCCTGCCTATCTCTTCCATCCCCTGTCTCTGTATAGCCCCCTCGTCGTCTGCGCATCAGCATCTCAATTCACGCAGGCACACAGCGAGTAATAGTTAGAAGCAGGTCACGGCTGCTGATACAGCCCTTTTATGTGATGTCAGCACCAGATCCCACCCTGCTGTATGCATACAGCATAATCTTTATCAGGATGGGCTCTGCCACTGACATCAGAAAAAAGGGCGGTATCAGCAGCCGGGACCCACTCCTAACTATTCCTCGCTGTGCACCAGAGTGAATTGAGATGCTGCCGCGCAGGCGAGGAGGGGGCCACACACAGGTAGGAGGCGGAACAGAGAGGCAGGCGACGGAACTTAGAGGCAGGGGATGAGAGGACCATCTGAGCAGCGAGGAGAGCGAGATAAGTAAACTCCCTCCAGACTTCTTAACTGAAAACTATCTAAAGTGTTTTTTACAAGTTACAGGTAGGGTAGAGACATGGGGCACAGCTTTCCTGAATCCAGTATACACGCTGCATTCAGTGCTGCATTCAGTTTGCAAAGCACCAGGGGGATGACAGGTCTTCTTTGAAGAGTTGTCAGTTAAATTTTTTTCACAAATCTGTAATACAAGTGAAAATAAGAATCTCTATATTATTTCTTGTCAAGGCATATTACTTTTCTCTCCTCCAGTACCGATCAATCACTCCTAATTCACTATAAAAATCTACATTCAGTTACAATAGGTTGTTATGTTAATGAAAGAGGCATTGTAAATTATATATATATATATATATATATATATATATGTATACTATATAAAATGACTAATGCTCTCTTCTGTCTGGAGTCCAGTTCAAGCTTTCTGATTGGCCAATGGGATTCTGATTAGAGCTATGTGGCTGCTTTCCTTCCCTATTTTAAATTTTGTGCGTCAGCCATTATCCCTATGGCCGGAGTGTGCACAGTGCTGTATTCGCACTTTATTTGAACTTTTCTTAAAAACAATGTCGTAGTCAGCATTCGTGCATACCACAAATTCTGGCCCATTGTATTAAACACACACCTCTCCAAATATCACCAATTACCAGTTTGTTTGATATGATATAGTGTCTTCAATAAAATGGCACGCACAATCACGCACTTGCTCACTCCAGTGAGCGCATTTAAGTGAAAAACCCAACTACAACGTAAACATAGCATTGTACACAACCTGACCAAAGGGATAACGGTGGCAGACGTGGTGCAAAAAGGGGAGGAAATCAGTTAGGGGAGGAATACTTCAAGAAAACCAGACCCACAAAGTCCCACCCCAATGCTCAAGCCTGTGCTCAGATTATGTAATTTCCGAAGGTTTCGGCTAAGACTACTCTGCAATCAAGCCTCGTATTTCTGCACTCAAGGTATACTTATAATGAGCATCCTATCGTCAGTAGTCATGATATCAATAAACTTTCGCTTGACAAGAGGTCTTTGCAATGGCACCAGAATGGTTGTAAATCAAATGATATTGACAGACAATGACTGTGAAATCCTGACTGGATCATTTAAAGGTACAAGGGTATTCATTCCCAGAGTTATTTTGGCACAAAGGGACCCTGATCTTCCTTTTACTTTAGGACAAAATGAATTCCCCTTAAGACTTGCTTAGGCTATGACCATCAACAAAAGTCAAGTACAAACATTGGATTCACTTGTCATATATTTGTCATCTTCAGGCTTCAGCTATGTAAAATGTAGTTGCCTTTCTAGCACAAAATCCTTTCAGCAAGTCAAGGTAAAAGGTTTAGCAACTTAACGAAGGACAGAGCTTAAACCAAAAATGTGGTTTAGGCTAGGGAGACATTTGGGATGTTGCATCCATTTGACGGATGCGTTACAGGCTGCGTTTTCTTTTTCCTTGCGTTCACATGCATTTGTGCATTTATGTTGCCTAAATTAACGGATGTGTTAACGCATGGTACATGTATGTACCATGCATTAACGCATCCATTAACGCATCCATTAACGCATCCATTAACGTTTGGGACATACACTCCATAGACTCCAATGTTATAAAAAACGTATGCTTTTTTGCAAAAGCACCAAAAAGCACATTTTTTGGTGCACTTGTAAAAACGCATCGCATCAAACTCATTGCACTTTTGCAATGCTTTTTTGCATTGGAGTCTATGGGTACGTTAACACATGTGTTTTTCAACATTTGCACATGATAACAACACATGCTTTTAGCGGGTGCATGACGCAAGTGTGACCCTAGCCTTACAGAGACGTTTTTGCACAATAAATTACATTTTCAGCTACTTCATCAATAAAATGACATACATAATATATATCAATGTGTATACTATATATGCAAACATATATATATGTACCGTATATACTCGTGTATAAGCCGACCCGTGTATAAGCCGACCCCCCTAATTTTGCCCCCAAAACCTGGGAAAACCTATTGACTCATGTATAAGCCGAGGGTGGACCCCAGCACAGGTATATAGCCCCCAGCAGTGTGGTATACAGCAGCCTCCCCAGTGGTATATACAGCAGCAGCCCCAGTGGTAGTATACAGCAGCAGCCCCAGTGGTATATACAGCAGCAGCCCCAGTGGTTAGTATACAGCAGCCCCAGAGGTATATACAGCAGCCCCAGAGGTATATACAGCCCCAGTGGTAGTAGACAGCAGCCCCAGAAGTATATACAGCCCCAGTGGTAGTATACAGCAGCCCCAGTGGTATATACAGCCCCAGTGGTAGTATACAGCAGCCCCAGAGGTATATACAGCAGCCCCAGTGGTATGGCTTATATTGGCAGCCAGCCTACTTACATACACATACCCATACATACACACATATACACACACACACACACACACACACACACATATACACATACACACACACATACACACAGCTTCCTACCTTGTCCCCCCGTTCTCCAGTGCCTCCGGTGTCCTCCGTGCCGACGGCTGTGCTGCCTCCTCGATCCTCTTCTTCTGTGCTGGGATGTCCTCTGTGCCTTCCGGTGTCCTCCGTGCTCCGTTCCCGGTCTGCTGTGCCTTGTGGTTCCCCCTGCTTCGGTTCCATCATCATCGGTGCTGGGGGCCGCCATCTTCCTTCTTCCCTCCGCCCCCAGCCAGTAATGTCAGAGCAGGCCACGCTGTGATTGGCTAGCACCCGTGACACGTGATCACGGGTGCTAGCCAATCACAGCGCGGCCTGCTCTGACATCACTGTGACATCACTGGCCGGGGGCGGAGGGAAAAAGGAAGATGGCGGCCCCCAGCACCGATGATGATGGAACCGAAGCAGGGGGAACCACAAGGCAGAGCAGACCGGGAACAGAGCACGGAGGACACCGGAGGCACTGCAGAACGGGGGACAAGGTAAGAAATACTGCGCAGTGCCCCCCCACCCCCCCGCGCCCCCCCACCATAGGATTACCGTATTGACCCGTGTATAAGCCGAGGGGGGGACTTTTCAGCCCAATTTTTATATATATATATATACACATATATATACAGTACAGACCAAAAGTTTGGACACACCTTCTCAATCAAAGAGTTTTCTGTATTTTCATGACTATGAAAATTGTAGATTCACACTGAAGGCATCAAAACTATTACTTAACACATGTGGAATTATATAGTTAACAAAAAAGTGTGAAACAACTGAAAATATGTCTTATATTCTAGGTTTCTTCAAAGTAGTCACCTTTTGCTTTGATTACTGCTTTTCACACTCTTGGCATTCTCTTCATGAGCTTCAAGAGGTAGTCACTGGAAAAGGTCTTCCAACAGTCTTGAAGGAGTTTCCAGAGATGCTTAGAACTTGTTGGCCCTTTTGCCTTCACTCTGCGGTCCAGCTCACCCCAAACCATCTTGGGGGTTCAGGTCTGGTGACGGTGGAGGCCAGGTCATCTGGCGTAGCACCCCATCACCATCACACCTCTTTTTCTATGCTTCATGCTGGGAACCAGGCATGTAGAGTCCATCCGTTAACCTTTTCTGCGTTACACAAAGACACAGTGATTGGAACCAAAGATCTGAAATTTAGTCTCATCAGACTAAAGCACAGATTTCCACTGGTCTAATGTCCATTCCTTGTGTTCTTTACCCAAACAAGTCTCTTCTGCTTGTTGCCTGTCCGTAGCAGTGGTTTCCTAGCAGCTATTTTACCATGAAGGCCTGCTGCACAAAGTCTCCTCTTAACAGTTGTTGTAGAGATGTGTCTGCTGCTAGAACTCTGTGTGGAATTGACCTGGTCTCTAATCTGAGCTGCTGTTAACCTGCAATTTCTGAGGCTGGTAACTCGGATAAACTTATCCTCCACAGCAGAGGTGACTCTTGTCTTCCTTTCTTGGGTGTGGTCCCCATGTGAGCCAGTTTCTTTGTAGCGCTTGATGGTTTTTGCAACTGCACTTGGGGACACTTTGAAAGTTTTCCCAATTTTTCAGACTGACTGACCTTCATATCTTAAAGTAATGATGGCCACTCGTTTTTCTTTACTTAGGTGCTTTTTTCTTGCAATAATACAAATTCTAACAGTCTATTCAGTAGGACTATCAGCTGTGTATCCACCAGACTTCTGCACAACACAACTAATGGTCCCAACCCCATTTATAAGGCAAGAAATCCCACTTATTAGCGGTGGTTTTGTTTGTTAACTTCACCATTCACAAAAACGTTTGCCTAATCACTCATCTGAAGGCAATTGTCTATGCTGTGAAGATATGAGCTGTGCAGCATCTGAAACAACGGATACTGGAAGCCTGTGCTAGCATTTCTTCTGCGGTGTTGCTATCAGTGTGTCAAGAGTGGGAGAAGAGGGTTGTATTGACAATCCAACACAATGGTCAGCACTTTGAACACATTTTATAAGTGGTCATTAACTTGTAAATAACTCATTAAAGAATGAAGTTACATTAAAACCAAACACACCATTGTTTTGCTTATGAAATTCTCAATACATTTGATGTATCACATGACCCTCTTCCCACTGAAAAAAATAAGCTTGGATCCAAAATGGCCAACTTCAAAATGGCCACCATGGTCACCACCCATCTGGAAAAGTTTTCCCCCACCCATATACTAATGTGCCACAAACAGGAAGTTGATATCACCAACCACTCCCAATTTATTTAGGTGCATCCATATAAATGGCCCACTCTGCATACATACAGTATATATAGACTCTATATATATATTAGGATGACAGCCAAAAAATTCAGGTGCAAATTTTTAAGTCTCATCCCTAGGAATAATTCTCTGTTGCGTGAATGCAACATTCACAAATATAAGTACCGTATATACTCGTGTATAAGCCGAATTTTTCAGCCCAAAAATTGGGCTGAATAGTCCCCCCCCGGCTTATACACGAGTCATATACTAGTGTGGTGGGGGCTGTGTCCGGGCACTGCAGGAGGAGGCGGGGGGAGGCTGCAGAATGAGCAGCACGTCACGTGGTGCCGCTCATTAATTATGCATGGGGAGCAGCGCATAGTATATTGCTGCTCCCCTGCACAGTATAGCCTCCCCCGTTGTCTCCCCGCCCCCCCTATGTATACAGAGGCCCCCCCAGCATTGATCCATCTCACCCCCTCGGTCTCCAGGCACCCGAGTCCTCCAGCTGCTGCGTCTGCGTGCCCCGCGGCTTCTAATACCGGCGTCCTCCCTGCTCTTCCTGCTTTAATGTAATCATGTGACCCGCGGTCACATGATCGCAATCAAACAGGAAGTGCGGGGAGGACTGATGCCGGTATTAGAAGCCGCAGGGCACGCAGACGCAGCAGCTGGAGGACCCGGGTGCCTGGTGACCGAGGGGGTGAGATGGATCACAGCTGGGGGGGGCCTCTGTATACATGGGGGGCCTCTGTATACATGGGGGCAGTGAGACAGCATGGGGAGCTATATACCACCTCTGGGCCTGTATACCACTGCTGTGCCTGTATATCACTGCTGGGCCTGTATACCACTGCTGGGGCTGTATAGCACTGCCGAGGGGCCTGTATACCACTGCTGGGGCTGTATACCACTGCTGGGGCTGTATACCACTGCTGGGCCTGTATACCACTGCTGGGGCTGTATAGCACTGCCGAGGGGCCTGTATACCACTGCTGGGGCTGTATACCACTGCTGGGGCTGTATACCACTGCTGGGCCTGTATACCACTGCTGGGCCTGTATACCACTGCTGGGCCTGTATACCCATCCTGGGGCCTGTATACCACTGATGAGGGGCCTGTATACCACTGATGAGGGGCCTGTATAAAACTGATGAGGGGCCTGTATACCACTGCTGGGGAATTGTTTGCCAAATGTCTCAGTTTAAAGGACAGTTAGAAATTATGTGCACATGCACTTTTTGTATTGCGTGCTAACCTTAGGCAGCGCTGGCTTCTTGGCTTTTTTACACTGCTGGGGACTGTATATCAGTGATGGCGGCAACTGTATACTAGTTATGGCCACTATATACCAGTGATGGCTGCTATATACAGGGATGGTGGGCTATATACCAGTGATAGGGGGCTTTATAACAGGACGGTGGTATGCTGCATTGGTAGTTTACTGTTTCTATTTAAAATGCAAGTTCAACATTTTATTCGTATCTATTTTCATTTTTAAAATTTTTCAGTACCGGTAGCTGCTGCATTGTCCACCCTAGGCTTATACGCGAGTCAATAGGTTTTCCCAGTTTTTGGGGGCAAAAGTAGGAGGGTCGGCTTATACACGGGTTGGCTTATACACGAGTATATATGGTACGTTTGCAACATTGTTTACTGGTGATTTATTCATCACAAAACTAAATTATGTGTAGTACATGTCTTGCAGCAATTTGAATGTAAATTTTACACAATAGTTTCACAGTTTCATTTTTTTAACAAAACACTGTTTTTGGTTCAGGATAGTCATGACGATTAGTGATAAGCAAACCTATTCGTCACTATTTGGTACTCGCATGAATATTCAGGCTACTCGGTTCTTGCTGAGTATTTGTGTGCTCCCCTCGTGTCTTGCCCATCATGTTTGGTGCCTGATTGTCAGCCACTTAACAAGTTAGGCTTGCTTGCCCGACTAATCTACCTGTCCTCCCGCTACTCCCCTGTCTCCCCTCTCTGCCAAGCCCTTCACTGGCTCCCCGCCTCCAAGAGATCCCAATTCAAAACACTAACCATGGCGTACAAAGCCATACACAACCTGGCCCCACCATACATCTCCGACCTGGTCTCCCGATACCTACCCTCACGCAACCTACGCTCCTCCCAAGAACTCCTCCTCTGCTCCCCCCTCATCACCTCTTCGCACAACCAAGTCCAGGACTTCTCCCGGGCATCTGCCTTACTCTGGAACTCCCTGCCCGAACACGTCAGACACTCGCCTACCCTGAGAAGCTTCGAGTGTCACCTGAAGACTCACCTATTCCGTCAAGCCTACAACCTGCCATGAGACCCAGGCAACCGCCCCATACCTGACATTCCCCCATCCTACTGTATCCCGACCCGCCCCTCGTAGACTGTGAGTCCTCGTGGACAGGGTCCCTGCCTTCCTGTACCTGTACGTCCTGATCGCCTAGATTTAGTGTACTTGTTCTTGTCTCCCTTATCCTCATGTAAAGCGCCATGGAACCTAATGGCGCTATATAAATAAATAATAATAATAATAATAGTAACGCAGAGGCCATCTTGGTTGTGGCATTACTGTGATTGGATGGCTGCCTAGTGTCATAGGTTGTATTTAACCCCTGCCGCCACCATCTTGCGGACAATGCATCCTGAAACAGCATAGTGTGAGCATAGGGACAGATCAAGCAGCATCTAGGGGGAGTGTTTCTGCCACCTAAATATCACACAACAGCTCTTTAAGAGCTACATTGAGTCTCTACTAACTGAGAATAGTGTAGGAACAGTTTTGTAGTAGGGAGAAAAAAGCAGAGTAGTGTGCCAGTACCTGCATATTAGACCAACAGCTCTTTTTAGAGCTACATTTTCAGCACACATTGCATACTATGAGTATTTCCATTTTCTGATGTCCTTTAAAAAACACTGGTCCTTCTGCCACCTCAAATTTTTGAGGTCACATTTTGCTTTGTCTGTGCAAAAAAAGTAAAAAATATTATCAACATATTAGTGAGTTCTTTAAGTACTGTCAAATAGAGAAGTTCCATTTTCTGATGTCCTTTAAAAAGCACTGGGCCTTTTGCCACCTTTAATTTTTGCAGTCACATTTATTTCTGTAAATGTTGAGGATTATGGCTTACAGCCAATGAAAACCCAAAAGTCATTATCTCAGAAAATTAAAGTAAGGAGGATGAAGGGTTAAAAACCACGCTGCTGTATTCCATGAGACATCAAAGGGGGAATATAATAGTGATTTATTAGTCTACATGTTTCAGGGCTCCCAGAAATGCCCTAAAACATGGCCCTAAAACTCACCTGATGAAGACAGTGATAAACTGTTGAAACGCGTTGTGGTGATAAATAAAAGGTTTTTTATAACCTATTATCAATACCCCTGTCTCTGTTGCCCTGGCGCTCTCATCAAACCACAAATCTATTCTTATAATTATATACAACCCTCAGGTTGTGTGGCTGGAGCTGCAGGCGGCTACAGGGATACGAAGGAGTGCAGGACCTGGGTGATGTGGAGAGGAGCAGAGTCCCGTGATCAGAAGTCTGCCCACGTGGTCTGTACACGGAAGCGAGCAGGGACGCTGACTGAGGGAGCTCTCTCCTACCACTTGTCATCCTGGTTGTGCGGACGGCACAACCCAGACAAGTGAGAACCATACCGGTGTGACCGCAATCATTTTCCTTGAACTACTTAGGTTCTTCAAAAAGCACCTTTCTTTAATTTTTCTTGAATGAAAACCCAAAAGTCATCACCTCAGAATATTAAAGTAAGGAGGATGAAGGGTTAAAAATAGGGATGAGCGAGTATACTCGCTACTATTTGGTATTCGCCGAATAGTAGCTGTATTCGGGCTACTCGCTACTCTCCGAGTACTTATGTGTACTCGGGAGTAGCGAGTAGTCCTAATACTTTCGCAGTGTATCTATAGATACACTGCGAAAGTAGCCTAAAAGTGAGTAAAAGTTGTTAACAAACAATAAACTTACATACTCACCTGTCCGACGCCTGCACCAAGACCGAAAAACCTCACCTCCGATCGCTGGACAAGGACCTTTCACTACCAGCCAATCAGATGGCCGGTAGCGATCTGGCCAATCAGATGGCGCCACGTCACAACCACGTGATCGCTAGCGGCCACCTGATTGGCCAATATGCAAGGTCCTAGATGTACTATCAGGACCTTGCAAACTGGCCAATCAGGTGGCCGTTAGCGATGACGTAGTTGTGACGTGGCACCATCTGATTGGCCAGATCGCTACCGGCCATCTGATTGGCTGGTAGTGAAAGGTCCTTGTCCAGCGATCGGAGGTGAGGTTTTCCGGTCATGGTGCAGGCGTCGGACAGGTGAGTATGTAAGTTTACTGTTTTTTAACAACTTTTACTCACTTTTAGGGTACTTTTGCAGTGTATCTATAGATACACTGCGAAAGTATTCGTACTCGCAACGAGTAGCGAGTACCACTACCTACTCATTGCGAGTATAGCGAGCATGAATAATAAGGTACTCGCTCATCCCAAGTTAAAAACCATGCTGCTGTATTCCACGAGACCTCAAAGGGTGAATATAATAGTGATTTATTAGTCTACATGTTTCAGGGCTCCCAGAAATGCCCTAAAATATGGCAATATTACATTGATTTGATGATATTTTAATTAATACATTGAGATGCACTAGTCCTTCCAATTTGCAATGCTTAATGTTTGTTGTGCAACTGCAGGTTGTGTGCAGGAGGCATCAGTGCCTGCTTCCTTGACAACATATTGTAAAGATCCAGGGAGAAAAGGTAAATGGATTTGGTCCACGCTTCCATCACACTGTAATAAATTCAGTTTAGACTGTTTTCTTGGTATGTCCAGGCCTTGATTCCCTTCTTCTGGCTGGTGTGGTCTAGTCCAAGCACTGCAGTATCACACACTGGGGTCCCTGGATCTTTGCTGTCTTTGGAGGGTTAACTGCTGAAGACTGTCATCTTCAGGATATCAAGCAGATATCACAGGTGTTTAAAGTTGGTTGTGACTTCCACAACCAAAAAAGCTGAGCAAACTATAACCCACAACTTAAAAGCTGTTCAACACAGGTATACCTTATATCACGCTTTTCTGTTCCAGCTCAATATACTTGACAAGATATTGGGAAGGACATAACACAGGGGAAGTGCCAGTGGTTTCCCATTCACACAGCTTTGTTGCGTAGGTGCTCCAGCTACCTATTGAGGTGCTGCGTATATCAGCATTATTTGGAGATTATTAACCTCCCTGGCGGTATAATTATGTCAGGAATTTTGTGCTAAAAGCGGTACCATTTTTTGGCATGGAAATTTGGTATTATCTACAGTAGGCCTGCAATTCTTAGTAATTACCTGATCAAAGAAGACTCTAGCCTTCCTAGCGGTATTCCTGAGCCTGACTCGGGGTTAACATTCACTGCCAGAAGCGGTAACCCCGAGTCAAGCTCGGGATTACCCGCGGTCGCGGCAGATGCGGTGAAAAAAACCACATCTGCCGCGATTGCCGCATAGCCGCCGCATAACCGCTGCACTTGCGGCGCTGGTGCGGTAATCGCCATAGTAAGTATAGGGGTACTTGCGGCAGGTGCGGCAAGTGCGGTTTTTTTCGCGGCCGCACCTGCCGCAAGTGCAAAACCGCACTTGCCGCACCTGCCGCAAGTCCCCCTATACTTACTATGGCGAATACCGCAACCGCGCCGCAAGTGCGGCGGCTATGCGGCAGTCGCGGCAGATGCGGTTTTTTCACCGCATCTGCCGCGACCGCGGGTAAGCCCGAGCTTGACTCGGGGTTACCGCTTCTGGCAGTGAATGTTAACCCCGAGTCAGGCTCGGGAATACCGCTAGGAAGGTTAACAGAGGTATTATGTAGAATTCACTTTTTAAAGGGATGTGTGGGTGGACTTTTCAAATGCATATATATAAAGCATATTTCATTATTGTTACTCATATTTTTCTTATGTGTATGGCTCAGACCTAAAAAAGTGTGTGGTGCATATTACTGAGGTAAGGGGCAGTGTTACAGAGTTTGGCTGAAGGAATTCATAGGCCACATCATGCCAATGGTGCTTTTCCACAATGTCCAATTGTGTCCTTAAATATCAGAATCAGGCTCTCTCATCCATCCCGAAAGAGACCTTGAGTAAGGCATCAGAACTAAATTTTGTTTTAAATTTGTTAGAGAGTGGATCTAGAACCGTAGTTGGACCAGTGCAAAATGTGAATAGGCTTTCCAAAAATTATCCCTGTGAGATCTGTCATAAATACAGGAAGATAATGTGGCATGGACCTCCTATTAAAACATTCCATTCACATCGTTGGTAGGATGTTGTTGACCATGATGTTGCAGAAGCAGAAGGAGTAGGATTTTAATTTAAGAATGAAATGGATTAAGATGGGAAGGAATGGATGTTAAGAAAATTTGCAAAAATGAACATTTTGGGTGAATTTAGGTTGGATTGCGGGATTGGAGGGCTTACAAAGTTTGGAGAAATGCAGTACTTATTGAGAGAAAGCCTGTCTGTTTTTTTCGTTAAAAGGCAAGCATGGCTATTCATTATGATTGCCCTGGTGGAACTAAAAACAGTACAGAAAACACACTAGAAGCAGGGCAGGCCAGCTCCTCCAAGGCATACAAGAGAGGTTGATCCAAGTGTGCAGTTTGGACACCCAATAGTTAAAGGACACTGAAGCATAAGGAAGGATGCTGATATGGTTACTTAAGTATTCTTTCACTATCTTGGTCAAGATCTCCCTCCTTGTCATATTTACACCCACAGATAGCCCTTGCTCAGTGGCGTAACATTCACGGTCGCAGGGGTCGCGGCTGCGATGGGGCCCGGACCTATAGGGGGCCCGGAGCCCGTGTAGTCAGCCGCCCCCTGCGCCGCGCGATTCCAGTGCTCTGCGCCCGGCGATCCCAGCGTTCTGCGCCCGGCGATCCCAGCGTTCTGCGCCCGGCGATGCCAGCGCCGGGCGCAGCACACACCGCCGCACAGAGTCAGGACAGCGCTACCTTTGGAAGCTGTCCGGCCACATCCTATTCCCTGCAGGTCAGGTGACTGACTCCGGTCAGGTGACCAGGGACTTGCGCGGTGGCTCTGCCCCCTCCTCAGTCTCCTGCCCATCGCCCTGTGTCCCGGTAGCCATGTGTTTGGTCCTCCTGGCCGCTCATTGAAGAGAAGAAGAGAGCGGAGGACAATGGTGAGAGGAGAAGGAGGTGAGCTGGGGACACAGGGGAACGGGGCACACAGGAGAACGGGGGACAGAGGAGGAGGAGAGCTAGGGCCACAAGGGAAACAGAAGGAGGAGAGCAGGGTACACAGGAGGAGGAGAGCAGGGGACAGAAGAACGGAGGCCACAGGAGGAGGACAGCGGGGGACACAGGAGGAGGAGAGCAGGGGACACAGGAGGAGGAGAGCAGGGGACAGAAGAACGGAGGACACAGGAGGAGGAGAGGAGGGGACACAGGAGGAGGAGAGCAGAGGACACATTAGGAGGAGAGCAGGGGACACAGGAGAGGAGAGCAAAGGGCAGAAGAACGGAGGACACAGGAGGAGGACAGCAAGGGACACAGGAGGAGGAAAGCGGGGGAAACAGGAGGAGGAGAGCGGCAGACACAGGAGGGGGAGAGCTGAAGACACAGGAGGAGGACAGCAGGGGACAGAAGAATGTAGGACACAGGAGGAGGAGAGCAGGGGACAGAAGAATGGAGGACACAGGAGGAGGAGAGTGGGGGACACAGGAGGAGGAGAGCAGGAGACAGAAGAACAGAGGACAGAGGAGGAGGAAAGCTGGGGACACAAGAGAACGGGGGACACTAGAGGAGGAGAGTGGGGGACACAGGAGAATGGGTGTCAGAGAAGGAGGAGAGCTGGGGACAGAGGGGGAGGAGAGCTGGGGACAGAGGAGAATGGGGGACACTGGAGGAAGAGAGCGGGGGACACACAGGAGAATGGGGGACAGAGGAGGAGGAGAGCTGAAGACACAGGAGGAGGACAGCAGGGGACAGAAGAACGGAGGACACAGGAGGAGGAGAGCAGGGGACAGAAGAACGGAGGACACAGGAGGAGGAGAGTGGGGGACACGAGGAGGAGAGCTGGGGACAGAAGAACGGAGGACACAGGAGGAGGAGAGCAGGGGACACAGGAGGAGGAAAGCGGGGAAAACAGGAGGAGGAGAGCGGCGGACACAGGAGGAGGAGAGCTGAAGACACAGGAGGACGACAGCAGGGGACAGAAGAACGGAGGACACAGGAGGAGGAGAGTGGGGGACACAGGAGGAGGAGAGCAGGGGACAGAAGAACGGAGGCCACAGGAGGAGGAGAGCGGGGGACACAGGAGGAGGAGAGCAGGAGACAGAAGAACAGAGGACAGAGGAGGAGGAAAGCTGGGGACACAAGAGAACGGGGGACACTAGAGGAGGAGAGCGGGGGACACAGGAGAATGAGTGTCAGAGAAGGAGGAGAGCTGGGGACACAGGAGAATTGGGGACACTGGAGGAAGAGAGCGGGGGACACACAGGAGAATGGGGGACAGAGGAGGAGGAGAGCTGGGGACACAGGAGGAGGAGAGTGGGACACACAGGAGAATGGGGGACACTGGAGGAGGAGAGCGGGGAATACAGGAGAATGGGGGACAGAGGAGGAGGAGAGCTGGGGACAGAAGACCGTAAACACAGGAGGAGGAGAGAGGGGGACACAGGAGGACAGGGGACACAGGAGGAGGAGAGCGGGGGACACAGGAGAATGGGGGACAGAGGAGGAGAGCTGGGAACACAGGAGGAGGAAAGCAGGGGACACTAAAGAAGGAGAGCAGAAGACTCCACTACTGGAATAGGCTAACATGTGGGATGACACTGGGTTTTGGAGTGAGTCTACAGTTTTGTGCAGTTCTCACTAATCCTATTTTTCAGATCCCGGTAGGGCTGCATATATAAGGCTGTGTGCTGATGATAAGGATACGCAGTGGGTTGGACGCAGCGTCTTGTTGCTGCATTCAAAACCACTGCGTAATACAGTATAAGCATAGTGGATGGGATTTGTAGAAATCCCATCCTGACTATGCTTAACCCGACCACAGCGTTCTGACAACTGCGATGTGGGTGTTCGCTGCTCCGCATCTCCGCAGCATGTTAATTTCATGCTTCGGAGTCTGAAACGGTTCCAATCGGGTGACAGCAGGGAGAAGCCGCCCTGCTCCTGCCACACATGGTGAGTACAGGGCGGCTGCGGTCTGTCTGCGGGCACCCGCGGCTTCACTCAGGTCCGGAGGAGAAGCGTCCAACACTCAGCTCCTCCAGACCGTGAGCACATAGCCTTAGGCTGCATATATAAAACAATATACTGTATACAGAAATATAAGGCTGCACTATATGAGGCTACATATATAAGGCTGCAATATATGAGGCTGTACTATAAGGATAGCTATGAGGCTGCATATATAAGGCTGTACTATAGAGGCTGCACTACATGGGAAACTGAGCCTGCGTTATACTATATGGAGGACTGTGAGGTTGCATTATACTATATGGAGGGCTGTGAGGCTGCATTATACTATATGGAGGGCTGTGTGAGACTGTATTATACTATATGCAGAGGTTCTGAGGCTGTATTACACTATATAGAGGCCTGTGAGGCTGTATTATACTATATGGAGGTCTATGAGGCTACTATATGTAGGATAGTGGGGGTGCATTATAATAATTGGATGACTATTGGGGCTACCTTATGAATGGGGGACTATGGGATGCATTATAATACATGGAGGACTATGGGGGTATATTGTAACATATGGAGGAATATGGGGATGCATTATAATAATGGGATGGGCCATATTCCAGGAGGAGGACCATATATAGCAGGATGGGAGACATATTTAAGAGGATAAGCTCCATATTCCAGTTGGATGACCATATATAGCAGGGGTCAATTTGTGAGACTTTATAGATCTTAGAACGTTACATGGGGCCCAAACATCTGACCAATATGTGCTAGCGCGGGGGGGGAAGAGGGGGGCCCAGGTCTGAATTTCGCACCGGGGCCCACCAGACTCTAGTTACGCCACTGCCCTTGCTGATGTGACAGTTTACATAAATTGGCCCAGTTTAAGCACAATTTATATCTGCCTGTGTTACATGTGGTGTGCATGTCCCTACCCTGTAATTCTTGGTCTTGAAATCTTGAAAAGAGACAGTACATCTGCCGCCAGTATTTTCTGAGGGTGATCTTTTCATAAACTGATCCACAGCGGCCCTCGTGAATGATTTCATTGTGCAACCCTTTACTGACTCTGAAATGAAAGAAATTTCTCCTTGTACAGTGGGTCAAAAAACTTGTACAATCAGTATTTCTTATTGGCCAAAATGTCTATCTGCAAAAGTATTGTGAAAGTCAGTTGGCCATGAACTGTGCCCTGTGTGACAAACTACAAATAGCGAAAAGATCAGTGTCACTACAAGGACAAACAATAACCATCATACTTACTTCTTAGGCCGCCTCGCCTCTTTATCCTGTTCCTTCACTTCAGGGCATTCATGCTGAACAGACACGAAACTGGGATTGGTAGTTCCCTCTGTAGCACAGATAAATAAGTCATTTTCTTCCACATCTTCCTCCTCCTCTTTCTCCTCCTCTTCCTTATCATCATATAATCTGCAAAAAAGAAGAAAAATGGGAGCGCAATGTGAAGACAGTTTATGCAATGTGTTTAGCCGGGAGCCAAATGGCCACTCACCACGATGATTGTGCAAATCCTGTACAACTTCGGTCGAGGGCCTGTTGATTAACTTGATGAAGGCAGCACTCTTGCTGCTGAAATGCGTTGTGGCCTATGTAAGGGGTTAATAAACCGCTTTTATTATTAATACTGGCCCCCTGGTCATTTCCAACCCTAGCGCTCCATGGACTGATTTCTTCTATTATCTGCATCATACAATCTGGGCTGAGAATATTGGCTGAGACTGGGTAGTATCACCCATTGGAAAATCCTGCCTTATAGCAACCAGCTGGGGATTCAAGGCTTCCTCTTTAAGATTATGCAGCAAGAATGTCAATAGATAGCAGTGGGATGGTTACATTGATGATAGCATCATTTGTGCCTTGTAATGTTCATAATTATTGTACTTTTTTCACATGCAAAAGTGCCATAGAATAAATAGCACAATAATAATAAATAATACAATTAAAAAATTAATCGCTTTCGATCTTGGTGCAGTAATTAAAGTTTTCAAGAACCTCATAAATGTCAGTGATCCATACCCACTCGGCAGTTATGTGTAGTAGTTGAGTGTTACTCTGACAGGCATGTTGAAGCTGGAATTCAGTTAAGGCCCTCTGCTTATCAATAAGCCTTGTCAACTTATGTAATTTTGAGTTCCAGCCATGAGTAATTTGCAAATCAGTCGTTGATGAAGCAAATGAAAGTGCTGCTGTAGCACTGCAAGACCGACAAAAGCGGGGCAGGACTTTCGGAAATAGGCGCTTACACTGCATACCTTGCCAACTTGGTACGGCATGTCAGGTTACGTTTTTAGAAACCACTGTACAAGTATGTTCAGCACTTGAGCCATACATGGACCATGTACCAGCTTGTTGAGCTTTAAAGCCATCACAGGTTCTGCCCATTATCACACATGACCAGGCCTGGTTGGCGGTTCAGTGATAAGAGACAACGATCATCTTTTTTTATCTCTTGCAACAGCTCTGCTGCAGTGTGTGGTTTATGATCTAAACAGATGAGCTTCAGCAGAGCGTGTTTTCGCTTTGCCAAGGCAATGCTGCAAAGCTCCCAGCTTGGGAGTGATGAGGAGGGTAATTCAGCAAAGGAGCAGGATGAGGTGGCACACTAGGAGACAGAAATCCTGATGGAAGTTGGGCCTGCTATTCTTGGCATGGGTAGGATGTGTAACGTCCCAGGCTGCAACTCTGTCCCACCCTCCACCAGATTCACCCAGTGTGCCGTCAGAGAAATATATCATCCCAGTCGACAGCAACTTGCCCACATCTCAGTTGTTAGGTGGACCTTCCTGGTTATGCTGTTGATCAGAGCATGGTTAATATTGTTTAGTATGTGCTTGTGTAACGCGGGGACGGCACACTGGGCAAAATAGTTGCAGCTGATGATAGAGTACAGTGGGGCAGCCACTGCCAAGAAGTCATGGAAAGACTCCATTCACACGAGCTGAAATGGTAATATTTCCAGGTCTATCAATCTGTCAATTTACGTATTTTGTGTTTGGGACTGTAGGTGCGTGGCTGGGTAATTAAGTTTCCTTTTGTAATAAGTATAATGGATAGCTCAGGAATCTTTTACATGAGTCAAGACACTGACAAATTTATTGGTGAAAAATGTCTGTATTGTAACACACGGTGATTAAACAAAGTTTAGTAGAAAATCAAAGTTCATAAACACACAGTGAAAATATTAAATGAAGCATTTTTACGAAAATGTCTTTTGAAGACCACACAAGATTAAGCAAATAGCAGGGCAGTCTTTAAGCTTAGTACCAGTAGGAGAAGCTGTGATAGAAAAGTCAATGGCAAAGTTCACTTAAGAGAAGTGCTGATGCAAAGTCAATAACTCTTTAACTTGCAGGAAGCTTGGGAATGATAATAATAATAATTTGATCCTCCTTCTGAGTTGAGATTTTAGGCTTACCTGATGGCAACTGTGTCTCTTCATCATCATC
Organism: Allobates femoralis; assembly: GCA_033576535.1. Taxonomy (NCBI): domain Eukaryota; kingdom Metazoa; phylum Chordata; class Amphibia; order Anura; family Aromobatidae; genus Allobates; species Allobates femoralis. The sequence goes on from JARQOC010000004.1 coordinate 259,743,495, forward strand.
TTTCACCTCTTGAGACAGTAATTGATGTTTCCCAATGTGGCTCTCTTCTGGCTATTGGTGTTCAAATATAATTACATCTTCGCACTCCACCTACTCATGTCTCTCATGAATTATGCACAGTGAGAGTCGAGAATGCATTAAAGAGAACATAAAGAGCTCCTTGGAGTGCACAGATCTGGTGGCACATGTATCCTGAGACTCATGATGGGGGAGGGAAAAGAACCAGGATGAGGATTGCGCGGCCCAGCATCTTGGCTACCAAGATTTGACTGTGTGGAAGATTTGATGGTGCTGCTAGTGACATGCTTCTTTGAGGCTTCATCACGGGGATCACTGTAACCGAGGCCGTGACCCTGGTGGTGTCATTAAAAGTTCGATGTGGGTGGCTTTCTCTTTTAGGGAAGGGTATCTGGCATGGAGGGTTCATTCTGGAAGGGATAACTGGACCTGGGGATACTTGTTAATATTATGTGACGCCACCCGCAGGTTGCGGCTATAGATAGCCGCTGCTGCACGATAGTTCTCCTAGGGGCCGATGTTGCGAGGCAGCAATGTTCATAAGACCTCTATGGGTAGAGCTTACCTACAGGACAGTTTGAGGTACCTGAGTGAGTTGGCAGTTGTGTTTCTGGTGCTTTTGATGCATTAAAAAAGTTCACAGACACAGCGGGTTGCAGTCTTCAGTTCTTTTACTCACAGTCTTTGTGTAACAGCCCACTGAGCACTTGGTTCTCGGAGGCAGGGATCCATCTACTTTCGGGTAGGAGGATGACACGTAACTGGCACCCCTTCTCTGTCCTTTCTCAGCCTCTTTATACTGCGCTTGCCTTGCCCATCCTGCTCTGCGCTTCTCCACACGAGCTCTGAGCCAGTGACTGTGGGTTTTTCTTAGTGGGTTAACCTGCAGTGTCTCCCCTTTAGCCCAATGGATGCCACCTTTTCACCAGATGCGCGCGGTTGTCAACCATGTCAGTTTGGAAGTGCCACACAGTCTCCGGGTCACTAGTTGAGCCTGGTCTGAATTCTCCACTAGTCTTTGGGCTCCCAGTGCCCGTGTTCTTCAGCCTAGTCCCTTCACTGCCTTGTGCTTGACAATGTATTCGAACCCGACGGGTGGATTGCTCACTTCCCATGTCTCTATGACCCTCTCTTCCTCCTGGAGCTTTTTGGTTCTTTTCTTTGCTCCTCAGTTTGGCCTTAGGATGAGCTCCCACTTGCTCCAGTCCTCTGGACACTTAAGTTCTTTCTTTCTGAAACAGGTGTTCTTGCTCTAGCTTCCCTCCAACTCGACCCCTGTGGTTCAACGGTCTCTCCTCAGCTGTTCTACCACCTTTGCTCAGCTGGTCAACTCTCTCCTCAACTGTACAACTGTCTCTCCTACATTCTAGATGTTTCCCACTTTATTTATACCCCTTGTCACGAGTCCCACGTCATCTACGTGTGTTCTTTCTGACCTCACTCCTTCCCAAGTGCTCCCTCTAACTACTTCCTTAACCATCCAACCCCACTACATTGGTTCCTAGGTGATCTGGGTGTCCCGGCACTGATCTGTGCCCCCCTTACCCATGAGTGGGATAATGCACCCTAACGGGGGTGAAGCATCTCTGTGGTGACTGGATCCGCAGGGGTGCCACACTAGTCAACAGACTTGAGGCATTGTCTGTCATCCAACCCATAACCTGAGGGTAATTCAAAATGTGCTGCAGACCTGAAGGAGGAGGGGGGTGTAAATTATTATAGAGGGCCCACTGTGGACCCTGCCAAATGAGTGAGGGCCCCCCAATATGAGTAAATGAGGGCACTCTCATATTTATAGTTGAGGGCCCACCCAAATGTATAGTACAGGGAAAACTGAGGCCTCTAACAAAACACAGGTTTCCTGACACTTGCTGTCCCTTTGAACATTTAAACTGAGGGCCTAATACTAATATTTATACTAATGCTAATACTCTGTCTAATACTAATACAAATAATTGCACATAATACTGCTGGAGGTCCTCAATTAATGTGTGAAAAACCTAAGCTGAGCCAGCCAGTCTAACAAATAAACTTTCTCAGCATGGCAGTGGATGGCTTCTGTTTCACTACTGGGTACTGCTGATACCCAAGAGGAGGGTCCTTCCAAATGTATATATATGTATATATATATATATAAATATATATATATATATATATATATATATATATATATATACATATATATATATATATACATAATCATTACAAAGAACAGACAGCACTCAATGGTTACCAAGTGATCTTCTTTATTGGCCCAGTGACCGCAATGTTTCGGTTCAAACAGAACTTTTCTCAAGCAGTATATATATACTGTACATTACAATCTTATCTGCACTGTTAAATAGAAGCCTTAACTATAGTCTTTGGAGCACCGCAGTTTAAAGTCATCATCGCAAACTAACTTTCCTATCAGTAAGTTACTAGAGTGTGGGAGAATACCATAGGAAAACTATGCAAATACAGTGAGAATATCTCAGCAGATATTGTCCTTTGATGGGATTTGAATCAGAACACTAGCACTAGAAGATAATAGAGCTAACCATTGAGCTACGTATTCATTGGTGAGATTTTGATCAGTGGCACCACATATCCCTGATTTACCTATATTAACCCCTTCACGACTAATAACATATAGGTACATCATTAGTTGCCTCCCTTTTATGCGAGCTCATGCACTTAGCTCACATCATTCCCTGTACATGATCTATTAACATGTGCAGCATGTGCAGCTAACAGGTGTGGTTAGATTGGAGATCCACCTCTTCAGGTTAACCTCTTAGATTGTGCTGCAAACACTGACAGTGCAATCTAATATGATGGCAGAGATTGTGACATTCCCCACCGCCATTGGTGACCCCTTGAATCAAGGGGTGCCGATGTGTTGACATTTCAGCAAGGGGCTAGATGAGGACTGAGCACTGGCATTCACAGGAGATGATCATTTCTACAGTGTAGAGATGTGCAATGGTATGGCTTTGTACTGCAGGATCAATCAGACTGAGCAGGGTTGAGGCGCCCTAAGGGGCAAAGTAAAAAAGTGGAAAAGTGAAAAAAAGTTAAAAAAAATAATTCAAACCACCCCACTTTTACCCCATTGAAAATAAAACTATTAAAACAATTACACATATTCTGTATCCCCTCATTCAGAAATACCCAACCTATCAAAATATAAAATGAGTCAATCTGATCGGTAAACTACATAACAAAAAATAGTCTAAACTACAATATTCTGTTTTTTTGGCCGCCACAACATTGCAATAAAATACTATAAAAGGGGTTCAAAGCTTGAATTTACAAAAAAATGGTATAATAAAAACATCAGCTCAAGACACAAAAAATAAGCCATCACACAGTGCCAAATCCCAAAAAATGAAATTATTACGGGTCTCAGAATATTGCAACAAAAGCGAAATTCTTTTTTTCTGACAAATTTCAGATTTTTTTTCACCTCTTTGATAAAGGTAAAACTATACATGTTCGCTACCAACAAACTTGTGCCAACCTGAGGTACCGGCATGTCACATTTACCATATATTAAATATTATTATTATAGTGAACATAATAAATAAAAAAATCAAAGCCAATTAGGAAATGTCATTTTTTTGCTATTTCACCACGTTTCTTTTACTGTTTCCCAGTATACTCTATGGTAAAATGAAGGATTTCATTCCAAATTACAACTTGTGCTAAAACAAGATCTCGTATGATTTTAGTGATGGAAAAATAAAAAAGTTATGGCTCTTAGAAGAAGGGAAGGAGAAAACAAAAATGGAAAATCGACCAGGGATGAAAGGGTTAAAGTATATCATTATGTGTAAATCCAGTGACGACCCAAAAGGAAAGCAACAATTGATCTCTATAGTGTATGCATGGAAAACAGTAATGCCTGATTTTAGAACAACTCCCCAATAAAAACACTGTAATCTGATCTTTTTAGCATTTTACCGATTTCTTCACTATGAAATGAAGGTTTTACATTTTTCTTTGAAGACTTTTTAAACAGGAATATATTTTGTAATATATTTTGAAAACCAGAGAATCTATCTAAGGCCGCTTTGATATCAGCGTTTTTGCTAATGTGCGGCCAATCCGGCCGATTTACCCCATCTGCCGGATCTGCCACCTAATGGCCGCTATTTCGGCACACATCCGGCAAGCCCCACGCATTGTCTATGGGTCTTGCGATATGGTGCAGCAAGTGCATTTCTGTCAGATGCAGCAGATACGGCACTAAAAAAAACGCTGCTTGCAGAGTTTTTTTTTCGTGGCCGCAAGTGCCGGATCTGGCCGATCTGGTGTATCCGCACTTGCCTCACTGAACTGCAAGCCCCATAGACTATTCATGGGGCTCACCGTATCCGGTCTGTAAGTGAGGCCGTTAGGCTGCCAAAATGGCAGACGCAGCGCCACCTGCCGGATCAGCCGCACATCAGCGAAAACGCTGATGTTAAATGGGCCTAAATTGGAACTTTTATTAGTATCCAGCCTCTAAACTAAGATATTAACTGACAAATATTTAGTAAAAATGAGTACATAAATTCTTTTTTTATCATTGCATTAGAGCCTGGAGATATGACTTTAAACAACATTACTCCAAATATACAATTCAGAATTAAAATGCACAAATCAAAATGTATTTAGTGCCTATATGTATCTAATGACTAATGCTTTTGCCCATTAAATAAAATATTGTCATTCACAGCACTCTATAGTAGCATGAAATGTATGCGAAGAGCAATTACTGACCAAGTCAGATTGAACAAAGCATGGCTATTCATCATTTCTGAAAAGCTCCATTGTGTTTTCCTCAAAGTTTTAGGCATGGTTGAAGCTAATGTAGTCCAATGACATTTTCACAGTGTTGATATGCAAGTCAGAATATGAATTTACATTATCAACATATTCTTACTATTCTATGAAGGCATTTGCATGTTAAAATGAACTACAAGGTAGATAATTTGAACGAAAAATCTGTACAACAGGACATGTTTCAGTCGGAATAATAGAAATAGTAAAATAAATATTGTGCTACTGTTATTATCTTGCTATAATTAAATATTCAATAGGACACTAAATGCTGAATATCTACTAAAATACACTAAATAAATTGAAAAGTACGTTTTCGGATAGGGTATTGCAACCAGTGTTATGTAAAAATGTATTTACTTAATCATTGCAGTAATTGTATCCATACTTTAAATTTGATCTATTTACTTTATGTAAAATTCCTGCATGAAAAAAAGTTTTAAAGGATCATTGATTCCGATTTTTTTTTTTCGGCAAAAGTAGCAGAAGGAAGTGGTATTTTTTTACTTTGTGTGTATTAGAGAATCTGCCTATTCTAAACTAGAGGAATGCAAAGTCTAAAGATATTTCCTGACCCCTGAAGAGCTAGTTATATTGAAAAGAAGGTGCACAAATGGAAAACTCTGTTCTATTTTATGGTTGAATTCCACAACAAATTGTTGTGGTTATCTTCAAAATATCCTTTTCTCATCAATGACTGCTAGTTTTCTCAAATCAGGCAAACTGATATGCTAGTTAGACGGCCATATTATCATGGAAAGTGTAGATTTGGGAGATTATTTTTATTATTGATATATAAAAGTGTTGTTGAAAAATGATACTTCTTTCAATGACTAGACCTATTTATTCTGTTATGTTAGAAGTGAACACAACTTCTGGAGCTAACGTTTATTTCTTCTTCAACTACCTCCAATATTTCTAATATATGATGCAAAAGTATATAATCATCACCTAAAACCTTATTTAATTGATCTAAATTTCAAAAGACAGGCAGCTTGTGGCAAATAATATTTTTATTACACATTATGCATCGGTGACAGTAGCAACCCAACTTACGCCAATCGCAATTCACCTCTTTCTGCCCATCACGTTCATGATTTTGACCTCCTCTGCAACAAAGATTGTGGGGAGTCTTTTGGGAAGATGCTCATGCAACAGAGTGGACTGGTTGACATAGCACCAATGACCGGTACCTTGTTTGGCTATGAAGCCAAACCCCCTATCCTGGATAAATGCCACCACATTGCTTCGGTACATTGATCATCAAAATCATTGGCCTTAGGCCCATGCAACCACTCAATGGCATCCGTGAGCCAAATCTCATCAAGAAAGTAGACAGCATGAACTGGATCATGCAGTATTAGATACTTGCTTGGAAGGGGTAGGGGTCCTCACTTTGCACTCCCAGTTAAAGGTCTCTGTTGTGAGTGCTACACACAGCTGGCAAACAGGGCGTTCTGCCTTTACTCCCGCCTATTCTTCTTTGTCCTAATCCTATTCATAATGCTCCTGGATTTCTCAATCCAGCAGCTGTGGCACAGGCTGAAGGTGTAATAATGCCAGGCATGCTGCAAGATCCTCCGGAGTGTTACATCTGGTGCTCCTCGCTGGCATGGAGAACAGCTTACCTCCTGATTGTGAGCTCCTCAGGTTCTCCTCTGGCATTCAAGCTCAGCACTGGATCCTGACCTCACTGCATATTAGGCCCAATACGGATAGCTTGGTGGATCTCCAGATCATGATAGTGTCCTGTGCATGCCACTCCGGTTCCTATGCTGAAGCACCCTTTTCCCATAATGTGATGAGGAAGATGACATCCTACAGATCAGGCATATCTTATGATGCATGCATAATAGCCAAACTGCGTACTGAAGACACATAGCAGCAAAGTAAGTGTAGCAGAGTGTTGCAGGGTTATACTGATTTGCCAAAATGGCACTGGGCTCCATGGTGACACCTCTATGCTTTGCTGGGACACGTCTCTTCCAGTGCCAGGAGACAATCACTTACAGGACATTATTGTTTGCACAATCTTGTTGCCTAAGAAGAAGAAATTGTAGTAAACTTGAAGATTTCAATAAGAAGTTGAAAGTATGAAGCTGGATTTCATGGCATAAGGATATAAAGAGGAAGATTTGAAGGATATTATCAAGTTAATAAGTCAAGTTGATCGAAATCAACTACTTACGAGTAAAAATAGAACCCCATCTAACACCACCATACAAGAACAGATCACCAACTTACCACTTATCACCAAATATCATAGCAATTATCCCCAATTCAAAAATATTATTAGGAAACATTGGCACATATTAAAGATGGATAAATGCATAGATCTATTACCACCCCAACCAAGATTTGTTTTTAGAAGAACGACGACTATCAACCAACATATAGCACCTAAATTAAGGAACAATTCTGTGGTAACACACAGTAATAAGAGAACATCCACAGGATTTCAACCATGCACCTTCTGTCCCAATTGCAGAATAACAAGAGCAAAACCTGAAATTAGGACTGAGTTTCCTAACTCTACAAGAACCATATTTTTTTTAAATCAACGAACCATTAACTTGTTATTACAAACAAGTTATCTATATTATACAATGCCCATGTGAAAAAATGTGGGATGAACAAAAAGACAATTAAAGGACTTAAAGGACAGAATCAGCAATCATATACGTAACATTAATAAGGGTTTCCAGGGACACCCCTTATCAAGACATTTTAGGGACAAACATAACTCAAAGAGCAATGGTTTAATTTTTTTGCCATCCAATCAATTAAAAGGGACAAAAGAGGGGGCAATTTTATAGCCAAAATGGATTCACATAAATAAAAAGAAATAGCTGATAATGCAGCACTATATCTAATAAGCACTGATAGTGGTACACACAGACACATGGGACACATACATCCAATCCAAAGAAACATAGAATGAGCTTTTTATACAAAATTCCCATAAACTGGTATTCACTGTATTCTGTTTATTTACTAATTCTCACATTTTCACAGAACATTCATTTAGGTTTTTTTTTCTAATTAAATTTCATATAGCACTGTCACTCATTTGAGACACCATAACATACAGGAGAATTCCTAATAATAACTATAAGGAAACACCCAGAAATATTTCCAACTCATTAGTGATAGCACAACTTAGTTTTAAGAAATGAAACATTCATGTAACTGAATGGGATCACCTAACAATGACACACTTTTTAGTTAATGGTTTTGTGACACATTCCAATAATTAGGATTAACCCTACGTTAATGGATGGGAAGTATGTAAAGCCCCCATCACACTAAGCGAGATCGCTAGTGAGATAGCTGCTGAGTCACATGTTTGGTGGTGATGCAACAGTGACCTCGTCAGTGATCTCGCTATGTTTGACACTTAGCAGCAACCAGGCCCCTGATGTGAGATCGCTGGTCGTGTCAGAATCGCCTGAACCATTTTTTGATCATTGGGGTCCTGCTGGGCAGCATGCATTGGTGTGTTTGACAGGGACAATGACCAACGACCTCAATACTACAGGTCTGAGAAACAGGGTCCCAATGATCTCCGTATCATTCCGGATCGTTGTTACGTCGCTGGTGAGATCTGACAGTTTGACATCTCACCAGCGATCCTGACAGCGATTCACCAGCGATCCCTACAAGGTGGTATCGCTGTCAGGATCGCTGGTGCGTCGCCAAGTGTAACAGTACCCTAACTGTTCATGCACTGACCACAGCAAGGGTTAATTATCACTTGTGTAAACCTAATTAAAAGTTAACACCCCCTATAGATAGGATGCTTTCTGGAAGGCTAGTTCACACCCTGAGTAAGAAGGCCGATGTGCAACCTTCGAAATGCATCGGTATTGACCTAGCCTAGTTCCAACAATCCTCCGTGAGTTCGCTTCCACACAGAGCCCCCTAACACATGACGCTGACGTTAGCCAGATTTCACGTCAGCTGACCGTGACAAAGCGATGACGTAGCCGCATCCAGGGAGAGTGATCACATGCGGCAGCTGTCTCCGAGCTGCGGAGACAGACACTTTCTCCCATTAACAGTGGATCTGCTGGGCGTTGTTTCCCAGTGCAGCGACGAGGAGAAAACTCAACCTACTTACAGCTGTGACACTTTGAAGAGCAGGAGCAGACATCTATGCTGAGGTACAGTGATATGAACAGTTTCCTTCCACACACTGGTAGTGATTTGAACAATAGTTTGGCCAGCAAACAGAAAAAGATTCATCTAATGGTATTAGTTAATTCTTGTTAGGCATCCACAGTAAAATGTTGCATTATATAATTGCAGATTTATGAATAGACACAGCATTTGAGTAATCCATTTCCATCAGCTGCTCATGACTCCACACTCAGGGTTAAAAGTTTGAGGTTTATCTGGCATAATTTCTAAGATTCACAGCAATATGACAAATTTCAATAATTTATTATCTAGAGACCAGAACCTCCAAAGTACAACAGGCCAAATTCATTGAGAGATCCTCCACATGACAGAGATATCAGGTGAGACATTCACCTTATAGTGATTTAAACAGCAGTTTGGCCAACAAACAAGGATAAAAAATCATCTAATGATAGCATTATATAATTGCAGATTTATTAATAAACGCAGCACCTGAGTAACCCATGCCCATCATCTGCTCATTACTCCCAATTCCAATAAAAGGAGTAAGATGTTGAAGTTTATTTGGCACTTTTTATAGGATTTCTAGCAATATGACAAATCCCAATATTTTATTATCTAGATGCCAGAACCTCCATAGTACAACCGGCTAGATTTATTGAGAGATTCCCCACCTGGAAGAGATACTAAGTGAGACAAACACAAACAAAAATATTTTCTCTAATAGTGTACCTACATGTAAGTTTAATACTAGATGTAATTTAAAAAAAAACGTTTTATTATAGATTCAACATTCAATACAATATATCCCTTTAAGAAGAAATACACAAATAAAATCTAGACTCCATAAGGGAGGCTTCAACCCATAAAGCTGCTGCATCGTTAAGAACATCAAAATAAAAAGAAAGCAGACCCTTTTTATTAGTGCACATGATTCTCAACCTAAATTCTCATAGATATAATATACTAGTAAAAAGGCCCGATGCAATTGCATCGGGAGCGGGGTGAAATGAATTGTGTGTATACAGGCAGGTCAGTGGGTATCAGAGTATACAGGCGGCTCTGTGGGTAGCAGAGTATGGAGGCGGCTCTGTGGGTAGCAGAGTATACAGGCGGCTCTGTGGGTAGCAGAGTATACAGGCGGCTCTGTGGGTAGCAGAGTATACAGGCGGCTCTGTGGGTAGCAGAATATACAGGCGGCTCTGTGGGTAGCAGAGTATCGAGGCAGCTCTGTGGGTAGCAGAGTATGGAAGCGGCTCTGTGGGTAGCAGAGTATAGAGGCGGCTGTGTGGTGGAGGGGTGAGGAGAGATGCGGCTCTGTGGTGGAGCGGTGAGGAGAGAAGCGGCTGTGGATGAGGGGTGAGGAGAGATGCGGCTCAGTGGTGGAGGGGTGAGGAGAGAAGCGGCTTAGTGGTGGAGGGGTGAGGAGAGAAGCGGCTCAGTGGTGTAGGGTTGAGGAGAGATGCGGCTCAGTGGTGGAGAGGTGAGGACAGAAGCACACAGTATATACATACATGAAACATTGTATAGACACACAGAGATTGCAGAGATTACACACAGTATAGACACATTACACAGAGTGTAGACACATTACACAGAGTGTAGAGACATTAGACACAGAGTGGACAGGGAGACATTACACACAGAGTGGACAGAGAGACATTACACATAGAGTGGACAGAGAGACATTACACACAGAGTGGACAGAGAGACATGACACACAGAGTGAACAAAGAGACATGACACACAGAGTGGACTAAGACACATGACACACAGAGTGGACTAAGACACATGACACACAGAGTGGACAGAGACACATGACACACAGTGGACAGAGACACATGATACACAGAGTGGACAGCGACACATGACACACAGAGTGGACAGAGACACATGGCACACAGACTGGACAGAGACATTAGACACAGAGTGGACAGAGACATTAGACACAGAGTGGACAGAGAGACATTAGACACAGAGTGGACAGAGAGACATTAGACACAGAGTGGACAGAGAGACATTAGACACAGAGTGGACAGAGAGACACATGAGACACAGAGTAGACAGAGACACATGAAACAGAGTGGACAGAGAGACATTAGACACAGAGGGGGCAGAGACACATAAGACACAGAGTGGACAGAGACACATGAGACACAGAGTGGACAGAGAGACATGAGGGACAGAGTGGACAGAGAGACATGAGGGACAGAGTGGACAGAGAGACATGAGGGACAGAGTGGACAGAGAAGACATGAGGAGACAAGTGGACAGGAACATGAGAACAGAGTGACAGAGACATGAGGGACAGAGTGGACAGAGACACATGAGGGACAGAGTGGACAGAGACCATGAGGGACAGAGACGAAATGAGGGACAGAGTGGACAGAGAACATGAGGGACAGAGTGGACAGAGAGACATGAGGGACAGAGTGGACAGAGAGACATGAGGGACAGAGTGGACAGAGAGACATGAGGGACAGAGTGGACAGAGACTGAGGACAATGGAAGACGAGAGTTAGGGACAGAGTGGACAGAGGACATGAGGGACAGAGGACTAGAGACTGAGGGACAGAGTGAGACAGAGGGGACAGAGTGGACAGAGAGCACATGAGGGACAGAGTGGACAGAGAGACATGAGGGACAGAGTGGACAGAGAGACATGAGGGAGGTGGACAGAGAGACATGAGGCAAGTGGACAGGAGATGAGGACAGAGTGGACAGAGAGACATGAGGACAGAAGTGGACAGAGACATGAGGGACAGAGTGGACAGAGACACATGAGGGACAGAGTGGACAGACATGAGGACAGAGTGGACAGAGACACATGAGGACAGGACAACATGAGGACAGAGTGGACAGAGAGACATATGAGGACAAGAGGGACAGAGAGACATGAGGGACAGAGTGGACAGAGAGACATGAGGACACAGAGTGGACAAGAGAGACATGAGGACAGACAAGAACATGAGGGACAGAGTGGACAGAGACACATGACAGAGTGGACAGAACATGAGGGACAGAGACACATGAGGGACAGAGTGGACAGAGACAGAGGAGAGACCATGAGGGACAGAGTGGACAGAGAGACATGAGGGACAGAGTGGACAGAGAGACATGAGGACAGAGTGGACAGAGAGACATGAGGGACAGAGTGGACAGAGAGACATGAACAAGAGTGGACAGAGAACATGAGGACAGAGTGACAGAGACATGAGGACAGAGTGGACAGAGACATGAGGACAGAGTGGACAGAGACACATGGACAGAGTGGACAGAGACACATGAGGACAGAGTGGACAGAGAGAATGAGGGACAGAGGACAGAGAGACAGATGAAAGACATGAGGACAGAGTGGACAGAGAGACATGAGGACAGAGTGGACAGAGAGACATGAGGACAGAGTGGACAGAGACAGGACAGAGGGACAGAGTGGACAGAGAACATGAGGGACAGAGTGGACAGAGACATGAGGACAGAGTGACAGAGGACATGAGGGCAGTACAGAGACATGAGGACAGAGTGGACAGAGAACATGAGGGACAGAGTGGACAGAGAACATGAGGGACAGAGTGGACAGAGAACATGAGGGACAGAGTGGACAGAGAACATGAGGGACAGAGTGGACAGAGAGACATGAGGGACAGAGTGGACAGAGAGACATGAGGGACAGAGTGGACAGAGAGACATGAGGGACAGAGTGGGTAGAGAGAGATGAGGGACAGAGTGGACAGAGAGACATGAGGGACAGAGTGGACAGAGAGACATGAGGGACAGAGTGGACAGAGAGACATGAGGGACAGAGTGGACAGAGAGACATGAGGGACAGAGTGGACAGAGAGACATGAGGGACAGAGTGGACAGAGAGATATGAGGGACAGAGTGGACAGAGACAGATGAGGGACAGAGTGGACAGAGACAGAAGAGGGACAGAATGGACAGAGACAGATGAGGGACAGAGTGGACAGAGACAGATGAGGGACAGAGTGGACAGAGACAGATGAGGGACAGAGTGGACAGAGACAGAAGAGGGACAGAGTGGACAGAGACAGAAGAGGGACAGAGTGGACAGAGACAGAAGAGGTAAGAGAAAAGAGAAGGAGCGCAATGTGAAGCACCTCAGGGTAAACCGTAAACAGGGCGTCCCCGAGAAAATCTTCGTGCCAGGGAGAGAGCAGCGTCACTTCCACCGGTCACGTGATCCAAGGCGGTGACGTCAGATAGGTCCTAGTAGTCCTCCAGACTTGGATAAACAGGTTCTTTAATAAACGATGCCTCTCTTCCAAAGCTGCTGAACCGCACGGTCCCTCAGAAGGGAGAGAAGTGCACAGGAGAAAATAGTTGCGGTTCTGATAGCGCTAAGGAAGGAGGGCAAGGGGAAATTGTTGTGATGAACAGACCTTTATTAAAAACACGGTCCCTCAAACTCCGCTACGCGTTTCGACGTTACCGTCTTCATCAGGTGGCTACCTGATGAAGACGGTAACGTCGAAACGCGTAGCGGAGTTTGAGGTACCGTGTTTTTAATAAAGGTCTGTTCATCACAGCAATTTCCCCTTGCCCTCCTTCCTTAGCGCTATCAGAACCGCAACTATTTTCTCCAGAGACAGAAGAGGGACAGAGTGGACAGAGACAGAAGAGGGACAGAGACAGAAGAGGGACAGAGTGGACAGAGACAGAAGAGGGACAGAGTGGACAGAGACTGAAGAGGGACAGAGTGGACAGAGACTGAAGAGGGACAGAGTGGACAGAGACAGAAGAGGGACAGAGTGGACAGAGACAGAAGAGGGACAGAGTGGACAGAGACAGAAGAGGGACAGAGTGGACAGAGACAGAAGATTGACAGAGTGGACAGAGACAGAAGAGGGACAGAGTGGACAGAGACAGAAGAGGCACAGAGTGGACAGAGACAGAAGAGGGACAGAGTGGACAGAGACAGAAGAGGGACAGAGTGGACAGAGACAGAAGAGGGACAGAGTGGACAAAGACAGAAGAGAGACAGAGTGGACAGAGACAGATGAGGGACAGAGTGGACAGAGACAGATGAGGGACAGAGTGGACAGAGACAGAAAGAGGGACAGAGTGGACAGAGACAGAAAGAGGGACAGAGTGGACAGAGACAGAAGAGGGACAGAGTGTACAGGGACAGAAGAGGGACAGAGTGGACAGAGACAGACATTGTATACATACAGTGGGGTAGACGGGTGGGCGGTGACATCATCAATGGAGTGGGCGTTGCCGCGGTTGGCGCAGACGGGCGGGTGGTGACATCATGAATTCAGTGGGTGGTGCCGGGTTCGGCGCTAGGGGTGAATAGCGGGGGACCGGGAGGATGTGGCGGGGGAGCGGGGAAGCAGCGGGGAGCGGTAGAGCAGCGGGGAGCTGGAGGATGTGGGGGGGTCATCGGGTGACGTCATGAATGGAGTGGGCGGTGCCGCGGTCGGCGCTAGGGGTGAATAGCGATGGACCGGGAGAATGTGGCGGGGAGCGGGGAAGCAGCGGGGAGCTGGAGGATGTTGGGGGGTCATCGGGTGACGTCATGAATGGAGTGGGCGGTGCCGCGGTCGGCACTAGGGGTGAATAGCGGGGGACCGGGAGGATTTGGTGGGGGAGCAGCGGGGAGCTGGAGGATGTGGCAGGTCAGCGGGTGAGCGGTGGGCGGGTGTGTGGCGCCAGGATGTTTGCACTTCTGGCCAGTGTCGGCGGCTCGCGATGGCGCAAGCGCGCCATCACTCGCGATAGCGGCACAGTGGCCGGAAGTGCAAAACTGGCGATTATGTATATAGATATGTATAGGTTACATCTGAAACAGATCCATATTGAATGCACATTTGCAGCCTACCTGTTTTAGAAGATGACGTAACTCGTCATATTTGACAAAAGTGACAGAAACAACTTATAACATCATTTCTGAACTTTTAATGTTTTATTTTAATTTTTTTTTTTTTAAACAGACTGTATATATATAAATAAACTAGATGGTGGCCCGATTTTAACGCATCGGGTATTCTAGAATATGTATGTAGTTGACATACTGTGACTGACAGAACTTGTTCAGTCAACGTGAATGAACTACATATGTATATAGAGCAGGGCTATGGTATATGGTGGTACATTACAGTACATGTATAGCAGCACTATAGTATATGGCAGTACATTACAGCACATGTATAGCAGCATATAGTATATGGCGGTACATTACAGTACATGTATAGCATCATTATGGTATATGGCCGTACATTACAATACATGAATAGCAGCACTATGGTATATGGTGGTATTTTATAGTACATGTATAGCAGCATTATAGTATATGGTGGTACATTACAGTACATGTATAGCAGCACTATAGTATATGGCGGTACATTACAGCACATGTATAGCAGCACTATAGTATATGGCGGTACATTACAGTACATGTATAGCAGTGCTATGGTAAATGGCTGTACATTACAGTACATATATAGCAGCACTATAGTATATGGCCGTACACTATAGTTCATGTATAGCAGCGCTATGATATATGGTGGTACATTACAGTACATGTATAACAGCACTATAGTATATGGCAGTACTTTACAGTACATGTATAGCAGCGCTATGGTATATAGCGGTACATTACAGTACATGTATAGCAGCACTATAGTATATGGTTGTACATTATAGTACATGTATAGCAGCGCTATGGTATATGGCGGTACATTACAGTACATGTATAGCAGCACTATAGTATATGGCGGTACATTACAGTACATGTATATCAGCGCTATGGTATATGGCGGTACATTACAGTACATGTATAGCAGCACTATAGTATATGGCTGTACATTACAGTACATGTATAGCAGCGCTATGGTATATGGCGGTACATTACAGTACATGTAAAGCAGCACTATAGTATATGGCTGTACATTACAGTACATGTATATCAGCGCTACAGTACAGTATATGGCGGCACAATACAGCACATGTATACCAGCACTATAGTATATGGCTGTACATTATAGTACAGGTATAGCAGCACTATGGTATATGGCGATACTCCGCTCCATGCAGCCCCCCCGCTCCTCCTGGCCCCCGCTCCTACACAGTAAATGTAAAAATAAGAAAGTCCTCATTGAGGATACTCACCTGTCCGCCAGCTTGCTCCACCTCCGTCTTCTAGGTCCTGCAGGCCTTTAGGACCTGTCGTTGCCTGGGAAACCAATCAGCTGATCAGTCACATGACCGCTAACTGCCGGGGGGGCAGGATGGAGCAGGGGGGCAGGATGGAGCCAAGGGAGCAGGATAGATTTGGGGGGGGCAGGATGGATGCAGGAGGGCAGGATGGATTTCGGGGGGCAGAAAGGATCCCAGGGGGCAGGATAGATGCGGGGGGGCTGGACGGATGCGTGGGGGGGCAGGATGGATGCGGGGGGAGCAGAATGGATGCGGGGGGAGCAGGATGGATGCGGGAGGAGCAGGATGGAGCTGGGGGAGCAGGATGGAGCCGGGGGAGCAGGATAGAGTCGGAGGAGGGGGGCAGGATGGAGCCGGCAGGGCATGGAGCCAGGGGGGCAAGATTGAGATGGGGGGGCAGGATGGAGCCAGCAGGGCATGGAGCCAGGGCGACAAGATGGAGGTGGGGGGGTAGGATGGAGCCGTCAGGGCATGGAGCCAGGGGGGCAGGATGGAGCAAGGGGGCTGGATGGTGGGGGGGGGGGCAGGATGGAGCGATCAGGGCAGGATGGAGCCAGCGGGGCAGAATGGTGGCGGGGGGCAGGATAGCAAGATGGTGGCGGGGGTCAAGATGGAGCGATCGGAGCAGGATGGAGCTGGCAGGGCAGGATGGTGGCAGGGGGGCAGGATGGCAGGATGGTGGCGGCAGGGCTGGATGGTGGCAGAAGGGAGCAAGATGGAGCCAGGGGAGCAGGATGGATGCGGCTGGGCAGGATAGATGCAGGGGGGCAGTATGGATGCGGGGGGCAGGATGGAGGTGGGGGGGCAGGATGCAGCGAGTGGGGCAGGATGGAGTGGGGGGGCAGGATGGAGCCGGGGGCAGGCAGGATGGAGCCAGGGGGGCAGGATGGAGCCGGGGGGAAACAGAATGGAGAGGGGGGAGCAGGATGGAGCTGGGGGGTAGTGCCAGGGGGGCAGGATGGATGCGGGGGAGGCAGGATGGATACCGGGGGCAGGAT
Source organism: Allobates femoralis (assembly GCA_033576535.1). Lineage (NCBI taxonomy): Eukaryota > Metazoa > Chordata > Amphibia > Anura > Aromobatidae > Allobates > Allobates femoralis. Next base: position 259,760,636 of record JARQOC010000004.1, read on the forward strand.
GAATGCGGGGGTGGTCAGGATGGCTGCGGGGGTGGGCAGGATGGCTGCAGGGGTGGGCAGGATGGCTGCAGGGGTGGGCAGGATGGCTGTGGGGGTGGGCAAGATGGCTGCGGGGGGGCAGGATGGCTGCTGGGGGGGCAGGATGGCTGCGGGGGGGCAGGATCCCCCTCGCTCCCTCTGTTCTCACGCATCTTGTGCAGCATCGCACTGTGTACACCTTTGATGTAACAGGGTCGGCTTTATGACGTCACATCAGCCCGCCCTGTCACATGACCGCTATACAGGGAGAAGACAGGTGAGAACAGCGGGAGGCAAGGAGGGAGGAAGGAGGCGGGAGGCGAGGAGGTGAGGAGAGGAGGCGAAGAGGGAGGTGAGGGGGAGAGGAGGAAGACGGCGGGTACCGGTGCTGAGGGTCGCCGCGGCCGTACGCATGTATCCTGGCGATAGCGACGCTTATGCATCGCTGTAGCCAGGTTACAGCTATGGTAAAATCTTCTAATTTTGAATGCGCGTGGCTTTTTGCATATGCGGCACTCATTGGTTGCTGCGGCTGGCGGCAACCAATGACCGCTGGCGCACGATTTCGGCGTCAGACAGACACGATTAGGAGATTATGTAGTAGATTGATACACATGAAATAAATTTATTCATTGATCAAAATTGACATTGGTTTCACGTTAGCGCCGAGCCTACATATGAAATTTAATACTGCATTAGATATTAACAAGTGGGATATGCGTGGTGCCCCCTAGGCTATTGGAAGCTCCGTGCATTCACTAGGGAATTGCTTGCTCCGGTATATAGAATCATACAGATACATGTAACACTTGTGCACATACCAGAATTCTGGATTGTAAACATATGGAATGAAATTAAATAAATTAATTTAACATTTTCATGAAGCAATATTGATAGTATGCTGTTTCATGAATGTGAACAGAGCTATAAGAACATGTACAGTATGTAAAGCATATAATGGCCATATGCTATTTTTATATGAATTACTATCACATAAGTTTTATCCAAAACAAAGAAAGTGGGAGGTTTCAAGCCCTTTTTACAATAATTATGTATCTCAGGATCCAAAATGCTATGTTTTCATATGAATTTATTAAATTATTTATAAGTACATATAAAGTTCATTACATAGCATGTACAAGGGATATACATAATTACATTTTTATTTATTTCATGAGTGATCAAAATTTAAAGTGCAGTTGTGACTATTAAAATTTTCCCAGGTATAGGAAAAAAATCCTTCTAAAGGGACATGGGGTAGTGGAAGAAGGTCAGTGGGTATTAGGTACAAGGTATTTCCCAATGCCCTGTGCATATAAGGTTACAAGTCATATTAAATATCGTACTGCCATGCGACATCTGATTGTGAACACTGAAGGGTCACCGATGGATTTCCCTTCACAGATAATACCTACATAGGGGAAGAAATATAAAGATTGCAATAACGATGGAAATTGTATTTATGGATATTTACAACAATAACTGAATGGTTTTTGTCTTATGTGATGGGGATTCTCGAGATGCAATGATAGCTAGGTACATATGTGTAGAATTGAAGGGAGATGCGCCACATGCCAATCCGTCTAATTATTTGGTTGGATGGGTGTGGGCTGCTGGCGTATGTCGAAATTACAACTATAGCTATGATTATACCGCAGGTGGGAATGTTACAATGGAGCTATACATCATGTAAGGTTAATGGGGAATAGCCCTGTATAATATAGGACTAGCCCATCTATATACACTTTTCTTCGGTTTTATTCTCCCCCTAATATCTCTAATAAGTTGTTAATTGTGGGTATTCTGTGAGGTGCCTGTACCTAATATGGCGGAATGCCTATTTCCGCCCTCATTGTGAGGTCATTATGGTGTTCTTAGGACACACCAGTCTCCAAAATGGTGGAAAAGGCATTTCCGCCCTAGGTGCAGTGCCATTGGTGAGGAATCCTATGTACAAAGTCCGCTCCCGCCCCTCCGTGACATCGCAGGCTTCCCTGACAGGTTGGATGAGATCAGGTGGCCACTGACTCTCCTACCTTGGGATTGGCCGCGGGTCGGCGTGGAGGAGGCGGAGCGGAAATGGGGTACACGTGGAGGAGCGCAGTGTAGATATAAAGAGATGTCGGCCGGCAGGCGTAATACGGACCCCATTGAGAAAGCCCATAACGAAACGCGTCTGGGGGCACCTGTACTCTCATTTCTCCCCCGTGGACATGGGTAAGTGTGGAGGCTGTGGGAGGAGGATACTTTATGTAACCCTAGACTGATACTGTGCCTGTGTATTATGATACATAGGGGTAGGCTGTGACTAGTGCTCCCAAGGGGGTTGATGTACTGTAGGAGTTTTGCACAGGACATTGTCCAGCATCTCTCCACAGACTCTCCTCATTGGAGGTAGCACATAAGAGACAGATTACCCCTGATATTTAATATGACTTGTAACCTTATATGCACAGGGCATTGGGAAACACCTTGTACCTAATACCCACTGATCTTCTTCCACTACCCCATGTCCCTTTAGAAGGGCTTTTTCCTATACCTGGGAAAATTTTAATAGTCACAACTGCACTTTAAATTTTGATCACTCATGAAATAAATAAAAATGTAATTATGTATATCCCTTGTACATGCTATGTAATGAACTTTATATGTACTTATAAATAATTTAATAAATTCATATGAAAACATAGCATTTTGGATCCTGAGATACATAATTATTGTAAAAAGGACTTGAAACCTCCCACTTTCTTTGTTTTGGATAAATGTATTTTTAGGAGGGGCCCATTCTGGCCACAGGCCGATCAAATGACATACATTGTAAGAACAACTCTAATGGTGTTACTATCACATAAGTGTAGAAGAGACAGCCTTGCATGCTGCTCACCCTCTGCAATAAAAAGGCTTGCTCCCTCCAAAAATAAATATGAATAATAATAATTATTATTATTAATAATAATAGTAGTAATAATAATAATAATAACAACAATAATAATAATAATAATAATAAAAATATTTAAACAAATAATAAGCTCTCTTAAATGGATATTTTAAGGACATTGTAAGGTTCCTGGACTTCACAGCTACTGTTACATCTGGCACAGTTTCCAAAATTCACACCCTGCAGGTGTCAAGAAAACCTAAAAACTCCAGGAAGTTTTCAAAAAATTATTTTAAAGCTACAAAAAATTCTACAGGTTGAAAGGAAATGGTAGTCCCAATTATCTAGGAAGACTGAAAACTATAAGGTTAGGTGTTTTTCCACCGTGGCTTCTGGCAAGCATTTTGTACTCAAACCATCAGGGAATGTTTCAGGGTCATTTCAAACTTTGAACTTCTTTCCTAAACAAAGCCATGTTTCCCAATTGTTTGGTAAATTGCTTGGGATTCCGATCATGAAGAGAATCTGAAATGTTCATCCCAAATTTCAAATTGGTGAACATGTTCAGAGAAAGTTCACTAATCTCTAGTTATAAACTACGGTAAGTGCTTGAGTTATTGTTGTACAGTAAACATAAACTGTTTCCCTTGCACTATCTACCATCTTGCTGCCCTTTTCTTTGTATGTTTTTTATTTACAAGCAAACAAATTTGCTCTTATAGGTACATTCGTTTTTAGAAGGTTATCTGTGAAGGATATACAGGAACACACAAGGGTCCGATGATATTAAGCAATGGCATCATTTTCGTACTATTTGGGTGCCAACCTCCTCGGCCAGGTAGGGGTATCCCCCAGGGTAACTTAAGAGAAAGGTTGTAAAGCAGGTAATTGTTTTGCTATCTAATTAACTATTTATTCCACTGCTTCTTCAATTGCAATTGAGGATGCCTGTACTTATACTATTTTTAATTATTGCTTAGATTTATTTGTACATTTTTTTTTTATTTTACTTTTGGACATCTTAATGTATATCTAAAAAATAAATGTTATATTGTTTTTTATTTCTACTGTACATCCTAATATTGTATCCCTACTGACATTAGTTAAATGACTCTTCACTGCTTTTCTAATTAGTGCTCTCCTTTCTTGTGTTATCATTTTAAGTTTGCAGTTGTACCATTCTCCTTCCATTTTTGGATGATGGACTGAACAGTGCTCCATGTGATATTCAGAGCTTGACCTATTTTTTTTTAACAAAATTCAACTTCTCCACAGCTCTATCCCTGACCTTTCTGGTTTGTTCCGTAGTTTTCATGAGGATGTTTGATCCCTAATGTTCTCAAACAAAACCTCTGAGGCTTTCACAGTGCAGCTGTTGTTACACTGAAATTAAATTATACACTTATGGGCTCAATTAACTAATTAGGTGACTTCTAGAGGCAATTTGTCACTCAGGATTTTATTTAGGTGTATCAGACCACTGGGTGCTAAATAAAGATTTTCATATTTATATCTACCTACATAAATGTAAAGTCCCTTCTGTTATTCACTTCCGGCATCCCAATGTCTTCAAATCATGCGCCATTGGCAGCCATATTTGCACATCCAAGTGATGGGTATGCAAATATAGCACACACTGGTGGTACTGGCCCCTTGCACAGTATCACCAGTGGTGCCGCTGACCCCCGTAACTGGCGACACCTGCAACCAATGGCAGAAACCCCAAATTGCAGCTCACTGCTCATCGCAACTCACTGTCAAAAACAACACGACCTCAGTAATTGCACATGTGCTCAATGTGAGTATCCGGCAAGTGCATGCCTAACTATTGAGACGGCCAGTATGTTTAGACACCTGGGTGTCCAGAGATGGTGGCATCCTGCGTAACTGCACATGCGCACTCCGGATACCCATATGCTCATATATTAGTGCCTCCATCATCTTTGGACACCCAGGTGTCCAAAGATGGTGGCAGTGTGACCCACGGGGGGAGGAGGGTGCACAAGGGTCATAGAAAGTGCATGGGGGCACAGGGAGTGCTCAGGGGGCAGAGAGCACACAGAGGGCACAAAGAGTAGACAGGTAGCACCAAGAATTCACAGGGGGCAGAGATAGCACAGAGGGCACAAAGAGTCCATGGGGGCACAGAGAGTACACGGGGCACATAAAGCACACAGCAAGGGCACAGAGAGTGCACAGGGGAAGAAAGCGTGCACTGGGTGAAACTCTCTTGTTTCCTCCTTCTACTAATCTTCCGAAACCTAACATTGCCATTCCTGTATGTGGTTCTGCCATTACTTCTCAGCAGCACGCCCGCTGTCTTGGGGTTATATTTGACACAGATCTCTCTTTTACTCCCCACATCAGGTCACTCACTCGCTCACGTCACCTATACCTCAAAAACATCTCTAGAATTTGACCTTTTCTTACTGTTCACTCTGCAAAAACTCTAATTGTCACCCTTATTCATTCTCGTCTGGATTACTGCAATTCTCTACTAATTGGTCTCCCTGTTATTAAACTCTCTTTTCTCCAATCCATCCTGAATGCAGCAGCCAGGAATATATTCCTCTTCAACCGCTTCACCGATGTCTCTATCGTGTGGCGGTCATTGCACTGGCTGCCCATCTGCTACAGAATAGAATATAAAATTATCACTCTGACCCACAAAGCCCTTCTCAGTTCTGCGCCAAATGCCATCTCCTGCCTCATCTCTGTCTATTGCCCTACACGTGCCCTCCGTTCTGCAAGTGACCTAAGACTGACATCATCTACAATCCAAACCTCCCACTCCCATCTCCAGGACTTCTCACGAGCTGCACCAATTCTCTGGAACGGATTACCAAGAACAATTCAATTAATTCCAAATATTCACAGCTTTAAGCAAGTGCTAAAAACACATCTCTTTAGATTAACCTACCATCCCACCTCATCTATGTAATTATTCCCATTCTGTCCTTCTCCAAATCTGACCTCTTTTATAATCTTTCTACACCTCAATGCATTTTATAGCCCTTTATCTGTACTTGTAGAGATCCTGGCTGGTGAACAGTTCATGCAGCATTATGTGAATCCCGTATTTATTACATTAATAGCTGGACCATATATGACAGCATTTGTTACTATTACTTTTTGTGTCTCCCTTATTTCCTCATAGATTGTAAGCTTGCGAGCAGGGATCTCACTCCTAATGGGTTCAGTGATATATTTATTTATTCATTTTATTTATGGTCTGTATTGTGTTATATTTGTATTGTCCCATATTGTATTATATTTTATCTTATTATTGTATTGTATTTTACTATATATTATTGTATTGTATTGTATTGTATCGTATACTCACTGAATTATAAAGTGCTGTGGAATATGTTGACGCTATATAAATAAAAATTATTATTTATTATTATTATTATTATTATTATTATCACTGGGGGCACAGAGATTGCATAGGGGGCACAAAAAGCACACAGAGGACATATGAAGCGCACAGGGGCACAGACATTGTATGTTTGGCACAAAGAGCACCCAGGGTAGCACAGAGAGTGCACAGGTGGCCCAAAGAGCACCCAAGGAGCACAGTGGGGGCACAGAGAGTACAGAGGGGGCACAAAGAACACACAGGGGAGCACATAGGGGGCACAGCCAATGAAAACCCAAAGATCATTATCTTAGAAAATTAAAGTAGGGAGGATAAAGGATTAAAAATTGCGCTGCCATATTCCACGAGACATCAATGTGTGAATGTAATACTGACTATTAGTCAACATAATTCAGGGCTCCCTGATATTGATTGGTCCTGAGGAAGGGGCCAGGGAGCCCTTAAGTGCCTTGACTAATAAGTCAATATTATATTCACCCTTTCATGTCTAGTGGAATATGGCAGCGTGGTTTAACCCTTCATCCTCCCTACTTTAATTTTCTGAGATAATGACCTTGGGGTTTTGGGCTGTAAACCATGATCATCAACATTAACAGAAATAAACACTTGAAATAGATCGCTCTCTTTGCAATGACTCTATATAATGTATGTGTTTCACTTTTTGTACTGAATTGCTGAAATAAATTAACTTTTTCATAATATTCTAATGAATTGAGACGCAGCTGTATATGACATGTTTCGAAGCCTGTCCCCGCTACTTAATTAGGAAATACACTGATTGCTTTCTGTAGTGGTCACCCACTTTTTCTTTTTTTTATTGTTTGCCCACTATTTTGAGTCCACTAGTCTCCAGTGTGGCCAAGTAATAACTCCATGAAGAGCAGCCTAGTGTCAAATTCCTCTACTTTCTACCTCAGTATTTCAGAACACATATTTTAATACCGTTAACACCTTAGCCACCTTATATCAATATCCAGAAAATATTTAAGCAGATTTCATGTGCTTTTATGTTCTCTTCACACAATTCAAAATATAGGAATGTCTTACATATTCAAAGAGTGGTGATATTATTCAGGTTCCAAATAAATGAACCAAGTCTCCAGATGTTCTTCATCTATATCAGTGATTGGGGAGAGTATGATTGTAGATGGACTATGACAGTCTACATTGATTTATTTTTCCTTTAACCTGAGAATCGGTTGCATTATATGGATGATTACCATGGTCTGACATTACAGTCTTTGCAGCTGTTTAAGGCGTATTTTCATTTCATTCAGAATGAATAATATTACCAGGGTAGGATTTTTTGTTTTTGATTTTTATTTTTTCTTGATGAAATAACACAGAGGTGCTTTGAATATAACAATCTCATTTAGAATGGCTCTCAAGAGAAAAAGACATTTCCAGTTCAAACTGAATATTTAGAATTGAATAGTAATAAAAAATAATCTCTTTAGAGAGGGGGCCAGCTGTTGAGTTTCATAAGGTTGAATGTTGATTACAATAGAAAAACAGTGAGAAAAAATTCTGTATAGTTATATATTTCCAATAAGCCCTGATACATTAACTAGAAGTTGAGATTAAAATGTATAATCATAATAGGAAATTCTTGGCAAAATTATTATTATTATTATTATTATTATTATTATTATTATATACTAGGCAAACACTTGAACATGTAGTACTAAAAATATACTTTCATGCTAAACAATAAGAAATATAGCTGACACATCCATTCAGTGACCGAAGAGATTCTTTTTTATTTACACAATAGAAAAAGACAGAAAATCATTTTTTATGGTAACGATTAATAAAAGATGACCATTTAAAAAAAAAAATCTTCCGATTTTTATCCATATGCCTTTTATTTTTACAAACACCAACGGTACTTGAAAGGGTTAATGATCGAGCTGCTGGACTTCAAAGGACATCAGAGTTTGGAAGACATCAAAGGATGAAACAGAGTTGTAGTTTATTCGTCAACACGTTTCAAGGCTCTCAGGCCCCTTCTTCAAGACAAACCAGCACTCTGTGATGCCAGGCAGGGACGCCAATGACAGCACCAGGTCCTCCAACTCACGGGATCTGTAGTGGTTTGTTGTCCTTCACTATTGATGGTATGCCAATGTACAAACTTATGCACTGTATACAAACACAAGCATACTGCTAACATCCTATGTTTGATTTGTCACTCCTCACTCCTTTTTCACACCCTTTTGTTGGAGGCTGTGCAGGTTAATGCCAGAAAAAGAAAACCCTCCTAATAAAGTATAAACCTTTATTAATATAAATTTAAGTATTCTGTATTAAAACAATTTGTAGTAAATAGAACAGAAGTTAATATCAATTACTAACCCAGATGGGATCAATTCATCAATTCAGCTCTGTTGTGGTCTCTGGGACTTTACTTCTTCTAGTAGATGATGTTAACATGACGTTGTCATGCAGGTACGTCACTGAAAGTGGGATGGGAGCTACCTTGGAGCTTTGCTTCCATTCTGTATTGATGGCAGGGGGGTTCTCAGGAAAGCTTCCTGACCAGTGATTATGAGGGCAACATGTTAATGGGCCCACTGGAGCCCTTGGCTATAGGTGGTAGCCCAGATTACATTCATTCTAATTAGACTATGTTTGTAGGGATTAGATATTTAGAAAGACAGCCCTAAAGTTTGTAAACCTTGCAATGTCCTTAAACGGTGAAAAAAGCACTGAAGCATACCGTATATACTCGCGTATAAGCCGAGTTTTTCAGCCCAAAATTTGGGCTGAAAAGTCCCCCTCGGCTTATACGCGGGTATATAAAAAATAAAAAAAATACAGCCGCAGCCCCGGAGGTATACAGGCCCCCCATCAAGTTCCAGGGCCCCCCCCCTTGCGCGCCAGCCTGTAAAGGAGAATTATACTTACCGGTGTCCAGTCGCGCCGCCCGCAGCTGCCGACATGACGATCCCCGGCTCCATTCAGCGTCTTCCGCATTTCCTGTAGTCGCGGGCAATGACGTCATTGCCCGCGACCACAGGAAGTCGCGGGAAGACGCTGAATGGAGCCGGGGATCGTCATGTCGGCAGCTGCGGGCGGCGCGACTGGACACCGGTAAGTATAATTCTCCTTTACAGGCTGGCGCGCAAGGGGGGGGGGCCATGGAACTTGATGGGGGGCCTGTATACCTCCGGGGCTGCGGCTGTATACAGCCCTGGGGCTGCGGCTGTATACAGCCCTGGGGCTGCGGCTGTATACAGCCCTGGGGCTGAGGCTGCTGTATATACATATGGGGCTGCATATGGGGCTGCATATGGGGCTGCTTATACCTCTGGGGCTGCATATAGGGCTGCATATACCTCTGGGGCTGCAATATGGGGCTGCATATACCTCTGGGGCTGCATATAGGGCTGCATATACCTCTGGGGCTGTATATACCTCTGGGGCTGCATATACCTCTGGGGCTGCATATAGGGCTGCATATACCTCTGGGGCTGCATATAGGGCTGCATATACCTCTGGGGCTGCAATATGGGGCTGCATATACCTCTGGGGCTGCATATAGGGCTGCATATACCTCTGGGGCTGCATATAGGGCTGCATATACCTCTGGGGCTGTATATACCTCTGGGGCTGCATATAGGGCTGCATATACCTCTGGGGCTGTATATACCTCTGGGGCTGCATATAGGGCTGCATATACCTCTGGGGCTGCAATATGGGGCTGCATATACCTCTGGGGCTGCATATAGGGCTGCATATACCTCTGGGGCTGTATATACCTTTGGGGCTGCATATAGGGCTGCATATACCTCTGGGGCTGCATATAGGGCTGCATATAGCTCTGGGGCTGCAATATGGGGCTGCATATACCTCTGGGGCTGCATATACCTCTGGGGCTGTATATACCTCTGGGGCTGCATATAGGGCTGCATATACCTCTGGGGCTGCATATAGGGCTGCATATACCTCTGGGGCTGCAATATGGGGCTGCATATACCTCTGGGGCTGCATATAGGGCTGCATATACCTCTGGGGCTGCATATAGGGCTGCATATACCTCTGGGGCTGCAATATGGGGCTGCATATACCTCTGGGGCTGCATATAGGGCTGCATATACCTCTGGGGCTGTATATACCTCTGGGGCTGCATATAGGGCTGCATATACCTCTGGGGCTGCATATAGGGCTGCATATACCTCTGGGGCTGCAATATGGGGCTGCATATACCTCTGGGGCTGCATATAGGGCTGCATATACCTCTGGGGCTGCATATAGGGCTGCATATACCTCTGGGGCTGCATATACCTCTGGGGCTGCATATAGGGCTGCATATACCTCTGGGGCTGTTATATACCTCTGGGGCTGCATATAGGGCTGCATATACCTCTGGGGCTGCAATATGGGGCTGCATATACCTCTGGGGCTGCATATAGGGCTGCATATACCTCTGGGGCTGCAATATGGGGCTGCATATACCTCTGGGGCTGCATATAGGGCTGCATATACCTCTGGGGCTGCATATGGGGCTGCATATACCTCTGGAGCTGCATATGGGGCTGCATATACCTCTGGGGCTGTATATACCTCTGGGGCTGCATATAGGGCTGTATATACCTCTGGGGCTGCATATAGGGCTGCATATACCTCTGGGGCTGCATATAGGGCTGCATATACCTCTGGGGATGCAATATGGGGCTGCATATACCTCTGGGGCTGCATATAGGGCTGCATATACCTCTGGGGCTGCATATAGGGCTGCATATACCTCTGGGGCTGCATATACCTCTGGGGCTGCATATAGGGCTGCATATACCTCTGGGGCTGTATATACCTCTGGGGCTGCATATAGGGCTGCATATACCTCTGGGGCTGCAATATGGGGCTGCATATACCTCTGGGGCTGCATATAGAGCTGCATATACCTCTGGGGCTGCAATATGGGGCTGCATATACCTCTGGGGCTGCATATAGGGCTGCATATACCTCTGGGGCTGCATATGGGGCTGCATATACCTCTGGAGCTGCATATGGGGCTGCATATACCTCTGGGGCTGTATATACCTCTGGGGCTGCATATAGGTCTGCATATACCTCTGGGGCTGCATATGGGGCTGCATATGGGGCTGCATATACCTCTGGGGCTGTATATACCTCTGGGGCTGTATATACCTCTGGGGCTGCTGTATACTACCACTGGGGCTGCTGCTGTATACTACCACTGGGGAGGCTGCTGTATACCTCACTGCTGGGGGTTGTATACCTGTGCTGGAGTCCACCCTCGGCTTATACGCGAGTCAATAAGTTTTCCCAGTTTTTGGGGGCAAAAGTAGGGGGGTCGGCTTATACACGGGTCGGCTTATACACGAGTATATACGGTAATTTATATTAATATCAAAATCAGCTATGACAACATGCAGTGGTAGAGATTTTGATTGCGCTCTACCATAACAAACAAGCCCATGTGTGCTTTGTGGCCATATTACTATACACTGAATATATACAGGGGATGGACAAAATAATGGAAACACCTGGAAAAATCAACACAAGTTAGTTTAATATGGTGTAGATCCAACTTTTGCGGCGATTAAAGCCTCAATTCTCCAAGGTATGGATTTATGGAGAGGAAGGTTTTCGGGGATGGCGCGTGGGCCGCGTCCCATGCGCAGTGCTGGTTAAGGTTTATAGACGACGTTCTGGTCCTGTGGACAGGAACAGGAGAGGAATTGGGGGAGTTCAAGAAAATGCTGAACAATAATAAGTATAATATAAAATTGACTTTCAAAGAACATAGCTCAGAGGCTGAGTTCCTCGATATCAAACTGGTGGTCCATCCAGACGGCTCCCTACAGACCAATATGTTTCGAAAAACAACGTCTGTGAATGCTCTGCTCCACGCTACCTCAAGTCACACGCCATCCACAATAACAGCTATTCCCACAGGCCAATTTTTAAGGGCAAGAAGGGTTTGTTCTACTGAGAGTTATTTTCAGGAACAGGCGTGTGACTTGAGGGAGAGATTTTTGGCAAGAAGGTATACAAAAAGGAGCATAAAAAATGGGTATCAGAGAGCCCTAAGAACTCCGAGAGCGGATCTCCTTATCCCCAAACCAAAATCAGGAGAAACTGATCAAAAAACGATCAGGTTTATTTCCACATTTCACGATCAGTGGGGTAACATAAGACAAGTGCTGAAACAACACTGGGACATACTCAGGAGGGAGGACACCTTTAAACAAGTTCTTACATCTCAACCGGCTATGACCGCAAGAAGGGGTCGTAACCTGAGGGACACGATAGTACATAGCCACTATGTGCAGAAAAATCAACCCACCATAGGAGATTCAAAACCTAGGAAAGGCTTTTATCCCTGTTGGGATTGCAAGGGGTGTCGGAATATGATCAGATCCACATCATTTGTGGACTCTAGGGGTGAAAAAGAATATAAAATACTAAAATATATTAGTTGTTCCACCTCTAATGTTGTCTACTACGCCACATGCCCGTGTGGTTTGGTCTATATTGGACTAACCACACGGGAATTACGCATACGAATAGGAGAACATGTACGCGATATCAAGGCAGCGGTAAAAGTAGAGGTGGACAACCCCCTATTGAAGACTTTACCCCGACATTTTAAGAAAAAACACAATTGCAACCCTGCAGGTTTGAAAGTCAGAGGTATAGATACCCTTAATCTGGGATCCCGTGGGGGGAACTATAGCAAGAGGCTAGCACAGTTAGAGTGCAAATGGATAGTGAAATTAGAGACGATGAGCCCAAAAGGATTAAATGAGAAATTAAGTTTTGTACCCTTCCTTTAGAGGACTTGTTGCTAACGGCTGCTGACTTTTTGATCATTATTTTTAATGAGTGTTTTTAAGTATTTTAATCCACTTATTCACTTTTTTCTAGTTTTCTAGATAGGAGTTTGAGACCACGCAACTATACCGTTAACACGAAAACCGACACAAGATATCGATGTTTGAATAACCACCGATGGACCTAGCTCTCTTGGGTGCAAACTTTTTTTCTTTTACAAGAAGAGTGGACAAGGGGAAAACCAGCACTAATGGTGAAGTGTTGACAGGGGAATTCACAATGGGTGAACTGTCTACCATTTTGAACATCCCCTTGATGGGTGGGGGGATCTATTGTTTGGGTCCTAGCTGGAGGGGCTGCACCATCTGGAGCCCCCCCCCCCTTGCCTGGAGTCTGGTTAGGACCTCATGGGGGACTTTCGGGTGGTTGCATACGCAGCCAGCATGTATAATGGCCAATGTACCACAATCTGGGGATGATATATCAAAGTTTTGTAATATTGGTTACATAACAGTAATGGTAGGTAGTGTCACTCAAATAAGGAGGAACCCTATATGTAAACTTTACCTTTGCTTAAATAAGGTCCCCCACTTCTTAGAAATTGGAATGGTGGCGCCCATACCAACACTAAAAATGGCGGAATAGCGGTTTCCGCCCTTATTGTGAGGTTATTGGTGTTCCTGTGGATACACCAGCCTCAAAGATGGCGGAAGTGACACTTCCGCCCTAAGTATAGCGTCATTGGTGAGGATCCCTGTGTGCTAGAATCGCTCCCGCCCCCCAACGAGCCCGCAGGCATCCCTATAGGCAGGATGATGTCAGGTGGCCACTGACTCTCCAGCCTGGGATTGGCCGCGGGTCGGCGTGGAGGGGCGGAGCGGAAGTACAGCACACATGGGCTGAGGATGTATCATTGATATAAATAGATGCCGGCCGGCAACTTGCAGTGGACCCCATTGATAAAGCATAGGCGAAACGCGTCTGGGGGGCATCCGGACACCTATTCCCTCCTAATAACATGGGTAAGTGCAGAGGTGTGGGAGGAGGGCGATCCTTAGATAGACTCTGAGACCTCCATTGTATAGCATTTCATATAGGGGAAGTCTGAAGTGTTTGCTCTCCCCTATGTATGAATGAAAGGTGATGTCAGAATCTCTGGACAGTAGCTCCATGCTGACTCACAGATTCAATATATGGGGATGAAGGATACTCATCAATCAGACTGTAACCTTTTTGGGGGGATAATATATGATGTACTACTTTGTATCCCATGCTATACATAAGATATACGGAGTCATTGCGGATTTACTGATAGTCCACTTCTGAGGATAGACTTAATACCCACATAGGAGGGAATCTATTACCCTACTAGGAATATTTTAAATGTCTCGTTTCTTTATGAACACTGATCACTGTATGAAATAAAAAGACATGATGTATATGTATCTTCTTATATAGTTGCTATGTAATGAATTTTTTTTCACAATAACTTTAATAAATTCATAATAAAAACATAGCATGGGTATTTTTGATACATATTTTGTACAAAAGAGCCTGAAATCTTCTTCTTTATTTGGTTATGTGGATTTATACAAGGTGATATCATTGGCCCGGCAGATCTCCACGAAATAGCACCCCAGATCAACACAGAACCTCCTCCATGTTTTATGGTTGGGAGAAGGCAGTCTGGATGGAATGCTTCTTTCGGCTGTCTCCAAACGTACACTCGGCCGGAGGTCGGAAAATGGGGTAAACGATGATTCGTCTGAGAATATCACATGTTTCCACTGCTCGAGAGACAAATTCTGGAGGTTTCTACACCACTCTAAACGCTTGGAAATATTTGTCATTGAGAGAAGTGATTTTCTAATTGCAGCTCTTACGTGGAATCCAGATTTGTGCAGCTCCCGACGAACAGTTTTCATGGAAACTGGGTTGTGTAGGTGTTCATTGAGCTCAGCAGTCATTTTCGGAGCCATAGTCGTGCGATCCTCTCTCACAATTCTCTTTAGAGTCCGACGGTCTCTCTTAGTCAACTTTGACTTTCGGCCGGACCTGTGCTTTGCTGCGGACGTTTTTCCTTCTCTTTGAAACGCAGTGATTACTTTGGAGACAGTACCTCTTGACACGCCAAGCATTCGGGCACTTTTTGTTACACTAGCGCCTGCCATACGAACAACAACAATTTGGCCTTTTTGAAAATCCGAAAGGTCTGCCATTGGTATCAGGTTCTCATCAATGTTTTTACAATTCAGCAAAACAAACAGTTAATTTACATACACATATCACTTAACACAAATAAATAATTACAAAACATTAACATATGTCACGGTTTGCATGTTTATAACATGTTCGAAGATTGTGATGGCAAAACATTAGGTGTCTCCACTATTTTGCTATTTTGTCCATCCCCTGTATATATATATATATATATATATATATTACCAACATATGGCTAAACTGTGCCACGAGTTTGTACTACAGTTTACGATTTGGTCTTAATTCAGCATTACGTAACACCCATTTAACACATTTGTGCCCCGTAAGTGGATGGACCTTTAATTCTTTGAGATAACCATGAACTATAGCAGCATTTCCTGACTATAAATTCCTTGTAAATAATTTTACAGAATTTTCTTATTGAAAGTTGTTTTCATAGCCAAAGCAAGAGCAGCATAAAGGACAAAAATGTAATGAATGTACAAAACTTGTTTTTCACTGTACTAAACAGCTTGAATACTCAAGGTAATTGATTACAAGTGTCATGAGTTCTTCACATGGTTTCCAAAAATATTGGGTCAATCAAATCATTACTGATGTTATTTGACAAATATACAAAGACCCTTGGGACCTATGTGAACTTTTTTTTATAGGACCTCTGTTAATGGAATATGAGCATTCAGAACTGATCCAGTAAAAACACATATGTCATAATTCCCAGTATGAAATATTAGAAGCTCACACCCATTAGTGATTATCCTGTAAACATCTGTATTTGGTATCAGCCAGCTCACACCCCTGTAAAGTTAAACTTTTTACATACCTCCAAGGAATAATTTATTTACTGTTAAGCACCAAGTAAATGCTACAACACAGTCTTAAGAAATCCTAACTAAGCATACAATATTTTTGCTGGCTTGAAAAATGTCAACATATAGAATATTTAACAATATTAACACAATGAAATAGTTAAAATTAATCAATGTTTTTATTTAAATAGTATGTATTAAATTATGGAAATACATGCTGCTTCTTTAACCAGCTTTACAGAGGGTGCAGAAAGGATTCAGACCCTTTATATTTTTCACTCTTGTTTCATTGCAGCCATTTGGTAAATTCACAAAAGTTCACTTTTTTCTCATTAATGTACACATGTCCCCTACAGCTGGCACACGTCCCGTACAGCTGGAACACGTCCCCTATTGATGGCACACATCCCCTGCAGCTGGCATATGTCCCCTATTGATGGCAAACGTCCCCTGCAGCTGGCATATGTCCCCTGCAGCTGGCACACGTCCCCTACAGCTGACATACTTCCCTACAGCTGGCATACATCCCCTATTGCTGGCACATGTCCCCTATTGATGGCACACGTCCCCTGCAGCTGGCACACGTCCCCTATTGATGGCACACGTCCCCTGCAGCTGGCATATGTCCCCTGCAGCTGGCATATGTCCCCTGCAGCAGGCATGCGTCCTCTGGCATACGTCCCCTGCAGCTGGCACATATCTAGTTATGGCACATGTCCCCCTGTGCTGGCTATGGCCCCCATGCTGCTGCCCATAGAAAATAAAAAAACAATTTACTTACCTTCTCCAGCGTTGTCTTCCCGGTGTCTCCCTCCTTGCTGCTGCAGGACCGGAGCAATGGAGATGTACCGGCGGCATCGAGCGGTGGGCGCCACCATGTTTTTTGGCCGGCTGCATTAATTAACTGTAGAGGCTTCAACAAAATGGCCACCACCATATTGGAGACAGGCGGCCAATTGAAATTTCTACCTCTACAGGCCAGCTGCCACACACTGCACAAAAAACATGGCGGCGCCCACCACTCGCTGCAGCCGGTAGATCTCCGTTGCTCCGGTCCTGCAGCTGTGCCCCCCACCCACCAGAACCTGCTGCTAAACAGCCGCACCCCTCACCCCCTCCACCGGTAATATTCAATTTTACATTTTTTTTTTCTTTTTTACATTTGCTTTTTAAGACGCACCCCCTTCCCCCCCTTCAGTTTGGGGGAACAAAAGTGCGTCTTAAAAAATGAAAAATACGGTACTTATTATCCTAAAACTCAGAAAAATACAGGTGAAAATAGTATGGATTTTAGACAATGTGGCAAAGTTTTGGCTCCAGGCAGTAGAGCTTTACTCAAGCAATAAATCTGAGTCTGCTACTGAACTCTTTGATTTATATATAATACAGTCATAGCCTCTTTATTGATGGCCTCCGTAGTTGGCTGAGCAATCCTCCCAACAGTTTAATGTTGTTTTTTATTAGCATTGTATCCTATCTAAAACCTTAAATTTTTAGAATTTTTGTCAGAAAGAGACACATTTTATAGAAATGCTTAGGATCCCATCAATAAAAGGTCATCTTGTCATAACTGGTGGGCACACGTGAATTAGCCATATACCATTTTTTAAATATATTCTACTTGGTAGAAATACATTTGAAGTTTCACATATTCATTGTTTGCATATGTATTAGGGTATACAGTGTGCTGCATTGTTGGTATATAAAAAAGTCACAGCAGCTTACACCTATTCACATTTATCTCATTCTGTATGAAGATGCTGGTCAGTTTCTTTACAGACAGACAAATAAATGGGAGTTTCTGATTCACATGTCCGTGCCTCCGGCACGTGTGTGGTCCATGCTGACACATGCCTCACGCACGGACATACGGGGGACACATGATCCCCTATGGCCCCATTCACATGACCATAATTCCACACGGACCGTGTCGCCGTGTGGAGCAGATGCGTGTCCATGTGCTCTATACTGCGATATGTCCATTTTTTGGCGGAAGGACGGGCAAATACTGCTTCTCTAATCTAACTGTAAAAATCAAAGTTAAATTTCTTGCAAACTGATTAAATTCTTGTATCTTGCAATGTATTTACCACACTAGCTAGCTTCATGTCTGGGAACTGTACAGCCCTCAATCTAAGAAGATTATTTACATCTATTCAAACTGCTCATTATTTTGGGGGAGAAAAGGTCTTACTCAATGCCAACAAGACATTTGATTCAATTAAGTAAGCAACTATACACATGATGTGGTTTGGCCAGGAGTTCGTTAAAATCCCATATTTGAATCTTGTCTTGTGGGTCTGCATTAATGGTTACCTTTATCTCACTTCCCTTTGTTCCAGGGTATGCGGCAATAATGTTCATTGACCCCAATGTTGTATGCTACTTTAATGAGGCCTACTTTCTCTAGCCTTAAAATAAACTGGGTGAAGTCCTGTTTTCTCCTTATTGATTTAAAAGCAAGCCATTGACAGTTTTCTCTTCTTCTTTTGAAGAGAGTCACTCAGTTCACATACCTTGTAAAAAACAAATGTTGAAACCCATGAGACATCTATTACCTACATATTTTCCCTTTATTTTAGTTCCTAAAGTCTAACAAACATGGCTAGGAGATGCTGCCCCATGTTTTGCATTACTCTACTTAAAATGATCATTATGTTAAAGTTGCTTAATGTCCTTTACTTAATACAAAGACAAGTTCTGCAATACCCTTTGGATATAACATACTACACTACAATAAGACTTTAAAGGTTCCAACCCCAGACCCCGGATGTATTGCCCATATGTTACAGGGGCAATGGGACATTATTCAATTTATAATGGAACTACCCTGAAGTTAGGGAGTACTGGGCTCAGCAAGTCATATTCTTTTATGAAAATATTAAGTTACTCATTGCAGAAGACTTTAGGTCCTGGCTTTAATCTGTTGACCTTAAACAGTGTTCGATTGCGGATAGGACATTTATGACAATGACACTCTTTATTGTGTGGAAATGTATGTTGAATGTTGCAATGAGTATTTAAAGGGATCCTGTCACCTCCAGAACGCCTCCTAAGCTACCAAAACATGTCTCTGCAGCATATTATCACTAATCTCACACTTTTGTCTCCTGAAAACATCCTGTGAAAGTGCATGAAAACGTTTTAATACTCACTCATTAGTGATTATAATTAGCAGGGGCTATATTCTTTAGCCCTTAGGGCATGTTGTTTTGCAGCCTGAATTATCCACCCTCTCTCTGTCTGTGCTGCCTTGATGTGGAGCTGAAGGCAGGACTAATGATTTGCATTCTGTGAGTGATAGAGAGGGGGGAGGGCAATGCCTGCACAAGCAAAGCAAACAGACAGAGAGAGGGTGGATCATTCAGGCTGCAAGACAACATGCCCTAAGGGCTAAAGAATATAGCCCCAGCTAATTATAATCACTAATGAGTAAGTATTAAAACGTTTTTATGCACTTTCACAGGATGCTTTTAGGACACAAAAGGAGTGTGAGATTAGTGATAGGATGCTGCAGGGACATGTTTTGGTAGCTTAAGAGGCGTTCTGGAGGTGACAGGATCCCTTTAAAATATTCAGCATACTTGACTGGAAATCAGCAGCAAAACTTTCTCTTGCCTTTAAAAAGGTTATTTATTTTAATTGCATTATTACAGTTTCTTAATTTTTAAGACTGAGGAAAGACAAAGTCCTTCATATTCAACATACAGCCATACATGTATCCAGAGGAAGGCTAAAAATCCATGAAGAAAATGCTTATTGTCGTATAGCAAAGGGAAAAAAATTCTCAACTTCGCATGACAATCAGACTAGTTAGTAGATACGAGCTAACTTTCCTCAAACATGTTCACTAATTTCAAATTGAGCATGAATATTGCAGATTCTGCTCGCGATTGGAAACAATTTACAAAAAAATCGGCGAATGTGGCTGTGTTTGGGAAAAAAGTTTGAAATTTAAAATGACCCTATAACTTTCCCTGATTGTTTGGGGCCAAAATGCTAACCTGAAGACCCACTGGCATGGGGCAACACCAAACCTTACGCTGACTCATCCCTAAGTTGGAATTTTGTCTTGAGAAGGACAATTTTCAGTTGTTATTAAGTTCTTTGACTTGCGATGCCTGTTTTTTCTTATTTCCAGGTTAATGCGCTAGTTGCATTTTCACCTGCTGCATTAGCAGGACTGCAGTCTTTTTCTACACCTCAAAACCCTTAATGGACTTTGCACCATTGTAATGGAGTCTGCTGATCCCTGCGTAACGTTCCGTATATATACTGTGTATATTGATATATGTGTCTTTGAGACTTACCATTTTTTAAATATATTGTACAGTAAAGTTTTTTTAGTTAACTCCTTGTGTATTGGACTGTTCTGCAAAGAAGAGCTTTGATACTGCCCTACAGAGACTGGCAAACAAGCTGCAGGCCTCTGGCTTGATAATCTAAGGTATGGAAATTCAAGACAATAAACACGCTCCTTTAGAACAGGGCTGTCCAAGTGCAGTCCTCAAGGGCAAAAACTCTGCTCATTTTCAGGATTTCCTTAACATTGCACAAGTTGCTGGAATCACCTCTGCAGGTGATGATATTAGCCCCTATGCAGTGCTAATAAAATCCTGAAAACATGTGCTATTTTCAGACCATGAGGACTGTAGTTGGCCACCCCTGCCCTAGACATCTTTGTGGAGATAGCCAGGGGGCATGAGGAATCCTTGAGCCCTTTTACCATAACGTCACCTCTACCTAGACCCTCTTAGGCCCTGTGCCTACGGTACGTTGTATAATGCTTTTTTTATTCAGATTGTTGTCAGTCTATGACAGGTAAGAAGTGCTGTGCCCGCATTACTTTTTTTTTTCCTTTCACATGTGGTTTAAAATTCTTTTTCTGACCCCAATAAAGTAGGATGTAATAATATATAGTGTAGTGCAAGATCTAGCTGTGATAGGAATGTAAACAATAGAAATGTCACCATCTACTGACCAGTTTAGATTGAGTTTGTAGCAATAGATGATTATAAAGAACATATAGTTAAACTGTGGGATTAGCCCACAGGCCAAGGAGGCAATACCTATGAAAAGAGGATAGCTACTGTATCATGTTCAATTAGAGAGAGGGTCTGAGAGAGCTCAGTGTGGCCAGGTGTGGCTGCTTCAGTTTGGTGAAGGTCCTGAAAACTCAATGACATCTGTAGCATAGGCTCTGGGATGGGGGTAAGAAAGCACCTGAAAATCCCTTCCTTACAGTAGAAGTGAGACAAGGAGAGACTGGATGGTTGAGTCATAGAGCCCAAAGCTACAGAGAGACTGGGTTGGGAATTCCTAACACAGCAAGCAGGAATAGTCTAGTTAGAAAGAAGGAACAATACGAATGTTCACTGTGCCATGAATATAACTGCTGTAAATTTGTATGCCCTATGTACTGTGAAGATATATGATGAAACGGTAATGTTGAGTAAAGTTATAGTTTAAGAGAAATGTCTGGTGTCCGCTGAATTATGTGTGATGACTACTGAAATTAAGGAATGGAAGCCAGCTGCAGCCAACGACCTGCAAGTGGCCATAGAAAGGATAACATTGGACGCTTGCAGCCCATGTATGAGTACCATGCAACACACTACCTTGAACATTATTGCCTACCATGTGTGGATGGACTAGGTGTCCGAGCATTGACCACAACTACTGCCACGGGCCACCATCACACAAACATAATGTAAATAAATATCTCTCTGATGTTAGCACTCCATGTTGGTGAAAATACATCCTCTGTGTTTTTATTAATACCAGTTAAAAATCAGACACACAGCTGGATATGTTGTACACATTTTTCTTTATTGATACTTTTAATTGTATAAGTAAAAACATGAGATTATCTATAGAGCCAATTTTCAGTAGCTTGCTTTGCTCTAGTATAGTTGTGTTTCAAAGTTTGTGAACTGCAAATATTTGACATAAAATTACATCAGATTATTACAAGTCGGGAACAAAATACAGAAAATGAATTAAAATATTAGTCTTAGTTATTTTTCAAATGAAGAAAATGATACAATGTCACATATTTATGAATTGCTAATGAATGTGAACCTTTCAGTATGGGACTGCCTTGGGCAAAAATAACACCTAAATGTCCGCACGGTAATTTTAGCCTATGCCTCCCTACAAAAAGCTTTAAACTATCATTAGCAGAGGTGACAGTTAAACACATATCAGCTATTGCATGAATTGCCTTACAGTTTCCTGTCAAAATTATGGTTGTCTGAGTTTGATGATGTGAATTAAGAAAGTGCATCATGGTTTATTTGAGAGAGGTGAGGAGTGGTTGATAGTGAAGTTTTATATCCTCAAGATGATACATTGTGGGCTGGAATGGTTAGTGATTTTATGAATGCGGTGTCAGGCATTTACCTCCTTCCTCCTTGTGGGAGTTTAGGGGTAGTCCCTTTATCTGGGTATTGGAGAACCACTTTGAGGGGTTCAGTTCCAAGGAATTATTGTGGTAGAGAAGCGGCACTCACGGATCTTGTTTCCATAAACTATTTATTTATCCAACTTTTAGGATACATCCACCTGGTAGGGTGTGCAGGGAGGGGAAGCGCAAGCAACGGTGAGCCCGTAGAAGAGGAATTGTCCTCGAAACGGATACCGTTGCTTGCGCTTCCCCTCCCTGCACACCCTCCCAGGTGGATGTATCCTAAAAGTCGGATAAATAAATAGTTTATGGAAACAAGATCCGTGAGTGCCTCTTCTCTACCACAATAATTCTGCATGTTGAACTCTATAAGCTGGAGCACCAGGACTACAACCACCATCATTCAGCGGAACGGACAGCTGCAGCTACCACAGGTCAGTGCCCTTCTCAATCTCCTCTATGTCAGTTCCAAAGAATACAACCTCAATGTAGGAGGGTAGGAGACTAGATCTAACTCCAAGGTGTCTTTTTAAAGCACCACTCCAGTACTTATTGGTCACTGCCTGAGTGGTTCCTTTAATCTAAGGTCAGTGCCCATTGTCTTATACTCACTCTCCAGCTGTTTCATCTTTTATCCAAGCCACTCCAGTTAGTCTTCTGCAGTTTGTAACTTATCATATCTCTTCAATATTTCAATATTTCATGAAGTGAGCAAGAGGTAATTCTTCAATGCAAGTACTGTATATGGAAGTCTCATTTTTGCTTTTATAGACTTGCATTGAGAGATGTAACTTATAAAATAAGATCAGATAAAAGTCACAAGATGTCAGCGCAAGACGAATGTGGCGCCAGTAACATGTGAAAACATCAGACTTTGGGTATGAGAACAGGGGCAGGGACCTAAGAATAAAGGCACCTCTCCATCGGTGAAAAAACAAAAACACTTACGTGGTACTTTAAGAGGATTTCTATAATGGTCCCTGCTGACCCTACAGGCTGTTATACTGTAAAAATGGCATAAGAGACCTGTAGTTAAAGAACTAAATAAGAAATCTGTTGTTTGACTCAAACTGTGTTGATTTTTCATTTACACAATATGGTTGGTAAGCAATTTGATGTAAATGTGGAATTGCAACAGTTGTAAGGTGGAAGGAAAGCAGAGATCACATGTATTCATGTATTAGCTCATTGGAATGTCTTCCATTTTTTATTTTTTTTTATTATATAAGGAAAACATTACCCATTAATATGTGAACATTTTTCCACATTGCTTCACACTGCTGCAGTTATATTATTATATACATATTTAAATGGATTCCACAATTCAAGTCAATAGCAGAGACAGCAGGACAACATGTGACGGTGTGCAGTGACTGTAGATATGTGTGCTAGAGCATGACCCTTGGGTTCTACAGCTGTCAAGCTCATACAGCGCACTGCCATGAGTATTACTTTTGGTAAAGGAATGTTCCAAAACAGTATAAGAAGAAATCACATTGCATCCTTCTGAGAAACATTAGTCTCCCTTATTAACAGCAGGCCTGGATAGCAACATCTGTTTTTAAAAAAATACTGCTGTTATACATTAAGTTTGGGCATTTCAACTAGAAGCAAAATA
Source organism: Allobates femoralis (assembly GCA_033576535.1). NCBI lineage: Eukaryota > Metazoa > Chordata > Amphibia > Anura > Aromobatidae > Allobates > Allobates femoralis. The sequence goes on from JARQOC010000004.1 coordinate 259,784,765, forward strand.
TTAAAATCTGAGCGTCAACTTCAAGCAAATAATTATTAAAACTAATAAAGAAAATTGGATTTAAAATCCTGTATTAAGGTTAATTTCACATTTACATTCATAATATAAAACCTCAGGACAAATATACTCATTCGAATGCTGTAACCTTCTAAAATATTGGAGACATTTTACTAAATAAAAATTAAATATTGTTTATACAAAAAATGCACATGAAGACATCAAAACTAAATAACATTATCTATTGGTTTATAGAAATACGAAAGTAGTCACGTTAAATTTAGAGAAGTTTTCATTACAGCATCCATTGATTAGAAAATCCTTTAGATGGGATCATAACCCTTCCTAAATTCACTCCCATTTTAAAATTCTCTCTGATGACATTAGGTGTTCCTGCCTCAAGTCCTATCCACAGAATCAGGTGTCATCAGGATCCTGTACTGTGCCAGGATGCACTAATATGTACGGTATATTAAAGAAACATCTTCAATGTTGGGTATGGATTCACAATGTCCAGATATTTTGGGCCCTATTGAGAAGAATGTTTGTTGGCCTGCAATTTGACATAGAAGAAAATATATCTACAGTAGCTATTGTGAATTTGAGCTGCTGGGTGAATGTGTCTACCCAAGGGGATGGATAGTAATTTACACATTTTGTATATAGTTATAGAATAAAATAAATAAGTATTGGAGTCAGAAGATTCAAGGACAATATGCCAACTGAAAAAGAAGTTATCAATACTGTAGACTTGTACAACAGTAGAATGGTTATGCACCAACGAACTACTCAAGAATTGGTTAAAAGGAGCAAAAAGGAAGGGATTTCTCAGAGTGTGTTGTGAAACTGATTAGCTCAAACCACAGCGGTGCCCAACCTTCCTAGACAAAGTTCATAAAGTCCCAATAAGAGAAAAGTAGAATAGAGGCACTCACCGAAAATGGTTAAAAAAATCTATTTCTAATAGTCACTCTTGCCCGTGTGCCTACCTGAAATGTTTTTAAATGGACTAAATAAAGAAGATATTTTTAACCAGTTTGGTTGAGTGCTGCCTATTCTACTTTTTTCTGTTTTCTTATCAATAAGAGTTTTGCTGAGGATTTCTAAAGAATCTTATCTTTAAGAGAGAGCTTCTCCCAGCCTTGACTTTCTTCTTTGATGGTGGTGAGGCTCCCCTGAAGATTTACAGTTCAGACCAGTGGCATGGTTGCACTGGTGGTCAGAACGAGCCTTCTACCAAGCTGTTAGCAGAGGCAGCTTTGCCCCTGCAGCACAGTATAAGAGCTGATATACTGCAGCTGGCTGGATCCAAACTGGTCAACTTCAGAGCGGCGTTAAAGCATAGAACATCGTTGCATCCACTTTTACCTAAGTAACAAGCAAGTGTAGGACTGCAAGGTGGCCAGTAACTTTGACAAACAAACTGTACACAATAATATGAAAACATCTTAGGCCCAGTTCACATCTAAGGGGGGTTGCGTTTGTGTTCCTATGCATTTTTGCAATGCAAAAACACATAGAAACGCAAAGAAACACATCCAAAAATGCACCCATTGATTTCAATGGAAAACGCAATGAAAACGCATGTTGACATGCATGTCATTTTCAAAAAGAGCAAACCGCATGCGTATTTGCAAACGTAGCACAAATCGTTGCAGGACACGTTTTGGGCTGTGTTTGAAAAAACGCTTGTCTTTTGTGTTTTCTGAAAATGACTTGCGTTTTTACATGCGTTTTAATTGCGTTTTCTATTAAAATCAATGGGTGCAGTTTTTGATGCGTTTGCAATGCGTTTTTGGCACACATGCTGTCAAAAACTCATTGCAACCCAAACGGAAAAGAAATGCAGATGTGAAAATGCCCTTAGTTTTTGAGAAGAAGGGTACGGACACACTGGCGTGAAACTCGGACGACTGCACTGTGAGTTTTTCTCGCACTGCAATCGGACCAAGGTTACTCAATGTCCGAGAGTACATTTGCGAGTGTTAGGTGTTTTTTTTCTCATCCAAGAGACGGACAAGAAACCAGTCGCAACATGCTGTGACAGTATGCGATTCACGTGCGAGACTAACCAATGCAAGTCTATGGGTCCAACAAAATCACGGACCGCAGTCGGACAGCACACGGGCCATCCGAGTCAAACACGTTTTTTTCACTGATACATTATCATTCTGTAGCTGAAAACACTGTAAAATGTTCCTGTAAATGATTATACAGTAAATAGCTGGTGAGAAATAAAAACGATTGCACACGGACACCACTCGGATGTGATCTGAGAAAAAATGTCGGACAGTCGCATAGCAGTTGGATGTAAAACAGAGCAAAAAAGTGACATCACTCGTAAGACTCTCGGGAACGACAATCGGACATTTTTTTCACACGCTAGTGTGTTTCCATTCTGGGTAAATTGCTAAGAACCTTGTTTTTACAAGCACTTTGCAATTTTACTTATGTAGAAACTTGATGCAACACTTTAATATAAAATGTCTATCAGATACATTATTTCAGAGCTCCTGCATGATGCTGTGTAATAATAATCTTGCATTCCCACAACAATGAGTAAACAACATTTTCAGGGGCATTTACACTACACAATGATCATTAAGGAGCATTCCTATGAACACTCATTTCACAATAATTGTACAGTCTAAACAGACATTTTACAGTTTGACCAAAACATCATTGTTCTTGGCAGCAACCTGTGTAACCAGAACATGTGCTGCTGAGAAAAATGGCAGAATCACATATTGACTGCCTTTGCAGTCCTGGAGTTCTGCTGCTGTTTAAACCAGAGGTTTTTTTTTCTTTGACTCAGTCTGGGTTGATATTAAAGCTGCAGTTGATGAATGTGTGGTGGGTGGCTCTGCAAGTGGGGAAGGATTCATAGCTCAGGTGAAGCTGGAGGGATGTGTCTGATGTGTCTGAGCTTTCTGTTCTCCACCCCCTCAGTCTTAAATAGTTCTTATTCATTCCACCAGATGTCGCTGATTGAGTTTAATTCTCATCTAGGACCCATGTTATTCAGACGTGCTGCTGCAGTAGCTAATATTTCCTTTACTTGGAAGTGTGCTTTTCCTGGTCCGTCGGTGGAGGTAGGGGCTTATAGCTGAGGCCAGGTGAGGATTGAGGGATAGGGTGGTGGCCCGAACCTCCTCACCTTCAAGGTACCTTTGGGAATAGAGCTTGTCAGGGACCACAAGTCCAGGGAGAGATGGGCCTTCCAGTCACCATTGCCTATTATCCCTTCATACTCCATTCCCCTCTACCTATTCATGCGTAACAGGCATCCTATGCAAACTGAATGCACATTCACTGCACATTGAAAGTGCGGCCTGCTTATGAAAACCAACTATTAAATGGCTACCAATTAGAAAACAAGTAGCTGATTAGTGGTCATTTAGTCACGCCGGTTGGTGGTGTAACTGTCGATTATGCTGCATAGGTTTGGCAGCATGCTAAGATGAATAGATTGTACAGATTGTTTTCTCAATAAAAAGAAGTAATAAAAATTACATTACCTTAGCTATTTTCATAGTGCATGGGGGATAAAATGTAATACTCATTATCGGGGAGGAGGGGGGTGACTGTAGTCTCTTTACATCCTCAAGCTATAATCAATTGCACATCATTAACACAAAAGAAAATCTTTACTAATTAGCTTTTATGATCAAATAGATATTACAATGAATGTTTCATAGCAACAAAGATTAGATTGTTTATTGCTCTACAGGCGGACATTAAAAAAGTCCTAACTATATTAATATGTTTTAGAGACATGATAATAGAAAATAATTGTGGGATAAATAAATTAGCAAAACTAGGTCATTATGATACTGGTTACACCAATTGAAACTGTTCCAGCTACAATAATTATATTTACCATGTCTTAAAATGTATGATTCTCTTAGTTTAAAATGTCAGTATTAGATACACAATAGAAAAATATTAGCAATTATCTAGCATATAATAGTTAAAATGTAAAAAGTTAATTCTGGTGGATTTTCCTTGCACTTGGTTCCCGATTCATCAAGATTGGCATTTTGTATATCAGTCTTGAGCAGCGAGACTTACTGGTGTGCACCATGAAATTAATTTGGCACATTGCTCAGCTTCTGTGTAACACTGCAAAAATATAGTGCAGTCAGGTACCGAAGCTCATTTCTTTTTAAATTTGTGCCATCAATTATGATAAATTTGTCAGCTGCATTTAGCTATGGCCACTCCCTACGCTACCTTCACTTTTTAAAAAGTTGATGGATCTAGCAAGACTCACATAAAATTGCCAACACTTGAAAAAATGTGTGACACTTTAACAAGTTAAAAAAATATATTTGTACGGTGTTAGCCAGTAGGTAGACAAATGTTAGAATCTGAGAGTCCTCAGTGGTTATTACCTTTCAATGGCTAACTGAAAAGATGGTAAGAAAAAGCAAAGCAAGCTTTCAAGACACCAAGGTCTCTTTATCTGGCTAATAATGACACAAATTCTGAATGTACATACATATAAACACACAAATAAGAGCCTAGATAAGTATGACATATAGTGGTCAGAGATGGGAGGTGAGAGATAGCATCTGTGACAGTATCCTCCATAGATAAGAAGCAGACAGTTTCATGTCCCATGATTAATTGTTGGTCCAAGATTTGAAGAGTGGTCTGTGATGTGAGGGGTAGAGTAAAAGCATCTGGGCAATAAATACCAGAGTTCAGCCTTTCACTAGTTTTCCAAGATTTGAAATCTCCTTAATTAATGCAAAAATACATAAATCCGTGCGAGACATTCATTCCCGCCCTTGTTTTAAACATTTTTTAAATTAATTTCTGCTTTAATTAATTATATTTTTTGTTAGTTTACTGAATTATATATGCTTAAATGACATAGTGTTGGCTGTAAAACGGTTCTGACTTTGTTTTCCAGTCAATTGGACCAAAAGGAGATTAAACACAAATTAATGGAGCGCTAAAAAACCGATTTTAGTAAAGGGACGTTATCATTAGAAAATGACCTATTGTTTAAATCAGATATTTAAACTACATGTGAAATCTTTTCATACGGCTGAAAACACAGGATCATCCATTCGCAATAGGTAATGTTACAGAAAACCCTGCTCCCTGTACCTTCAAATGACCTTCACACACGCTCATTAGATGTTTCAATTCAAAAGTTGTGGTCATAGTGTGTTGATTATGTCTTATGTAGATTCATTGAAGAAAAGGAAAGGTAAGGGGAATCTGCCATGAGAAAAATGCTACTACCTGCAAATATGGAATCAATCTGCAGGTTAATAGTGTTTGGAACCTGCCCGATACCTGCTAATTGAATTTCACCACCGGAGGAAATTAACAATATTCCTCCAAACAGAAATGGGGATTCAGTCACTGGGCAGATCTGGCACAGGTTCAGTCACCTATATATATATATATATATACAGACCAAAAGTTTGGACACACCTCATTCAAAGAGTTTTCTGTATTTTCATGACTATGAAAATTGTAGATTCACACTGAAGGCATCAAAACTATGAATTAACACATGTGGAATTATATCCTTAACAAAAAGGGGGAAACAACTGAAAATATGTCTTTTATTCTAGGTTCTTCAAAGTAGCCACCTTTTGCTTTGATTACTGCTTTGCACACTCTTGGCATTTTCTTGATGAGCTTCAAGAGGTAGTCACCGGAAAGGACTTTCACTTCACAGGTGTGCCCCGTCAGGTTAAATAAGTGGGATTTCTTGCCTTATAAATGGGGTTGGGACCATCAGTTGTATTGTGCAGAAGTCTGGTGGATACACAGCTGATAGTCCTACTGAATAGACTGTTAGAATTTGTATTATGGCAAGGAAAAAGCAGCTAAGTAAAGAAAAACGAGTGGCCATCATTACTTTAAGAAATAAAGGTCAGTCAGTCTGAAAAGAAACTGGCTCACATGAGGACTGCCCCAGTAAAGGAAGACCAAGAGTCACCTCTGCTGCGGAGGATAAGTTCATCCGAGTCACCAGCCTCAGAAATCACAATTTAACAGCAGTTCAGATTAGAGACCAGGTCAATACCACACAGAGTTCTAGCAGCAGACACATCTCTACAACAACTGTTAAGAGGAGCCTTTGTGCAGCAGGCCTTCATGGTAAAATAGCTGCTAGGAAACCACTGCTAAGGAAAGGCAACAAGCAGAAGAGACTTGTTTGGGCTAAAGAACACAAGGAATGGACATTAGACCAGTGGAAATCTGTGCTTTGGTCTGATGAGTCCAAATTTGAGATCTTTGTGCGATGCAGAAAAGGTGAATGGATGGACTCTACATAATAATAATAATAAAGCTTTATTTATATAGCGCCAACATATTCCGCAGCGCTTTACAATGTAGGGTTAGAGTACAGAAAATACAGTAAGTAATTATAGTAGAGAACCAATAAAGTACAATAGTTGGATACAAAACAATAGGCATAGAATCAATGTAGAAAAAAAAAAAAAAATACAACAAATAAAGCAGGAAATGAAGGTGACCCTGCTCAAAAGAGCTTACAATCTTCAATGGGATAGGGGTTGCACAAAGTGCAGGGGCTTATTGCACTGATGGTCCAGGCATCTTGAGGAAGTGGGGCATAGGGCTAAGCTTACATGAATGGTCATCAGACAGTCTGTGTAGACCTTTTTGGTTTGGTGGAGTTTGTAGAAGAGTAATGTCCAGAGGGATAGCACATTCACTGTCTACAGTACAATGGACTTCTATTAGGGAGTATGATAGGCCGCCTTAAAAAGATGCGTTTTTAGGGATCGTCTGAAGCCATGCAAGTTGTGGATAGTCCTGATTTCTTTGGGTAAAGCATTCCAGAGGTTTGGTGCAGCTCTGGAAAAGTCTTAGAGCCGGGAGTGGGAGGATCGGATTAGTGCAGATGTTAGTCGAAGGTCATTTGAGGAACGTAGAGAGCGGGTGGGGTGATAGACAGAGATGAGGGAGGAAAGATAGGGGGGTGCTGTTCTGTGAAGAGCTTTGTGGGTGAGAACAAGCAATTTGAATTTGATCCTGTAGTATACAGGCAGCCAGTGCAATGACTGGCACAGAGCAGAGGCATCTGAGTAACGATTGGCCAGATGGGTGATCCTGGCTGCTGCATTAAGGATGGACTGGAGAGGAGAAAGTCTGGTGAGGGGGAGGCCGCTTAATAGAGAATTGCAGTAGTCAAGGCGGGAATGGATTAGGGCCACGATGAGGGTTTTTGTTGTTTCCAGGGTGAGAAAGGGGCGGACTCTAGAGATATTCTTCAAGTGTAAGCGACAGGAGCGGACGAGAGATTGCGTGTGGGAGGAGAAGGAGAGATCGGTGTCAAACATAACACCCAGACAACGAGCCTGCTGTCTAGGCGTTATCGTGGTGCCGCATACTGAGAGAGAGATGTCCGATTTAGGGAGGTTAGTGGATGGGGGGAGCAGAAAAGTTTAGTTTCAAATAGAGAGTGGACATGATATTGGAAACTGCAGCTAGACAGTCATTGGTGTTCTTTAATACCGCACGGGTAAGGTCAGGGGCTGAAGTGTATAGTTGTGTGTCATCAGCATAAAGATGGTACTGAAAGCCAAATCTGCTGATGGTCTGTCCAATCGGGGCCGTGTAGAGAGAGAAGAGGAGAGGGCCAAGGACTGAACCCTGAGGGACCCCAATAGTGAGGGGAAGAGGGGAAGAAGTGGAGCCAGCAAAAGATACACTGAAAGAGCGGTCAGAAAGATAGGAGGAGAGCCAGGAGAGAGCAGTGTCCTTTATGCCAATGGAATGCAGCATAAAGAGTAGGAGCTGATGGTCGACAGTGTCAAAAGCTGCAGAGAGATCAAGGAGAATAAGCAGAGAGTGGTCACCATTACGTTTTGCTGTCAGAAGGTCATTGGTCACTTTGATGAGGGCAGTTTCTGTAGAGTGAAGGGGGCGGAAACCAGACTGTAATGGATCTAGAAGAGAGTGAGCGGAGAGGTAACGGGTGAGGCGGGAATAGACCAGGCGCTCCAAGAGTTTAGAGATGAAGGGGAGATTGGAGACTGGTCTGTAGTTATTTGTGCAGGTTGGGTCGAGAGTGGTTTTCTTTAGTAATGGAGTAATGATCGAGTGTTTGAAGGAGGAGGGGAAAATGCCAGAAGAGAGGGAGAGATTAAAGATTTTGGTTAGATGAGTGGTGACGACTGGAGAGAGGGACTGGAGCAGGTGTGAGGGAATGGGGTCAGTAGTGCATGTGGTGGGACGAGAGGAAGAAAGGAGCCTGGAGACTTCTTCTTCTGTGACTGGGTCAAATGTGGAGAATGAGCCGGAGGAGATGTGGGGAAGAATGGGGGTGGCAGCGCTTGGAGGCTGAGAGCTGATTTCCTGGCGGATGTTGTCTATTTTCTCCATGAAGTAGGAAGCCAGGTCATCAGCACAGAGGTCAGTGATGGGGGCCTGCACTTTAGGACTGAGGAGAGAGTGAAAGGTGTCAAAGAGTTTTTTTGGATTGTTGGATAGTGAGGAGACCAGGGTGGTGAAGTAGGTCTGTTTGGCAAGGTGAAGGGCAGAGTTGTAGGTTTTTAGCATGAATTTATAGTGGATAAAGTCTCCTGGTGAGCGAGTTTTCCTCCATAGACGTTCAGCACTCCTGGAACATCGCTGGAGGAATCGAGTTTGTGGTGTGAGCCAGGGCTGTTTTGTTCTCTGTTTGGAGGTTCTGCGGGTGAGGGGCGCTACTTGGTCCAGGGAGCTTCTGAGAGAGTCATTGTAGTGATTTACTGCCTGATCTGGACAGGAGATTGAAGAGATTGGGGACAGAGATGAGATGAGGAAGTCTGTGAGTGCTTGAGGGTTAATGGCCTGTAGATTTCTGGATGTGTGATAGGTAGGATTGGGCTGTGTTGGCCGAGGGTTAGTGAGTGAGAAGGAAAGAATGTTGTGGTCAGAGAGTAGAGTTGAGTTATCCAAGGGGGAGGATGAGCAGAGCCGGGTAAAGACAAGGTCAAGGGTGTTACCGTTTTCGTGCGTCTTAGAGGTTGAGAGCTGTGATAGGCCAAGAGAGGTAGTTAGAGATAGGAGCTGGGATGCAGATGGGGAGATGGGGCTGTTTATGGGAATGTTAAAGTCTCCCAGAATAAGGGTTGGTAAATCTGAGGACATGAAATGCGAGAGCCAAGCAGAGAAATGGTCGAGGAACTGGGTGGGTGACCCTGGGGGGCGGTATACCACCGCTACTTTGATGGGGAGGGGATGGAATAGCCTAATGGTATGGACCTCAAAAGAAGGGAATGAGAGTGATGGGGCTGGAGGAATGACTTGGAAAGTACATTGTGGGGACAGGAGGAGGCCAACTCCACCGCCACGTCTGTTCCCAGGTCTAGGGGAGTGAGAGAAGTGTAAGCCGCCGTAAGAAATAGCAGCAGGGGAAGCAGTGTCTGAATCCTGGATCCAGGTTTCAGTGAGAGCCAGGAGGTTGAGAGAGTTAGTGAGAAAGTAGTTATGAATGAAGGGAAGTTTGTTGCATACAGACCGTGGATTCCATAGAGCACAATTAAAAGAGGGAGATGAAGGTGTGCAAGTGATATTAATAAGGTTAGTGAGGTTTCTGTGTGAGGTGGGAGAGGGGTTGAAGTTAGCAGAGGGTGGACCAGGGTTGGGAGAGATATCACCTGAGAGGAGCAGCAATAAAAAGAGAAAGAGCAGATAGTTTTTGGAATTAGGACATGATTTATTATGACAAACTTTGGAATATGATGGGCTGAGAGTCTTCAGTAAACTGAAGATAGCATGGGAGCTGTACATAGAGTAGGGCAGGAGAGAGGGGCTGATGTGAATGAGTGGTGATGGAGGGGGGATGGGGTGATAAAAATTGGTGGCGAGAGCACATAAGAAAACAAACAGTGAAATACAAGACATGGTAAAGATTAGTAGTGAATGGAGTTATATACAGTGTTTGAGTGTCCCTCTATGTCATTGTCTTCCAGTCGCACCACATGGACAGCAGAGAAGAGTGGAGGACTGTACAGCTGCACATACCACTGTTATTTCATGTATTGAAGACATTGAAAACAGACATTGAAGTAAAGGACATGGGAAAGGGCGAAAAAAAAAAAAAAAAAAAAAAAAAAAAAAAAAAAAAACAATAATAAAGAAAGAAAAAAAAAATTAAAGTGAAAAGTAAAGTTACAAAGACGGTACCTTCTGGTTACTTCTGTGTTATTTCTGGGATATTTCTTATGTGACACTTAAAAATGTCACACTTGAATAATGTCATATCTGACCAAGGTCATGTCTGACATGCTCCATTCAACTTATACCATTCAAATGACCAAAAAATGAGTCCAGGTGAGAAAAGGGAGGAGGGAGCAGAAGGACAGCTCACAGCAGGGAGTAATTAACACAATGCAGTTAAGAGAACATTTGACTAGCATCAAAGCTGCACAAAAAGACATTCAATAGGAAGGAGAATTATAGGTGTAAGAAGCAAAAGACTTATCAATATGCAAACCCTAAGTTAGAAGTATGATGCATGAAATTGTAATCAGGGAAATAACAGCAGCGTACCCGTTAACACAGAGGGAGGGGAGTACATAGGATTCTAGGGTGCAGTGGATATTCTGGGTTCGCAGTTCAGACGTACCCGTTAACACAGAGGGAGGGGAGTACATAGGATTCTAGGGTGCAGTGGATATTCTGGGTTCGCAGTTCAGACGTACCCGTTAACACAGAGGGAGGGGAGTACATAGGATTCTAGGGTGCAGTGGATATTCTGGGTTCGCAGTTCAGACGTACCCGTTAACACAGAGGGAGGGGAGTACATAGGATTCTAGGGTGCAGTGGGTATTCTGGGTTCGCAGTTCAGACGTACCCGTTAACACAGAGGGAGGGGAGTACATAGGATTCTAGGGTGCAGTGGGTATTCTGGGTTCGCAGTTCAGACGTACCCGTTAACACAGAGGGAGGGGAGTACATAGGATTCTAGGGTGCAGTGGGTATTCTGGGTTCGCAGTTCAGACATACCTGTGGATGAAAGCAGATGGATCAGGACATGATCAGCATGATGGAGAATACACCATTCTGGGATATTTCTTATGTGACACTTAAAAATGTCACACTTGAATAATGTCATATCTACATGCCTGGTTCCCACCATGAAGCATGGAGGAGGAGGTGTGATGGTGATGGGGTGCTACACCAGATGACCAGGCCTCCACAGTCACCAGACCTGAACCCAATCAAGATGGTTTGGGGTGATCTGGAGCACAGAGTGAAGGCAAAAGGGCCAACAAGTACTAAGCATCTCTGGGAACTCCTTCAAGACTGTTGGAAGACCATTTCCGGTGACTACCTCTTGAAGCTCATCGGAATGCCAAGAGTGTGCAAAGCAGTAATCAAAGCAAAAGGTGACACCTAGAGTGTAAGACATATTTTCAGTTGTTTCACACTTTTTTGTTAACTATATAATTCCACATGTGTTAATTCATAGTTTTGATGCCTTCAGTGTGAATCTACAGTTTTCATAGTCATGAAAATACAGAAAACTCTTTTATATTTCACTGGGTTGCACTACCATTCGTAGTCATTAGTATGGCAGACAATATTATCCACAGAAAAAAAGAAAAAAACACTTTTA